>LR738711.1:497538285-497565587 GCA_902687465.1 Secale cereale | reverse complement strand
TCGTCGTTGTTGTTGTCGTCGTTGTTGTTGTCGTTGTTGTTGTCGTTGTTGTTGTTGTTGTTGTTGTTGTTGTTGTTGTTGTTGTCGTTGTTGTTGTTGTTGTCGTTGTTGTTGTTGTTGAACGCACGATGTAGATGTATGTGGAGCTCGGAAGGCTTATGATATGGTAGCAAAAATGTCAGCCATAATCAATTCAGAGATGCAAAGGTGAAAAAAGGTCAATGACGATACTGTGCTGGTCCTAGGCAAGACCGTGCTAGAGACGCGAGCCTAGAACACAAACAAAATCACGGGCCGGCACTGGAACAAGAGAAAAGCACACTCTGAAAAAAATTGCTTTTTTTGGCGCTCCTCTTTTTTTCGCTCTTTTTTTTTGCGCTTGTTTTTTTGTTGTTGCCGAAAATCACTATAATGTCGAGTGTCTCAAAACTCTTCTCGAGTCAAACTAAGAGGATGCACACGAGTTTTTTTTCACTATTTTTTTTGGAAATTAGGGCTGCGACAACTAAAAAGTGCGGTAAAAAAATCACTATGATGGCGAGTGTCTCAAAAGACTCAACAAAGGCTAAAAACAGGATAGGGAAAAATATTTTCACCTGCAAAAATTTTGGTCTAAAAACTGCCCGGGGTCTCCAAACTCTTTTTTCGAGACCAACTCAGGCAAGGAAACACTAAACCAAAACTAGATGGATCTCAAATACAACCCTAATACGAAAAGAACTCGGATTGGTGGTCGATATATGGTGGTAGGATATGGCATCGGTGATGGTATATGGCAGCGGTGGTCGTATATGGCAGCAGCGATGAATATGGTGCAGCGGCGACGTGACAAACTGTGACAAAACTCGAAACTCTAAAGGACTAGATGCTAAGACCATCAACTAGACACGACGATGCAACCGCAAATTCAACAATGCAAAACCCAAAAAAGATTATGCAAAGGCTCAGATAGGTTCGGATATGATGAAATAAACCTAATATTTTTTTGGCTTTTTCGTGGACAGTGGGTATGAAGAACAGACTCGATCTAACTATGAAAAACTTGAAAATCTCACCGAGCAACCTAGAAATCTGATACCACTTGATAGAGGCAAAGGTGTCCCGTCTTTTGATGATATGGTGGCTATATTTTTGGAGGAAGTCAACTTTGATGATCCGACTATGAACGTGCGAGGACGTCGCGCCTTAGCAATCGCTAAACCAACTCCGAGAGGTTATTGACCACGCTGGAGCACGATCAACCTGACCACGAGGGTCTATTTCTTGCAAGCAAACAAAGAACAAGCAAGAAACTAAGATTGCAATCTGTATTTTGCGATTATAAGAGGAAAGCTTTATTGATCAAGGTGGGGTTCTGTGACGTCTTTGTCTGGTCGTTGAACACAAACGAAGTACGTGAAGTTGCAACTATGGCGAACTTTACCCTAAACAAAACCCAAAGTCTAAACGATGACATAAGGGCTGTATATATGGAGAGAGAGGGGGAATTTCGGGGCCCCTTGGAGAAGGGGTCCGAAACCAACCCTAACTCTGTTTTCCCCACACATACGGACTCTAAAAACAACCTATACTTTAGTATTTCGAATTACATGGGCATGGCCCAATAATAAGGTGACACAACACCTATAATAGTCTCTGGACGAAATTTATGAGGTGGCATCTTGTATATTTCGTCCAAGGCTTCACGCTCTCATTATGGTGGCTTCAAAGTCCTGAAATCATCACTTGTAACTTTGTTCTTGACCCCCTTGTGCATGCCCTCATCTCCATGCTTGATCTTGTTCCAATGTTCATCCTTCTTGTCCAAGCTAGGCCCTTTATTTTGTAAGCAAGACAAATGTATCCAATTTAGGCATCATCATATTCTCATGAACATTAGAATCATTACGAAGAAACGAAAGTACCTGGTAATTCAATTGGCGTGCGCGAGCTCTCGTAATTGGTCCAGTATGTATAATAGTGGGGGCAGTGGGTGTAACAATGATATTGATATCCTCATCAACATGCTTGCATGGGTACCACATCACAATCAACATAATCAGCATATGTTCCTATACTAAAATGCACATGAACAATACGTGTTACCTTAACTTTGCCACTGTTGTTGAACCCGCTGTTGTTGAACCATTGGATGTAGTAAGGATGTGGATGTGGTCTTGTCGTAAGAGACAACTTCTCCATCATATCGATGCTAGCCAGATTATTGCAGCTCCCTCCATCTATGATGACGCGATCAAAATGTTCCTTCACAACTCCCTTTGTATGGAACACATTGTGCCTTTGGTTTTGCTCAGCTTGTGTGATATGCACACTCAAAACATGTTGAGCAACTAAAAATTCATACGTGTCAGCGTTGTCAGCAGCCATGTAATGTGTCTCTTGTTCAGAATCATCTCCAATGTGTTCTTCACGTGTAATAAGAGCCAAAATCTTCTCATCATAGTCACTAGCGGACTCATACCCACCATCCTCAATAGCAATCATGACACGCTGAGATTTGCATTCCCTCGCAAAATGACCTCTTCCCTTAGAACAATGACAAATAATAGCACATGTGCCATGTTGATGCCATGGAAGAAGGGGAGCTCTGTGCAGGCACGGTGGGTGTGCTCCTGGCAGATAGTGGTGATTGTGCCTGCTTTCTTGTATCACGACTAGAGGTAGTAAATGACGGAGGTTCCGGTGCAGCAGAATGTGTGGAAGTAGAAGATGCATGCTATGTCCATGATGAAGGTCGACCTGCAGAAAATTTAGTCCGCACCAATGCCTGTCGATCCTGCACTTCACGTCCAGCTTTGCAAGCAAGTTGGAATAAACAAGTGATATTATTGTACTCATTATACTCTAGAATGGTCTGAATCTCTCTATTTAAGCCACCCATAAAACGTGCATGCATAGCTTCATTATCCTCAATAATACCACATCTAATAATGCCAGTTTGTAATTGCTGATAATATTCTTCTACATAAAATTTTTCCTTGTCTTAAATGCTACAGGTTTTGTAGTAATTCACGTTGATAATATGGTGGAACCCAACGAGTACGCATAGAAGTTTTCAAAGCAGCCCAAGTAGTTGGAATATTATTCGGATATAATCAATGTTGTTCAGACCACCACACACAAGCAAAACAAGTGAAAGAACAAAGAGCGAAAACAACACGTCTCTCCTCGGGATATTCTAAACATGTAAAACGTTGTTTAGTTTCTAATCCAAAGTAAGATATATATCAGGAACATATCTACCCTCAAATGGTGGAATATTCAATTTTAGTTTAGGGAGATGGTCATGATCTCATACCTGAGGGTGTGGTGCAGCCCTACCATTGCAATTATTTGCATGTGGATGACCTGGTGGTTGCACGTAGTTCTGATTTTGATCAATCTCATCCTCGTAATCTCCCGCGTAATCGTCCTCCTCCTCAGCAGCACCAGGAGCCACAGAAGTATCAACAACAACACCAATAGTTTGGTCAGGCTCAAGAGGGCCACGGGTCACTCGACGGAGGGCTGTTTCACGACGTGGAGGTTGTTGTTGTTGTTGTTGTTGTTGTTGTTGTTGTTGTTGCAATGGTGTGGCAGGTGGAGGTAGACGCGCAAGCACTTCAGCGAATTTGGCATCCAACTTGGTATCAATTGACTTCTGAATGCCATCCATCCTCGCTAGTGCGTCGCCAAAACTGTTCATCACATCTTTGAAGGAAATATGCCCTAGAGGTGATAATAAAGTTGTTATTTATATGCCCGAAACGATTCTGCATCTACTACTATTACTCCACACATCGACCGCTATCCAGCAAGCATCTAGAGTATTGAGTTCATAAGAACAGAGTAACGCCTTAAGCAAGATGACATGATGTAGAGGGATAAACTCATGCAATATGATATAAATCCCATCTTTTTATCCTCGATGGCAACAATACAATACATGCCTTGCTGCCCCTGCTTTCACCGGGACAGGACACCGCAAAATTGAACCCAAAGCTAAGCACTTCTCCCATTGCAAGAAAGATCAATCTAGTAGGCCAAACCAAACTGTTAATTCGAAGAGACTTGCAAAGCTATTTAAATCATGCATATAAGAATTCAGAGAACAATCAAATATTGTTCGTAGATAATCTTGATCATAAACCCACAATTCATTGCATCTTGACAAACACACCGCAAAAAGTATTACATCGAATAGATCTCCAAGAAGATCGAGGAGAACTTTGTATTGAGATCCAGATAGAGAGATAAGAAGCCATCTAGCTAATAACTATGGACCCGAAGGTCTGTGGTAAACTACTCACAACTCATCGGAGAGGCTATGGTGTTGTTCTAGAAGCCCTCCATGATTGATTCCCCCTCCGGTGGAGCTCCGGAAAAGGCCCCAAGATGGGATCTCATGGGTACAGAAGGTTGCAGCGGTGGAAATAGGCTTTCGTGGTGCTCTCGGATGTTTTCAGGGTATATGAGTATATATAGGAGGAAAAAGTACATCGGTGGAGCTACGAGGGGCCCACGAGGGTTGGGGCGCGCCTACCCCCCTGGGCGCGCCCTCCTGCCTCGTGGCCGCCTCGTGTCTTCCCAGGCGTGTACTCCAAGTCTTCTGGGTTGCGTTTGTTGCAAAAATGATCCTCGCGATGGTTTCATTCCGTTTGGACTCCGTTTGATATTCCTTTTTGGCAAAACACTGAAATAGGCAAATAAATAACAATTTGCAATAGGCCTTGGGTTAGTAGGTTAGCCCCAAAAATAATATAAAAGTGCATAATAAATCCCATTAAACATCCAAAATATAATATAATAGCATGGACCAATAAAAACTTATAGATACGTTGGAGATGTATCAGATGACGAAAACGATTCCCGAGCTCTTTGTGATGATGAAATCAAGAAGGTAGAAATCAAGAAAGAACATCAATTGTTGATGGTTAACAAGACCACTAGTTTCAAGAAAAAGGGCAAGGGGAAGAAAGGAAACTTCAAGAAGAATGGCAAGCAAGTTTTCACTCCCGTGAAGAAGCCCAAAGCTGGTCCTAAGCCTGAAACTGATTGCTACTACTGCAAAGGAAATGGTCACCGGAAGGAGAAGTTCCCCGAATATTTGGCGGATAAGAAGGATGGCAAAGTGAACAAAGGTATATTTGATATACATGTTATTGATGTGTACCTTACTAGTATTCATAGTAGCCCCTGGGTATTTGATACTAGTTCAGTTGCTAAGATTAGTAAATCGAAATAGGAGTTGCAGAATAAACAAAGACTAGTTGAGGGTGAGGTGACGATGTGTGTTGGAAGTGGTTTCAAAACTGATATGATCACCATCGCACACTCCCTATAATTTCGGGATTAGTGTTAAACCTAAATAAATATTATTTGGTGTTTGCGTTGAGCATAACAAGATTGGATCGTGTTTATTGCAATACGGTTATTCATTTAAGTGAGAGAATAATTATTATTCTGTTTACATGAATAAAACCTTCTATGGTCATACACCTAAGGTGAATGGTTTATTGAATCTTGATCGTAGTAATACCCATATTCATAATATTGAAGCCAAAAGATGCATAGTTGATAATGATAGTGCAACATACTTGTGGCACTGCCGTTTAAAGTCATATTGGTGTAAAGCGCATGAAGAATCTCCATGCTGATGGACTTTTGGAATCACTTGATTATGAATCATTTGATGCTTGCAAACCATGCCTCATGGGCAAGATGACTAAAAGTTCTCCGGAAGAATGGAGCGAGCCAATGACTTATTGGAAATAATACATACCGATGTATGCGGTCTGATGAGTGTCGAGGCACGCGGTGGGTATCGTTATTTTCTGACCTTCACAGATGATTTGAGCAGATATGAGTATATCTACTTGATGAAACACAATTCTAAAATGTTTGAAAAGTTCAAAGAATTTTAGAGTGAAGTAGAGAATCATCATAACAAGAAAATAAAGTTTATACGATCTGATCGTGGAAGCGAATATTTGAGTTACAAGTTTGGTCTTCATTTAAATCAATGTGGAATAGTTTCGCAACTCACGCCACCTGGAGCACCATAGTGTAATGGTGTGTCCATACATCATAACCATACTTTAGTAGATATGGTGCGATCTATGATGTCTCTTACCAATTTACCACTATCGTTTTGGGGTTATTCATTAGAGACAGCTGCATTCACATTAAATAGGGCACCATCTAAATCCGTTGAGACGACACCTTATGAGCTGTGGTTTGGCAAGAAACCCAAGTTGTCGTTTTTTGAAGTTTTGGGCTGCGATGCTTATGTGAAAAAGCTTCAACCTGATAAGCTTGAACCCAAGTCGGAGAAATGTATCTTCATAGGATACCCAAAGGAAACTGTTGGGTACACCTTCTATCACAGATCCGAAGGCAAGATGTTCGTTGCTAAGAATGGATCCTTTCTAGAGAAGGAGTTTCTCTCGAAAGAAGTGAGTAGGAGGAAAGTAGAACTTGATGAGGTAATTGTACCTTCTCCCGAATTGGAAAGTAGTTCATCACAGAAATTAGTTCCAATGATTCCTACACCAATTATTGAGGAAGCTAATAATGATGATCATGAAACTTTAGATCAAATTACTACTGAACCTCGTAGGTCAACCAGAGTACGTTCCGCACCAGAGTGGTATGGTAATCCTGTTCTGCAAGTCATGTTACTAGACCATGACGAACCTACGAACTATGAGGAATCAATGATGAGCCCAGATTCCGCAAAATGGCTGGAGGCCATGAAATTTGAGATGGAATCCATGTATGAGAACAAAGTGTGAACTTTGGTTGACTTGCCCGATGATCGGCAAGCCATTGAAAATAAATGGATTTTTAAGAGGAAGACTGACTCTGATGGTAATATTACTGTCTACAAAGATCGCCTTGTTGCGAAAGGTTTTCGACAAGTTCAAGGAGTTCACTACGATGAGACTTTCTCACCCGTAGCGATGCTTAAGTCTGTCCGAATCATGTTAGCAATTGCCGTGTTTTATGATTATGAAATCTGGCAAATGGATGTCAAAACTGCATTCCTAAATGGATATCTCAAAGAAGAGTTGTATATGATGCAACAAGAAGGTTTTGTCAATCCTAAAGGCTCTAACTAAGTGTGCAAGCTCCAGCGATCCATCTATAGACTGGTGCAAGCATCTCGGAGTTGGAATACACGCTTTGATAAGGTGAGCAAAGCATATTTATACAGACTTACGGTGAATCCTGTATTTACAAGAAAGTGAGTGGGAGCACTACAACATTTTTTATAAGTATATGTGAATGACATATTGTTGATCGAAAATGATGTAGAATTTTCTAGAAAGCATAAAGGATTGTTTAAGTGGAGTTTTTCAATAAAAGACCTCGGTAAAGCTACTTATATATTGGGCACCAAGATCTATAGAGATAGATCATGACGTTTGATAAGAATTTCGATTAGTACATACCTTGATAAAGATTTTGAAGTAGTTCGAAATGGATCAGTCAGAGAAGGAGTTCTTGCCTGAGTTGTAAGGTATGAAGTTGAGTAAGACTCAAAGCCCGACCACATCAGAAAAATAGAGAGAGAATGAAAGTCGTTCCCTATGCCTCAACCATAGGTTCTATAAAGTATGTCATGCTGTGTACCAAACCTGTTGTGTACCTTGCCATGAGTTTGGCAAGGAGGTACAATAGTGATCCAGGAGTAGATCACTGGACAGCGGTCAAAATTATCATTAGTTACTGGATGACTAGGAAAATGTTTCTCGATTATGAAGGTGATAAAGAGTTCGTCGTAAAGAGTTACACCGATGCAAGCTTTGACACTAGTCCAGATGACTCTAAGTATCAATCTGGATGCGTATTGAAAGTGGGAGAAATTAGCTAGAGTAGCTCCATTCAGAGCATTGTAGACATAGAAATTTGCAAAATACGTACGGATCCGAATGAGACAGACCCGTTGACTAAACTTCCCTCACAAGCAAAACAAGGTCACACCTTAGTACTCTTTGGGTGTCAATCACATGGCAATGTGAACTAGATTATTGACTCTACTAAACCCTTTGGGTACTGGTCACATGGCGATGTGAACTATAGAGTGTTAAATCACATGACGATGTGAACTATTGGTGTTAAATCACATGGCGATGTGAACTAGATTATTGACTCAATTGCAAGTGGGAGACTGAAGGAAATATGACCTAGAGGCAATAATAAAGTTGTTATTTATATTTCCTTATATATCATGATAAATGTCTTTTATTCATGCTAGAATTGTATTAACTGGAAACTTGATACATGTGTGAATACATAGAGAAAACAAAGTGTCCCTAGTATGCCTCTACTAGGCTACCTCGTTAACCAAAGATGGTCATGTTTCCTAACCATAGACATGTGTTGTCATTTGATCAACGTGATCACATCATTAGGAGAATGATGTGATGGACAAGACCCATCCGTTAGCTTAGCACTATGATCGTTTAGTTTTATTGCTATTGCTTTCTTCATGACTTATACATGTTCCTCTAACTATGGGATTATGCAACTCCCGAATACCGGAGGAGCACCTTGTGTGCTATCGAACGTCACAACATAACTGGGTGATTATAAAGATGCTCTACATGTGTCTCTGAAGGTGTTTGTGGTGTTGGCATAGATCGAGAATAGGATTTGTCACTCTACGTGTCGGAGAGGTATCTCTGGGCCCTCTCGGTAATACACATCATAATAAGCCTTGCAAGAAAATGACTAATGAGTTAGTCCCGAGATGATGTATTACGGAACGAGTAAAGAGACTTGCCGGTAACGAGATTGAACTAGGTATGACGATACCGACGATCGAATCTCGGTCAAGTAACATAGCAATGACAAAGGGAACACCATATGTTGTTATGCGGTTTGACCGATCAAGATCTTCATAGAATATGTAGGAACCAATATGAGCATCCAAGTTTCGCTATTGTTATTGACCGGGGATGAGTCTTGGTCATGTCTACATAGTTCTTGAACCCATAGGGTCTGCACGCTTAACGTTCGATGACGATCGATATTATGAGTTTATGTGTTTTGATGTACCGATGGTTGTTCGGAGTCCCGAATGAGATCACTGACATGACGAGGAGTCTCGAAATAGTCGAGACATAAAGATTGATATATTGGAAGGTTATATTCGGACACCGGAAGGGTTCCGGGGGTCACCGGATAAATACCGGAGTACCGGGGAGTTACCGGAACCCCCCGGGGTTAATGGGCCTCATGGGCCTAGATGTGGAAGAGAGGATGCAGGCCAAGGTGTGGCACGTGCCTCCGCTAGCCCAAACCAAATTGGACTAGGGGGGCGGCCCCCTTTCCTTCCCTCCTCCCTCTCCTTCCCTTTTCTCCAAGTAGGAATAGGAAAATAGGGGCCAAACCTACTTGGAGTAGGATTGCCCTCCCATGGCGCGCCTCCTCCCCTTGGCCGGCCTCCTAGTCCCTCCCGCCTTTATATACATGGGAGGGGGGCACCCCAAAGACACACAAGTTGATTTCTTAGCCGTGTGCGGTGCCCCCCTCCATAGTTACGCACCTCGGTCATATCATCGTAGTGCTTATGCGAAGCCCTGTGCCGGTTACTTCATCATCGTCATCACCACGCCGTCGTGCTGACAAAACTCTCCCTCGACCTCAATTGGATCAAGAGTTCATGGGACGTCATCGATCTGAACGTGTGCTGAACACGGAGGTGCCATACGTTCGGTGCTTGGATCGGTTGGATCACGAAGACGTTCGACTACATCAACCGCGTTACTAAACGCTTCCGCCTTCGGTCTATGAGGGTACGTGGACACACTCACCCGCTTGTTGCTATGCTTTTCCTAGATAGATCTCGCGTGATCGTCAGACTTTTTTTGAAATACTACGTTCCCCAACAATCTTCTACCTGTTGACCCATCATTTCCTGAAAATTATCATGCAACTCCTTGTTCGTCATGTTCTCCCAGTGAGTCTCGTCGACTTGTGATCCTGCCATGGTTAGCAGCAATAGAAACACACACAAATATGATCCTATAGACTACTAAAAAATGGTGGTGGTGGGGCGTCACAAATCCATGAAGCAAATCTCAAATTCTTACATGTTCTTACCCAGCCGCAGGTGGTGATCGGCAACCGTGGTAGTCAAAACTCTCAAAGCTTGGATACATCGATTACCAGGAAGAGTCAAATGCACGACGTAGATGTATGTGGATCTGGGAAGCCTTATAATACGGTAGCAAAAAGGGTCAACAATAATCAATTCAGAGATGCAAAGTTGAATAAATGCTCAACGACGATACTGTGCTGGCCCTAGGCTAGACCCTACTAGACACGCGAGCCTAGAACACTAACAAAATCAGGGCGCTCCACGGAAACAAGGGAAAAGACACTACTTTGTGCTCCTTTTTTTGGCCAAAAATCACTATAATGGCGAGTGTCTCAAAAGTCTTCCCAAGTCAAACTAAGATGATAGGCACATAATTATTTCTGACTATTTTTTTCGGAAATCAGCCAGCGAAGATCAAAAAGTGTGGTAAAAAAGAGTATGATGGTACGTGTCTCAAGAGACTCAGAAAAGCCTAAAAATGGGATAGTGAAAAATTAATTTCACCTGCCAAAATTTTGGCCTAAAAATTCCCCGGGGGTCTCCAGAGTTTCTTTTTCCGAGACCTACGCAAGCAAGGAAACATGACTCCGAAGCTAGATGGATCTCGAGAACAAATCTATTATGAAAAGAACTCGGATTGGTGGTGGATATATGGTGGTAGGATATGGCAGCGGTGGTGGTATTGTAGCAGCGATGAATATTGTGCAGAGGCGGCGTGACAAACTGTGACAGAACATGAAACTCTAAAGGACTAGACACTAAGACTAGCAACTAGACACGATGATGCAACCACAAATTCAACAAAGCAAAACCTTAAAAAGATTATGCAAAGGCTTAGATTGGTTCGGATATGATGAACTAACCCTAAATTTTTTTTGCCTTTGTCGTGGACTATAGGCATGAAGAAGAGACTCGATCTGACTATGAAAAACTGGAAAATCTCATCGAGCAACCTAGAAATCTGATACCACTTGATAAAGGCAAAGGTGTACCATCTTTCGATGAGATGATGGCTATCGTTTTCGGTGGAGTAGACTTCCATGATCTGACTACGAACGTGTAACGCCTAGGATGCGGCTATAGCTCCTACGTGTCGAGGCATGACTTAGAGTCATAACCGCATTCTGGAATGGTCTCAAGCATGGTTTCTTTACACAACTGTCGGTGTACTAAGGTGGGGGTACCTTAGTACCCCAACTTGTGCACGGGCAGTGGCAGCTTCCCGCGGCAGGTCTACCACGTGCTTGCCGGAAACCTCTCCGGTCCTTATTAAGCCATTCAAAAACAAAGTATACAAGTCAGAAGATCAAGACCCCGGCAAGTGGAACTTGCCGGGAAGGCCGTCCCAGGCTCAAGACTATTACATTAAGCACAAGCCCCTGGCAAGAGGAGCTTGCCAGGAAGACCAGAAGACTACATCTAAGAAGACATGCCTCGGCGCAACATGCGCCCCGGCAGGGCCCGGGGAGCGACAAGCTTCAGGGCCCGGCAAGGTCAAGGCCCCGGCAAGGTGCTTGCCGGGGAGAGTTACGCTGTGTGCCTGCGCTCCAGCTCATCTGCCCACGCGTCGCCCTGGGGCCATTCCAGGGACGCGTGGCGGATGGCTGTGCAGCCTGTGGGACACGGTGGCACTCCACGGAGACGAAGCTACCACCGTGGCGAACGGAGACGCACGGGCGGGCGCTTTCGGGGTCGACGGCGACGGGCATTTAATGCTCTTGTCCCCCACTGTCAAAGTAGGTGATGACCACTGTTCATCCACTGTTCACGCACTGTTCCCGCACTGTTACAACTACCACCACAATTACATTTTTACCCTCCTCTACGTTGACACCTGTCGGTGACCCCTTGAGCTATAAAAGGAGGCCCATGCACAACGTAGAAAGGGTTCGGAACCTAGACAGCTCTCTGGCTCGGTGTAACTAGTTCTTCAAGCTCCCGAGCTCCAACACTCAATAGAATCCAAGCAGGAGTAGGGTTTTACGCGTCCGTCGCGGCCCGAACCTGGGTAAACTGCCCGCGTGCTCTCCTCGATCTGCTCTTTGTGCTTCCTCCGCTCCCTTACCGCAACGTACAAGGGGCTCCGGTCCCATAGGTGTTCGTGGTGGACAGTTTCCCCCGACATCTTTGGCGCACCAGGTAGGGGGCGTCGAGGTTGTGCGAACCTAATCCGGCGTTCATGCGGGCGCATTCTTCATCAACCTCTCTAGCTTCATCAACTCCAGCAACAGCAGCATGGCCCCGAAGAAGAAAGCCTCGGAGGTCGCAGGCCCGTCTGCGTCTGTTCCACCACCACCAGAACCAACGGTGGGTGGAGGAGACGCCGGCGGAAGGGTGGTCGCCGGCGAGGAAACTCGCGGCACCACCAAATCCAAGGACAAGACGGACGACCGAACCTCGGTGTCCGTAGATGCGCCACGCCCATCTCAGCAGACGACGACCCAGCAGCGCCGTGGTACAGGAGGTACCATCCGTTTGCTGGGGCAAGGGCAAGCCGGAGGTTCGCGGGACGCTCCGGGCCACCGTCCTGGCACGAGCAAGGCGCGGTCGCCGGGGCGGGAACCTGCTCCTTCTAACCCCGTTAGGAGTCCGAGCATATCCCGCTCCTTGCACCGCTCGCCCCCGCTCCCCTCCTCTCCAGTAGAAGCGCTCGCAAGGGCGCAACTGCTCCTCGATTTCCCTCCAGCGGCAGATAAGGCCGAAGACTGGAGGGCAACAATCCAAAGCCTCATCGCCTTCGCCAACAACGACACGCCGCAGCAGCCGGCGACCTCGAGGCCACGGCAAGTTGAGAAGACGAAGGCCGATGGCGACAAGACCGCTGGGGGTGCAACCACCGTGCACTCCCCGCCGCGGAAGCAGAAAACGCCTCCCCGCCGGATTAACGTCGACGACGACTCCACGGCGTCGTCGGATCCGCGGGCTCGTCGGGACCAGCGCCAAGTCCTTGACGACCGGCGACAAGAAGACGCTCGGACAACAATCGAGCGCCGCCGAGAAGCTCGGCGACAATCAGATCAGCGCGCTGGGACCGCTGTTGACACACACGCGCCCGGTGAGCCAGGCGACTTGCCGTACGCGGCAGGTTGCCCTGCGTTTACTCGAGAGCTGCGGCGTGTCCAGTGGCCCAGCGTGAAAAACTTCAGACCCGACGTACCCGAGAAGTACGACGACAAGACGCACCCCTCGGAGTTCCTCAGCATATACACTATCGCGGTGCAGGCTGCCGGGGGGCGCGACGAGAAGATACTGGCGAACTACTTCCCGCTGGTGCTTAAGCCGAACGTTCGTTCTTGGCTTATGCACTTGCCGGAAGGCTCTATTTCTTCGTGGGCAGATTTGTGCCATCAATTTGTTGGCGCCTTCACGGGCGGCCACAAACCCCACGGCCAGGAGAGTGATCTCCACATCTTGGCCCAGAAGGAAGGAGAGCCCCGGCGCAAGTATATCCAACGATTCAGCCGCGTGCAGCACAATATCCCTGATGTCCACCCTGCCGCGGTTATCAGCGCGTTCCACCAGAACGTGCGTAACCGCCGCATGCGTGAGGAGATGGCCATGACCAAGATACGGGATGTCAGCGAGCTCTATGCTCTGGCTGACAAGTGCGCGCGCGCCAAAGAGGGGAGGAGACTCCCCGGGGAGGATGCTGGCGCAGGGGGAAGCGACAGTGAGGATGCCGCCCCGGCAAAGAAGAGCCGGCGGCGGAACAACAGAAAGAAGAAGAGCAAGGAAGTGCTGGTCGTCGAGAAGTCCGGCAAGGAGGCTCCCGCCAAGACAGCACAGGCCGGCGGCTCCGGCAAGGAGCCTGCCCCTGTAGCGGCAGCCGACAAGCAGGACGGCTCCGACAAGCAATATTGCAAGATCCACCGCACCAAGGGTCACGACCTTTCGAACTGTAAGCGCGTTGAGTACCTCGTAGAGCAGCAGAAAGCTGAATACGAGCGGCGCGACAAGGAGAAGGCCCAAGGTGGCGGAGGAGAGCCAAGCAAGAAGCGGCCATTCAATGGCCGGGGAGGACGCCGCGGCAAGGCCAAGCAGCGGCAAGGTGATCGACCTCCCCGGGGCCGCGACAAAGATGAAGAGGAAGAGGACGACGACGACATGGAGGAAGGTGATAACAGCGAGCAGGAGTTCCAGAAGGCCACAAAAGTGCTGTGCGTCGACGGAGGCGCCTCTCTGCACACTTCCCACCGCCAACTCAAGCAGTGGGTGCGGGAAGTAAACGCAGCAGAGCCGCCCGTTGAGTCACGCAGGCTGCTGAAGTGGTCCAGCACGCCCATCATTTTTGATCTTGAGGACCACCCTGATCGCACCACTACGGTCGGGTGCTTGCCGATGTTGGTCTCACCAACCATCCGCAACCTCAAGGTCACCAAAATGTTGGTTGACGGCGGGGCCGGCCTGAACTTGATCTCCTCAGCTGTGATCAAGAAACTCCAGATCCCAGATGGCGAGCTCGAAGAGACCGGTTCGTTCCAAGGAATAAACCCGGGAAGGAGCAAGCCCAAGGGGAAGATCACTCTGCCAGTGACCTTTGGCGGGGAGCTCAACTTCAGGACAGAGAGGATAACCTTTGATGTTGCCGATATCCCATTGCCATACAATGGGATACTTGGACGTCCTGCCCTCGCCAAGTTCATGGCAGCTTCCCACTATGCCTACAATGTGCTCAAGATGCCGGGGCCGATAAGCGTCATCTCTGTCCATGGCGACAAGAAGGATGCACTTATCTGCGCCGACAAGATATACCGGGATGCAGCAGCCGCAGCGGAGAGCAACACACTTGCCGCTGAAGCTCCCGGGGGGAAGAAGAACAAGACCAAGTCCGGCGAGTGCTCTGGGGCCCACTCCGGCAAACGCACCTCTTCGGAGTGCTGCGCTGCCGTCGAGGACGTTCCATCGAGCTCCACCGGCAAGTGCAAGAAGGGGATGGCCGCTCCACCGGCAACCAAGAAGGTGTCCGCCAAGGAGGACGGCACTGGTGGTACCTTCACCATCAGTGCTACCCTTGACAGCAAATAGGAAAGCGCGCTCGTTGCCTTCCTGCGGGCGAATGTCGATGTGTTTGCGTGGCAACCATCTGACATCCCCGGCGTTCCCAGGAAGGTAATTGAGCACAAGCTTGCTGTTTGTCCTCATGCGCGGCCCGTCAAGCAGAAGGTCAGGAAGCAAGCCGTGGAGCGCCAAGAATTCATTGCCGAAGAGATCAAGAAACTAGAAGCAGCAGGCCTGGTTAGAGGCGTGATCCATCCCACGTGGTTAGCAAATCCAGTTGTCGTGCGTAAGGCCAACGGGAAGTGGAGACTGTGTATAGACTTCACTGATGTGAATAAAGCATGTCCCAAGGATCCATTTCCCTTGTCGCGTATTGACCAGATTGTTGACTCCACCGCCGGATGTGAGCTGCTCTCTTTCCTTGATGCATATTCAGGCTACCACCAGATTTTCATGGCCAAGGAAGATGAAGAGAAGACTGCATTTATCACTCCATGCGGCACATATTGTTTTATACGCATGCCCTTTGGATTGAAGAATGCAGGCTCAACCTTTGCAAGGGTGGTGCACACTGCTTTTGAGCCACAGATCCACAGAAACGTAGAAGCCTACATGGATGACATAGTGGTGAAGAGCAAGAGCAAAGATACCCTGATTCAAGATTTAGAAGAAACATTTGCAAATCTGCGCAAGATCCAGCTCAAGTTGAATCCCGAGAAGTGCGTCTTTGGAGTCCCCTCCGGCAAGCTTCTCGGGTTCTTTGTGTCCTAGAGGGGGATTGAAGCTAATCCCGACAAGATAAAAGCCATCGAGCAGATCGAAGCCCCGAAGCGCGTCAAGGACGTAAGGATACTTGCAGGTTGTGTAGCTGCCCTCAGTAGGTTCATTTCGAAGTCTGCAGAACGTGCCCTACCTCTCTTCAAAATCTTGAAGAAGGCAGGTCCTATGAAATGGACTCCGGAAGCGGAGGCAGCGCTGCAAGACTTGAAAGGATACCTATCCTCTACTCCAATACTTGTCACACCTAGGCCACAAGAGAAGTTGCTGCTGTACTTAGCGGCAACCAATCAAGTGGTTAGTGCTGCGTTGGTAGCGGAGAGGGAGGCAGAGGAAGAGTCTACACCACCGGCAAGCGAATCCAGCGACAAGCAGGGGGCTGCTCCGACAAGCTCTGGCCCCGACAAGGACAACTCTGCGCAGGAACAAGGAGAAGTGCGAAGAAAGATGGTGCAGCGCCCGGTGTATTTTGTGAGTTCCCTCTTGCAGGGGGCTAGATCAAGATACTCCGGGGTGCAGAAGTTGCTTTTCGGTCTCCTCATGGCCTCGAGAAAGCTGCGCCATTACTTCCAAGCACATGAGATAACAGTGGTCACTCGCTTTCCGTTGAAGAGGATATTGCAGAAACCAGAAGCAACAGGCAGGATCGTCGAGTGGGCACTGGAGCTGTCAAGCTTTGGTCTCAAGTTTGAGAGTACTTCAACTATCCAGAGCCGAGCTTTGGCAGAATTCATAGCTGAATGGACCCCAACTCCCGATGAAGAAGTTCCAGAGACAAGTGTACCCGTACAAGAAGCGACAATTGAATGGGTAATGTACTTTGATGGTGCCTTTTCGCTGCAAGGCGCAGGTGCCGGCGTCGTACTCATAGCGCCCACCGGAGAGCACCTCAAGTATGTTATCCAGATGCACTTTCCCAGGGAGCAAGCGACAAACAATACTGCTGAGTATGAAGGCTTGCTTGCCGGCCTCAGGATTGCGGCCGAACTTGGGATCAAGAAGCTGATTGTGCGGGGAGACTCTCAGTTGGTGGTCCGACAAGTTAACAAGAGTTACCAGAGCCCTTTGATGGAAGCTTATGTAGATGAGGTGAGGAAGCTTGAAGAACACTTTGAAGGTTTGCAAATGGAGCACGTTCCAAGAGCTCAGAATGAAATTGCAGATGGCCTTTCAAAGTGTGCTGCGATGAAGTTACCTGTGGAACTAGGGACCTTCCTGCTCAAGCTGACTCAGCCATCCGTTACACCATCAGTTGGGCAAAGTAAGAAGAGAAAGTTGGTCTCCGGTGACTACTTGCCGGCGGATCTTCCTGAAGCCGCCGCCAAGGTCCCCAAGATCAACAACCAGAACGCTGAGGAACAGTTTGCTCCTGCAGATCTTAGGGTCTGTACAGTTGAAGCAAGCGTTCCCGACAAGCTTCCCCCCGGCGAGCTTGCCGGGGGACCATCAGCTCCGGCAGGACCAGAGGTTCTTGCCGTAGAAGCTGGGGTTCCCGCAGCGGCCCTCATGCCTTTAGTCCTTGCCGTTGAGCCTCGGGCTCCGGCATGGGCGCAGCAGATCGTCCATTTTCTGCAAACTGGAGAACTTCCCGATGACCCAGAAGAGATAGAAAAGATAACCAGACAGTCAAGTATGTACCAGTTCGTTGACAACAAACTGTACAGAAGAAGACTCAATGGTGTCAGGTTGAAGTGCATTTCCAGAGAAGACGGACAGAAGCTGTTGGCGGAAATACATGGAGGCATATGTGGTCACCACATTGGCGCAAGGGCACTTGCCGGAAGGCGTTCCGGCAAGGGTTCTTCTGGCCAGAAGCCCTCCAGGATGCAACTGCACAAGTAACCAAGTGTGAAGCGTGCCAGTTCCATGCCAAACAAATTCATCAGCCAGCTCAAGCTCTCCAGACGATCCCTTTGTCCTGGCCCTTCTCGGTATGGGGGCTCGATATCCTCGGCCCTTTCCCCCGTGCTGTCGGGGGCTTTGAGTACTTGTACGTTGCAATCGACAAGTTCACAAAGTGGCCAGAAGTGGAATCGGTGAGAAAGGTGACAGCATAGTCAGCGGTCAGGTTCTTCAGGTCGATTGTTTGCCGTTTCGGAATCCCTAACAGGATCATCACCGACAACGGTACACAATTTACTAGTCGCACCTTCATGCAATACGTCCAAGACCTTGGCGCCAAGGTCTGCTTCGCTTCTGTTGCTCACCCGAGGAGCAACGGTCAAGCGGAGAGGGCAAATGCTGAAGTGTTGCGCGGACTCAAGACAAGGACCTTTGACAGGCTGCGCAAGTGCGGAAGAAACTGGATAGAGGAGTTGCCGGCGGCTCTTTGGTCAATCAGAACGACACCAAGTCGAGCCACCGGACAGACACCCTTTGCTCTAGTCCATGGAGCAGAAGCAGTTCTCCCCACGGAACTCGTATACGGATCTCCTCGAGTGCTCGCTTATGATGAGCTCGAGCAAGAGCAACTGCGACAAGATGATGCATTGCTCCTCAAGGAGGAACGTCTCCAGGCTGCTGTACGAGCTGCTCGATACCAGCAAGCCTTGCGCCGCTATCATAGCCGCAAGGTTAAGGCCAGGAGTCTCGAGGAAGGCGACATTGTTCTTCGGCGTGTTCAGTCCGCCAAGAATTCCAACAAGTTGACACCGAAGTGGGAAGGCCCTTATCGGGTGAGACAAGTAACAAGGCCCGGCGCTGTACGCCTTGAGACCGAAGAAGGCTTACCGGTGAGCAACTCCTGGAACATAGAGCATCTTCGCAAGTTTCACCCATAAGACGCGGTTGCCGTGACCCGCTCCGGCAACCACCTTTTTGTACAAGTCTTGCCGCTGTCGCATGTAATCCTTTGTACAAAGCCGGGCGCAGATCCCATGCATCAGTAAAGCTTTTGTGTTTTGCACTGTTTGCCTTTTCCATGCTTTTCTTCGCTATTTGCATGCATTGTTTGGCATCATGTGCAACACACGTACCCGGTAAGCATTAGCACGCCGAAAGGCCCTATACTTGTTTTCCCTCCTCTTTTTCTTTCCCTCTTAAGCAGAAGGAATGTTCCTCGCGCACAAGTTTGCCGGGGAGGAAGGAGATGGAGGATGAACCAAGTGTTGTTCAAGAAAGAGAAGTCTTGTCGGGGAAACAAACAATATATGAAAGCTAAGTTGCCAGAATTTGAGCAGTTTCAAAATTTTAAATTTTAGTTATCTTCCTTGAACAACCACACTTTGTATGGAAAACCTGTGCGCGGAGGAACCTACCCGTGGCTGGACGCACCCTTACCTTGTTTTCGAGTACGCTCAACGACTTAAGTGAGCTGCGACAAGTGTCGCGCCCTTACTTCGTTTTCGAGTTCGCTCAGCAAGCTAAGTGCGTTGCGGCTAGCTGCGGCAAGGTTGCTTGCCGGTAAGGCCTTTGCCAGCAGGCTGCTCAGAGTCCAGCACTCAGCGCTCGCGGCAAGGGTCCCTTGTCGGTGAGTTCCCTAGAAGCGTAGGGTTAAAAGCATACAAAGTAAAGGACCAAAGCAAGGGAGATAACATTGCATTGATTGCTCAAAATAAGATAATATATTACAAGGGATAACTTGTCGCAATCACTAATAAATTCATGTCCATGGCACACTTTGCAGCAGCAAGGGAAATAAAAAGAAAGAGGCCTAATCTACGCGGTCGCCTTCACGCCTGGAGATCTTGTTCACCTTGGCGATGATGTGGGCGACCTGCGCCTTCAGGGCCTCCTGATCCGCGTCGGTCGGCAAGCTGCGGAGGACGTTGACGAGATTAATACTAGGATTGCGGTAAACAATCTTGGTCAAGACGCGCTCCAGGGTCCCCGCGCAGAGCTGGCGCGACTCCTCGGCCAGCTGCGCGGGGAGCTTCTGCTGCAGACGTGCGAGCGCCGGCGCGATCCCCCTGAAGAAAAGACTGAGCTTGGCGCTGTGGGGGAGATTTGGATCCGGAGAGTATATGAGGTGTTCAACCCTCAGCGCCATCAGCTCCTTGTCGATGTTGCCAGCAGAAGCCACCAAATCTTCAGTCCATATTTCGACGGTCCGGCGGAAGTTGTTAGCTGAAGTGGCGACGCTCTCCACCAGGCCTCGCTCCTTGCGGAGCTCGTCCTTCAGCTTGGTTTCCCGGTCCCGGACGGCGTCAAGTGAATCTTTCAGCGTAGAGACCTTTAACTCCAGATCAGCAATTGAGTCCTTGGCGGCTTTGAGCTCGTCGCCCTGCTTGGAGAGGCGTACCTGGAGTTCAGAGTTGGTATGGGCGTCTTTCTCGCGCTCTATGTTGAGCGCGGTGACCCTCTCCGTGCTCGCCTTCAGGTACTCCTCCAGCTGCACCACCTTAGCTTCAAGGTCCTTCTTGGCGGTCTCCGCGGTGGCCGCGGCGGCTTTCGCCTCCTTCAACTCTCCGCCAAGGGCCTGCTCCCGGGCGGTAAGGTCGTCCTCGTGAGCGTCGAGGTCGACCTTCCGCTGGTTGAGCGCTCCTTCTCGCTGGGACAGCGCTTCACCAACCAGACGCTGCTGCTCCTCGGCCTCAGCCTTCTCTAGGAGGAACTCCTGCTGCTCTCCGGCAAGCCTCTCGCGCTCCTCCGCCAAGTCGCGGAGAGCCGCCTGGTTGGCGGCGCGGAGCTCTGCGGCGCGTTTCTCCAAGTCTGCTGCAGCCTTGGCAGTGAGGGCTTCCCGAGACTCAAGTTTCGCCTGCCTGGCCCGGTAAGGGGCCAGGAGCCGGTGAAGCAGTTTCTCCTCCTCGGGCTCATCGCTCCCGCCAGGCGCTTCAACGATCTTCAACCCCGCGGAGGCGAGGACCTCTCCATCAAAGGTCTCTCCCTCCCCGGGGGCTCGCGACGAGGATCCCCATGGCACTTGTATGAAGACGCCACCGGGGGCCTCAAGATAGAAGCTCGACTGCTCCTTGCCGGCAGAGGGGTCGGCGGCCGGTGCAGCGCTCGACGCTCCTCCCGCCTCCGGGCCGGCAGTGTGGCCGCCGTCCCCCTCCCCGGCCGCTGCGTCTGCGGTCGGGGCAGTCTCCTCCGCGGCAGGCTCGTCGGCTCCCGCCATGTCCTCGATGACAGTGGCGTTGCCGGCGTCGCCTTGCGCGCCCTCCTCCTCAACGACGACCTCCGTCTCCATCCGCTCCGGGGGAGGAGGATCTAACAGAAGAAGAAGAAAAGAAAAAGATCAAGCAAATATCCAAAAAAAAGACAAGTCCAAGAAGAAAAAGTTGTCAGACTTACCTTCGCGGACGTCCTCAACGGCTGGCTCCCTCGCCGGGGAATCCTCCCGTGGCGGTGGAGCGGTGGCTCCCGCTGGCGGAGGGCCGCCCGTGCCCTCCCTTGGCGGGGTGGCCACCCTTGTCGGGCTGCCCGACCTTGGCGGGGAGCCCGTCCTTGGCGGAACATCCTCCCTCGCCGGGGAGTTCGTCCTTGGCGGGGAGGGTGGGATCAGCAGCTCCTCGGGCGTGACTTCTGGTTGCCCCTGCGGCTGCGGCTCCGTTTCTGCACAAGACAAGCAAGACAAACAGAGCAACAAAACATTAGTATCAAGCAAAGACCTCATGCGCGCCCGACGAGCGGAAAGATCAAGCCCAGACTTACGCTGGGGGCTGCGCTGGGGGCTGCTCCTCGGAGCAGCGCTTGGATCCGGCAAGTTCGTCGCCGGCGCGTCCCCTGTCGCCGCGACGGGCGAGTCGTCCTCGACTACGGGGACCTTGGCCCTCTTCGCCATCCGTTGGGTCAGAGTCCTGCAAGCAAATCAAGAACAAGATCAGAATCATCAACAAAAGAATCAAGACAGAATTGAAGAAGCTACAAAATACAAGTGCTTACTCCTGTTCCTCGTCGTCGTCGTCGCTCAGGGCGGAGAAGTCGAACTCCACCTGGGGCGCCCCCGCGCGAGGAGCAGGAGGAGAAGGCTCCCTCGGGCGCTTGGCGGTCTCCGGGGCTGGGGGCTGCGAAGACCCAGCCTCCGTTGGCGCCGAGGCCCGGGGAGCAGGCGGAGCAGCTGCTCCACTCTGAGAGGATCCTCCTTCGCTTGGCGCTGGCACACGGGGCGCCTCCGCCGCAGCTGTTGCGCGGGGCGCCTCCGTCGCGGCTGATGTGCGGGGCGCATCCGTCGCAGCCTGGCTCCCCCTGGTGGCTCGCGTCGCCCGGCGAGCAGGCTGTTGTCGGGGCGCCTGCGTCCTCGTCGCTGTAGGCGCCTTGCGGAGGCGCTTCAACGGAGTTCGCTTGGGACTTGCCCGGGGCGGAGAGCTCTCCGAGGACGAGGAGACATCGTCCAGCCCCAGAGATCCGCCAGTATCCTCGTCGGCTCCGGCGCCCTCCTCCTCCTCCTCCTCGGTGGGCTCGCTGGGCCCAGCACCCTGCCCCGCGGCCCTGCTCCCTCCGGTGGCTCCGCTCCCTCCGGCACCTCTGCTTCCTCCGGCAACCTCGCCTCTTGCCGCGGCCTCGCTCACAACCCCAGGGATCCCGGCATGCCTCAGAGAAGGGACCCCGGCGAGCTCGTCGGGCGGGAGTTTGAGAAGTCTCCGGATCACTGCCTCCTCGGCCTGGCACGACGCGTCCTCGGCCTCTGCCTCGTCAACGGTGAACCCGAAGTCTCCCACCGCTGCGGCTGCGGCGGCCTCTTCCACCCGAGTAGCAATGTAAGCTATCTCTCGATCCGTGGTGGCCCGGGTGAGACCCTTGATCTCCTCGGTGTTCTTCGGCACCTCGACCAAGTTATCAAAGAAACTCATAATGGCGTCCGGCGTGGGCACTATCCATGTTGGGTCGACGCCGTGGGAGTCACACGCGGGCATCATCGCCCGCAAGGCATCCCGGGCGGTGCTGTTGCACAGCGGTACCACTCCCCGGGGAGGCCTGAACCACTCCAGATGGGCCGGGTCGTGCTTAAAAAGCTCCCGGACCATCCCCTTCAGCTCCAACGACGTGAAGTTGAAATTCAATCCTGGGCGCAGCCTCATAATGTCCGCCGCATTGCCGAACTCCCATGCTGGCCTTTTCCTCTCCTGTAAAGGAGCAATGCGGCGGCGGAGGAAATCTGCCCCTACCTCTCCGATGGTCAACTTGGCTATCCGAAGACGAAGAATCCTGACAAGGGCGACGTTGAGCTTGACCTCATCCGCGGCCAAATCACTCCAGTCTCTGCCGCGCACTATAGCTGTTGTGCGCGGCGCAGTGAAAGGCTGCAGCTCGTCCTCCACTACCCAGCACCAATCCGCGCGCCACTCCTCCCACTTGCCGCGGAGTTCGCCTCTCAGATATGATTCCTTCTTGTTCAAGCGGAAGATCCAGGAGATCCCCCCGGAGAGGGGGGCGCCGGCCTCTACTCTAGGCATGAAGAAATGCCGAAAGAGTGCTACATTTGGATATATCCCTATGTAGTTTTCGCACAGATGTGCGAAAACCGCCATCGTAAGGATGGCGTTGGGGGTGAAGTCTAAGAGATGGAGGTTGTAGGTGTTCATGATGTCGCAGAAAAACTCCGAGAACGGAGGGCACAAGCCACAGTGAAAGAAGACAGCGAAGAAGAAATACCCGCCGGGGTACAGATCTCTGGCGGCGGCTGGGTAGACCCTGGTGCGAGGATGTGCCTTGGTCTTCTTGGCCCAGAAGAGATAGTACTTGTTCCAGAGCTCCCTCGCGCTGAGCCTTGGCGCGAAGACGACGTTCCTCTTCCGCAGAAGAGCAAGCTTCACCGCCTGCTCAGATTTCTCCCTCTTGGCCTTCTCTGCCTTCGCCTTCTCGGTCTTCGGGGCCATGGCGGAGGCGGCGAGGGAAGGGGCGGGGAGTTCGGCGGCGCCGCAGATGCGGAAGACGGCGGAGGAGGTGTGGAGGCAGAGCGCAGAGGGGGATTCCTGGAGGTTGCAGAAGCAATGAAAGCGCAGGAGGGAAACTGCCCCTGTTTCCTCTGCTTTTAAGGGGGAAGTGGGGGACGCTTCGCATTTCCCATTAAAGAACGTGGCCACGATCTCTCCCACGACACCGCAATCGAAGCGTGCTGTTAGGGAGGGACGCGGCGGATGCGTAAGGGGAATTACGGCTCGCCGTGGGCCGCGCGTGCCCGTGCACTGTTTTGGGCCTGGCCCAACAGCGCTCGGCACCGTGTGTGGCCCAGGCCCGGGGGCTCCTGTCGGTGTACTAAGGTGGGGGTACCTTAGTACCCCAACTTGTGCACGGGCAGTGGCAGCTTCCCGCGGCAGGGTCTACCACGTGCTTGCCGGAAACCTCTCCGGTCCTTATTAAGCCATTCAAAAACAAAGTATACAAGTCAGAGGATCAAGACCCCGGCAAGTAGAACTTGCCGGGAAGGCCGTCCCAGGCTCAAGACTATTACATTAAGCACAAGCCCCTGGCAAGAGGAGCTTGCCAGGAAGACCAGAAGACTACATCTAAGAAGACATGCCTCGGCGCAACATGCGCCCCGGCAGGGCCCGGGGAGCGACAAGCTTCAGGGCCCGGCAAGGTGCTTGCCGGGGAGAGTTACGCTGTGTGCCTGCGCTCCAGCTCATCTGCCCACGCGTCGCCCTGGGGCCATTCCAGGGACGCGTGGCGGATGGCTGTGCAGCCTGGGGGACACGGTGGCACTCCACGGAGACGAAGCTACCACCGTGGCGAACGGAGACGCACGGGCGGGCGCTTTTGGGGTCGACGGCGACGGGCATTTAATGCTCTTGTCCCCCACTATCAAAGAAGGTGATGACCACTGTTCATCCACTGTTCACGCACTGTTCCCGCACTGTTACAACTACCACCACAATTACATTTTTACCCTCCTCTATGTTGACACCTGTCGGTGACCCCTTGAGCTATAAAAGGAGGCCCATGCACAACGTAGAAAGGGTTCGGAACCTAGACAGCTCTCTGGCTCGGTGTAACTAGTTCTTCAAGCTCCCAAGCTCCAACACTCAATACAATCCAAGTAGGAGTAGGGTTTTACGCGTCCGTCGCGGCCCGAACCTGGGTAAACTGCCCGCGTGCTCTCCTCGATCTGCTCTTTGTGCTTCCTCCGCTCCCTTACCACAACGTACAAGGGGCTCCGGTCCCATAGGTGTTCGTGGTGGACAGTTTCCCCCGACAACAACCCATGTAATGAACAGGATAAAAGAGAGTTTAATGGTTGGCTTACACTCGCCACGTCACACAATTAATACAATAAACAGACATTCATCCAGAGAACACAGAGTCTGACTACGGACGAAATCAAGCGAAGAAAAAGATACCACGCAGGCTAATCTCGATCAGCCCTAGTAGGAACCACTACTGATCGTTGGGGGTATGTCACATACATATGCCCACGCTCTTCATCGAACTCCCACTGAAGCTCTTGCATGTCTCCTGCGTCAAACTCTATGGTACATGCATTTGATTTGTGTAGTAAACTGTGAGTCACGAGGAGTCAGCAATCTTGTTCCCGGGTATCAAAACTATCAAGGCTTTTAGGAGTGGAGAGGTTATAAAGTGGCTGCAGCAGCACTAAGCATTGTACGAGGCTAGCTTATGAAGTCAGAGCGAGATGAGAATATATGCCAACGATCGTAACAAGTAGTGATCAAGAAGTGATCCTGTCTACTTACGTTCATACCTAACCCCACTGTGTTCACTTTCCGAACCCCTTCGAAAAGAGACTATCGCGGTTACTCACACAGGTAGTGTATTCTTATTGAGTTATGGTGACAAGTTATCTACAACCGGATATTAACAAATTCCAATCTGCCACATAACCGCGGGCATAGCTTTTGAAAGATCATAACCGTGCAGGGGGTGTCCCAACTTGGCCCATCACAAGCTCTCACGATTAGCAGAGTAACAACTCCAAATTGGGAAGACAAGAGTGTTCTCGGAATCTCGTGCACAAGATATTTTGACAAAGGTAAAACTAATCCAGCAAGACCTCCCGACGTGCTGACACCCTGATAAGATCTGCGTGTATCTCGTCTCAGGCCATGATTGGATGAGCAGTACGTACAGCAATCGAAGACCCCTGTAACTGGGTGGCATCGCAAGTGGCTCTAGTTTGGACCAACACTTGAGGAGCACTGGCCAGGGGGTTGATTAAGAATCCACGGGTTAATTACTCCCTATGCAAGTTTTTAGTTGTTAGGCAAATGGTAAATCCTAGGTTGGGCCTTGCTGTAAAAGCTTTAAGCAGAGATAATTATCGAGGGGGGCCTATAAACCTCAACCGGGTTAGGAACACAATATCAAAGATCCTAATGCGGCATGAGTGGAAGAAAACATATATGTGCCAAGCCTTCCACCCATTACACTACAGGAATAAGCTTCTTTGCCGACTGCCATGGCAGACGGCAAAGGCATGAATGGCAGTCGGCAAAGCTCTTTGCCGACTGCTAGCTGTCGGCAAACAGTCCGGCTCAATTCCTGGCGGTAAAGGCCTTCTTTGCCGTCTGCTTCACAGAAGCAGTCGGCAAAGCTCTTTGCCGTCAGCCGTTTGCGGCCAGCAGACGGCAAAGAGCGTAGACGTCAGTGAGGTGAGGTGGGAGCCGTTAGGGGTTAACGGCGTGCTTTGCCGACTGCTAGCAGTCGGCAAAGATAGCCTCTTTGCCGTCTGCCAGCAGTCGGCAAAGAGCTTAGCCTCTTTGTCGTCTGCCAGCAGTCGGCAAAGACCTTAGCCTCTTTGCTGTCTGCCAGCTGACGGCAAAATGCCCAAATAGGCAACCCAGTGTTCCCAGGTTGCGCAGGTAGCTGCCACGTGGCCTTCTTTGCCGACTGCTAGCTGTCGGCAAAGCTCTTTGCCGTCTGCTAGCAGTCGGCAAAGCTCTTTGCCGTCTGCTAGCAGACGGCAAAGAGCCTATATAACCCCTGTTTTTAATTGAATTCATTCAATTTGACAGAAATTCATAGATATACACAGTACTATACTATACACAGTACAGTTCACATCTCCATGCAGCAGCACACACAAATTAAGACTGTTTCATTTTATACACACACAAATTAACATCTCCATGTACATCATCACACCATGGGGGCTGGCTAGCATCTTGTTCTGACTGGAAATTAATTTTGCACAAAATTTATCCTTACAAAGACATCACACCTCTACAATCCCTCTTTGCTTAGCAAACCAAACGCCTGAACCATTTGCATCAACTCAAAAAAGTCAAAAGCACCAAAGGCAAGCAGCCACCAGCATGCTCTTACCAAACCTACATACAACAGAGAATGGGAAGTCGAAGTCACGGTCAAGGTTGTCGGCTTGGCCTTGGTGTCTCGGTCATCCTCCTCGTCCATGGAGCCAGGCGCCTACTGCAAAAAAGTGGTATTCTCAGCAAAAAGCATTCCTCAAAGTGAGATATATTTGGTCAACTACTTGCAAGATTCCACCTTATACCTTCTCTTATACGTCCTTTCAATTTATTTGCTTTGAAACCAAACATATACTGGATGAATTATGAGAACTAACCAGAACTCTTATACTGCC
>LR738711.1:497502791-497537473 GCA_902687465.1 Secale cereale | reverse complement strand
CGGTCCTGATCTTCCGTAGGTACTCGAACAGATATCAGCCCTATCAACTGTTTTTTGCCCAGGTTCAAGACTCTCCATTATATCAGGCCACTTTCGATTACACATGAAGGTTGTGATGATATCAGGTAAGGCATGGACACGGGAATAGTGATCGCGGCCAGGAACCATTTTGTTTTGGCTTCAGTCCACAATTTGTTAATATTGGCTATCTAGTGCAGAAAAGAGTGATTTATATAACCTCTGTGGACATCCATCGGCATGTCCGAGTTTCAGCCGTCATAATTTCAGTCACAGTTCCCTCTCGTCCAAACCCAGAATCAGTAAGCTTCGGCTTCTTATGGTTTGAGTTAAGCAACAAATTATCTGCACACACAACTTTTATTAGGATACTGTAAAAGCATAAAAAGTGTGACAGAACAGCTTTGACAGACAAGAACACAGCAATTATTGACAGAACTTAGAAGGTAAAGCAAGTAAAACAAAATGGAAAGATTGAGAGGGTGACTGAAACATATTGTGAGTGAACCATGAACATGAATTAATGCGGACACCATGGGTATGTAAGCAGGAACATTCAAAAATGAGATGTAGAAACATCTAACAGAGATTAACCGACCGGCTACTAAAAACCAAACAAGCTGAACCAAAAAGATGAAACTGAAACATCTTCGCAAGTAGTCATTTAGTTTTTAAACCAGATGATATGACGCTGATGTACAAATGATGAAACAAATAGTACCCACCCAAAGTAGAAAAGAGTCTTTTATTGAAGTGTCATAAATTGTTAAAAGCAGATGCCTCTAGTCTAACCTACTTGATTCTGCAAGTAAATAAGCAACAGATCTGACTGCTGAATCCAATGATTGGTATCCAAACGGAAAAAGGTACATCATCTTTAACCTATTGACTCTATGATAACTTTAATCACCATCAGAAACAATCCTGATTAGAAATGCATTAGGGTTTCTACTAAACCCCATGATGCAGCAGATTGGTACTATGAATCAAAATATTTAGAAATCATGTAATTCTACTGCAACAAAGTTAATATGAATAGTATGAACATATTAAGAAGAGGTGGCTTTCCAAAGATAGAATAAAGCTTTAGGGATAAGAATCTCCTACCAATGGAACCCAATCCAATAAATATATAGGTAAAGATGAATAAGAACTTCCCATGAAGGTGTTCGAAGTCATCATGATCTTCACACCGTCAAATGAAGAACTGACATCTCCAGACAATAACTCCCCATCAAATTGTAAGTCATAGGAATAAACCAAAAGCCATAAAACATCAACACTGGAGGCCCAATAAATATATCCTCCTATTATAATACAAGAGCACAGACATTAGTATTAAAATTCGCACTCTATATAGAGTATAAACAACAAGCATCAATTTCCTTCCTAAAACCTTACTTGGTCAAGCACAAACTAGATAGAAAACCTTGAAATTGCTCCATCTACCTTAGGTGTGGTCGGTGCCTCTATGAACGAATTTTCTCTGTTTGCTAAAACTTGAGCCTCTTTATTTTGTAGCTACACAAGATGCAAAAGGAAACAGATTGTTAGTTGAAGAGAGGGTGCTTTTCACTTTACTCTTTTCCTTTAATGGTATTTACAACATCTCCTGGCCACCCAAACCCACATGCCAAACAGAAATGAAATTAGAGAGCAAGGGGAGGAGGAACTCATACGGGGAGGTGCAGCCAGAAGGGACGAGCGATGAGACGGAGCGCCGCGGCGGGTAGTCCTCGGCACCAGCGCCTTGGCTGGTCCAAGCCGCCTCCATGGCTCCCCCACTGTGCCCCGTCTGAAACCACGGCGGGAGGAGCTCGTTCGTCACTGCGCTCATCAGCTCGTCATCACCTCACATCGATCGAGCCACCGTTGGGATGCCCGGATCTCCTCTTCCTCCTCCATATCCCGCCTCTCTCGTATTCCTCCAGATTCGATGCTGGCGGCGCAGGGGAGGAGAGAGACGGCTGATTTCGGCCAGTATATATAACCAAGACAGTCCCTGCTCTTTCAAATTGCATGTTACTGCTAAGCCTTGATTTCAGGTCAAGACGGTGCAGATAAAACAACTTAATCATTTCCTTTTCATATATCGTCAATCATTGCATGTTTCATTCCTAGCGTGTTTAAACCGAAACATTTGCACATCTGAAAAAAATAAAATCAATCTACAATTTGTAAAATTTGGGCATACAAGCATTATCACAAACACCTATATCAAGCAAAATCCTTTCACATGTAAACTTGAACATGCACTCGAAAAATCATGCAGCAAGTACTCATCAAGAAATAATCATCATTATATTTTCACAATATAAAATCTACAGAAGTACCCACCCAATACAAAGATCAGGGGAAAAAAGTGAACAGAGGATGCAAGACGAAGGAAGGAGGGGGAATAAGGAAGGAGTGGTGGCTACCTTACCTATGGACTGGTCGCCGACGTAGCTCCAGGAGGCGGCGTTGCTGGGCGGGAAAGGCGGCGACGCTGGGCGGGGGGCGCTGCCCATGGGAGCGTCTGCTCGACGAAGGGAGGTGCCGCTGGGATCCTATACTGCGAGCGGGGCAGCGGGTGGTCATGAAGATGGCGATCAATAGCATTGTCAGCTTCCTGTAAGCTCTTGAATGGCCAACCCAAATGAGGATATGTGTGGAAAGATCTTGAAAGATCCACCATGATGTAAAATTGTAGCCCCCAGTCACACGGTAGCCTGGACAAAACGGGTGAACCAGGAGCTACTGCCTCCGACTGCGAAAAGGCGGAGGAAGTGACGATTATACACGATTCATCCTCCGACATCATAGCGCCGAGCAGCTCAATCAAGGACGGTGCTTGCAAAGTTTGTGCAGATGATGATGCAGGTTCAGCAAGATGCTCCTCCTTGTCGTGCCTGAATTTGAAAAAATAACTTGTCTCAGAAAATGATTGGATAGTAGTCTCATAATAGATGTGCAGCGCAACTTGCGACATGAACGAATCAAAGTAAGATACAAAAGGTCTTTTACACTCCCTCCCAAACCTGTAGTTGTTCCTAGATGCTAAGTAGAAGTTAAATATTTTGGTAACTCGCCACATGAATGAATCCATCCGACTAAGATACAAAGGAACTTCCCAAACCTGTAGCAGTTCCTAAAGGCTAAGTAGAAATCCTGCGGCAACTCGCGACATGAATGAACCTAACTAAAATACAGAGGAATTATATTTTTCACAATATCAAATATATAGAAGTACTCCTAATTGATGTTACAGCACAACTTGCGACATGAATGAATCAGACTAAGATAACAGAAGGTCTTTTACACTCCCTCCCAAACCTGTAATTGTTCCTAGAGGCTAAGTAGAAATTAAATATTCCGGCAACTCACGACATGAATGAATCCAATGAATCCATCCGACTAATATACAGAGGAACTTCTCAAACCTGTAGCAGTTCCTAGAGGCTAAGTAGAAACCTTCCTGCAACTCGCGACATGAACGAATGTAACTAAAATACACAGTAATTATATTTTCACAATATCAAATCTACAGAAGTACCCACCCAATATAAAGATCAGGGAAAAAGTAAATAGAAGATGCCAGAGGAAGGAAGGAGGGAGGAAGGAGGAAGGATTGATGGCTACCTGCCTATGGACTGGTCACCAGCATAGCTCCGGGCGGCAGCGTTGCTGGGTGGGAGCCGGGGGGGAGGGGGGGCGCTGCCGGTGGGAGTGGCTGCTCGACGGAGGGAGACGCCGCTGGGATCCTGTATCGGCGAGCGGGCCAGCGAGCGTTTCAGCCAGCTGGGCGCGCCGCGCCGGCCGACCGGTGGCGGCTAGGAAACCTACCTGTCGCGCTCGGGAAGGACTCTTGGGGGACGGAGGCTCGCCTTAGATCCGAGGCTGGCGGCGCGGTGGAGGAGAGAGACGGCTAGGCACCGCCGGGACGCCTGGATCTCCTCTTCCTCCTCCAGATCCCACCGCTCTCCAGATCTAGGAGTGGGTCGAGCAGCCGCCAACCACCATGTCCCGCCCAACCTCGCGAGCGCAGGCCGGCGCCGGCCAACGCGGCTCCTCTCTTGTGTCCGTCCTGCTGACGGCGGCGGCCATGCCCTGGGGCTTCGAGAGCATAGGAATTGGAGGGAGGGAGGCGGCGCTGTTGGGGTCGAGAGAATGGAGGAGAATTGGAGGAGACGAGGGGGGTTGGAGAGGCGAGCGATTGGTGGCTCGGGGACGGGAACGATTAGCTAGGTTTTTACCGTGGGAACCTCACTCTCGCTGCATTGCCCCTTTTTTCTCACGTAGGACATGCATGAGGCTCACTGTAAAGCTAGGCCAGCCGGCAAAGAAGGCCCATCTGTCATCAACCTGAGCAGGAAAGAGTAGTGTGAAGGAAAACAAGCGGTTAGATCTTATACAACGCGGTGAAAAAATGCCAGCGAGACAGATCGAGCGAGGGAGATTGACTGCACGACTCAGGTAGCTCGTATGGGCAGGTAGTCTAGCGAGCTTTATATGTTCAATTTGCTTTTAAACCAAAAAAAAAATTTCCCCACCTCTTTGCCGACTGCCGGCAGACGGCAAAGAATCTTTGCCGTCTGCCGGCAGTCGGCAAAGAATTCTTTGCCGTCTGCCAGCAGACGGCAAAGAGGGTAACCGTTAGCCCGCCCACGCCGTGACACTGTGGGCCCCCTCTTACCTCTTTGCCGTCTGCTGGCAGATGGCAAAGAAATCTTTGCCGTCTGCCAGCAGACGGCAAAGAAGTGGCCGATGTGACCTAGCAAGTGCAGTACCCCCATGGGGCCCACTTTGGTCTTTGCTGTCTGCTGGCAGATGGCAAAGACCTCTTTGTCGTCTGCCAGCAGACGGCAAAGATCTGGCAGATGGCAAAGACCCTCTTTGCCATCAGCTGGTTCTTTGCCGTCTGCTTTGACAAGACAGACGGCAAACAGCCTCTTTGCCATCAGCTGGCAGACGGCAAAGAGCTGGCAGATGGCAAAGACCCAGATTCCAGTAGTGTTACCAAATACATATGTGCATTAATTAAATAAGATATATATTGTGATATCCCAAGAATCCATGCTCCAACATGGCACATCTTCCATCTTCCATCTTCACCTGCAAGTAACCACACTATAAGAGGGTTGAGCAAAAGCATACCTTAGCCAATCAACAGTTTGCTAGGAAGGTGATTAGAGGGTTTCATGGCAACATGGGAGACTGACAAAACAAGAATGGGCAGCGCGACATAGCTATAGAGTGAGACAACTAGCAAATCAAAGATAGAGGTGATATCGAGGAACAATCATCTTGCCTGGGATCCCGCAAGGAAGAAGAACGAGTACGTGAAGAAGACAAACAGACGTAGTCGAACCAATCCTCACAACACCGAAGCGAAACCGATGCTAACGAGAGAAGCAAACCGGAAAGAAACAGACAACATGGTAAACACACAAGGATAAACATGGCATGATGCACAATCAAGTATGATGCATGTCCGGTTTAAATATGCATGGCATGGCAAAGTGCAACAAACAATACTACAAATTAAGTGGAGCTCAATATGCAACGTGTTGCATATTGATGAAACATCACATTCACATATTTAGTTTGATCTCAGTTATGTACACAACAAGTTTAAATGTTGGTTAACATGGCAAAAGGTGAAGCATGGCGCAAAACTACACTATCTAAGCAATTTAAATGGGGTCGGAAACAACAAACAACAATTCCGGAAAATCCCCATGTGCATATTTTGAATTTATTATTGTTCTGCCTATTGCATAATTTTATTGTTGTTAAATACGAAAAGTAAATGCAAGATTGTACTCATTTTTCTACCCAAAAGCATATAAAGCTTATTAAATTTGGAGCTACGGTTATTTAGTTATGAATTAAACCATGTTAGCATGTCATTTGCACAAACTTAGCTAAACAGCAAGTTAAACATTTTTAAACACAGAAGAAAGTGGTATATTATTAATCTACACAAAATTCTAAGCATTTTTCATATATAATGTTTTTACATATGATGCATGGTTTGTGAGGTATTAAATGCATGATCTAGAGGGACTTTTCTGTAAAACAGTTTTACTCTGGATAATTAGAAAATTCGCAGACAGGAAAAAACATGACATGGGTTGAATCTGGCTGGCCCAATAGGAATAGGGGATGCGGGTCTGCTCACCCATGCGCTAAGGCCCAAGTTGGTGAAGTGGCTGGGCCTTGGAGGCCCCACGCTCGACCCGCGAGGCTCAACAGGCACGGGCGGCTTCGATGCAGGTAGAGGGGACTTGGCGCTCTGGTCGTCGCTGAAGACGATGAGGAAGGCTAGCCCAACGTGAAGCGTCAGTGAGATGCTGCGAGATAGTCGGGGTAGCACTGCTGCCGTCGAACTTGGGGCAACATGGACGAGCAGGAGGCAGTTGTGGCGCCGCACTGGAAGCAGGGGCGCAGGACTCCGGTAGGCAAAGGGAGACCAATGGCGACGGGGAAACGAGTGGAGTCGGCTAGGGATGGACGCATCGGGCCTCGGGGTGCCAGATCCAACCGATGGTGGAGCTCCATGGGCGGCGAGGGGGTCGTCCATGGCATCAGCGTCGGGCTCCTGAGAAGGTTCCACACAGAGAGAGATCGAGAGGTGAGATAGCGAAGGAAATAAGAAGAAGTAGAAAGGGAAGAAGGACTGACAGGGAAATTCCGACGAGGTGGTGGTTCGGCGAGCCGGCAGCGCTCCGGCGCGGACGAGGCGGTGGAGGGGCTCGATCGGGAGCTCCTCTGTCGATCCAGATCGGATCGAGGGGGCTGTGGCTGCGGGGGCTGCAGGGCACCTCTTGGACGTCGGATCTCAATCCAACGGTTCAGATGGATGGATCTGGAGTCTTGGGTGAACTGGATGGTGGCTGAAAACGAGGAAGATTGGTGGCTCTGGTTGGCTCGATGTAGAATCCGATGAGGATTTGGAGAGACGGTGGCGGTGGATGAAATGGATGGATAGGACAACCTACACTAGGGTTTGCTTTGGTTAAATAGTAGGGGTTAGAAGGGGAACTGATTTTGGACCCTACGATTAGATCGAATGGTCGCGAAAATAGGCTAGGGGTGTCCAAACAAAGAACCGAAGATACTTAAGGGATGTTTGGAGATGATCCGGACCCATTCGTAAAAACACTGTGGATCGGGTTCGGGGAAGTTTCGGACACGCACACGAGGGGGTTTGAGAGAGGTTGACAAAGACAAGGGCCTGGTAAAAGATCAACGAAGACAAAGAGAGAAGCGGCAACTGTGAACGACTACGGGTTTTATGAAAACATGCTGATGCAATGCACATGATGTGATGATGAATGCAACAAGCAAAATAAAACACATGACAACAACAAAATAACTCGAAGGCTTCTGAAGCGTCGGTCTTGGGGCATTACAGAATGTGCGAGGACGTCGTGCCTTAGCAATCACTAAAACAACTCCGAGAGGTTATTGACCATGCCAGAGCATGATCAACCTGACCACGAGGGTCTATTTCCTGCAAGCAAACGAAGAACAAGCAAGAAACTAAGACTGCAATCTGGATATTGCGAATATAAGAGGAAAGCTTTATTGATCAAGGTGGGGTTCTGTGACGTCTTTGTCTGGTCGTTGAACAAAAACGAAATACGCGAACTTGTAGCTATGGCGAATATAAACAAAACCCAAAGTCTAAACGATGCCCTAAGGGCTGTATATATGGAGAGAGAGGGGGAATTTCGTGGCCCCTTGGATAAGGGGTCCGAAACCAACCCTAACTCTGATTTCCCCCACATACGGACTCTAAAATCAGCCTATACTTTAGTATTTTGAAATCATATGGGCCTAGCCCAATAATAAGGTGATGGAGCACCTATAATAGCCTCTGAACGAAATTTATGAAGTGTCATCTTGTATATTTTGTCCAGGGCTTCATGCACTCATTATGGTGGCTTCAAAGTCCTGAAATCATCACTTGTAACTCTGTTCTTGTTCCCCGTGCGCATGCCATCATCTCCATGCTTGATCTTACTCCAGTGTTCACCCTTCTTGTCCAAACTAGCCCCTTCATTTGAAAGCAAAACAAATGTATCCAATTTAGGCAGCCTCATATTCTCATGAACATTAGAATCATTACCAAGAAACGAAAGTACCTAGTAATTCAATTGGTGTGCGCAAGCTCTAGTAATTGGTCCAATATGTATAATAGTAGGGGCAGTGGGTGTAACAATGATATTGATGTTCTCATCATCCTCCCCTTCTTGAAAGGAAGTCGTCCTCGACGGAAGCTCATCAACCTCACCCAAATAAGGCTTCAAATCTACAATGTTAAAATTGGGACTAACCCCAAAATCTACAGGTAGCTCAAGTTTATATGCATTATCATTTATTTCTCTATCACCTTAAAAGGACCATCAGCACATGGCATTAGCTTTGACTTGCACAAATTAGGAAACCTATCCTTACGCAAATGTAACCAAACAAGATCTTGAGGCGCAAAGACAACATGTTTTCTACCTTTATCTCCAGCAAGTTTATATTTAGCATTCATACGCTCAATGTTTTCCTTAGTTAACTCAAGCCTTTTTAAGATCAATTCTGCACGTTGTTTAGCATCAAAACTAACCTTTTCCGAAGATGGAAGAGGCAACAAATCAGTAGATGCATGAGTTAGGAAACCATATACAATTTCAAAAGGGCACATCTTAGTAGTAGAATGCAGCGAACGATTATAATCAAATTCAATATGAGGCAAGCATTATTCCCACATTTTCTTATTCTTATTCAAAACAGCCCTAAGCATAGTAGACAAAGTTCTATTGACTACTTCAGTCGGTCCATCAGTTTGGGGATGACAAGTAGTACTAAAAAGTAGTTTAGTCTCCAACTTAGCCCATAAACATATCCAAAAGTGGCTAAGAAATTTAGTATCACGATATGAAACAATACTGTAGCGACCTCGATCCCAATTGACCGGAGTCTCTGTGCTTAAGTGTCATCCCTGGATCAGTATGCTGACACACACAGTTCCTTCGGGATATCCTAGGACAACACTGGATTCTCCTGGTACCCTGCAACCAATCCACCCAGTTGTGTACTAAAGTTGCCACCTTAAACATTCCCTTAGTTGTGATTACTCTCACAACTTCCATGAATCTCACATACCAATCCACGTCTACGATCATGGCTAAGTAATAAGTAACATAGTGTATTCCCTGGGTTGATCTCAAGTCATTGGGTTCCTACCTCATGAACTACTCAGCAATACCACATGTAATCAAGTCCTATTCATGCAATCTTTGAGGATAAAACTAATGCAATAAAACTAGGTATTGAAAAGTATGATCAAAATATGAGGTTGCCTTGCTTAGAATCGTTGAAACCTAGAGACTCGTAGTAGCAAGCTTCGCACTCCGGAAATTCTATCACAATTAAACAATAGCATACATAAGCAATCATGCAACACAATCAAATAACAGATCTCGAAAAGTTTCGAAAACAAGCAAATAAGTCTTGCAATAGATTTTTTTCTTCTAACAGTACCAAAATTAAGTGAATTTGGCCTTACCAGAAAGTTTAGGTCAAGAGCTTTGATGTGCAAAAAGAATCAACTCGAATGGAGTTACGAAACTCAAGTTATGATCAAAAGAAGTTCAAATACAAATATGTTTGAATTCAAATTTTAAAACTTTCCAAAATAGATTTGAGTTGGATTATTGGATAGATGATATCAAACGAATAGTTTGGTGTTGGTTTCATCTAACTCCGATAAACGAGCAAAAAGTAGTGATCATTTTAAGATTAGGGACTAATCTATATTTTTTTAATCGCGGATAGGTCCCTGACGAAAATAAACAGAAAAAGAAAAGACTAAATAGCGAACGTTCTTTTTTTGAACTAAACAGTGGACGTTCGCTCTATAATAAAACAAAAAATATCTAGGGTTAAAAAAACCGAGAAAGCAAACCAAAAAAATGGACGATTCGGGTCGGCTTATATAGGTTCGGGCAGTCAGGTCGGCGAGGCAGATCAGGTAGGCGGCGGGGCTCCGGCGGGTCGTCAGCGGCGTGGCGATCGACGGCGAGGGGCGGCGGCTCCGGAGGGGTGCGGGCTGCTACCTCTTGAGCATTCGTTGGTTTTCCCTTGAAGAGGAAAGGGTGATGCAGCAAAGTAGAGTAAGTATTTCCCTCACTTTTTGAGAACCAAGGTATCAATCCAGTAGGAGACTGTCGGATTCAGGGCTCCGCAAAAACCCGTTAAGTTCGAACACAGGGGCGTGAACGAAGATCTCTCCCACTCTTGTCTACCTAGCACCTCGCTCTCGTCGCGGTGGAAGGATTCAATCAAACAATGAACAAAACACACAATAGTTTATCCAGGTTCGGGCCACCGTGTGGTGTAAGACCCTACTTCCTGCTTTGGTGGATTGGCTCCAGGCGAGCTAGAATATGAGCTAGTACAACGGTCCCTAGTCACACGAGGCGAGCTCAGGAGGGTCAGGAGGCTAGTGTTCTTGCTCCTTGTGTGGTGGCAGAGTGTGTTCGTCCCCCCCCCCTTTGCAGTGGGAGTCCTAGCTACTTATATAGGCGGCCACGGTCCTCTTCCCCTGAAATGTTTAGGCGGGAAGGGATCCCACAACGGCCATTTTTGAGCGGGAACACAAGGACGTTCCTACCCTGACAAAAGCGGTATTCGCCTGCAAAAGGATCAGGCGGTGACACGGTGGTGGGCTCATTGGTGACATCCCCCTTATCGTCCTTGCGGTCTTCGGTCTTGTTGCACCAAAGAGGAAACCTTTGCCCCGCACCTTGGGAACCAACGGCTGCGCTGTCCCCTTTCACCGAAATGGCAACTGCGCTGCTGGCGGACGCTGGCACCCCATGGCGCGGTGCGTCATTGCTGACATCACTGTCTCCTCCTGAGGCAGGCTCGGCCTTGGATTCTCCGCCCCTCCGGAACGCCTTGCTGAGGCCGCTCCCGAGGAGGTCTTGACGTCGTTCTCCTCGCGAGGCTTGGCTCCCTCGTGAGGGTCTTGAGCAGCTAGTCGATTTGCTGGGCCATACTAGGCCGCTTGTAGGAGCGTGTCGCGGCCCGCAGACAAGCATGTCTGGGTACCCTGGTTCCCAGGACGCCGACAGTAGCCCCCGGGCCTAAGGTGCGTGCGGAATTGGCTGCAGGGCGAAGCCTTAGTCGAGGACGAAGCACCGCGGGCCCCAAAAAGGCTGCGGGCCAGGCTGGCGCGTGACGGTTGGATGGGACGTGGGCGACTCCACTTCCCGGGCAATCTTGGCAACCGTGCGACTTGACAACTCTTTGGCGCGGGTAGCGGGGCCGTTATGGCTGCGCACGAGTGGCTGCCGGTTGATCTTCTTGGCTTATAAGCGGGGGGTGAGGCACTACGCCTCTCACTTGACTGCCACAGGCCGACCCCCACATTTCCATTCCTCCCAGGGCTCCATGGCACCGATTCGGTGGTTCTCGGCCACGGAGAAGGGGAAGAGCCCGACGGTAGAGCCTGAGCGGCTCCCCTCGGAGAAGAGGCGCCGTGGTTCTCCAAGCGCGTCCCTGAGGGCATCGGACGCCTGCACATGGTGCACGCGGGCACCGCCAGGATTTCCGCTTCCCTTGTACGCTCCAGCGGCAGGCAGATGGAGCAGGGATGGCGATAGGGGTGGCGCCGTCAGTCGCCCGGAGAGACGGGCGTCTCCTCGCACCGTGCTACTGTCCCATTCTGAGGATGATGCCCGCGAGTTCATCATGTGGGCGGGGCCCCCTCCGCATTCATGGATCCTTCTTCCTCCGTTCCTGAGGGAGGTGCTCCCGGCTCGTGGCCGGATGACTATGGAGCTGAGGTACGAGGGGTGTCGCCTTCCTCCTTCGCATGCCGACATGGAGGTGGTTTCTTCTGGCCAGGTCTTCATGACCTGGGGCTGGGGTGTGGTGTGCCTGCGCCCCCGCGGGAGGCACATTCTTCATTTTGCGCTGGATACGACGGGTGTGATGACCTTCAAAGTCTTCCGGGCGGACGGCATCCGGCTGCCGTGTGGCGCAGAGAATGGGCTTGCCGGCGACCATTCCCCATGCCGTCAGGGCAGCAAGCCACTCGCTATTGGCTACGTCTCCGACTCTCCTAGTAGTAGTGACGCTACCCCTGAGACGGCCTTGAGCTCCGACGAGAGCTATGAGCCACCAAGTCGCCGCCCCTATCACCGGAGGGAAACAGTGTCCTCCCGGTGTCGCCGTTGTTGAAGGAGTTCAAGCCAAGTTCCTTGGGAGCGTCTTCCTTAGCTTAGTTCCTGTGGGACATCACGGAGGGCTCCACAAGAACATGTAAATTCTTGCAATACTTTTGTTATAGTCTGGCGCTATAAACTTATGTCCTGCATGAACCCCTTGTTAGAGCATGATTTCCCCTTTCTTCCGTTCCCGCGGTAGCCTAAGGCCCTACGCCTGCGAGACCCAGTCCCGGGACCAGCCTCAGCCTGTGCTGGTATGCCAGGTCACGACACCAGGGCCACGGCCAGGAGGTGAGGGGTCCAGGGTCCGGTAAGAGCCCCCAAGGCGCGATGCTCAGGAGGTCCCTCTTGGCGTGTAGGCAGCCACCCACTGGTCCATCGGGAAGGGTTTTCATGCCTTAGCGGATCCGTAACTATAGTAAGTGGTGGTGTAGGTAGGCAAGTGAGTGCGGCGTTGAAAACTTATCTTAGCAATTCCTGTGGTCAGGTGGTGCTTGATTCCTGTTGCCCTTCCCTTGAGGCAAGGTTTTGCGTCTAGGTGCCTTCATGAGGAGGTGGCAATGATCGCTCCCGAGGCCCTGGGGACAGAAGCCACGTGGTCGGTGGAGACGTTTCTCCGGGCCGCTACCATCGCAGCCAAAGAGGTGGAGACCGGTGATGCTGCGCTTGGCGATGCCTGATCCGTCCTGTTTAGTGAGAGAATTGCGAGTGCCTCAGGGAGGCGTAAGAACTTTGTTTGAATTTGAAAAACTTGGCATTATTGTAATAGCAAGATGATTTCCATGCTTGTTTCCTTTCATGTTTGCTTAGGTGCTCTGCGTTCGCAGGGCCCAACCCTGCGCATACCTCGACCGCCATTGAGCCCTATGGATGACCGGGGTTACAGTAGTAACTAGACTCGCCATTGAGCCCCCCGGATGACCATGGTTACCGTAGTAACTAGACTCAAGGGATGAGGGGCTACGTGTCCAGTGAGGCCCTTGGGTCGCGATGCCCAAGGGTCCCCCTTGACGTTCAAGCGATCCCGTTTTCATTCTGCGTCTGCAGGGCCGAACCCCGCGCCTACCTCGATCGCCATTGAGCCCTCCGGATGACCTGGGTTATCATCATAACTAGACTCAAGGGATGAGGGGCTACGTGGCCAGTTAGGCCCCTGGTTCGCGATGCCCAGGGGTCCCCCTTGACGTACGAACGGCTCTCATGAAGGCTAACGAGCACCATACCTTGCCCACGAGCCTTCGCCTTGGATGGGGGCACGAGAAGGCTAGGTGTCTGGGCACCTGGTAGGGTGGCGTCTTCCAGGCGTGACCTAAGCGTAGCCCCCGTGCCTAGCCCCCCCTTGCGACACCCATCCAAGGAGAAGCTGTGAGCGTCGTGAGCTGAAAAAGCTCATTCAGGTTGGTGCGACCACCGAGGGCCACCCTCAGTTATTTATAACTAGCACGGAGCATAGAGCTACCACACTTGCGCGGAGTGTGGGCATAACTGCGCCTCGATCATAGCGGCCAGCGCGGAGCTTGGTGCTTCCACTAGTTCATGGGCATAACCGCTCCTCGGTTGGATCTGCCAGCGCGGAGCTTGGTACTTCCACTGGACCGTGGGAGGGAGCCTCCCACTGGGAGAGACTCCGGGGCGTGTACAACCCCGTCCTGACACGTGGCTTGCACGGTAGGACATCCAACGTGTATATGGGCCCTTGAAAGTGCAACTAATCCCCGGGTGGTTTTGGTAATTAATAACAACATATATATCATTGAACTAATATTTACTTGAGAATCATTTCAGAAAAGTTCGATGATATGGGTATGGAAATGTCTGAAGAAGTGGACCCCTCAAAATGCTAAGACAAGCATTGGCAAAAGCTCAAGACTCTTTTTTTGGTTTAGTGATCAAAGATCACATTGAGTCCATAGGAAAAGCCTATACTATTAAAAGGGGATGAGGTTGTGTTAATGATCTGGTTGCTCAAGTGCTTGGTGATCTAGCTCCCTCAACTATCAGCACTCTTCACTACTTAACACACTCATAAGTAATCTCGGACAAACCAATTCTGCAAACTCAGTCCCACCGAGATGAACCACCTCAGTTATTCTTCCAAACCCTAATTTCTCGGTCCATCCGATTTTGAGTTTCGGTCTCACCGAAAATGGACTGCCAACCTTCTGTAACCAATTGACATCACTTCGGAATATCCGAGTTGTTACTTTCGGTCTCACCGAGATGGCAAGCTCCAACCTTTGACTCACTTCGGACACACCGAGATGGTATTTTCGGTCCCACCGAAAATCCCAACGTTCACTATATTTGAACTTTCGGTCTGACCGAGTTTTAACTTTGGTCTCACCGAGATTGGTCAAATGTGTGTGTAACGGTTGGATTTTGTGTGGAGGCTATATATACCCCTCCACCCCCTCTTCATTCGTGGAGAGAGCCATCAGAAAGTCTACCACTCCTACCATACACTTTCTGAGAAGTGAACCACCTACCCTTGTGTTGAGATCAAGCCATTCCATTCCTACCATATGAAACTTGATTTCAAGTCTTCCCAAGTTGCTTTCCACTCAAACCTTTCTTCCACCACAGCCATATCAGTGAGGAGAGTTGAGTGTTGGGGAGATTATCATTTGAAGCACAAGAGCAAGGAGTTCATCATCATCAACACCGTCTATTACCTTTTGGAGGGTGGTGCCTCCTAGATTGGTTAGGTGTCGCTTGGGAGCCTCCGTCTTTGAGATGTGGAGTTGAACCAAGAAGTTTGTAAGGGCAAGGAGATCGCCTACTTCGTGAAGATCTACCCCGATTAAGGCTAGTCCTCCGTGGGCGTAGGCCGTGATGGAATAGACAAGGTTGCTTCTTCGTGGACCCTTCGTGGGTGGAGCCCTCCGTGGACTCGCGCAGCCGTTACCCTCCGTGGGTTGAAGTCTCCATCAACGTTGATGTACGATAGCACCACCTATCGGAACCACGACAAAAATCTTCGTGTCACCAAACTGCGTTTGATCTTCTCCACCTCTCTTTTACATGTGCAATTTACTTTCCGCTGCTATTACTCTAGAATTGCATGTGTAGGGTGATACTTGAATTGATCTTAATTGTGAAACTGCCAAAAACATTGCATGATCTAAAGGCAGATTTTTTATATTGTCAAGTAGTCTAATCACCCCCCCTCTAGACCTACTTTCGATCCTACAAGTGGTATCAGAGCTTTGGTCTCCATTGTTTTGGTTTCCATTGCATTGGACTCCATAAGCTTGGTTTCACAGCCTAGGAGAGTATGGCGTCTAGTGAGGGTAATTATCGTAGAGGTCCTTACTTTGATGGTACAAATTTTGCTAGTTGGAAGCATAAAATGAAAATGCATATTCTTGGTCATAACCCAGCCGCATGGGGCATTATTTGTGTTGGTATGCAAGGTGATTTCTTCGAAGAAGGAAAAGTTCCGGATCGCGAAGCTACACCAGAAGAGTTGCGGATGTTGCAAAACAATGCTCAAGCCTGTGACATTCTCTTCAATGCTTTGTGTCCCGAGGAGTTCAAAAAAATCAGCCGTCTTGAGAATGCTAAAGAGATTTGGGATACTTTGGTTGAAATGCACGAAGGTACTGAATCTGTGAAGGAATCAAAGCTAGATATTCTTCAAGGTCAACTTGACAAGTTCAAGATGAAGGATGGTGAAGGAGTCGCTGAAATGTACTCTAGGCTTGCTCTCATCACAAATGAGATTGCCGGCTTAGGAAGCGAAGAAATGACCGACCGATTCATCATTAAGAAGATTCTCAGAGCTTTGGATGGAAAGTATGACACCGTGTGCACTTTGATCCAAATGATGCCAAACTACAAGACCCTCAAGCCAACTGAAGTCATTGGAAGAATTGTTGCTCATGAGATGACACTTAAGGATAAGGAAGAGCTTCACAACAAGTCAAGTGGTGCTTACAAAGCTACAAGTGATGCTCCTACTACCTCAAGTGACAAGCTAATTTCCAATGAAGAGATAAGCCTAATGGTCAGGAACTTCAACAAGTTCTACAAGAATAGAGGCAAAGAAAGAAGCTCAAAGTCTAGATCATATGATGAAAAGAGATCTTCTAGTCGTGATCGAAACTGCTACAATTGTGGAAGACCCGGACACTTCTCAAATGAGTGTACGGCTCCCCACAAGAGAAGAGAAGAATCTCCAAGAAGAAGAGCAAGAGACGAGTCACCTCGGAGAGAGAGAAGGAGCAGAGATGATCGTTATGAACGAAGACCCTCTCAGAGAAGCAAGGATTCGGAGAGGAAAGACAAGTCATCAAGGAGCTACACAAGAAGAAGACATCAAGCTCATGTAGGTGAATGGGTTTCCGGCTCCGACTCTGACAATCAATCCGATGGAAGCTATCACTCCGACTCCGACTATAGTCAAGATGAAGGTGTTGCCGGACTTGCACTCGTATCCTCCAACTCCAACTCCTACGACTTATTTGATTCACCAAATGAGGGAATTGGAAGATGCTTCATGGCTAAAGGCCCCAAGGTAACACACCCTGAATTCATTGACTTTGATAGTGATGAGGATGACTTGCTTGGTGAAGATGAGCTCTTGCATGATAAATCTAGCGAGCTTAGTAATGATGAAAATGCTAGTAGTCTTTATAGTCGAGAAGAGTCGAATGACAAAGCTATGAAGGAGATTGAGCGTCTAACTAAAGAACTAATCACTCTTAAGTTAGCTCATGAAACAACTCAAGAAGATCATAGAGAGCTCCTAAGATCTCATGAGAAGCTACGCTTCGAGAAGCTCACTCTAGAGCAAGAACATGAGTTTCTAAAAGCGATCAATGACGATCTTCGAAAGAAGAGTTCTTCATATCTTGCCAAACGACTTCTCTTGTCAAATTTCTTGCCACCTATTAAGACTAAGCATGACAAACATAAGAAAAATTCTTCCTCTAGTAGTAACAATGACAATGTTAAATCAAATGTTGTTACTTCTAGTAGTTCTCTTGATTCCACTAACAATGTTTCAAGCCAAGTTACACTTGAGCAAGAAAATAGCTTATTGAAGGAAATCATAGAGAAAGGTGTCTACAAGAGTCTTGCCGGAAGCAAGAACTTTGAGGAGATTGTTCGCAAACAAGGAAGACACCGGAAGAATCAAGGGATTGGTTTTGAGCGAAAGTTCAACGCCGGAGGTGTTGAGTGGGAAGAAGGTCAATACCCTACTCCACAGTTTGTTTCACAAAAGAAGAAGTATGATCCTACTTCTTCCAATATGGAACAAGCTCAAGATGACCTTCCACCACAAGACCACAAGCTAAAGGCCAAGGACAAGCTTCAAGAGGAGATTGATGCATTCATTGAAGCACCTCAAGCCATGGTCAAGTGGGTTCCCAAGGACACATCAAGTTCTACTTCGTCAAGCTCAACTACAACACCAAGGATTCCCATCAAGATGATGTGGATCCCAAAGAAGAAGAACTAGTAGGTTCTTGAGGGTGACTCCGCCAACAAAGTTCACTCATATTCATTTTGGCAAGAACTTGTGAAATCAACTTCCACATCATGCACTAGTTCATGGAGTCACAAACCCTCTTGTTGGTAAGTCAAGGGACAAGGTAATCATTGCTTTCATGGACATCATCTTTTGTGTACTTCACTCTATGTCTATGGATATTCTTGTTTGTTCCTTGTGGGACTAACCCATGTAGGTATTAAAAGTGCCCTAATCCAAAGGATTGCTCCCAACTCTTGATGATCTGCGTCAACATTGAGCATCCACATCTTCAACATCTACATGAAGTCTTCTACGACAACCCAAGGTTAGTTTGACCCTTTGAAAGGGGTTCTCACATCTAGGGGGAGCTTTGCTCTAAAAATTGAGCTAAAGCATCTCCAAATGATGTGAACACATAAATGCTTTATGTAAAAGTGGTAACCCCACTTGTGCTTAAACGATGAGTATGACCTATGATCAAATGTTCTCATTTGGCTCCTAAGTCAATATACTCATATATAGATGACCTAGTCATCGACAAATTGTGTGCTAGTAGCTAAAGTGCTGGTTGTGCATGTTTGACACATAGTTGAGTTGCTATCTTATTGTGTGAGCATGTTGAATGCATGATTTTATCCATTCAAGGACATCCATTTGTTGTTTTGATTGTTTTGATTTTTCTGGCCAAATGGATGGACAAGAATGCCTAAGCACTTTCTCTAGCTATCTATGCTTTCTTGTCTCAAATTCTATTCATGCTCTTATCACAACTTTGAACAAGTCTTTTTCAGACAGTCCGAGTGAGGAGCACTCGGAGCCACCGATTCGTCTAAGGCTGACTTCCAAAACCCTCTAAGTCCATTTCGGTCTGACCGGCTTCTCAATCTCGGTCCAACCGAAACGCTTAGACTGATCTAGGTTTCATCTCGGTAAAACCGAGTTCAAAATCTCGGTCTGACCGATATGCGTAACTACACAGCAGTTATACATCTCGGTGACACCGAGTTTTTCAACTCGGTCCCACCGACAGCATGGGGTTATATATACCTGAGGGCTGCGCGCGATTTAATTCTTCAAACCGTTCGCCCCCAAGACCCCTGCTGCCGTCGCCCTGGTCTACGGATCGTCGCCGTCGTCGCCTGTGCGCCCTCGCCGCAGGTCTCCGCCGCCGTCAACGGTAATCATCTCCACCGTTGCCGCCGTAGAGGGATTCCACCAAGTTAGGGTGTATCCCGATCCCTTTAGTGCTCCCCATCCGATTCTTGCACGATAGGCTTGCCATGATTCAATCCACGTTTGAGATATTCCCTATACATTAGTTCAGATCCTCTAGTTTCGAGCAAAATTCTTAGGTTTGGGTTTCCACGGAATGCATCTCGGTGAAGCCGATTTTGAAACTCGGAATGACCGATTTGGCCTCTGGCCATTGCACTGCATCATTCGGTTTAACCGAGTTGTGCCAATCGGAATGACCGAAACGTAGTTTCAGTGAAACCCTAAGTTATCGGTAGGACCGAAACCCATTTCGGTCTGACCGAAAGTGGTGTGTAGGTTTCTGTTGAACACTTCGGTTTCACCGAAACCTGAAATCGGTTTGACCGAAATACATTCTGTGAAAACTCAAAACTAAGTTTTGAACTCATTTTTTTTGCAAAAACCTCTGCAGTTGTGATAACTCTTCTACTCTGCCTATACCTTATCTTTTCACAGGTTTTTCAGCCATGTCAGATGTCAGTGACAGCCAGAACAGGTCTGAATCACCGTTTGCTGAAATTCCAGAGGCAGATACAAGTCCTGCTAGCAGCTCCAGTGATGATGGTGAGAGGAGCACCCCTAGTGGTTTGCCTCCTGCAGCCACCAGAACCAGGAAGAAGAGAACTTCTGATGATGAAGACTCTGACTTTGTTGCTGAGGAAGTTACCTCCAAGCCAAAGAGGAATGTGGTTGCCAAAGAGCACCAAGGGCAGCAGTCAAGGAAAGGCACAAGCAAAGTAAAGCAGTCAGCAGTTGCAAAGAAGCTCAACTTGGAAGAGCCTGCTCCAAGCAAGGTGAAGAAGACTTCCAAAAGGAAGAGGGTAGTATATGCTGAACCTCAAGTTGATGCTGCAGAAGAAGAAGAAGAAGATGCACCCCAGCCTCCTCCTCAGAAAGCTAAGTTCATGGGTGATGCTATTCGGGCTCAAGCCTCCTCTAAACCCAAGAAGCCTGCTCAAGCCAAGGCAGCTCCAGCCAAGCCCAAGAGAACAACCAGAAGCATTCCAGCTTCTGAGAAGAACAAAGGTGAGATGCCACCGTCTGAATCAGATGAAGAGCATGTGTTGCTCAAGCTCTGTCCCAAGTTGCCACTCCATAATGATGCCCATCCTCAAGCTGAGGACATGAAGGCAAGGAAGGACAAAGGTCTCAGGCTATGGAGACAGTCTGATCCATATGCTGTAAGGAGAAGGACTGCTGTGGACCCTAGATTCCACACCAGAGAGCAGCAGGATTTCTATGAGACCGTGCTGATGGATAAGAAGCCCATTGTTGCTGACACCAGGTATGTTGACTGGAAGTATATTGACAGTGAAGAGCACCGGGACTTCTTTCCCCATGTGCATGAGAGCTTTACTGCATGTGGAGTTGCTGATTTTGTGGGTCAAGAGCTGACAGCTTGGAATGACGAGATGATCATGCAGTTCTATGCCACAGCCCACTTCTATCCTGATGGCAAGATCACCTGGATGACTGAAGGTCAAAGGTTTTCTTCGACTGTTGAAGAATGGGCAGAACTTCTGAACGCTCCAGTGCAGAGAGAGGACGACATTGATGTCTATGGGATTCCTAAGAAGAGTCATGATTCCATGAAGAACATGTACAAGGAGATCCCGGCTGCTGATTTGGAAGGATGGAAGCTTGGCTCAGTGTACTACCTCCAGGCAGGTCTGACCACCACTAACACTATTCTGAGGCATACATTGATGCCTAAGTCTGGAGACCACCGCATGATTCGAGGCTATTCTATCAACATGCTGCACATTCTCGATGAGAAGGCACCTTTCAAGGTGATGGACTTGATGGTAGAGACCATTAAGAGGACAGCAGCTGACCAGAAGAGGTCGTGTGGGTTTGCTCCGCAGATTCAGATGCTCATCAAATCCAAGTTTGGCACGGGCAAATTCATGTTGGATAGGAAGCACTTGCCACTGCAGCCAGAGCATGAGGACAACGTAGTTGTGATGGATGAAGAGGATCCTACCTCAGTTGAAGGACAAGCCAAAATCGAAGATGCAAAGAAGGCTAAAGCTGACAAAGAGGCAGCAGCAGCAGCAGCTAAGCCAAAGAGCTTTGGAGAACAAATTCTTGAAGCTACCCAGAGGATTGAACAACGCCTGGCCAGCATTGAGCAATCTCAGGAGAGCCTAGAGAGGATTGTTGAGGACAAGATCCACGCTCTGGACGTGAAGCTGACTGAGATTCAGGTGTCTGTCAACAAGCTTGAGGCAGACATGGAGGAGACAAGGCAGGAGAGAGCAGAGCTTATGCAGGATGATCTAGTCCAGGACTCTCATCGCCAGACTACTCCGGTTCCGAGAGGATCCAGATCTGCAGCTATCCCAGTGACAGACTCCAGGGCTACCACTTCAGCACCAGCTACAGCTCCAGCAGTTCCTCCAGCTCCAGCATCCACTCCTCCACCGCAGACATCAGCAGAAGTCTTCGCCGATGCAGCTATCTCTACACCGACATCTACCCAGACGGGAGCCGCCAGCAGAGCCCGCAGTGACGCTTAGCTCTATACCTTTTCGAACTTTTTGGTAACTTGTTGCCAAAGGAGGAGAAATTGTTATAGATCATAGGGCTTCGAGAGAGAGAGTGCTCTTTCGTCTTTCGTTCTTTTGCCGGTTTTCTTTGAGTTACATTGGTTTCTTTTGGTTCCTGAAACTTTAAGTGTGCTTGCTACTACGTTTGATGCTATCTTAATGAGTGCCTAGTCATACTATGCTTTAATGTGTGCTTATTTCTTATCATATGCTATTCCTTATTGTATGGCTATTTACTCTTGTCTTGGTGATTGAGTGCATGTTATTCATTCTTATCATTTTGTGCGCTCCACCAAGATGTATGTGACATGGAAGAGTGACCCATAATCCTAATCGATTGTGCATTTGCATTCAAACGCAAATTTTAAATAATGCACAAATTTAGGGGGAGCTCTTGTTTATCACATACTTCTCAAAGCGACGATGTTATTCTTTGATTATATCCTTTGTCGAAGCTTTGATCTATATGTTGTCATCAATTACCAAAAAGGGGGAGATTGAAAGTGCAACTAATCCCCGGGTGGTTTTGGTAATTAATAACAACATATATATCATTGAACTAATATTTACTTGAGAATCATTTCAGAAAAGTTCGATGATATGGGTATGGAAATGTTTGAAGAAGTGGACCCCTCAAAATGCTAAGACAAGCATTGGCAAAAGCTCAAGACTCTTTTTTTGGTTTAATGATCAAAGATCACATTGAGTCCATAGGAAAAGCCAATACTATTAAAAGGGGATGAGGTTGTGTTAATGATCTGGTTGCTCAAGTGCTTGGTGATCTAGCTCCCTCAACTATCAGCACTCTTCACTACTTAACACACTCATAAGTAATCTCAGACAAACCGATTCTGCAAACTCAGTCCCACCGAGATGAACCACCTCAGTTATTCTTCCAAACCCTAATTTCTCGGTCTATCCGATTTTGAGTTTCGGTCTCACCGAAAATGGACTGCCAACCTTCTGTAACCAATTGACATCACTTCGGAATATCCGAGTTGTTACTTTCGGTCTCACCGAGATGGCAAGCTCCAACCTTTGACTCACTTCGGACACACCGAGATGGTATTTTCGGTCCCACCGAAAATCCCAACGTTCACTATATTTGAACTTCCGGTCTGACCGAGTTTTAACTTCGGTCTCACCGAGATTGGTCAAATGTGTGTGTAACGGTTGGATTTTGTGTGGAGGCTATATATACCCCTCCACCCCCTCTTCATTCGTGGAGAGAGCCATCAGAAAGTCTACCACTCCTACCATACACTTTCTGAGAAGTGAACCACCTACCCTTGTGTTGAGATCAAGCCATTCCATTCCTACCATATGAAACTTGATTTCTAGTCTTCCCAAGTTGCTTTCCACTCAAACCTTTCTTCCACCACAGCCATATCAGTGAGGAGAGTTGAGTGTTGGGGAGATTATCATTTGAAGCACAAGAGCAAGGAGTTCATCATCATCAACACCGTCTATTACCTTTTGGAGGGTGGTGCCTCCTAGATTGGTTAGGTGTCGCTTGGGAGCCTCCGTCTTTGAGATGTGGAGTTGAACCAAGAAGTTTGTAAGGGCAAGGAGATCGCCAACTTCGTGAAGATCTACCCCGAGTAAGGCTAGTCCTCCGTGGGCGTAGGCCGTGATGGAATAGACAAGGTTGCTTCTTCGTGGACCCTTCGTGGGTGGAGCCCTCCGTGGACTCGCGCAGCCGTTACCCTCCGTGGGTTGAAGTCTCCATCAACGTGGATGTACGATAGCACCACCTATCGGAACCACAACAAAAATCTTCGTGTCACCAAACTGCGTTTGATCTTCTCCACCTCTCTTTTACATGTGCAATTTACTTTCCGCTGCTATTACTCTAGAATTGCATGTGTAGGGTGATACTTCAATTGATCTTAATTGTGAAACTGCCAAAAACATTGCATGATCTAAAGGCAGATTTTTTATATTGTCAAGTAGTCTAATCACCCCCCCTCTAGACCTACTTTCGATCCTACAGCCCTCCTCTGGACGAGCTGAACGACTCTAAGGAAGTTCTCGTGAGCTTACGCATCACTCATGAGACCCTACCCTGGGGCGGGTTGCGCGTGAGTCTTCTTCTATAAAATGTGAAAAGAGAGGTGTTGTGTCGACCCGCGCCGAGTGCATCTCCAGGGGATATTGCATGAGAAGGCCGCAGCACCAGCGACCCCATGAGGTGAAGTCACGGGAATAACTCACGAAACACAGCTCAGCCACTGGATTTGTCGACGCTGTAGGGACAGACCCGAGCACAGACATCGTGCCCAGTCTTCTCATGCCACGATCCAAAAGAAAAACAGCCGGCGCGCGGTTCCCGCGTGAGCGAGGCAACTGCCACGGGCCCCTACTTACCCATCCACGATTAGCCCATGCGAGAACAAGGCACCAAGGACCATGGGAGGTGTCGTCACGGGAATGGCTCGCTAGACAGAGCTCAGCCCTTGGGTTTATCGACGCTGCAGGGGCGGACCCGAGCACAGACGTCGTGCCAATCCTTAATCATGGGGCGGTCGCGAGTGGGCTCACAAGGGCTCATGACCTTAGTGGCGGTGTGGACGCCGAGCATATAGATAATGCGAATGGAAAGAAATATCCGGCCTTGATCATGCAAAAAAGGAGATAACCGCGGGGGATCAGCCCCCAGCAGCCGAGGATGATGCAGCGCGAGAGGCGCCCTTGTTTGGATACTTGAAGTGTCACCTGATACTTGCCGAAGGAGAGTTGGGGTAGCTGAAGACGCGAGCTGTGCAGGTCGCTCCCAAGGATCGTCGAGCTCCCGAGGCCCAGGGGCTCCGGAGGCTCTGAGTGGTCGCGCGGGACCGACTCTCGCTTCGTCCGGACTGCCTGCCACTGAGCCTCCTGAGCCCCCAAGGCCCGCTGTGCGAGATGCTGGAACGTGGCAGCTGTGTTGCGGAAGCCGAAGAGTGTGCGGACGTAGCTGCAGGGGAGGGCCCTCCTCCGGCCGACCGCCGTCGGCCAGAAGGGCTCTTGAGAAGCGGCTCTGTTGAGGCCCGCGATGTCGACGCAGACGCGGAAGCAGTCGCTTGGGTTGCGAGCAGGTGAATTTGGGGTTGTGCGGTTACGCCCACCGCGGATGAGTCTGGCGTACTGAAGTTCCTTTGTAACTTGGTCGATGAAGTCCTGAGCCCCCAGCGTTGAACGGGTCACGCTGGGCTCACAAAAACGTGCATCAAGATACGCTTGCAGGTGGTGCTCGAACACCTCCCTCGAGGCACGGGTCAGCTCGAGGACACTCCAGAGGAGAGCCCCCGAGCCCGTCTAGAGAGGGGCATCGAGCGCGCCTCCCTATGCGAGGGTGGAGGGCGCCTCGTCAGTAGGCGCGCGTCCTGAGGCCAGGCCGTCGGGTGCCCCCGCGTCCTGAGGTCCGTTGACGAGTAGGTTCTTCTTCTTCTTGGGGGCAGTCTACAGGGCGAGGACGGATCCATCCTCATCGGAGCACTCGACTGCCACGGTCTGGTAGGCACGCTCCAGGGGACGCACCGCTTCCTTCTCATCGGAGGCGATCGTGATGACACTGCCGCTCCCGGGCATCTTAAGGACGTTGTAGCCGTGATGGGTCGCCGCCATGACTTGGCGAGGGCAGGATACCCTAGGATGGCATTGTACGAGAGGTGGATGTTGGCGACGTCGAAGTCGATGAGCTCTGTGTGGTAGTTGTCGCGGTCGCCAAAGGTGACGGGGAGGCGGACCTGCCCCATCGGGAGTGTGGAGCCATCCGTGACTCCATAGAATGGCTTGGTTGGGTGGAGCTGATCATAGGGAACCTGGAGCGTCTCGAAGGTCTGGACGGAGAGGACGTTGAGCCCTGCTCCACCGTCGATGAGGGTCTTGGTCACGAGGATGTTGCTGATGGTTGGGGTGCAGAGCATCGGGAGGGCGCCTGGGGCCGCAGTGCACTTGAGCTGGTCCTTGGGGTCGAAGGCGATGACCTGCTTGGTCCACCTAAGGTTGCGCGCGGTGTCAGGCCTGGGAAGCGCTACGTTCACCTCATGGGCGAACTACTTGAAGATGCGGTGAGAAGCCGGGGCATGGGCTCCTCCCAGAATGCATGCAACTGCACGTCGCTCCTGGAAGCCCCCAGCCCCGTCTCCCTGGCGGTTGTGGTCGTTCCTCCTTGGCGGTGGTGGCAGCGGAGGCAGGCCTCCGTTGCCCTGAGGGCGACCTCACGAGGCTGGTCGCGCCAGGGGGCGTCATGAGGCTGCTCCTACCAGTGGTCCTCACGAGGCTGCTCATGCCACCCTTGGCGCGAGTTCCTACCGTCCCAACGTCCTCCTCCTCGGCCTCCTCCACGGCCCTAGCCGCGGTTGTCGCGCTCAGGGTGCTGCCCGACGCGCCTGCCGCACATCACCCTGAGCTCCTGGCAGTCGTTGGTGTTGTGGTTGTGGACGTTGTGGAAGACGCAGTATGGTCGGTTGTCTCTGGGGAGGTCATCGTAGCCGCAGCCACGCTTCACTTCTGGCTCCGCAGCCAGCACAGCGGGTCCCTTGTGCTTCGACTCCTTGGCCTTGGTTTTCTTGTCATCCACCTCCGCCTTAGGCAGCTCCTGAAGGGAGAGGCGACCTTCCTCCGCCCTGGCGCACTTTGCTGCGAGCGTGAACATCTCGAGGGCTGTGCACAGGTCTTCATGAATGGCGAGCTCTTCCCTCATCCGGACGTCACGGACGCCATCGTAGAACGCGGAGATGATGGGCTCGTCCGAGACCCTGGGGATATAGAGGCGCATGGTGTTGAAGCGTTGGATGTACTTTTGTAGGGTTTCTCTCGGCTGCTGCCTCACGCGGCACAGATCAGTAGCTGCCGAGGCTTGGTCGCGGGTGCCTTGGAAGTTGGCAACGAAACGCTCGCGAAGCTCTTCCCAGGAGGAGATGTATCCCACGGGGAGGTTCAGGAGCCAAGAGCGCGCGCCGCCCTTCATAGCCATGGGGAACCAGTTCGCCATGACCTGCTCGGTGCCGTTGGACGCCTCGATGCTCAGCTCTTAGAGTTGGAGGAACTCCGTGGGGTCGGTGGTGCCGTTGTAGCGTGGAGGCAGGTCCGGCTTGAACTTGCTAGGCCAGAAGAGGCGCCGTAGCTTAGGGGCTAGGACGCGACATCCAGCCACGCTCACGATCGCAGGCGCCCCCTGCGCTTGTGATGCTGGTTCTTGAGGTGCTGGCGCCATCACCTCCTGTGGCGCATGGTCTGGGCGCCGTGGGCCAAGGGGCCCATGAGCCCCTGCATGAGGGTGCGGAATCACCTGACATCTCTCCTCATCGCGGGCGTGGGCTCTGCGGGGTTACTCACGTCGAGGGGCCTCGCGCCGACCCTCCTGGCCGGCGTGGTGGAGCGGAGGCGGAGCCGGGACCCCATGGCCCTCGTTCCCCACCGGGGGCGACGGAGGACGTGAGGAGTGCGTTGGTGCAGGTGCTTCTCCAGCGGCGTTGACGAGCTCGGTGATCCGGTAGAGCCATTCGTCATAGAGGTCATCTGCTGGGCGGTAGCGCAAGAGCTCCCGCGCCATCAGCAGCGCAGGCTGCTGGTAGACTGGCCCGCGGCGGACCAGCGAGGACGACACTGCGGCCGGCGAGGGTGAAGGTGTTGCCGTGCGGCCATCCCGCTGCACGGACATCGGCAGCGAGGAGTCCTGCTGCTCGTCGACAGCCGGGTCGGTGGCGGCGTTGGCGACCGGCGAGTTGGGGCGGAGCGGTGCGCCGTCTGAGCGACGTTCGCAGCGCGGCGGGCAGCGCGAGCTCGGCGTGTGTCCACCATGGTTGTGGAGTAGGGTCGGTCACGAGAACGCGACGAGGTCGTCGGAGAGGCGAGATTTCGACATGCCCCCTACCTGGCGCGCCAAATGTCGGATTCAGGGCTCCGCAAAACCCGTTAAGTTCGAACACAGGGGCAGATCTGTCCCACTATCGTCTACCTAGCTGCTCGCTCTTGTCACGGTGGAAGGATTCAAGCAAACAAAGAACAAAACACACAAGAATTTATCCAGGTTCGGGCCACCGTGTGGTGTAAGACCCTACTTCCTACTTTGGTGGATTGGCTCCGGGCGAGCTAGCATATGAGCTAGTACAACGGTCCCTGGGCTCAGGAGGCGAGCTCAGGAGGGTCAGGAAGCTAGTGTTCTTGCTCCTTGTGTGGTGGCAGAGTGTGTTCGTCCCCCCCCCCTTTGCAGTGGGAGTCCTAGCTACTTATATAGGCGGCCACGGTCCTCTTCCCCCGAAATGTTTAGGCTGGAAGGGATCCCCGTGAAGGTTTTGTTCGGTTTGGACTCCGTTTGATATTCCTTTTCTGCGAAACACTGAAATAGGCAAAAGAAACAGCAACTGGCACTAGGCCTCTGGTTAATAGGTTAGTCCCAAAAATAATATAAAAGTGCACATTAAAGCCCATTAAAAAATTAAAACAGATAATATAATAGCATGGAACAATAAAAAATTATAGATACGTTGGAGACGTATCAAGCATCCCTAAGCTTAATTCCTGCCCATCCTCGAGTAGGTAAATGATAAAAACATAATTTTTGATGTGGAATGCTACCTAACATAATTTTCAGTGTAATTTTATTTATTGTGGCATGAATGTTCAGATCTGAAAGATTCAAGACAAAATTTTAATATTGACATAAAAATAACAACACTTCAAGCATACCAACAAAGTAAACATGTCTTCTCAAAATAGCATGGCCAAAGAAAGCTATCCCTACAAAATCATATAGTCTGGCTATGCTCTATCTTCATCACACAAAATATTTAAATCATGCACAACCACGGTTTCAGCCAAGCAATTGTTTCATACTTTAGTATTATCAAACTTTTTCAACTTTTACGCAATACATAAGCGTGAGCCATGGACATAACGCTATAGGTGGAATAGAGTGGCGATTGTGGAGAAGACAAAAAGGAGGAATATAGTCTCACATCAACTAGGCGTATCAATGGGCTATGGAGATGCCCATCAATAGATATCAATATGAGTGAGTAGGGATTGCCATGCAATGTATGAAAGCTCAACTAAAGAAACTAAGTGGGTGTGCATCCAACTCGCTTGCTCACGAAGACCCAGGGCATTTTGAGGAAGCCCATCATTGGAATATACAAGCCAAGTTCTATAATGAAAATTCCCACTAGTATATGAAAGTGACAAAACAAGAGACTCTCTATCATGAAGATCATGGTGCTACTCTGAAGCACAAGTGTGGAAAAAGGATAGAAGCATTGTCCCTTCTCTCTTTTTCTCTCAATTTTTTTTGTCCAGAGTCTCATCCCGACTTGTGGGGGAATCATAGTCTCCATCATCCTTTCCTCACTGGGACAATGCTCTAATAATGAAGCTCATCACGCGTTTATATATTTACAACTCAAGAATTACAACTCGATACTTAGAACAAAACATGACTCTATGTGAATGCCTCCGACGGTGTACCGGGATGTGCAATGAATCAAGAGTGACATGTTTGAAAAAATTAAGAAGGGTGGCTTTGCCACAAATACAATGTCAACTATATGATCATGCAAGGCAATATGGCAATGATGGAGCGTGTCATAATAAACGGAACGGTAGAAAGTTGCATGGAAATATATCTCGGAATGGCTATGGAAATGCCATAATAGGTAGGTATGGTGGCAGCTTTGAGGAAGGTATATGGTGGGTGTATGGTACCGGCGAAAGTTGCGCGATACTAGAGAGGCTAGCAATGGTGGAAGGGTGAGAGGGCGTATAATCCATGGACTCAACATTAGTCATAAAGAACTCGTATACTTATTGCCAAAATCTACAAGTTATCAAAACCAAGCACTACACGCATGCTCCTAGGGGAAGGGTTGGTAGGAGTTAACCATCGCGTGATACCGACCTCCTCACAAAGGAAGACAATCAATAAATAAATCATGCTCCAACTTCATCACATAACGGTTCACCATACGTGCATGCTATGGAAATCACAAAATTTAACACAAGTATTCCTCAAATTCACAATGGCTCTACTAGCATGACTCTAATATAACCATCTTCATATCTCCAAACAATCATCAAGTACCAAACTTCTCATAGTATTCAATGCACTTTATATGAAAGTTTTTATTATACCCATGTTGGATGCCTATCATATTAAGACTAGTTTTATAGCAAACGAAAATTACCATGATGTTCTAGAGGTCTCTCAAAATAATATAAGTTAAGCATGAGAGATCAATAATTTCTATAAAATAAAACCACCACCGTGCTCTAAAAGATATAAGTGAAGCACTAGAGCAAAATTTATCTAGCTCAAAAGATATAAGTGAAGCACATAGAGTATTCTAATAAGTTCTGATTCATGCGTGTCTCTCCCAGAAGGTGTGTACAGCAAGGATGATTGTGGTAAAAAAAATCAAAGACTCAAATCATACAAGACGCTTCAAGCAAAACACATATCATGTGGTGAATAAAAATATAATCTCAAGTAAAGTTACCAATAGATGAAGACGAAAGAGGGGATGCCTTCCCGGGGCATCCCCAAGCTTAGGATTTTGGTTGTCCTTGAATTTTACCTTGGGGTGCCTTGGGAATCCCCAAGCTTAGGCTCTTTCCACTCTTTATTCCATAGTCCATCAAATCCTTACCCAAAAACTTGAAAACTTCACAACACAAAACTTAACAGAAAATCTCGTGAGCTCCGTCAGTATAAGAAAACAAACCACCACTTCAAGGTACTGTATTGAACTCATTCTTTATTTATATTGGTGTTAAACCAACTGTATTCCAACTTCTCTATGGTTCATACCCCCCGATACTACTCATAGATTCACCAAAATAAGCAAACAACACACGAAAAACAGAATCTGTCAAAAACATAACAGTCTGTAGCAATCTGTAACTTTCGAATACTTCTGTAACACTAAAAATTATATAATAAATTGGTGGACGTGAATAATTTGTCTATTAATCATCTGCAAAAATAATCAACATAAAAGCACTCTCCAGTAAAAAATGGCACCTAATCTCGTGAGTGCAAAAGTTTCTGTTTTTTTACAGCAAGATCGCAAAGACTTCACCCAAGTCTTCCCAAAGGATCTACTTGGCACAACACTAATTAAAACACAAAAAACACAATCATAGCAGTAGCATGATGAATTATTTATTACTGAACAGAAGCAAAAAGCAAAGAAAAAAAATTGGGTTGCCTCCCAACAAGCACTATCGTTTAACGCCCCTAGCTAGGCATAAAAACAAGAATAGATCTAGTTATTATCATCTTTGGTATGCAATCCATAAGTGGCTCTCATAATAGATCCATAAGGAAAATTAATTTTCTTTCTAGGAAAGTGTTCCATGCCTTTACTTAACAAAAATTGGAATCTAATATTTCCTTCTTTCATGTCAATAATTGCACCAATCGTTCTACCAAGAATAATAGGACATGTAGGATTGCAATCTATATCAAGAACGATGAAATCTACTGGCATATAATTCCTATTTGCAACAATAAGAACATCATTAATCATTCCCATAGGTTTCTTAATGGTGGAATCCACGAGATGTAAATTTAAAGAACAATCATCAAATTCATGGAAACCAAACACATCACACAAAGTTTTTGGAATCATGGAAACACTAGCACCCAAATCACATAAAGCATATCATTCATGATATTTAATCTTAATTGTAATAGTAGGTTCCCACTCATCATAAAGTTTGCTAGGGATAGAAACTTCTTATTCAAGCTTTTGTTCATAATATTGCATTAAAGCATCAACGATATGTTTAGTAAAAGCTTTATTTTGATTATAAGCAACACGGATTGCAACAAGGAAATACAATCTATCAAAGAGCAATTATCATAATTAAATTCCTTGAAATCCAAAATAATGGGTTCATCGCTATGTAAAGTTTTGACCTCTTTAGTCCCACTTTTATTAATTTTAGCATCAAGATCTAAAAACTCTGAATCATTGGGACACCTTTTAAATAAAGTTGACTCATCTCCACTCCCATATTTATCAATATTCATATTGGAAAACAAAGATTAAATGGGAGACACACCATTCACCTTTAGATCTTCATCATTATAGTCATGAAAACTAGAAGAACATGCTTTCACAAAGCAATCTTTTTTAGCAATCATCCTAGCGGTTCCTTCTTTCCACTCATCAATGGAAATTCTAATGGCTTTGAGAGACTCATTGATGTCATGCTGAGGTGGGATAAATCTAAGTTTTAAAGAATCAACGTCAAGAGAAATTATATCCACGTTCCTAGCCAAATCATCAATCTTAAGCAATTTTTCTTCAATCATAGCATTAAAACTCTTTTGTAAAATCATAAATTCCTTAACACTATTATCAAAATTAGAGGGCATCTTATTATAATTTTCATAGGAATTGTTGTAGGAATTTCCATAATTATTGGAGGAGTTACTAGGAAAAGGCCTAGGATTAAAGTTTCCTCTGTAAGCATTGTTACCAAAATTATTCCTACCAATAAAATTCGCATCCATAGATTCATTAGTATTATCAATCAAAGTGGATAAGGGTATATCATTAGGATCAACATTAGCACCCTTGCTAGCAAACAATTTCATAAGTTCATCCATCTTTCCACTCAAACATTAATTTCTTCAATTGCATGCACTTTTTTACTAGTGGAAGATCTCTCGGTGTGCAATTGAGAATAGTTAACCATTATATTATCTGGGAGTTCAGTAGCTTCTCCTAAAGTGATTTCCATAAAAGTATCTCCCGCGGCCAAATCTAAAAGATTTCTAGAAGCAAAGTTCAAACCGGCATAATTATTTTGTATAATCATCCATAGATTCAAACCATGCGTGGGACAATTTCTTATCATAAGTTTCATCCTCTCCCAAGATTGTGCTACATGCTCATGATCAAGTTGTTTTAAATTCATTATATCATTCCTAAGGGAGATGATCTTAGCGGGAGGAAAATACTTGGCAATAAAATAGTCTTTGCACTTATTCCATGAATCAATACTATTTTTAGGCAAAGAAGAAAGCCAAGTTTTGGCCCGATCTCGTAGTGAGAAAGGGAATAGTTTTAATTTAACAAGATCATTATCTACATCTGTCTTCTTTTGCATATTGCATATATCAACAAAATTATTCACATGAGATGTGGCATCTTTACTAGGAAGGCCGAAAAATTGATATTTCATGACTAGATTCAATAAAGCTGCATTGATTTCACAAGATTCCGCATTAGTAGCGGGAGCAATCGGAGTGCAAATAAAGTCATTAGTATTGGTGTTGGAAAAGTCACATAATTTGGTATTTTCTTGAGACATCGTGACAAACAAGCAATCTAACACACAAGCACACAAGAAGCAAACAAACATAAAAGAGGTGAACGGAAAGAGGGCGAATAAAATGGTAAAGGTGAAGTGGGGTAGAGGAAAACAAGATGCAAATGGCAAATAATGTAATGCGAGGGAGAAGAGTTTCTGATGGGTACTTGGTATGTCTTGACTTGAGTGTAGATCTCCCCGTCAACGCCGCCAAAAATTGGCAAGTTGACGGGGGATCAAATCTTGACTTTGACTTGGCGTAAATCTCCTCGGCAACGGCGCCAAAAATCCTTCATGCTACCTCTTGAGCATGCATTGGTTTTCCCTTGAAGAGGAAAGGGTGATGCAACAAAGTCGCATAAGTATTTCCCTCAGTTTTTGAGAACCAAGGTATCAATCCAGTAGGAGACTACACGCAAATCGCCTAGTACCTGCACAAACAATCAAGAACCTTGCAACCAACGCGATAAAGGGGATGTCAATCCCTTCATGGCCACATGCAAAAGTGAGATCTGATAAAGATAATAAGATAAATATTTTTGGTATTTTTGTTGAGACTGGAAAATAAAGATTGCAAAATAAATAGTAAACTAGAATTGTAGATCAAAAACTTATATGATGTAAAGTAGACCCGGGGGCCATATGTTTCACTAGTGGCCTCTCATCATGATAGCATATATTACGGTGGGTGAACAAATTACTGCCGAGCAATTGATAGAAAAATGCATAGTTCTGAGAATATCTAGGCATGATCATGAACATAGGCATCACGTCCGTGTCAACTAGACTGAAACGATTCTGCATCTGCTACTATTACTCCACACATCGACCGCTATCCAACATGCATCTATAGTATTAAGTTCATAAGAATAGAGTAACACCTTAAGCAAGACGACATGATATAGAGGGATAAACGCAAGCAATATGATATAAACCCCATCTTTTTATCCTCGATGGCAACAATACAATACGTGTCGGTTCCCTTTCTATCACTGGGATCGAGCACCGCAAGATTGAACCCAAAGCTAAGCACTTCTCCCATTGCAAGAAAGATCAATCTAGTAGGCCAAACAAAATTGATAATTCGAAGAGACTTGCGAAGATATTAAATCATGCATATAAGAATTCAGTGAAGAATGAAACATTGTTCATAGATAATCTTGATCATAAACCCACAATTCATCGGATCTCGACAAACACACCGCAAAAAGAATTACATCGAAGAGATCTCCAAGAACATCAAGGAGAACTTTGTATTGAGAACCAAAGAGAGAGAAGAAGCCATCTAGCTAATAACTATGGACCCGAAGGTCTGTGGTAAACTACTCACACATCATCGGAGAGGCAATGGTGTTGATGTAGAAGCCCTTCGTGATCGATTCTCCCTCCGCCGGAGCGCCGGAAAAGGCCCCAAGATGGGATCTCATGGGTACAGAAAGTTGTGGCGGTGGAATAGTGGTTTCGTTGCCCTCCTAGATGTTTTTAGGGTACAAGAGTATATATAGATGGAAGAAGTACGTCGGTGGAGCTACGAGGGGCCCACGAGGGTGGGGGACGCGCCTACCCCCTTGGGCGCGCCCTCCTGCCTCGTGGCCGCCTCGTTGCTTCCTTGACTTCTACTCCAAGTCTTCTGGATTGCGTTTGTTCCAAAATATCCTCGCGAAGGTTTCGTTCCGTTTGGACTCCGTTTGATATTCCTTTTCTGTGAAACACTGAAATAGGCAAATAAACAGCAACTGGCACTGGGCCTCCGGTTAATAGGTTAGTCCCAAAAATAATATAAGCGTGCATATTAAAGCTCATTAAACATCCCAAACAGATAATATTGGAGACGTATCACGGGCGATGCGGGAGGCGGCGGTGGTCGCG
>LR738711.1:497453545-497502598 GCA_902687465.1 Secale cereale | reverse complement strand
CCCTGGGGGTCGGCTTTCTTGGCCGATGGGTCGCCAGGGAGCCGTGGAGCTCCCGGACTTCTGCGAGTCCGATCCACGCACGGGAGGAGGAGGCGGTGGCGCGCTAGGCTGGGCCCGACTGCGAGCTGGGCCGGCCCAGTCAAAACTTTTTTTAAAAAGTATTTTTCTAAACATAGAAAAAAAATAGAAAAAGACAATAAATACATTTTTAAAAATCGCAGAAAAATTCACACATACATAGGGCCTTATTATTGACCTGGTGAACATTTTTCTGGGCCTAAATGCCTAAAATAAAAATATACTTTTTAGTACTAATAAAATACTAAAAAGAAATACTTTTGCAAATAAAAATATAATAATTATATTTTTACTCAAAATTCAAATTCCAACCTTTGTATTCATTTTTTAAGAAGTCATATTATCTCATCTCATTATTTTAAAAATATTGAAAATTAAAATTGGTAAAAATAATATTTGATCCAACCCTACTTGGAAAATAATAAAATTTGTGGGTCCTCTTTGGAAAACTTCGAACTCTCTCACTTGGGTCCTTGTAACACCCCAAAATTTTGACCTTGATTTAGTAATAAAAAATTTACCAGGAATTTATACTTTTCTGTCTCCGGATTTTCTTTGGTTTCAGAACCAGTTTTGCTTTTGAAAATTTTGGAGTTTTTGCCCTAGTGAAATCTTTTCAGATATGTCTTTTGGACATGTCTGCCCTACCCAACAAAAATTTTCTTCTTTAAGTGGGTTCATTTGCATTATTATTTTCTCCCTAAGCTTTATCCATTAAAGTGTTTTTTCATGAGTTTAAGGCCTTATTTGCACTACAACCCTTTGATAGAATTATTCAAAAATTCCACCAAAATTTGTGGATGTCATGTGAAGCCCCTACATCCCTTTTATGCAAAAACCCTTGGGTGTTCTTTGGAAAAGTTGAGCTAAATATCCTCTTTTACTCTCTGGTCCAAATTGTCACTTTCTACTACAACCATATTTTCACTTGCTCTTTTACCCATGATTCCTTTTCCTAATTGTAGTCCTTCCTACAAAACCCTTAAGTCCAGGAGGTTGGAGCATTTTGATCATTTTTGGTCCATGCAATAATGCCTTCTAGTTTCTGTCTAGAATTGACTTTCTCAAAAGCTTACACTTGCAAGCTTTTAGTTTTGCCCAAACAACCTTATCAGCATCTCCTACACCTAAAGAGACATTGGTCTGGAGTTTTTGGCCACCCCAAGAGATGCCTAGATGACCATAGCATTCTGTCAAACACCTTGCGTGCATGGTCAGTTTTGACATAGTTTTTGGTTTGTGCATTGGACCAGCTTGCTTTGCCTAACCAGCATGTCCACTAAGCTCCTAGCTAGCCCTAATCTAGGCCTGCTAATCCCCAGCCTCATCCTAATCCCCTAGCACGCCCTGGCATTACGTCGAACACGTAGCATGCGTGCGCTGGGCGCGCCCACAGCGTGCGTTTTGCACGTGCGTGCGCCCGAGCCGCCGCATCGCGCCCCTGGCCCTAGCTCGCCTGCAGAGCCACACCCCGGCCTCATCCACTCACCAGAATACTCCAAGCCACCCCTGGAGCTCAACAGCGCCACCGTCAGGTCGGCCACAGCGGCTAGCGGCCAGCCACAGTGGGCTCCTGCCCCGGACGGCGCCGCCCGAGCCACACGCGTGCGCCAGCTGCCCTCTGGAGCAGTCCGAACTCATCCGCAAGCTGTTCCGCACGCACTCATCGCCGCCACGTCTCTCTGCTGCTACAGAATGGCGGTCACCGGCGATCCTATCCACGGCCGCCGCGAACCGACATGGCTGCGCTATATAAGAAGCCCCCGAGCTCGTCTAAGCCCTCAGGCAGCCTTAGGCCACCCCCATAGAGCTCCCCATGCCCGCAATCGCCAGGGGAAAGCCATCTTCTCCATCTCCGGTCAGCGCGGACGCTGCCTCGTTCCGTTCCATTCCGGCACATCCAAAGCCTTCCCTGCCCTCTCAAACGCAGCCAGGAACCACCACAGACCGAGCCCCTAAATCCATCGAAGCCTCCTCCCCCGCGGAGGTCGCCGGCGGCGAGTCCCTCCACCCCCGATGACCCAACGACCACCGGGAGGACCGCCCCGGTCTGGCGGGTCCATCCCTGCCCTTGGATGCCCTCGAGGAGCCTCCGTTCGCCGGCGACGATCGCCGGAGTCCCGCCTCCGCTCGGGCAGAGGAAGAGAAGGGAGAGACGACTGGTCAAACCTGACCAGTGTGCCAAAGGGGACCCACTGTCAGTGACACATCCCCGCCTCCATGTGTTTTAAGTGAAGGCGTAAACCTCAGAAGTACGTCTCCCCTGCCCCGAAAGGTATCCTTATTTGAAACGTTTTCTTTTTCTATTTTATTTTAAAAACAGAGTCTGACTGAAACTTTGACTGGCTATAACTTTTTAAATATAAATCCAAATGACTTGATTCTTTTTCTGTTGTTCCTCAAATTTGGTCTAGTTTATTTTCATTTTTATTTGAAAATTTTCCAGACAACTTTTTTGTGCTATTTTCAAACTTTGTATTGATTTCATATTCTTTCAAATAGGATTTTGAAGAGGGAGAAAAATTCCAAAAGTTTTGGAATGCACTTTACCTCCCCACTACTTGAAGGCAAGCACTTTTGAACCCTGGTCTAATGCTTGTGAGTGTTGTTGATACGATTACAACGTCACCTCGATATGGATGCATTCATTTTTCTTTCATATGTGATGATATGATCATACCCATGAGTGCATGAGGTAGACCCCTTGCTATGAATAATTAATATGCATGACGGTGATCCCCCCTCGTATGCCTTCCAAGACTAACGGAAGAAAGCCGTGAAAGTCGCTGTCTTGTGTAGACACGAGCTTATCACTAGCTCCTCGTCAGGACGATGGAGTCCGGTATGGCTTAGTGAGGCATGACGGGTGGTGATACCGACTGTTGTTGTGGTATATATCGGTTATGCTAGTCATACAAGTGATGCTGAAACCTCCTGAGTCGACCGTAGATCGAGTCTTGTTCCAGTAACCCCCATACTTGTTTCGTGCTACCACTTGTCCCTGCCACTGGTAGGGTATGGTTCAGTAAATTGTCAACCCCTGTTCTAACACACACACACCGTACAGAGAGGCTATGGTGGAAGATACCGGCTGCATCCGATAGGCATGCCACCTGGTCCGGGGGCATGGGTGTTTCGGTTGGAGCCGAAGGGGGTAGCTTTCCCAGTTTGCGTGCATTATAAATTTTGTGATCCCATGCTAGTCGAGGTTGTAGCCTCTCCACTTAGAGTTTGGCTTAACAGGTGTCGTGGGTGATTCCAAACAACGGTATTATTATTATGAACTAACCATTCATATTATTTGAGTATCCCTGGGACGGTTCTACCGCATGGATATTCACTGTCTTATTTACATTTCCCTTATAAGCCCTTTATGAGGTATCGCTCAGACGCCCGACTGTGACATGCTTGTTATTTATATCCCTTATAAGCCCTTTATGTGGTGTCGCTTAGACGCCCGACTGTGGCATGCTTACTATTTTCTTTTATTTATAAGCCCTTTATGTGGTGTCGCTCAGACGCCCGACTGTGGCATGCTTACTATTTACCTTTATTTATAAGCCCTTTATGTGGTGTCGCTCAGACGCCCGACTGTGGCATGCTTTCTATTTTTTTTCTTTATTTATAAGCCCTTTATGTGGTGTCGCTCAGACGCCCGACTGCGGCATGCTCGCTATTTATTTTATTATCACTCCCTGATCGCATATTCATTTTCATATGGACGACCTGCTCGCAATATGGACTATCATATCATAATTAACATCGTGATCATCAAATATTCTCGAGCATGATTATATTTCACCCTTGTTCATAATGTTTGCGAGTACATTCAAAGTACTCACTAGATTGTCCCTGGCTATTGTCTTGGCCAGATTTCTTGCATGGAGAGGAGCGTTGCGACGACTACCCGGAACCTATGCAACGGTGATAGTAGCCTCGCGAAGATAGGAGTTTCCCTGGTCAGCTGTTCCCGTGAGAAATGGAGTCCTACAGACGCCAACGCGTCACAGACCGCTTCCGCCATCAGCCACTAGAAACCTTGTGTTGTACTTAAAAGACCAGAATGGTCTTGTACTACATATTTTGTACGTTTGCTTGGAATTTCTATATCAAGTTGGTGCCTCATCAGCTAACAGTAATCATGGGGCTGGTGACCACAAGGGCCATTTTTGGGGATTTAATAGCCCGAAAACCCGGTCCTGACAACCTTGGTATCAGAGCCAGGCTGACCATTGGCTAAACCTATATTAGCCAGGTCAAAAACCTAGGATAGCCACCCCACCAGACCTTATCCTAACCCCGGCCGAGCTTCTCGCGTAAGATACCCACACAGTATACCGACACCTTTGGCAGTCGGTGCCCAAGCTATCAGCCTAGCCCGTCGATCACGCGCCAGTGATCGACACCTATATAGTCTCCTCCACTAGCGTGCGAAGGAAGACTCCGCCCTTTCCTATAAATAAGGCATGCTAGACTCAACCAGCACAGCACAACCTCTAACCCCAGACCGAGCTAAAATGCCAGGCCCTATTGTTCACAATGAAACCACAGCAACTAACCTTGGAAGTTTTGTGACCGTGCTCGCAAACCTCACCCGCCGTTCCTTTGCGTTAGAAGAGCCTCCAGAATATGTTGTGTACCAAGGGTCCATGAGCGGTGAAAGCCGTCAGTTCTGGGCCACTGTGCACATCTATGGTAGGGGTCTGTCGCCAGAACGCCCCTACAGGTTCACCGGAAGGACAACTTCCTTTGAGCCACAACCCATCCAACTAGCTGCTCGAGAGGCTATAGTTCAACTCTGGCACTTGTCGCCTCGAGTTAACTGTCGCTCATTCTACCACTACCCCAGCCGTGACGGGTATGGTAGGCCACCCCAGGTTGCCAGCGGAGACCACGAGACAGATCCTGCATTATTGCATCTGGTGCGCTATGTAAGTGCGCTAGAGGAACTGTTTGATCAAATCACTCTTGATCTGATCGCAGCTCGTGGAGAACTGGTTCGCCGAGCCCCGGCAAGAGGAGGAGATGAGTACGGCACCGACAACCCAGTCGTGCTGTTCGGACAACCGATCGAAACCTTGAGGTATTCCTCGGTCATTGACCAAAATGCCTTGGTGTCTCCAGAGGTGATGCGTCGCCTGTTTGGGGCGCGCTCCAACGGGATTGTGACCAACAATCCCCGCGAGGGTCATCATCACTGCCCCGACCCTGCAGCCCCTCAGCCACCTCTAGCCAACACCGACAGTGAAGCTCTTGGAGAAGCTTCGGCGTCCACAAGGCAAGGCCGCTTGGATATAAACGAGGTTGATTAAATCACCCGAGTAGTACCAAGCCTTATCTTGTCCACGCCCTGTTGTAGTATGACCTGTATTTCCATATGTTTATACGGTTTACTTGTGCGCCTTTGTCCTTATGGCAGCCGTGCATAGATATGTAGGCGTGCAAATGCAATTTTTAAATCGGGGTGTAACTTCCAAAGCACCACACCGACAACTCCTACAGTAAACACGTCACTTTATGAGACGTGTGTATCTGTAGCATTGACCCCGACCCCGTAAAGAGGAACCGACAAAATAGCTGCCTCTCAGCATTATTTTTTAAACCAGCCCAGTTGCTATATAAAAGGCCACATCGTGACCTTACCAAGCATCCCTCACCTGGTGCACTACTCTCACACCCATTTCCTTCGCCATGCCAATTCCTAGTATTTATCTGAGAACCCCAGATGCCTCCCCAGGTAGTTTCGTGAAGATATTGTGGGATTTTACCTGCAGTACCATGAGTGCTACCCGTCCACCCCAGTATGAGCTGCTCAAATCGAGGATCACACCATCCACCTCGAAATATTGGGCAGTAGTACACATCCCTCCTGCAAACCCAAACCAAGACCCAACAGAAGTTTCCTTCATGGGGAAATCTATGCCGACTCCACAGATGGCCATAGAAGCTGCCGCGTATGAAGCGCTTGCCCGCCTTCGATTCGCGGTGCCCTATGCCAGCGAACGGGGGTATTATTACTTTTCGAGCCGTGCATCACCCGGAGAAGCAGCATCTTTTCCCGGTGGGCGAATTGAGAGAGACCCAGTGCTGGCCAACCTTACGCAGTATGTCATTGCGCAAGAGCGTTTGACCCAGCGGATAATGGGTTATCTTCAGAGCCTCGCCGATTTAAATCCTCGGATCGCCATCGACAGACCTCTGAGGCCCGGGCAGGAGAAGCACATTCACCGACTAGTCAACGCGCTCCCGTCGATAGAAGAAGAGTGTCCCCCAGCACCAGAAAAGTTTTCCCAGGACCCTGTCCATTTACTGTTTACGTTTTAGACGTCACTACTATGTTCGTTATCCCAGCATCTATTTATGAGTTGTAAGCTGTGTGTCGAATAAAATAATTCATTTCAATTTATGCAGTAGTTTCACTGCTGATAATTCTTGATCTAACTAATTTTTGCGCTAACTAAAAACCTGGAGTGAGATTTTATTTATTTTCTCTTCCCTGAGTTGTTGCAACATATCTCTCTGCATAAGATAGATATTTTTCTCATGCAGCACCGCAACAACAGACTTATCACTCCGGCCACTCCACACAGTACACTAAGTCGCAAGTCCACGTACACCTGTTACATCTAATTGATCACCTCTCTAGCACACCACAGACTCTTGAGGAAAACTTGTGGGAGTTTATTCAAGCACTAGTTGCCTTCCGCGCACAGACAGCCGTTAGCACCCGACATCCACGCCTAATCCTCGTGATCGCCATCGCCGCGAAGTGCTAGCACTCGAGAAGCAGCATCACGATGATCGTCGAGGATCATCGCACACAAGAGCACGGATAAACCCAGCAATGCCACCAACCCTCCGCACACTAGGATCATGCACCAGTCCGGCATCACCTCCGCCATTAGAGCCTCGACCCGAGCTCCTGCAAACACAAATGGAGGAGTGGGAAGGAGGAGAAGAAGCGAGGCCAGGTGTGAGGAGGAAGAAGGAGCACCTCGGTCATTTTATAGGTCGAGATCGGTGTACGGTGGGCGGAGTCCACCAGCGCCGCTCGTCGCTCGATCGCAGGTGTTCGGAGGCGAATCCGCGAGCAGTGCCGACAGCACGCTGGCCCGCGAGGTGAGTGCACGCTGCACTGGCAGCTAGCATGCTGTGCACTACCGCAGTACGTCCTAGATACCCTACGAGATAGACGTCGCCAGTGGAGAAAACGCGGGAAAGCGCGCGGGAAAGAAGGAGAAGAGAGAGCCGGAGGTAGAAGAAGAGACTGACAGTGGGCCCCGGGCCCACCAGTCAGCCAGAGAGAGCACTGTGTTCTCAGGTACAGCCAGCGTATGTCAGATTTTGAAAGTATTGTAGTACTAAATTTACTATAGCCCAGGGTAGAAATATCTCATTTTCCCTGACCGTAGATTTTTCCACGCAACGCCAGTATTTCACACTGCATTTTACCACCACTTATTGGTCATTCTCTGTAGCCGCATTTTGTTGCATGAGCGGGAAGGTTAACTTTGGTGAAATCATATTTGTGACAGTAGAAATTCTTTTCATAACAACTTTTAGCAAATCTCGAGGACGAGATTTTTCTTAAGGGGGGTAGTGTTGTATCACCCCAAAATTTTGACCTTGATTTAGTAATAAATTTTTTACCAGGAATTTAAACTTTTCTGTCTCCGGATTTTCTTTGGTTTCAGAACCACTTTTGCTTTTGAAAATTTTGGAGTTTTTGCCCTAGTGAAATCTTTTCAGATATGTCTTTTGGATATGTCTGCCCTACCCAAGAAAACTTTCCTTCTTTCAGTGGGTTCATTTGCATTATTATTTTCTCCCTAAGCTTTATCCATTAAAGTGTTTTTTTCATGAGTTTAAGACCTTATTTGCACTACAACCCTTTGATAGAATTATTCAATAATTCCACCAAAATTTGGGGATGTCATGTGAAGCCCCTACATCCCTTTTATGCAAAAACCCTTGGGTGTTCTTTTGGAAAAGTTGAGCTAAACATCCTCTTTTACTCTCTGGTCCAGATTGTCACTTTCTACTACAACCATATTTTCACTTGCTCTTTTACCCATGATTTCGTTTCCTAATTGTAGTCCTTCCTCCAAAACCCTTAAGTCCAGGAGGTTGGAGCATTTGGATCATTTTTGGTCCATGCAATAATGCCTTCTAGTTTTTGTCCAGAATTGACTTTCTCAAAAGCTTACACTTGCAAGCTTTTAGTTTTGCCCAAACAACCTTATCACCATCTCCTACACCTAAAGAGACATTGGTCTGGAGTTTTTGGCCACCCCAAGAGATGCCTAGATGACCATAGCATTCTGTCAAACACCTTGCATGCATGGTCAGTTTTGACATAGTTTCTGGTTTGTGCATTGGACCAGCTTGCTTTGCCTAACCAGCATGTCCACTAAGCTCCTAGCTAGCCCTAATCCAGGCCTGCTAATCCCCAGCCTCATCCTAATCCCCTAGCACGCCCTGGCATTGCGTCGAACACGTAGCGTGCGTGCGCTGGGCGCGCCCAGAGCGTGCGTTTTGCACGTGCGTGCGCCCGAGCCACCGCATCGCGCCCCTGGCCCTAGCTCGCCTACAGAGCCACACCCCGGCCTCATCCACTCACCAGAATACTCCAAGCCGCACCTGGAGCTCAACAGCGCCGCCGTCAGGTCGGCCACGATGGCTAGCGGCCAGCCACAGTGGGCGCCTTTCCCGGACGGCGCTGCCCGAGCCACACGCGTGCGCCAGCTGCCCTCTGGAGCAGTCCGAACTCATCTGCAAGCTTGCCCCCAAGCACTCGTCGCCGCCACGTCTCTCTGCTACTACAGAATGGCGGTCGCCGGCGATCCTATCCACGGCCGCCGCGAACCGACATGGCTGCGCTATATAAGAAGCCCCCGAGCTTGTCTAAGCCCACAGGCAGCCTCAAGCGACCCCCATAGAGCTCCCCTAGCCCACAATCGCCAGGGGAAAGCCATCTTCTCCATCTCCGGTCAGCACGGATGCTGCCTCGTTCCGGTCCATTCCGGCGCATCCAAAGCCTTCCCTGCCCTCCCGACTCCACCGTTCGACAACACTTGATCATGCGGAGCTGCCGAGCCTCTAAAACGCAGCCAAGAACCACCACAGACCAAGCCCCTAAATCCACCGAAGCCTCCTCCGCCGCGGAGCTCGCTGCCGGCAACTCCCTCTACCCCCGACGACCCAACGACCACCGGGAGGACCGGCCCGGTCTGGCGGGTCCATCCCTGCCCTCGGATGCCCTCGAGGAGCCTCCGTTCGCCGGCGACGATCGCCGGAGTCCCGCCTCCGCTCAGGCAAAGGAAGAGGAGGGAGAGACGACTGGTCAAACCTGACCAGTGGGCCAAAGGGGACCCACTGTCAGTGACACAGCCCCGCCTCCACGTGTTTTAAGTGAAGGCGTAAACCTCAGAAGTACGTCTCCCCTGCCCCGAAAGCGTATCCTTATTTGAAACATTTTCTTTTTCTGTTTTATTTTAAAAACAGAGTTTGACTGAAACTTTGACTTGCTATAACTTTTTAAATATAAATCCAAATGACTTGATTCTTTTTCTGTTGTTCCTCAAATTTGGTCTAGTTTATTTTCATATTTATTTGGAAATTTTCCAGACAACTTTTTTGTGCTGTTTTGAAACTATGTATTGATTTCATATTCTTTCAAATAGGATTTTGAAGAGGGAGAAAACTTCCAAAAGTTTTGGAATGCACTTTACCTCCCCACTACTTGAAGGCAAGCACTTTTGAACCCTGGTCTAATGCTTGTGAGTGTTGTTGATACGATTACAACGTCACCTCGATATGGATGCATTCATTTTTCTTTCATATGTGATGATATGATCATACCCATGAGTGCATGAGGTAGACCCCTTGCTATGAATAATTAATATGCATGACGGTGATCCCCCCTCGTATGCCTTCCAAGACTAACGGAAGAAAGCCGTGAAAGTCGCTGTCTTGTGTAGACACGAGCTTGTCACTAGCTCCTCGTCAGGACGATGGAGTCCGGTATGGCTTAGTGAGGCATGACGGGTGGTGATACCGACTGTTGTTGTGGTATATATCGGTTATGCTAGTCATACAAGTGATGCTGAAACCTCCTGAGTCGACCGTAGATCGAGTCTTGTTCCAGTAACCCCCATACTTGTGAGTGTTGTTGATACGATTACAACGTCACCTCGATAGGGATGCATTCATTTTTTTTCATATGTGATGATATGATCATACCCATGAATGCATGAGGTAGACCCCTTACTATGTATAATTAATATGCATGACGACCGTAGATCGAGTCTTATTCCAGTAACCCCCATACTTTTTTCGTGCTACCACTTGTCCCTGCACTGGTAGGGTACGGCTCAGTAAATTGTCGACCCCTGTTCTAACACACACCATACAGAGAGGCCGTGGTGGAAGATACCGGCTGCATCCGGTAGGCATGCCACCTGGTCCGGGGGCATGGGTGTTTTGGTTGGAGCTGAAGGGGGTAGCTTCCCCAGTTTGCGCGCGTTATAAATTTTGTAATCCCATGCTAGTCGAGGTTGTAGCCTCCCCACTTAGAGTTTGGCTTAACAGGTGTGATGGGTGATTCCAAACACCGGTAAGTTAGGCTGGTGTGTGCGGTCAGGTGTGTCTTCAAATTAAAAGACCGTAGACGGAATTAGTCCAGATGGACTAAAGGAATCCGTTATTCGTGGGTAAAGAGTACACCCTCTGCAGAGGATAAATCTATTCGAATAGCCGTGTCCCTGGGTTAGGACTACTGTTTGGGATGGGTCAAGTGTCGGTCTTAGTGTCGGTCTTCGGGGGAGAAACTACTAAAATCAGAACATGGATTATGGCTTGTGCCTTGTGATGATTGATATTATTATTATGAACTAACCATTCATATTATTTGATTATCCCTGGGATGGTTCTACCGCATGTATATTCACTATCTTATTTCTTTTCCCTTATAAGCACTTTATGCGGTGTCGCTCAGACGCCCGACTATGGCATGCTTGTTATTTATATCCCTTATAAGCTCTTTATGTGGTGTCGCTCAGACGCCCGACTGTGGCATGCTTACTATTTTCTTTTATTTATAAGCCCTTTATGTGGTGTCGCTCAGACGCCCGACTGTGGCATGCTTACTATTTACCTTTATTTATAAGCCCTTTATGTGGTGTCGCTTAGACGCCCGACTGTGGCATGCTTTCTATTTTTTTCTTTATTTATAAGCCCTTTATGTGGTGTCGCTCAGACGCCCGACTGCGGCATGCTCGCTATTTATTTTATTATCACTCCCTGATCGCGGATTCATTTTCATATGGACAACCTGCTCGCAATATGGACTGTCATATCATAATTAACATCGTGATCATCAAATATTCTCGAGCATGATTATATTTCACCCTTGTTCATAATGTTTGCGAGTACATTCAAAGTACTCACTGGCTTGTCCCTGGCTATTGTCTTGGCTAGATTTCATGCATGGAGAGGAGCGTTGCGACGACTACCAGGAACCTATGCAACGGTGATAGCAGCCTCGCGAAGATAGGAGTTAACCTGGTCAGCTGTTCCTGTGAGAAATGGAGTCCTACAGACGCCAACGCGTCACAGACCGCTTCCGCCATCAGCCACTAGAAACCTTGTGTTGTACTTAAAAGACCAGAATGGTCTTGTACTACATATTTTGTACCTTTGCTTGGAATTTCTGTATCAAGTTGGTGGCTCATCAGCTAACAGTAATCCTGGGACTGGTGAGCACAAGGGCCATTTTTGGGGATTTAATACCCCAAAAACCCGGTCCTGACAGTCCTTGAGTTGCTTAAGTCTTTGGATCAATTTCCAAAAAAAAATCAAATTCAAAATGCTCAAATGATGAAGGCATATGGATGATCCATGTTAACATCCAAATTGAAAATTGGGATGTTACAAACCTATAACCCTTAAGATGAATCTCGCCCTCGAGATTTGGGTTGGCTAGAAAATGGGTGTGGGTGGTCTTGTCGAAGGTCTTCTTCTCGTTCCCAGGTGGCTTCATCCTCTGTATGGTGACTCCACTGAACTTTGCTAAACTTGATGACTTTGTTGCGGGTAACTCTGTCGGCATACTCGAGAATCTTGACCGACTTATCCTCATAAGTCAGATCACTCTCTAGGTGAATAGCTTCCAGGGGCACTGTATCTCGTAGCGGAATCTCGACCATCTTTGCGTGACACTTTTTTGGCTGAGAAACGTGAAACACATCATGAACTCTGGACAAAGTTTCAGGCAACTCTAGCTGGTAAGCTGCTTCTCCTCTGCGCTCCAAAATTCTGTACGGTCCCACAAATCATGGTGCTAGTTTACCCTTAACTCCAAAACGCTTAACTCCTCGAAGTGGGGAGACAGGAAGATATGCTCTATCTCCAACTTCGTAAGTCACCTCCTTGCCTTTTGTATCTGCATAACTCTTCTGTCGGGACTGGGCTATCTTCAGTCACAGATCAGCTTGAACTTATCCTCGGATTCTCCAATCAAATCGGGTCCAAATAACTTGCGGTCTCCGACTTCATCCCACATCAATGGTGTCATGCACCTCCTTCCATACAAAGCTTCGAAAGGGGCCATCTGTAGACTGGTCTGATAACTGTTGTTGTAAGAGAACTCTGCGTAAGGCAAGTTATCATCCCAACTAGATCTGTAATCTAGCGCACAAGCTCTCAACATGTCCTCCAGAATCTGATTGACTCTCTCTATCTGTCCATCTGTCTGTGGATGAAAGGCTGTACTGAACTCAAGCCTTGTACCCAAAGAATCGTCCAACTGCTTGCAAACTTTGAAGTAAATTGTGTTCCTCTATCTGATACAATGGTCCTCAGAACTCCATGCAGCCATATGATCCTGGTCTTGTATATCTTGGCCAACTTAGCACTCGTGTAAGTGGTCTTCACGGGGATAAAGTGAGCTACTTTGGTCAAGCGATCAACTATAACCCAGATAGAATCATACCCTGATCGTGTCATGGTTAGTCCTGTGATAAAATCCATTCTGAGCTGATCTCACCTCCAATCTGGTATTTGTAACGGCTGTAGCAACCCTGCGCCTCCTGCAAAAACAAAAGACGAACAAAGCTAGCTAGAATGCATAGCTTGTTAGCATGAAAGACAAATCCATCATTAACGACGAACTTTTTCCATGTTCTCCCTTCTTTACAATTTTGCAATACATCTTTAAATTCAGCATCATGCACATATTGATCTTTGATGGTCTCCAAACCAAATATTTTAAATTCAAGTTGTGAAAGCATAGTATAACGACGAGACAATGCATCAGCAGTTACATTTTCTTCACCCTTCTTGTGTTTAATGACATAAGGAAAATTAATGTAGGGTGGAGACCCTAAGGCCGATCTTTCACAAAATGGACGGGATCCCACGAAGAACACTATGAACACGGGGAAGAACGGAAAGGAATCAAAAGGGAAAACACTCAAGAACAAGTCCACCAGACTAACAACACATAGATCCACAAGATACATGAACAACAAAGGGAAAGATACAAGGTAGAGTTCATCTCCAAGAGGAGGTATTGATGATATCCCAGAGGATCTTGCCGTTAGGGGGATTGAATCCCGTAGGATCTTACCACATGCGCACATGGAGGTCTTGAACTCAATGGGAGTGGTAGTCTCTCTCTCTCTCTCTCTCTCTCTCTCTCAGGAGTAGAGTGGTACAAGGAGCAAAGCTCTCTGTCAAATGAGCTATCAGTTTGCTAATCCTAGAAATGAGGTGGGGTAGGCGTATATATAGTCTTAGCCATGAAGGGGTAAGTGGGAAAGGGGATACATGGGCCTCTGGCCCGATTCTGCGCGCAGGCCGGCGCCGGATGTGCGGGCTAGGGGCCGGATGTCTCGGACTTCACGAGTTGCCGGATGTCCAGGGCACTGGCCGGATGTCAGGCCCGAAGATTTTATAACTTCTTGTGTGTTATATAGTCGGTGCCGGATTTCCGGGGGAGAGGCCGAATGTCCGGGTGTTGGGGAGGCGCCGGATGTACGGGCTGGCCGCCGGATGTCCGGCCGCTGAAGTTTCAATAGCCATGTCTTCTTTCGATGTCGCTTACAAGCTTCCCTCGCGGATGGTGTAGGTGTTCCTTGGCTCTTCCACTCCTCATCGTCGTCCATGAAGCTCCGACAAGCATGCACACGAGTGGAGTGTCAAGTAGCATACCATCCTCGAAGGGGTCAAGTGAACACGGGCAAAGGAGATGATTCACCTTTATGTATGAGAAGTAGAGGTCGCACGTGTCACTTGCCAGGCAGACTCTTGACATGGTGATGTCCTTAGGATGCTCTGCATCATCCCCTCCCCCTTGAAAAAGATCCGACCTCAAATCGAAAGCCAAATCACCATGGGAAAGAGATGGGTCACCGTGTCGAAGTGGTCAATCACCAAGCACTCATCATCTTGAAGCTCGAAATGGGCACTCTCCAATGTCGCACCGTCTAGTGATTCCTTCAAAAGTATCAAGGATAACAAACACGTGTGAAAACAAATGTGGTTAGCGTCAGTGCAAAACCAAGCATTCAAGAGGTGATTCTCCAACAAGTGTCGTCATCAAGCATAGCATATGGTGTGACAAAGGATTGTGACATGGCATGTAAGCGCATAAATTGAGCACAATCAAGGTCATCATGGAAACAATCATGTAGATGTTAGGTAGTGATGCAAATGTGTGTGACAAGTGAATAAGCATCTACCCGAAGTTCATAGCAAGCATTCATAAAGCGCTCAACAAATGGTCTATGGTAGGCATATGAATTATTCACAACACCAAGTAAAATGAAGTGTCTAAACACATGGTTCAAGTGCAAGACAATCCAAGCATAGCATACATAGGGTGTAGTGAAAATCGAGTGGCACTCAACACAATAGAAAGAGCAATTGATTAACATGTGTGAGGCAATCATGTTAAGCATGTAGCAATCAATGGGACATGGCATATGTGAATAGATGACATTGTTGCAACCAAGCATATGATGGGGACAAATAATACACAAGTCGGATGCAACACACAAGGCATATATATCATGAAGCATGGCAATGTGGTAATGGCGAGTCGAAGAAAGATCTCTAGCATGTGTGCAAAGTGTCATGGTGCTAGCAAAACAAGTAGTATTATCCACAATATGGATGCTCATGGTTTTGGAGTTCTCGAAGGATATCACCTTGATAGAATGTCCTTGTGTGTCCTACACAATGCCGAAGCACAAGCAAGTGCGAGGTAGAAGCATCATGAACAAAGGTGGTTCGCTCCCAAGAGCTCGAATAGTCAACTTACGTGAAGTGGAAGTCGACGCGAAGTCCAAGTATCCTACACATGCACACAACAAAAGGAAGAACATGTGCACATGGTAGATAAATGATACGTCTCCAACGTATCTATAATTTTTGATTGTTCCATGCTATTATTTATGAAGTATTGGATGTTTAATGGGATTTATCATACACTTTTATATCAACCTACTAACCCAAAGGCCCAGTCGAGCTTGCTGTTATTTGTTTGTTTCAGGGTTTCGCAGAAATGGAATATCAAATGGAGTCCAAACGGATTGAAACCATCACGAGAGATATTTTTGGAGAAAATCACACACAGGGGACTTGAGAACCACGTCAGGGGAGCCTCGGGGTGTCCATGATGGTGGGGGTGCGCCCCCTGCCTCGTGGGCCCCTCGAGAACCCCCCGATGTCCTCCTTCCTCCTATATAAGTCTACGTACCCCGAAACCATCGACAACAGAGAGAAAACCCTTATTCCACCGCCGTAACCTTCTGTTCCCGTGAGTTCCCATCTTGGAGCTTGTTCCGGAGCTCCGCCGGAGGGGGATCCATCACGGAGTTCTTCTTCATCATCATCATCGCCCTCACCATGAGTTGTGAGTAGTTTGCCACAGACCTTCGGGTCCATAGCTAGCATCTAGATGGCTTCTTCACTCTCTCTGGAAATCAATACAAAGCTCTCCTCGGTCTTCGAGGAGATCTATTCGATGTAATCTCTTTTTGCGATGTGTTTGTCGAGATCCGATGAATTGTGAGTTTATGATCAAGATTATCTATGAGAAATATTTGGTTCTACTCTGAACTTTTTATGTGTGCTCATAATATCCTGACAAGTCTCTTCGAATTATTGGTTTGGTTTGGCCTACTAGATCTATAGTTCTTGCAATGGGAGAAGTGCTTGGCTTTGGGTTCAATATTGCGGTGTCCTTTCCCAGTGACAGTAGGGGCAGCAAGGCACGTATTGTATTGTTGCCATCGAGGATAAAAAGATGGGGTTTATATCATATTTCTTGAGTTTATCCCTCTAAATCATGTCATCTTGCTTAAGGCATTACTCTGTTCTTATGAACTCAATACACTAGATGCATGCTGGAGAGCGGTCGATGTGTGGAGTAATAGTAGAAGATCCAGAATCGTTTCGGTCTACTTGTCTCAGACGTGATGCCTATATACAATGATCATGCCTAGATAGCTCATAATTATTCGCTTTTCTATCAATTGCTCGACAGTAATTTGTTTACCCGTCGTAGAATATCGCTATCATGAGAGAAGCCACTAGAGAACATTATGGCCCCGGGTCTATTCTCAATATATCAATCTACATCTACTTTACTTTTACCACTTTTACTTTCTGTTCTTATAAATAAAAAATACCAAAAATATAAACTATCATCTCTATCAGATCTCACTTTCGTAAGTGACCGTAAAGGGATTGACAACCCCTTATCGCGTTGGCTGCGAAGTTCTTATTTGTTTGTGCAGGTGCGAGGGACTCGCGCGTGGTCTCCTACTAGATTGATACCTTGGTTCTCAAAAACTGAGGGAAATACTTACGCTACTGTGCTGCATCTCCCTTTCCTCTTCGAGGGAATATAAAGCAAGCTCGAGAAGTAGCAAGAAGAATTTCTAGCGCTGTTGCCCGGGAGGCTTACGCAAAAGTCATATACCAAGTACCTATCATAAACCCTTATCCTTCGCATTACTTTTATTTGCCTCTCATTTTCCTCTCCCCCACTTCACCCTTGCCATTTTATTTGCCCTTCTTCTGCGATGTGTTTATTGTTCGCTTGCTTCTTGCTTGCTTGTGTGTGTTGGATTGCTTGCTTGTCACTATGGCTCAGAACAATACCAAATTGTGTGACTTCTCCAATACCAACAACAATGATTTTATTAGCACTCCGATTGCTCCTATTACCGATGCTGAATCTTGTGAGATCAATGCTGCTTTGTTGAATCTTGTCATGAAATATCAATTCTCCGGCCTTCTTAGTGAAGATGCCGCTATCCATCTAAACAACTTTGTTGATTTGTGTGACATGCAAAAGAAAAGGGATAGGGATAACGATATTTTGAAATTGAAGTTATTTCCGTTTTCACTTAGAGATCGTGCTAAAACTTGGTTTTCCTCTTTGCCTAGAAATAGTATTGATTCGTGGAATAAGTGCAAAGATCATCTCTCTTAGAAACGATATTATGAATTTTAAGCAACAAGATCATGAGCATGTTGCACAAGCTTGGGAGAGAATGAAATTGATGATACGTAATTGCCCTACACATGGGTTGAATCTATGGATGATTATTCAGAACTTTTATGCTGGCTTGAATTTTGCTTCTAGAAATCTTTTAGACTTGGCCGCGGGAGGCACTTTCATGGAAACTACCTTAGGAGAAGCTACCAAACTCCTAGATAATATCATGGTTAATTATTCTCAATGGCACACCGAAAGATCTACTAGTAAAAAAGTGCATGCTATTGAAGAAATTAGTGTTTTGAGTGGAAAGATGGATGAACTTATGAAATTATTTCCTGCTAAGAGTGCTTCTTCTGATCCCAATGATATGCCTTTGTCCACTTTGATTGAAAATAGCAATGAATCTTTGGATGTGAATTTTGTTGGTAGGAATAATTTTGGTAACAATGCTTATAGAGGTAATTTTAATCCTAGGCCTTTTCCTAGTAATTCCTCGAATAATTATGGCAATTCCTACAGGAACTCTTATGGAAAGATGCCTTCTGAATTTGAAACTAGTGTTAAGGAGTTTATGTTCTCGCAAAAGAATTTCAATGCTATGATTGAAGAGAAATTGCTTAAGATTGATGAATAGGCTAGAAGTGTGGATAGAATTACTCTTGATGTTGATTCTTTGAAACTTAGATCTTTCCCACCTAAGCATGATATCAATGAGTCTCTCAAAGCCATGAGAATTTCCATTGATGAATGCAAAGAAAGAACCACAAGGATGCGTGATAAAAGAGAGGATTATATTAAAGCGTGTTCTTCTAGTTATCATGAAAATAAATATGAAGATCTGAAAGTTATTGATGTGTCTCCTATTATATCCTTGTTTTCTAGCATAAATCTTGATGAAGATAAGATTGGAGATGATTCTGCTTTAAGGTGTCCCAATGATTCAGAGTTTTTAGATCTTGATGCTAAGATTGTTAAAAGTGGGAGTGAAGAGATTAAAACTTTTCATAGTGATGAACCCACTACTTTGGATTTCAAGGGATTCAATTATGACAATTTCTCTTTGATTGATTGTATTTCCTTGTTGCAATCCATGCTAAATTCTCCGCATGCTTATAGTCAAAATAAAGCTTTCACCAAACACATAGTTGATTGTTTGATGCAATCTTATGAAGAAAAACTTGAGTTAGAAGTTTCTATCCCTAGAAAGCTTTATGTTGAGTGGGAACCTACTATTAAAATAAAAATAAAATATCATGAATTCTATGCTTTGTGTGATTTGGGTGCAAGTGTCTCGACTATCCCAAAAACTTTGTGTGATTTGCTAGGGTTCCATGAGCTTGATGATTGTTCTTTAAATTTGCATCTTGTGGATTCCACTATTAAGAAACCTATGGGAAGAATTAATGATGTTCTTATTGTTGCCAATAGGAATTATGTGCCCGTAGATTTCATTGTTCTGGATATAGATTGCAATCCTTCATGTTCTATCATTCTTGGTAGACCTTTCCTTAGAATGATTGGTGCAATTATTGATATAAGGGAAGGAAACATTAGATTCCAATTTCCATTCAGGAAAGGCATGGAACACTTTCCTAGAAAGAAAATCAAATTACCATATGAATCTATTATGAGAGGCACTTATGGATTGCCTTCCAAAGATGGCAATACCTAGATTTATCTTGTATCATGCCTAGCTAGGGGCGTAAAACGATAGCGCTTGCTGGGAGGCAACCCAACTTTATATTTTTTTGTTTTTGTTGCTGTTAGGGAATAAATATTGCATCTAGCCTCTGTTTAGATGTGGTTTCATGTTTTGTTTAGTGTTTGTACCAAGTAGAACCTTTGGGAAGACTTGTGTGAAGTTTATGTGATCTTGCTGTGAAAAACAGAATCGTTAGTGCTCGCTAAAGTGGTCGTAAAATTTTGCTGGAGAGTGCTATTTAGTTTATTCTTTTTGAAGATGATTAATAGACAAATTCCTCACGTTTATCAATTTAGTTTGAATTTTTTGGAGTTCCAGAAGTAGGTGAAACCTGCAGATTACTACAGACTGTTCTGTTTTTGACAGATTCTATTTTTCGTGTGTTGTTTGCTTATTTCAATGCATCTATGAGTAATATTTGGAGGTATGAACCATAGAAAAGTTGGAATATAGTAGGTTTAACACCAATATAAACAAATAATGAATTCATTGTAGTACCTTTGAGTAATGGTTTGCTTTCTTATACTAACGGAGCTCACGAGAATTTTTGTCTAAGTTTTGTGTTGTGAAGTTTTCAAGTTTTGAGTATTGCTTTGATGGACTATGGAACAAAGATTAGCAAAGGCCTAAGCTTGGGGATGCCCATGGCACCCCAAGTAAAATTCAAGGATAATCAAAAGCCTAAGCTTGGGGATGTCCCGGGAAGGCATCCCCTCTTTCATCTTCATCCATCGGTAACTATACTTGGAGCTATATTTTTATTCACCACATGATATGTGTTTTGCTTGGAGCGTCTTGTATAATTTGAGTCTTTGCTTGTCAGTTTGCCACAATCATCCTTGCTGGACACACCTATTTGAGAGAGTTAAATATGGCCTAGGAATTGCTAGAACACTCTATGTGTTTCACTTATATCTTTTGAGTTGAATAGTTTTGCTCTAGTGCTTCACTTATATCTTTTAGAGCACGGTTGTGATAATATTTTGAAGAAATTGTTGAACTCTCATGCTTCACTTATATCCTTTTGAGAATCTATTAAAACAGCATGGTAATGTGTTTAGGCTAAAAAAACTAGTCTTCACATGATAGACATCCAATGTCAATGTAGTAAAAAAATTCACACAAAGTGCATTGAATATGATGAGATGTTGGATGCTTGTTAATTGTTTTGAGATATGAGGATAGTGATATTAGAGTCATGCTAGTGGAGTTATTATGAAATTGAGAAATACTTGTGTTAAGGTTAGTGATTCCCGTAGCATGCACGTATGGTGAACCGCTATGTGACGAAGTTAGAGCATGAGGTATTTGTAAAGTCTCAACCTTTGTGTGGAGGTCGGGGGCGCGCGATGGTTAACTCCTACCAACCTCCCCCTAGGAGCATGCGTTGATTGCTTTGTTTTGATGACTCGTAGATTTTTGCAATAAGTATATGAGTTCTTATGACTAATGTTGAGTCCATGGATTATACGCACTCTCACCCTTCCACCATTGCTAGCCTCTCTTGTACCGCGCAACTTTCGCCGGTACCATAAACCCACTATATATCCTTCCTCAAAACAGCCACCATATTATTCCTCAAAATAGCCACCATACCTACCTATCATGGCATTTCCATAGCCATTCTGGGATATATTGCCATGCAACTTTCCACCGTTCCGTTCATATGACACGCATCATATTGTCATATTGCCATGCATGATCATGTAGTTGACATCGTAGTTGTGGCAAAGCCACCATGCATAATTTTTCATACATGTCACTCTTGATTCATTGCACATCCCGGTACACCTCCGGAGGCATTCATGTAGAGTCATACTTGTTGTAGTATCGAGTTGTAATATCGAGTTGTAAATCAATAAAAGTGTGATGGTCATCATTATTAGAGCATTGCCCCATGTGAGGAAAGGCCAATAAAAAAAAGAGGTGGCCCAAAAAAAATAGAGAGGGGCTAATAAAAAAGAAGAAGAGAGAATGCCCCTCCAAAAAGAGAGAGAAAAGAGATAAGGGACAATTGCTACTATCTTTTTCCACACTTGTGCTTCAAAGTAGCACCATGCTCTTCATGATAGAGAGTCTCATGTTTAGTCACTTTCATATACTAGTCGGAATTTTTGTTATAGAACTTGGCTTGTATATTCCAATGATGGGCTTCCTCAAATGCCCTAGGTCTTCGTGAGCAAGCAAGTTCGATGCACACCCACTAGTTTCTTTTGTTGTGCTTTCATTCATACTTAGCTCTAATGCATCAGTTGCATGGCAATCCCGACTCACTCACATTGATATCTATTGATGGGCATCTCCATAGCCCGTTGATACGCCTAGTTGATGTGAGACTATCTCCCTCCTTTTTGTCTTCTCCACAATCACCTCTATTCCACCCATAGTGCTATGTCCATGGCTCACGCTCATGTATTGCGTGAAAGTTGAAAGGTTTGAAAGAATAGAGTATGAAAACAAGTGCTTGGCTGAAATCGGGGTTGTGCATGATATGAATATTTTGTGTGATGAAGAGGGAGCATAGCCAGACTATATGATTTTGTAGGGATATCTTTCTTTAGCCATAGTATTTTGAGAAGACATGATTGCTTTGTTAGTATGCTTGAAGTATTATTATTTCTTATGTCAATATAGACTTTTATCTTGAATCTTTCAGATCTGAACATGCATGTCACAATTAAGAGAATTACATTGAGAAACTATATTGGTTAGTATTCCACATCAAAAATTCTTTCTTTATCATTCACCTACTTGAGGACGAGCAGGAATTAAGCTTGGGGATGCTTGATACGTCTCCAACGTATCTATAATCTTTGATTGTTCCATGCTATTATTTATGAAGTCTTGGATGTTTAATGGGGTTTATCATACACATTTATATCATTTTCGGGACTAACCTACTAACCCAAAGGCCCAGTCCAGATTGCTGTTTTTTGCCTGTTTCAGGGTTTTGCAGAAAAGGAATATCAAACAGAGTCCAAACGGAATGAATCCTTCGCGAGAGATATTTTTGGAGAAAATCACACACAGGGGACTTGAGAACCACGTCAAGGGAGCCTCGGGGTGTCCACGAGGGGGGGGGCGCCCCCTGCCTCGTGGGCCCCTCGAGCACCCCCCCGGTGTCCTCCTTCCTCCTATATAAGTCTATGTACCCCGAAACCATCGACAACAGAGAGAAAACACTTATTCCACCGCCGTAACCTTATGTTCCCGTGAGATCCCATCTTGGAGCCTGTTCCGGAGCTCCGCCGGAGGGGGATCCATCACAGAGTTCTTCTTGATCATCATCATCGCCCACACCATGAGTTGTGAGTAGTTACCACAGACCTTCGGGGTCCATAGCTAGTATCTAGATGGCTTCTTCTCTCTCTCTCGATCTCAATACAAAGTTCTCCTCGGTCTTCAAGGAGATCTATTTGATGTAATCTCTTTTTGCGGTGTGTTTGTCGAGATCCGATGAATTGTGAGTTTGTGATCAAGATTATCTATGAGAAATATTTGGTTCTTCTCTGAACTTTTTATGTGTGCTCATAATATCCTTACAAGTCTCTTCGAATTATTGGTTTGGTTTGGCCTACTAGATCTATAGTTCTTGCAATGGGAGAAGTGCTTGGCTTTGGGTTCAATCTTGCGGTGTCCTTTCCCATTGATAGTAGGGGCAGCAAGGCACATATTGTATTGTTGCCATCGAGGATAAAAAGATGGGGTTTATATCATATTGCTTGAGTTTATCCCTCTACATCATGTCATCTTGCTTAAGGCGTTACTCTGTTCTTATGAACTCAATACACTAGATGCATGCTGGATAGTGGTCGATGTGTGGAGTAATAGTAGTAAATGCAGAATCGTTTCGGTGTACTTGACTCGGACGTGATGCCTATATACAATGATCATGCCTAGATAGTCTCATAATTATTCGCTTTTCTATCAATGGCTCGACAGTAATTTGTTTACCCGCCGTAGAATATCGCTATCATGAGAGAAGCCACTAGAGAACACTATGGCCCCTGGGTCTATTCTCAACATATCAATCTACATCTACTTTACTTTTACCGCTTTTACTTTCTGTTCTTATAAATCAAAAATACCAAAAATATAAACTATCATCTCTTTCGGATCTCACTTTCGTAAGTGACCGTAAAGGGATTGACAACCCCTTATTGTGTTGGCCGCGAAGTTCTTATTTGTTTGTGCAGGTGCGAGGGACTCGTGCGTGGTCTCCTACTGGATTGATACCTTGGTCCTCAAAAATTGAGGGAAATACTTACGCTACTGTGCTGCATCTCCCTTTCCTCTTCGAGGGAATACAACGCAAGCACGAGAAGTAGCAATAAAGACATCATCCATCATGATGGTTCTCTTCTCTTGCAGATAACCATTAGGAGCAAAAGTGCATGAACAATATGATGCAACAATGGCTATATTCATGGCACTAGGCATATGGTGCAAAGAGGTAAGACAAGCATGCTTCACAATAAATATCTCAAAATCTCCAAATATGTGGGAGAATGCTATGGGGGTAATCTCATTAGCAAGAGTAAAAGCATTGTTGCACTCGATACATAGCAAATCTAGCATGAGAGAGGTAACATATGGAGACATATGACAAGAAGCAATAGGAATCATGTGTAAAGCATGGGAATAGATGTCATCAACCACATGAAACGAGCAAGTATGAATCATCGATGATGCAATAAATGAAGCAAATCAATCAATCACGTCGTACAAACTAGTAGTGCGAAGATGTAACATACTGGAGGAACTCATGGCAATCATGTCATGTGAGCAAATAGTGGATATAGGCAATGCACATGAAATATCGCAAGCACGAAAGCGAATCATGGCCCAAGTATAATCGTAAGAATTGGGAAATCATCACATGGGGAAATCATACTAGAATAAAGCATGTCAATAGGTGGATCAACATCATGCAAGAAATCATTGTCAACATAGTCCACTAGTGGGACGAGAGCATCACCTTCACCTTTATTACCTTTCTCATTCCACTCATGTGGTGTAGGTGAGATTGGAAGGACCAAATGGTGGTCATCATCTTCATCTTGATGGAACCATGTGGGGGTGAATCATATTCCACCATGGCCATTGTCTTGTGCAAAGGGAGGAAAAATGCGTGGATCAGCGCGTCATCATATATGTGACCTAGCACCAAATTAGAAGACACAATAGAGGCAGAGGTCAAGTCGTTAGTTTTGAAAGTGGCCTCGCATGACCTATCAACTATCTCACTCACTCCATGTGGTGGCTCACTCACTCCCTCAAAATAGGTGCACTCAAAGTCACATATGGTGGAGTCACTCATCTCACTCAAGTGGTGGGGGCTGTGTCTCTCCTCACATGGGAATTTGGGCAGCTCATCATATATGGGGCTAGTGATGAAGTCACTCTCACTCTCAATATGGTGGCAAAAGTCACTCAAGTCATCATACGTCGCCGTGGTCGAAGGGAAAATATCTTGTTCAACCATCTCGTCATTGTCATCGTGGATGAAAGCCGAAGATGGCACATCATCACTCTCGCCTTCAAAGATGGAAGCATCATTCTTGCTCGCCACCATGTCGTTTGCCTCCAGAGCATGGTCCTCAAATGTCTCTGTGTTAGTCATCTCCGCACCATCTTGAAAAAGAGTCGAAGTAGACTTGGCATCATCAATGCCAAAAAGAGGGATGGCGGTGGAGTCAAACTTGAGAGCGTCGTCTTGGAGCTCGTTGGGCTTGGACATCATGGTGGTACTACTCTCATGCTTGCCATCTTGGAGATTGGTCTTTGAGAAGTGTGCTTGCGGTGGAGAAGCCTTGGCCTTCATAAGTTCTTGTTCCGCCTTGAGAGCACCAATGTAGTTGTCATCGAGGGACTTGTAGTTCTCGAGGAAGATAGTCTTGGAGATGTCGTTGTTCAATCCCATCATGAAGTGGAACTTCATTGACATGGGTTCGTTCACGCCGGCTCATAGCAAGGCATTCTTCATCTCCTTGAAGTACTCGTTGATGGACTTGGATCCTTGGATGGTGTTCTCCAATTGGCCTAGAAGTTGCACTACAAAAGAAAGACACATCCGTGACATTTTGGGCCGAACGAAACTTTTTTTCTATCATACTTATGACACTTCTATGACGATAATTGTGACAAAACCCGGTATCATCATAGATGTGGTGGGGTCCTACTTCTATGAAAAAAAATCATGACAGAAAATGGGCTTTTTGTCGGTGGGAATGACACCTATGGGATCACAAGAATCCCTACTATGGTTAGCGGGGCGCGGGGTTGAGAGAAGAGCGGATCAAACAGATAGCACACGGTTCGTTTATCCAGGTTCGGGCCGCGAGGATGCGTAAAACCCTACTCCTGCTTTGGTGGATTGTATATCTGTGTTCTTCAGCTAGCTATGGGGCGTGAGGAGCTCCAAAAAGCCGAATCCTCCTCCTGGTCGCCTCGGCCCTCCTTTTATAGAAAGAGGGGTTGCCACAGTGTCACACATGAGGTGGAAAGGGTACAATGATGCGAGGTTATCCCTCGCATCACATGACAAGGTGCATTTAATGCGTCTTGGTTAGGTGTCCTTGCTTTATCGGGGACGGGGGAGAGATCTGTCTTGTACGTTGCCGCTCCTTCTTGTGTCGACACGCGCCCTGGCCAGCGATGCCTGAGATGCCCTGTAGGTAGGCAGGCAACTGAGGTGGCGCAATGGTGGTCTTCACGAAGATCTGCATGTCGCCACGTAGGTGCCTGCCCAGCTGGTTGGGTCGGCAGCTGCATACGGCGGTGGAAGTTTAGTTGGCGTGGGCCTGATGGTGGCCCCGCGGATGTCCTTGGCAACGGCCTTGCCGGGGCCCCGGCAAGGGTCTTGCCGTGGCGCCTGCTGCCATCCCCGGCAAGGTGCTTGCCGGAGGTCTTGTGGTCTTCCTTGGCTGGGATCCCGCCAAGGGTCGTCGTCTTCTTAGTGAGTATCTGATCTTGAATGTCTTCACAAAGATCGGCATGCCACTACAGGGATGTCTCCCGAATCCTTTCCCTATGGGGGCAGCGGACTCAAGGGTGATTTGCTCCGTAGGCGTGGGGCGAGTTGCCGCGGCAAGGGTCTTGCCGAGGCTACTAAAACTGGCTCCCGGCAAGGATCTTGCTAGGGGAACCCGCTTCGTCCCTTTGCTCTTTGTGGTCTTGTCCTTGGTGTCGTTCTTGTTCTCTTGAGCTTCGGTCTTACCCTGGCATACCTCCCTTGCCTTGCTTGGTGCGGCGGTGCCCGTGGCTCAGACTGCCCGTGCACAGTCATAGGGCTACAAAAAAGTGTACCCCCCTTTTTGTACACCGACACTTTTCGTCCTGGGCGGGTCGGAGACGCAGCTCCATGATATTCTTTGGGCCGTCCATGACGGGAAAAACCATGGTAGAAGCGAGGGCGAGGAAAATATCGGGGTGTTCCTGGTTACGGTGGGTAGTCGGGGCCAAGCGATGCGCGTTTCTCTCATACACGCACGCGCGTGGGTGCGAGGCGTTGGGCTCTAACTGCACCCGAGCGATTGCACTGCAGGTTACATGTTACTGAACCCGAGCGATCGACCGATGGCTGTTAAGTGAACATGATCGAGCGATTCCTTCTCTACTGCTGCTAATTGAAGCTGATCGATGCTGCCACTGCATGAACAGTGAGCGTTGCTGGGGGGTTGGATGAACAGTTCCCAGTGGGGGTGGCTGAACAGGACCCTGTGGTGTCGCCTCTGCATGAACAGGACCCCGTTCGATCGAGCCGGTTGGGGCTGCACGAACAAGACCCCGTGGAGGGCTGCATGAACAGGACCACCCCGTGGAGGGCTACATGAACAGTAGACGGTGGGGGGCTGGATGAATAGTAGCCCGTGGAGGGGTGGTTGAACAAGAGCCCATGGAGAGGGCTGGTTGAACAGTAGCCGATGGAGTAGCCCGTGGTGGAGGCTGAATAGTCGCAGGTGGATGCTGGAGGAGGTCGACGATGGATGAACAGTAGCCCGTGGAGGATGGAGGGGGTCGACAGTGGTGATGAACAGTATCCCGTGGATTCCCGTTTTGCGGTACGCCACACCCCTCCAGATGAACAGGACCCCTGTTTCGACCGTAGTGCTCCAACACAAGTCCGTTTCCTCCATTTTGCGGTACGCCACACCCCTCCCGATGAACAGGACCCCCGCTTCGACCGTAGCGCTCCAACACAAGTCTGTTTCCTCTGTTTTGCTGTACGCCACACCCCTCCCGATAAACAGGACCCCCATTTCGACCGTAGGAGGTACGTTTACTCCGTTTTGTGGTACGCCGGACCCCTCCCAATGAACAGGATCCCGTTTCGAACATGGCCGGTTGAACAAAAGGCCGTTTCCTCCATTCTGCCGTATGGCAGGCCTCGTTTCCATCTGCTGTTCCGACCAAGCCCTCCCGATGAACACGACAATGCATTCCGTTCTGACCCAGCCGGTTGGCTCCCCATGAACACGACGACGACGATGTTTCTCCGTTCCGACCCAGCCATGTACACGAGCCCCGGCCGTACGTATGCGCGAGTAGGCATTCGAGACCATGGCTGTATGTACGTACGTGGCTGTATTTTCTTTTTGCACACTGGCCGTTGTACGTACGTGTACATGCTCCGTGCGCGCCTCTACTACGACACGTGTGCGTCTATACATCGACCAGTATGTACGTACACGTTCGCGACCAGAATGACAACGCTACTTACGCTTCGACCAGGTGGGTCCCGACTGTCAGGCACTTCCTTGCCTTCGAAGATGTAGCTGGTGGGTCCCAGCAGTCAGGGGGGCGAATCATTTTTTTTTGCCCGGACGCACATCCTTGCGTGCGAAGATGTAGCTGGTGGGTCCCAGCAGTTAGGGGGAAATGTTTTCTTCCGCGAAATAAGGTGGCCCGTCAGGTGGGTCCCCGTTGTCAGGTGGAGGAATAATTATTTTGCCCGTAATAAGGAGGCACTTCCTTGCTGCGGCCGTGGACCCAGCTGTCAGCCTCTCCACGTATAGTAGTCTTCGATGGAAGTCGTTCCTTGACCACGTTGACCACGCCGCGCCAAGACCACCAGGGCGGTGGACGACGGTGAGGCCTTGGAAGGGGACGACGCGGAGTCGCGGAAGACACGACAGTGGAAGCCCACGTGGAGAGGAGTACAAGGGTTCACTGGTTCGGGTGCGGTGTGAGGCTGCCGTCGCCGCAGGGCCTAGCCAGCGGTGGGAATAGTAGGGGGCGGTGAGGCCTCTGCGGCAGCACAGCCGGCCACGGGAGGCAGTAGCATGCGGCATGACCAGTGCTGCTTTGGGAGGCTAGAGCAACAAGACCAGAGGTTGAAGAAGCACTACCGCCGTTGGATGGACATCGTACGGTCATTGGAGCTAGAATCGTTCATATTGACTAAGTTGACAAAGCACTCCGTCCCCGTCAACTTAGTAGATCCACAAGTCAGCCACCCACCACGGTGGGTCCCAACTAGCAGGGGGAGTATTCATTTCTTGTGCGTAATAAGGAGGCACTTCTGGTGGGTCCGAGCTGACAACGGGGGGAACGTTTTTTTTTTCGCGAAATACTTTGGCCCATCCGGTGGGTCCCAGCAGTCAGGGGGGACATTTTTTCACCAAGTACGGTGGCCCGTCCGGTGGGTCCCTGCTGTCAGGTGGAGGAATAATTTTTTTCGCGTAATAAGGAGGCACTTCCATGCGGCTGCCGTGGACCCAGCTGTCAGCCTCTCCACGTACAGTACTCTTCCGATGGAAGTCGTTCCTTGACCATGTTGACCACGCCACACCGAGAGCAAGGGCGGTGGACGACGGTGAGGCCTAGGAAGGGAATGACACGAAGGCAGGGAAGACTCGGCAGTTGTTTCCCACGCGGAGGGGAGTACGACTATACGAGGGTTTACTGGCTCGTCTGCCATCACCGGAGAATAACAGCATGTGTGGGTGAGTAGAGGGATGGCTAGGCTAGTGATGGCAGTACGGTGGGGCGGTGAGGCCTATGCGGCAGCCCAGCCGGCTGCGGGGAGGAGGGAGCACGCAGTCCCGCTGGTGCTTGTTTGAGCGGCTGGACCAGGAAGAGCAGAGATTGAAGAAGCACGACGGTTGTTGGATGGACATCCAACAGTCACTGCTTGTGCGTCAACCTTTTTTTTAGGAAAGCCTCAAATCTGTGGAAAACATCATACATCCCATCTGCCATTATTTCTAATAATTTACAACCCATTTGCTAATTCTTAAGGTTTTTTTGGAGCCCATATTCTTTTTGTTAGCATTACAGCTCATATTGTAGCCACCGTTAAAAAATTATACGAAATTATGCATATTTCGGTGCGGTCCGAACTGTTTTTAATCCTAAATTTCGAGTCACATTCAAACTGATTTTAAAAATAAATGTATATCAATATAAAATCCAACAAATTGTCCATGCATAAAAATCTATGCAATTTAAAATCTCGAAATGAAAAAAAAAAGAAATTTGAAACTAATTGCCGGTTTGATGTGTTTTAGAAATGTACAGCCCATTTCTCATTACTGATAGGCCATTTTCTCGGCCAGCCGAATAAAGCTCTCCTCGTCTTGAAAGATTTATAGCCCAACAGGCCCGACAAAGCAACTTACTTGGCAAATCACAAAAAAACTGGCCTATGGCCGTGGACTTAGCTGCGGCGGTGGACCCAGCTGTCAGCCTCTCCATGTACAGTACTCTTCCGATGGAAGTCGGTCGTTGACCACATTGACCACGCCGCGCCGAGAGCACCAAGGCGGTGGACGACGGTGAGGCCTAGGAAGGGGACGACACGGAGTCGGGGAAGACACGGCAGTGGATGTCCATGCAGAGAGGAGTACGAGGGTTCACTGGTTCGGCTACGGTGTGAGGCTGTCGTCGCCGCAGGGCCTGGCCAGCGGTGGGAATAGTAGGGGGTGGTGAGGCCTCCGCGGCATCACAACCGGCCACGGGAGGCAGGAGCACGCGACACGACCAGCGCTAGTTTGGGCGGGTGGAGCAAGAAGACCACATGTTGAAGAAGCACTACGGCCGTTGGATGGACATCGTACGGTCACTGGAGCTAGAATCGTTCATATTGACTAAGTTGACAAAGCCCTCTGTCCCTGTCAACTTAGTAGGCCCACAAGTCAGCCTCCCACCAAGGTGGGTCCCAGCTAGAGGGAGGATTATTCATTTTTTTTGCACGATGGGTCCGAGCTGACAGCGGGGGGAACGTTTTTTTCACGAAGTACGGTGACCCGTCCGGTGGGTCCTAGCAGTCAGGGGGGAAACGTCTTTTTCGCAAAATATGGTGGCACTTCCGGTGGGTCCCTGTTGTTAGGTGGAGGAATCATTATTTTCTGCGTAATAAGGAGGCACTTCCTTGCTGCGGCTGTGGACCCAGCTGTCAGCCTCTCCACGTAAAGTACACTTCCGATGGAAGTCATTCCTTGACCACATTGACGACGCCGCGTTCCATTGCATGCATGCATCCATGGGCGTGGTGCGTCCCCACTGTCAGCCTCTCACGTACAGTCATCTTCCGACGACTCTCGGTTGTTGACCACGTTGACCACACCGTGCCAAGCACACCAAAGGACGGTGGACGATGGCGAGGCCCCAGACTAGAACGACTCGGAGATGGGGAAGACGGGGCAATGGAGTCGCAGATGGAGAGGAGTGGGAAACTTGACTGGCTCGGGTGCACGAAAGCATAGCCGCGGTGCCGTCCACGGGAGACAAGAGCAAGAACAGAGGTTGAAGAAGGAGCACGGTTGTTGGATTAACATCCAACGGTCCAGCTGCTATAATCATTTGTTGATTAAGTTGACAAAGCCCTGCGTACACGTCCGCTTAGTAGGCCCACAAGTCAGCCACCAAATCTGACGGGTCCCAGCTGTCAACGGGAGGAATATTTTTTTCGCATAACAAGGAGGCACTTCCTTCCATGCGAAGATACAACCGGTGGGTCCCAGCTGTTTGGTGGAGGAAACATTTTTTTTAGCTTAATAAGGAGGAACTTTCCTTGTGTGCGACCATGGACCTCGTGGGTCCCAGCCGTCAGGCTCTCCACATACAGTCCTCTTCCGATGACTCTCGTTTGTTGACCATGCCTCACCGAGCGCAGTGAGGTGGTGGACGACGGCGAGGCCCCGGACGGGAACGACTCGGAGATGGGAAGACGCGACAGTGGAGTCGCAGATTGAGTGGAGGAGAAGGGTTATAACTGGTTCTGGTGTGGCATGGGGCTGCAGTCGGTGGTGAATAACAGGAGGTGTGGAGGGGTGGAGGTGTAGCCTGGACGGTGGTGGGGTAGCGCTTCGCAGCGATGCGTGCTAAGCAGAGCTGCTAGCCGCCGGAGGCCGTACCAGGCGGTCCCCGCGACACTGGAGGAAGAAGACGACAGATTGAAGGTTCATGCCGACCAAGTTGACAACGCCCTGCGTATGCTTTGACCTATTGGTCCACATGTCAACCTGCAAAAATGAGGCATATATTTAACCCATGTTTTCTAGAATGTACAGTCCATTTGCTAGGCTGGGTGAACAAATAATTTCGCATCAATGCGGCCCATTTATATTATCTAAGAAATCCCAGCCCATTTGCACTTCCTTCAAATAAACGAATTAGCTGGGCTCATTATATATATAATGCTATGTTAGAAGGAGCAATTAATATCAAAAATAAACCGTAGAGGCACATATTTTCTATACATAATTAACAAATTAGCGAGTTATTGCTCAAAATAAAAATGAGCACGTTATTATTACATTGGTCCTTAAAATCTAAGCAAGCTTTTGTACGTAATCACCAGGATTTCCTTGCCGGTGAGTCAAAAACAACCAGGATTTTCCTTGCCAACTTCTGTTAAACATTTACTTTTACAAGTTAATAACACGTGGGATGTTTTTATAATGTATATATAAGTATCTATGAAATATACGATAATAGTAATAATATAAATATATATAATGTGGTTAAAAAATTACATTGGGCTGCCGATCTTTAAGAAAAAGCACATAGGCCGGTATGGACCTCAAAAAATAAGTTGAAACCACTGTCACCGTATGTCGTGGGCAATGCATGTTAAAATACAAAACCTAGGCCTAGCTGATACTTGTTCGCCCTCTAGAAAAAAATGATACTAGATCCCCGAGCAAACTGGATAATAGAGGGGGCCGGCGGCACGACTGAAGAAGACATCAGGAGCGATTTTTTTCTTCAGTGGATGGCTCTCGATGGCGTTTTTTACTTGCCTCTGCACCATACAACTTGTATTTTTAATCTCCCAGTCCGTGGTGGACCAGCAACCCATTTGCTGGGTGGGCCAACCTACAGAAACCAGCACTCTATTTTTCATCAAGCCCCAAAAACAACGTAGTACTATCTTTGTTTTGAGGCTGAAAACATTACGGCAGGGGTCGACCAAGGGAGGGGGCAAGACAGAGCAAAAAGATTAAAAAGAGCTGGTGCGCCATTGCTACCCTAACAAAGCAGGTGCAATTATTCTCGGGAAGAAGGTGTGCCGTTGACACCCACACGTCACTACCCCACAGTAGGCATACTAACAAGTTCACACACAAGCACAACATAAAAAAGTAAACTTTCGTATCAAACTCAGGTTCACAGGACACGTTCATATTCATAGCCAACATTCACTATCAACAACTCAAAAGATTCATATATACACAAGTTCAACATGTCTATGGATCCAAATGATTGATAGATCACACAACAATATTCATAGATAATTCACAAAAAGATTCAGATATACACATGTTCAGTATGTTTATGCATCCAAATGATTGAGATCACAGCCAATATGATCCATGGACGAACTTTAATTACCTAGGGTACATACTAGTAAATGGTGTTCAGTCGGAGGTACTTCTTGCTAAAATTAATGCTTGTACGAGTAACCTTTCGAGTACATAAGAGGCAACAGAGACAATCTGAACTTTGCTTGTAGGTTTATCCTCCAATAGTGGCCCCGTGCCGAGGGAGGTTTGAGCAACTTATCCACTACTTTCAGCCAACTAGTTTACTGGCTCATCTTGGTCCTGTAGCTCGCCAAAATTCTACATGGCAGATTGGTAAATGGTGTTCAGTCGGAGGTACTTCTTGCTAAAATAAATGCTTGTACGAGTAAAATTTCGAGTACATAAGAGGCAGCACAGACAATCTGAACTTTGCTTGTCGGTTTATCCTCAAATAGTGGCCTCGTGCCAAGGGAGGTTTGAGCAACTTGGCCACTACTTTCATCCAACTAGTTTACTGGCTCATCTTTGTCCTATAGCTCGCCAAATTTCTACATTGCAGACGAGAAAGGAGGCGGTTGAGAAAATGAACCACCCAATTTTGTTTTGCAATTCAACGGAAATGGAGCATCCCTAGCGTGCAGACTAATTAAGTGCCTGATGAATATATGCGTCAACCAACTTGTCTGGAATCTTTAGACTCCATGCCATACAATTCACTACCATATGTGTCGATAACCAAAAGGCACAAGTTGGGACCAAAGACTCGACTGCGTTTTTCTGGGCTATGCGCCAAGCAATATTTTTGGTTTACTCTCCTAATACTTGGAGTTTGACAATTGGTTGACACCGGTTGTTACTCGAAAGAATATAGGCACTTCTTCTTGTCAACATCGATGCTTGTCTGAGTGAACTTTGGTGTACATAGCAGCAACATAAGTACCTGTCCATCTGATCTTTTTGTGTAGTTCTACTGAACACCCGATGTAATGATAAGCCAAGCCACTGAAAGCAAAGGAAGAATGCAAACCAAGATTAGCGACTAACAGGAAAGGAAGGAGGCTGTCGAGGCAATGAAGCACCCAAAGTTTTTGTGCAGTTCCACCAAAATCGAGCATCCCTGTTGGCACATATATTGAGAGAGTGAGATTACTGTAATAGTGGGACTAGTTGATGAAACATACACTAACAAATAGAAGCACCCCCATTATCTTAATGGGTAAAGTTAGCATTCGCTCCCTGCTCCAGCACATGATTCACCTCCATAGACAAACATACACACGTACATGATTCAGCATAGGGTGCTACTAAAGATTTGTTTAACTCCGACAGGAAAATTACGCAACAACAAATTCGTGGTATTTAAGTACTCCTAATTAATTAAGTGAGATAGCAGAAGTTGAAGGGCTCCCTGGAGGATCGTCTCACATGTAAGGTAGTCGTTGTCGGAGCTCTTGAATGGCCTCGACTGAGGCCTCTGGCTTCAGCAAGATCACCTTGGCACTATTTATTCTTCTTCTTATTTCTCTTCATGCTCTGTTTCTCATTCTCATCACAAGTTGGTGAAACCAAGTACATGATTGGCCTTCTATTTCAGAATTGGTTTGTCAGTGAGGGAGTACAAGTGTACTAGTAAAAAATAGCATTACTTTCTCATGGCAGACGCAAAATAGAGATGAACACATGCAGTAAATATCATTCTTACCTAAAGGAAGGTTATGTTGCCAATATGGATGATGAGGATTGGAACACAGATCTCCCTTTGTGCAGTTCCACCGAAATGAACCAACTGTTCCATTCTGACATTCCAGTTTAACAGCACAAAAGTCACTTCTTTTAAGAAGATATTTTTGCAGTGCACCAAAAGGTCACAACAGCAACCAGGTGAAATGGATATCCCTGTTTACACAAAAAGCTACAGAGGAAACAGTCAGAGTCTTAAACAATTACAGGCAAAAACATTTGGCTAAACTTGTTATGGCTTATAACAGTGGCATGGCTTCATTTTTACCAGGGGCATTAGATTAAGAACAGCTAAATATTTGGTATAAGGGCATGGGACAGTGGGTGCACCAGCAGTCCACCACCATGTGGCAAATTTTCGTGTTTTGATCCTTTTGCGATACAAATTCAGGATCTGACCCCAGTTCGAATTTTTTTCGAGATGTAACCCTTTCGCTACCGCCACGGGTTCTAGCGGTAGGGTTACACATGCTACCGCCAGGGTCCATGGCATGTGACTGGGGTTTTACCTCGTAAAGTTTCTTTTGGTTTCCAAGTTTAATTTTTGATTCTTTTCAAAAAAAAATCACTGCAATGATATAGACCCAAAAATATGAGCTCACATATTGTTTTAGTGATTGTTTCTTTTGTAAAGTTTTATCACATAGTTTCACAAAGAAAGCAAAATATGAGCTCACAAAGAAAGCCAACAAATGGTACAACAAGTTCTTAAGACAAGTTTATAGGGTGGGTCCTGTGGGTTTAGGTTTTTACAAATTTTGTTGATTGTTTGTTTTGTCACAAGTTTCACATAGTTTCACAAATAGCAAAATATGAGCTCACATATTAATAAAGGTTCCACATAGCAAATATCAAACAGTTTACACATATATTCATAAGTAGGAAATAGCAAATAGCAAACTTGTCCATATAGTTTGACAACCCCTACTAAAAGATAGATGTATATGCAATAGACATGTTTATAGGGCTGGTAAACCTCCCCCTCGTATGTTATGCCTGGCCGTGGAGACAGATACGACAGCTGATCCAGCGGTCCAGGCGGAGGCGGAATGCTGGTCGGCATCCGACCGTTCAAGCACTCCCACCTTGACTTTCCCGCTGGAGGTTTCGCCTCCGCCCTTCCCCAGCTGATGATATCAAATGCTGATGCACTTGGGGGTGGCATCCTGGCTCTCTCCTCCACATTGCTCTCGAAGTAGGTCCTCCGGCCCAAATTGCGCAGCTCCTAGTTGGAGTGCTGCTTGGCAACTTCAATGGTCCCTTCTCGGCGTTCACGGGAGATAGTTGGATCTCCCTCCATCTCTACAGTCACTCTCTTGAACTCCATCACACTCTGCGACCAACGCTTCACTCGTCAGCGATCCGTTCTGCCCTCTCGTGCCACCATACTGCCCTCGTCTCATGTAGGAACTCGTCTGAAAATGCTCCCACCGGCTGTAGAAGCTCGCGGAAGGACTCGTACACGTACGGAAGTGGCAAGGCAGAAGGGTAGTGTTGGAGCTGAATGGGCGATGGTTGCACCACTATTGCAGACCTAAACATATGGATCAAATAAATAAAATACATATATCAAGATGGTAGGAACTCGTCTGACCAAGTGCTGACGTGTATAAGCACCCTACCGACCAGGGGCCGTGGTGGTAGCCTGTCTAACCCTACAGCCAGAGCCAGTGGCGGTAAGAAAAAGGGTCAAATCCCGATTTTTTTTCAAACCAGGGTCAGATCCTGAATTTCTATCCAAAAAGGGTCAAAACACAAAAATTTGCCGCACCATGTACCTAAACAGGGGCATAAAGTGGTGATTCATAGTTTGTTGCCCCGAGAAACAAACAAGCAAGAAACATATCTGGGTTGGTCCCTGATACGTCTCCAACATATCTATAATTTTTGATTGTTCCATGCTATTATATTATCCTTCTAGGATGTTTTATGGGCTTTTATATACACTTTTATATGATTTTTGGGACTAACCTATTAACCTAGAGCCCAGTGCCAGTTTCTATTTTTTCCTTGTTTTTGAGTTTTACAAAAAAGGAATATCAAACGGAGTCCAATTGACGTGCCAATTTTTGATGATTTTTCTGGACCAAAAGAAGCCCCCGAAGTAAAAGAGTTGGGCCAGGAGAGCCACGGGCTGCCCACGAGGGTGGGGGCGCGCCCTGGGCAGGGGGGGCATGCCCTCCTATCTCGTGGACGGCCCGGAGACCCCCCCTGACGTGAGACCTACGCCAAAAATTCCTATAAATACAGAAACCTCAGGAAATTAACCTAGATCAGGAGTTCCGCCGCCGAAAGCCTATATAGCCATCGAAAACCAATCTACACCCGTTTTGGCACCCTGCCGGAGGGGGGAATCCCTCTCCGGTGGCTATCTTCATCATCCCGGCGCTCTCCATGACGAGGAGGGAGTAGTCCACCCTCGGGGCTGAGGGTATGTACCATTAGCTATGTGTTTGATCTCTCTCTCTCTCTCTCTCTCTCTCTCTCTCTCTCGTGTTCTTGAGATGGAACGATCTTGATGTATCGCGAACTTTGCTATTATAGTTGGATCTTATGATGCTTCTCCCCTCTACTCTCTTGTACTGGATTGCGTTTTCCCTTTGAAGTTATCTTATCGGATTGAGTCTTTAAGGATTTGAGAACACTTGATGTATGTCTTGCACGTGTTTATCTGTGGTGACAATGGGATATCATGTGATCCACTTGATGTATGTTTTGGTGATCAACTTGCGGGTTCCGTGACCTTGGGAATCTATGCATAGGGGTTGGCACACGTTTTCGTCTTGACTCTCCGGTAGAAACTTTAGGGAACTCTTTGAAGTTCTATGTGTTGGTTGAATAGATGTTTCTGAGATTGTGTCACTACTAGGAAAAGGGCTATAGATGGTATGGCCACTAATGGCGCACCAGACATGTGGTGCGCCATTACTATATACTAATGGCGCACCATGTGTCGGTGCGCCATTAGTGTCCAAATACTAATGGCGCACCACATCCACGGTGCGCCATTAGTAACAATTTTTTTTTCATTTGTTCTTCAAAACTACTAATGGCGCACCAGTGGATAGTGCACCATTACTAGTTAAACTCGTAATGGCGCACCAGTGGATAGTGCACCATCTAGGTGACATTAGGGTTTTGATTGATTTGTGTCTTAAGGTGTTATTCTAGTACGAACTCTATGATAGAAAGAACGTTACTACGGACTCTTGAATAGATCGATAAGAAAGAATAACTTTGTGGTGGTTTCGTACCCTACCATAATCTCTTCGTTTGTTCTCCGCTATTAGTTACTTTGTAGTGACTCTTTGTTGAATGTTGAGGGCTAGTAATATGATCCAGTTATGTTATACTTGTTGAGAGAACTTGCACTAGTGAATGTATGAACCCTAGGCCTTGTGTCCTATCATTGCAACACCATTTATGCTCACGTTTACCACTTGCTACCTTGCTGTTTTTATATTTTGTTATAACAACAACCTATATCTACCATCCATATTGCAATTCTATCACCATCTCTTCGCCGTACTATTGCACCTGTACAATTTACCATTGTATTGGGTGTGTTGGGGACACAAGAGACTCTTTGTTATTTGGTTGCAGGGTTGTTTGAGATAGACCATCTTCATCCTACGCCTCCCATGGATTGATAAACCTTAGGTCATCCACTTGAGGGAAATTTCTACTATCCTACAAACCTCTGCACTTGGAGGCCCAACAATGTCTACAAGAAGAAGGTTGCGTAGTAGACATCAGTCCCATTTTTTGTTCACTCTAGCCACCTACTCCTATGTGTGGATAGAAAATCTAGTCCTGGTCATACCACTGTGTTCAGCGTTACCCCTATATATCCCTTTTCGACCAAGAGACCGGTTGGATGATCAGTCTGCACTACTTTCACCCCCTTTCCTTCCTGTTTGTACCAAGGCCGATGTACTACATACTAAATTCCCCCAGCCCCACTTTATTTTTTGCTTGAACCAAGTACAAGATTCGACTCCATGAAGTAGCTTTACCTCTAACAATAGAAGAAAAAATAGGTGACGTTGGACCATCCGATCGAGAGGGGCTGAGAGGTAGAAAATGATGCACATGCAGCAACGTAGCGAGCCAGGGAAGTAGAGCTAAGGCGGTTTCGAAGGGAGATATACCTGAAGGTCGTCCGGATGTGGATAGGTGGTCGGCGGGAGGCCGGATCCGCCCACACTAGGGCAACGACGAAGGGATCGAAGGACCTCCCGCGCCGGCGCTCAGCCAGAGATAATGATGTGGCCGGCAGTGGGTCTCCTCCCTCACTGTCGATGACGGCCTAAACGCTGCCCAACCTCCCCTTCACCGGTGGAGGGGGATACGTCCGGATCTATAACCAGCGGTGAGGACAGAAAGACAGTGTTTTTTGAAGGGAGAAAGGCAGTGTTACCACCCCTATCTTGTTTAGATCTGGAGAGGATGAGAATGCGTGAATAGATCAACCCTAGCAAGCAAGCGCGAAGGCTCCGGCCTATATATATGTAGTGGGGTACTTTTCCTTTTTCACTCCATCAAAACAATCGTTTAAAATTGTGTACAACGTGCCAGGTCGCCGGTTTTTAAGTTGTTGATTGTTTTTTGAGATAGCTACCCACTTGTTCCAAGTCGTGTTACGGTGTGCCAGGTCGCACTTTGTATCGTTCAAGTCTGGTACAAGTCCCTTAGGCAAGCCAAAGTGTGTCTAACAATTTGAGCAACTCAAGTTAGGCAAGTGTGGCAAGTGTGGGAAAAATAATGTGGCAACATAAGACAAACATAGTCACAATCCAAACATCCCCGTAATTTTTTGTGACATGCATGAAAATTTGGTTAGTTAAATTTATAGTCAAAATTTGGCAAGGTGCATCAAATCAAAACATTCAAGTATCAAAAGGGAAGTCACGACATGCATGCATGCGTTGTACTCCCTCCATTTCCAAATATAAGTCTTTTTAGAGATTGCAACAAGTGACTACATACGAAGCAAAATATGTCTACATACATCCGTATGTAGTAGTCCATTTGAAATGTGTAGAAAGACTTATATCGAGTGCAGTGCTTTGATGTGTCGCGTCAACTCGTACAAGACCGAGAAGTTTGATTACTACAACGCCCTCTCCCTCATGGACTGAGCTCCGGTGCCTTAACTGCACCTGCCTTTGGCTACATGACAGGTGGGCCAACCACCTGTTGGGCCCACCTGTCATAGACACAAAGGCAGGAGCAGTAAGTGAATGAAGCTGCGTCCCTCCCTCGCGCATGAGCGTGGTGGCTGGCAGGACTAGTAGGAGCTTTTGCTACACGCTTCTTGATGGCGGCGAACTTGCGGATGGAGTTGACCATCATGCCGTCCATGCGAGAGGCGAAGCCAGCACCGTCTGGAAACACTGCGCGGTGCGGGGCCGCAGGCCGACACCTTGGATGATTTGGCGTAGCCAACTGCCGCTCACGACCATCGCCTCCATAGGTGCTTCTAGCTTCTGGTAACTTGGTCTTGGATTGGAGTGAGCAGTGTTGCGCGGTGATTGTGAAAGAACATTTATTGTCAATCTAACCCTGGCATCCATACACCTCTTTGGTTTAGAGTTAGTTCAGGGTTAGAATCTAACTCTAACCTCTAACTGAGTTAGTAGATTTCTCCTCGTCTCGGTTCATCGCCATCATACTTTCCCCATTTCTGTGTTTTCAGTTTCCCACAAATCAAAGAGGCCCTTTGACTGGTTTAGGTCCGGTAGTTTTTTATAAACGTGTTATGTCCAAAATTTAATGAACGTGCTCCGGTTTTTACGAAAATAATCCGGTTTCATGTAGTAACTCATTTATTTATTTATTCTTCTGCGGGGGGTTTGCATGTAATTCATGAGGTCTGAAATGTAAAGTACCCCGGCATATGCTCCGAGTCATGCATGCACTACGACCCAGATGCTCTATGTCCCACATGTCGGCGAAAGGGAGCACGTGGAAATAGCCTAGGAGTACATATAGGAGGATAACTGCGTGAAAAAATATGTATGGTGAAGCGTAGCTGTGGTTCCAAAAGGAGACCTAAAGTTATGACATGTATAGGTCGCATGCATCCAACTAGTGGTAGTACTAGACATACGACTGCTTTTTCCCTTAAAAAAGAGGTACGAGTGCTCAGTACTCCTATTCTATCAACGCGAGTCCCATCTGACATAGCGTCTGTGCTACAACTAGCTCTTCTCCCTTGTTTCTCTCTTCTAATTCAAAACTCAGCCGACGCCTGGTGCACGAGGTGGGGATTTGCCGATGGTCGGTTTTCTCAACTGCGGTCACACCTCACAGTGAAAACGTTACTTTTGGAATAAAAAGGCCATATACTCCTATACTAATAAAACATTAAGGCCACGAGGCGATGTAGGGCTGGTTACAGGAGGCAAGAAGAAGAGATGCATCCATCAACGACGTCCACCTCCTCGACTCAGGGCGCCGGCACATCAAACTGCGGCTAAGTAGCGGTGGCGTTTGTGGCCAGGTTGACGTGCTTCTGAACAATGGCGTCCAAAGATTCCAGCCGCTAGAAGAAGGCCAACGTCTTTCTGTCTTCGCTGGCCTTGTGGTGGCCTATGTAGATGATTTCCTCATAGACGTGGATGTGCAAGTCGACGGTTTCTTGCATGGCGAGGCGCTGCACGACGAGCACAGCCTCGAGGTGCACATTCTTCATCACGAGCTCCGCCAACTGCAGGGCCACCAGGGCTTGAAAGAGTTCGTCCCATGGAGACCGATGAGGGTGGCAGGCAATGAGGAGCCTAGGCGCTAGCTGGAGTAGTACGACAAGGTCATCCGCGCGCTTCTTGACAACGACGAACTTGCAGATGGAGTTGACCATCATGTCGTCCATGCGAGAGGCGAAGTCGGCATCAGTGAGGGCTACGACGCCGGTGGTCGCCAGCAATGTCTGGAAACACTGCGAGGTGCGGGGCCGTAGGCCGGCGCTTTGGATGATTTGGCACAGCCGACTGCCGCTTGCGTCCATCGCCTCCATAGGTGCTTCTGGCTTCTGGTCACTTGGTCTTGGATTGGAGTGAGCAGTGTTGCGTAGAGACTAAGGAGTAGATGTATTGGAGTGGTGGGGCACCTTTATATGAGAATCCAAACTCTGTTGCATTCACATCGTGCTGGCTTTATTCTGCTTGTCCAATTAATTCCCTCTGCATTTAGAGTAACTTGAGGATGCATCATTGACCGTTCAATGTCTCGGGAAAAGCTACCCTCTCCCTCCTTGGCATTCAAGCACCTATGGAGGCGACTGCCTCTCGCGTCTATCGCGTGTCAGGAGACGTTCCCGTCGACGACGAGGTGCCTATAGTGACTTCGTAAATTTCAAGATGATACTAGTATACTCAATATTGTGCACTGCGACCAAGGCCGAGAGGAAAGCGAAAGAACTACGTATTATTTACGGTGTAGATTCACTCATTTTGTTCCATATGTACTCTATCTCGGTGTAGTCTAGTCACTTGTTGAAATCTCTAGAAAGGCAAATACTCCCTTCTGGTTCACAGGGCTATACTAGCAAGTAGTACTACAATAGTGGGCTAACATAGCAATTTTGTCTCATGCAAGAGCCTGGCTATATACGTGCTCCAAGGTTCGCAACAGCCATGTTCGGGTTGCACTACTACTTCTACAATATCGAATCCACTGCTGCATGTCCGTCCACTGCGAGCCGGAGGGATAAGCAAAAGCGTGTCCTCGTCTGCGAGCCACCGTGTGCATGGGCAAGGGAGAAGGCGTGTAGTAGTAAAATCAAGATTTTCCTCGTTGTACGAGTTGACGCGACACATCATAGCACTGGCCCCACATGGCTGCCTCTAAACATGGCTGAAAGACCCACAGTGTACAACACTCCATTTGCTGCAACCTCTAACATTTACCCCACCACAAATAAAAAAATATATTCCTGGCTTGACCAGATGAGCATGCAAAGTAGAATCACCAGGATGACAGGTAGGGCCAGAAGATTATTTTAATCAAAAAATATAGCATGGAGCCGAGTAGCCGACCCCAACAATTTTAAGCTTACAGGCACGGTACACGCTATCCTAGACTACTCTACACATGAAACTGCCACATGAGTGTCCGGGCTGCGCTTGGCTCTTTGCCTCTTCGGGAGTACTACTGTAGTGGAGGGGTACTTCAATATGCTTCTGGCCATCTGACACCGATTGAACTGCTGCATGTTCACCGCGTACGAGAGGGAGAGCGTGTAGCGAACGAAAGCTTCTCCTAGTCCTGCCAGCCACCACGCTCATGGGCGTGGGAGGGATGCAGCTTCATTGACTTACTGCTCCTGCCTTTGCGTCCATGACAGGTGGGCCCAACAGGTCGGTGGCCCACCTGTCATGCAGCCAAAGGTAGGTGCGGTTAAGGAGAGAGGGCGTTGTAGTAATCAAACTTCTCGGTCCTGTACGAGTTGACGTGACACATCAAAGCACTGCACTCCATATATTTCAATAATTGGCGTTTACCGATGCATTAATTACAACGCATGCATGCATGCCACGACTCTCCTTTTGATACTTGCATGCGTTGATTTAATGCACCTTGAAGTAGTATGAATATGTGACAGTAAAGCTTTGTAATGCCCCGGCCCTAATAAAGCGAGAGATGGTTGTGCACGAGGAGGGCGAGATCATGCAGACGGAACATGACCCGACGATGGAGCTCTCTATGGTCTCGATGGACCTCGCCTAGCTCCACTGCCCCTTGTGCCTCCGCCCCTTGAAGCCTCCAGTGTATGAGGTTCGAATACACCTCGTCCGTTTGGCTGATCGAGCAAGGTGCAGGTTTCTTGATTGATGTGTTGTTTGCTTGATTTGTGCAGGCAAGGGAGGGCACCTAGCTTGCGCGGACTGCCGCGTCAAGCGCCCCGGGAACCAGCGGCAGTGCCAGAAGTGTGAGCGTGGTGGTGTCTTCGACGTGCGGAACACGGCGGTGGACGCCGTCCTCTCCTCGGTGAGGCTGGAGTGCCCGCATGAAGGCTGTGGGCTCTACGTCACTTACCACAAGCTCGCCGATCACCAGAGCGTGTGTATGCTCACACCCTGCAAATGCCCCGTGCCCGTCAGCGGCTATGAAGGCCCGCCGCCGATGCTCTCCCACGACATTAGCATCGTGCATCCCATGCCCGTGCACAGGATCTAGTACGGCAAGGCGCTCCAGCTGCAAGTGCCACTGTCGGAGCCACGGCTCTTGCTGTTCGCGGAGGAGGACGGCCGCATGTTTTTCTTAGTGGGCAGCGTGCTCGACATCAGTGCGCCTATCGCCATGTCGGTCGTCTGCATCAGAGCAGGGGCGTCCCCACTGCCGCACTACGTGGCCAAGATGTGGGCAAACGGCCTGCCAGGGGAGCCCAAAGGCAGGACCGACGCCGTCAAGGTGGAAATGGAGGTGACAAGTAGCAGGGATCCCGGCGATGTCGCTATGCAGGAGCTGACCTTCTTCACAGTTCTGCCCAAGCTGCTGGCCGGGGCTAAGCTGGTGTCCCTCCACATTCAGATTGACAAGCTCAGGTCCTAAATGATTCTACAGTGCCTTCTGTTTATCTTAGTAATATGCTAATATAGGGTTAGCTTGGTCTACTTTAACTTAACAGATGGTCGGTTTTGGTGATGCAACAATTACCTCTACATCAGATCAGCAGTGAAAGTAATTTCGAACAGTCAAATGGATATTTTGTGTCCGTTGGATAATTTTGTGTCTGTTGGATATAAAGATCCTTTGGGTAAGAAGTAACAACTTATATGCTTTTTTCGAAACGGAATAGCGATACTAGTATAATTTTTGTTGACATGCACTAATATTTTCGAAACGGACGTCGGGCTGTAGCTAGAAGGGTGATTGGGATGCGGCATTGGCCCATACGGCGGTGCCCCCGATTGGGACGTACCGACTATGGATTTTCTCCCTCGCCATTGTCGACCGCGTCTACGCAGAACATTGTTCCCTTCCCCCAGCTACGGGATCAGGCCGGATATGTGACTAGCGGTGTGGCCACCGTCGTTCTATGCTTGTGAAGAGAGCAACCCAAGCAAGCAGGCTTGTAGCTTAGGCTCCTGCTAGTGTATATATAGTGGTTTTATTTTTCTCTCCATATCGACCATTTTATATTGCGTACGTGTCATTGAAGAGTGAAATGCTGGTTGCTTCTATCGACTAACTTACTGTGTGATTTGACTGCTCCTTTAGTGGCCTCTACACGTACTCGCCCTACGTGTATGCAACAGTCACACGTACACGTGGACGCAAAAACGCGCGCGACACCCTAATGCATGCATGTCCGAGCACACGACGGAACACACACGATCACGCTCAAGTGCTCAACCTACACGTGCATGCACACACATACTCAGCCAGGGTGAGCTAATGACCGTGTAAACACCGGAAAATGTATATATTGAGCGCAATGAGTGTATTATGAAGTCCACTGACCATATTTTTACAAATATACAATGACAGACAGTGTATTTATCTCGTTTGAAATTAAGCCATATTAACCGGAGAGGAGGCACTATGGACTAGCATTACTTTGTTGTGTCACGTCAACTTGCCGAACGAGGAGAAGCTTGCAGGACGGGAGAAGCTTGCGTGCGGTGGCTCGCAGGACAAGGAGAAACTTTTGACTAATGCAAGCTGTCCTTCGCTCAGGCTGTGGACGTGCAATAGTTAATTTGGTGTCAGATTGCCAGAAGCATACACTATACTAGTAGTACTATTATTGTTGCACTTCCCGAAGAGGCGAACAGCCATGCGCAAAGTGTACTATTACTAGTACTAGTACTACTACTATAATAGTCTATAGAGGTACACTAGGAACAGGATGGAGGAGCGTGTGCACTCTTATTACATTTTAAAAATGTGATAAAGAAATCTTCAACACATTTGGTTCTCTTCGAGGGTTCTCGCATGTGATAATGGAAGTTGATTGCATGGAACAGTCGCCACAATTCTCGCTTAATTCTGGCTGATATACTGTTACAAATAGGAGCGCTCGGTAATATTTCCTCTTTTTTTGTTATTCAGCATGTAAACAGGTCAACAAACCTTGCGGCGCATCTTTGTGCAAACCGTTCTTGCTGCACTTTGAATGTGGCCGAGAGCTGGCTTGATGAAACACCTCGCTTCCTACTTCTCTTTTTGCGGGGTACCTCTCTTCCTTGTGACCAGTGTCTTGGCTGATCATCCTAAGAATTCTTATATATGAATAAAGCTCTCTCATTTACCCGCAAAAAAAGATTAAGCCATATTAACCTGAAAGGAGGGAGTATGGACTAGCACTACTTGTTGGTGTGTCCCGTTAACTCGCAGAACGAGGAGAAGCATGCAGGACAAGGTGAAGCTCGCTTACGCCTTTTGACTAATGCAACTTACCCTCGGCCAGGCGGTGGACATGCATCAGTTCATTCGGTGTCAGATTGCCAGAGTTATACACTGCAGTACCGAACATGCGGAGTACCATCATTGTTCGACATCAAGAAGAGGCGAAGAGCCAAACGCAGGGTTTAGTAGTACGAGTACTACTACTACTAGAACCGCATGGTGGAGCCTTTGTACTCTTATTTTTCTTTAATCTTTGATAAAGTACACATTTATTCCGGAGAAGGGCGGAAAACGGCAGCCTAACATGTAATGATGATATCGATCAACCATGCTCGAATATATCTTGGCCTCCGTGCGATCCCGTCTGTGTGTTCTCGCTCCTCGTCTCTCTCAAGGAATGGTGGGTTGGCCATTTTGCCGTCAATTGAGATCGGTTTGCTCACATTCCGGTCCCACATGTCAGTGATATGCCAAGATGAGGTGCATTGACCGACTGGCCGTACGCGTACTTGGTTTTGCACCTTCATACTACTCTCCCTCCATCATAGTTTATAGGGCGCACTTCATTACGATGCATTTCTCTCAATGCATTTCCACCACCAGAGAGACTTTAGACGCGTTTGGTTTAATGCTCAATTAATTAGAGCGTGGTAACCGCAATTTTCTCTCGATGTAGTACTACGGAGTGGAGTAAGTGCATGCATGTGTGTACCCGGGGTGGAAGCACTGCATGCATGTGTGTACGCATTATTTCCTCTAGTAATAGAGGCTGTGCTATAACTACCTATGCTATTTTTCAGGCCGATCGCTAGTCGCCTTGGTCCCAGAGATTTTCTCTTTTTCTGAAGCGCGCTCTATAAACAGTGACGGATGGAGTCGTATGAGCGGATTCAAAGAAGAGCGTATTGATGGTTGCTTCTTCCGAGCAACTTACAGTGGGAAAGGTGGTGCTTATGATTTGATTGCTCATTACTCACTATTAATGCGGCACAACTACCGGTCTGAGTCTCCCATGCGGCTGTGCACAACCCCCTCGGTTCTTAAATATACTTCGGAGTATTTGTCTTTCTAGAGATGTATATAGACATATTTTGGAGTGTAGATTCACTCATTTTGCTCCGTATGTAGTCACTTGTTGTAATATCTAGAAAGACAAATATTTAGGAACGGAGGGAGTACACATACGAAGCAAAATGAGTGAATCTACACTCTAAAATATGCCCATTTGAAATTTGTAAAAAGACAAATATTTAGGAACGAAGGAGTATAATTTAGTGCATGGCACATGGACCCGGATGCCGAAGAGGCTTCTGGCAATGCTATCAAGCTTCCAATATTTGTTTACATAATTGACGTACAATACAAATAATTTTCCAGTGACATGGAATTGTACAATGGTGTGAGCTTTCAGCTTTTGTTTCGTGTGTCTTGCCATCCATGCTCTTTCGAAAACAATAAAAAAACTAACTTCCTTGCTAATTAGAGCTAATATTTACATCTCAACTGAAGACAAAGTTGTGAGAAGGTGCTAAATTAAAATTGATACATGCTTTCATTGGCAACAACGTCCCCCCAGCTCTGTCTAAATCAACAAGGCATGTTGGGAAAAAAGTAGCTGTCTGGAGCATGCAACATTCCGATCATTTTGTGCAGTTCCACTGAAATAGAGCTGAGCGTCCCTGTTCCAGAGATATTAAGTGTGATTACGATAATAGAGGACTGCTGATGAAACAATAAACACACAAATAGAAGCGGGTCACCTTTGCAGTCTCTCTTAAGACTAACTAGTTGGAGAAGATTAGACTCGGAGTTGGATGAGGAGGATAGAGCAAAACCAATCTCCCTTTGTGCAGTCGCACTGAAATGTAGAGACGTTGCTTGTGTGACATTTTGGTAGAACTGCACAAAACACTCTTAAGAAAAAAGTGATCTGTGCAGTTCACCAAAAGGTCGCAATAGCAACGAGGTGAAATGGATAGCCCTGTTTGCAAAAAAAAGTGGTAGAAAGGAAGCAATTACTGGCCTATAACAGTTGATGACACATGCGACGACAAAAAAGAAGCATATTCCTTGTCCCAAGGGAAGATAACAACACGGTTGTGTTTGTCTAAAACAATGTGAGGACGAGATTGCAATATGGAAAGTACGCCGGACGAGCTACGTTTTGGGCAAAGAACTATGGAAGATCCACATAAAGCAACGTGGGAAGACGGGCAGTGGAGCAAGGCCGGAGGGGATACCTGGAGGTCGTCGGGACGTAACTAGGTGAGTGGCGGCGGGCGAAATCTGCCCATACTGCAGCAGCAAGCAGGTGGCGTAGGCCCTACCACGCCGGAGCTTGGTCAGAGAGAATGGCGTGTACCGCAGATCGGAACGTGCTGCCTCGGCACCATCGAACGGAGAAATAATACACGTCCCCCCTTTCGCTGCAGGCAGACGGGATGCGGCCGGATCAGTGACCAACGTTGAGAGAGAGAGAGAGGCCACCGCAACCTTGTGTGAGATACTCTGAAGAGAGACAAACCAGGTAGGCATGCTCCATTGTATATAGTGGAGCGGACTACCTTTTTCTCCATAAAAATCATTTTATATTCTATGTACGTGCCATTGAGCGATATAACTTTATTTAAAAATAATGCGCCAACGCATCAAGTCGAACTTTCTTTCGTGCACGCGTGGTACACGACCTCCGTAGGTAAACAACCGCTGCACGCGTTCAAATTAGCATGTGGGCTGCCATTTCGTACAGAAATGAGCTCCACCGTGTACCCGCGCGGGTGTGGCTGGGAATGAAGCGTGAGTACGTGCACGGTGCACCAATTCTCTTCTTGTACACGTACACCACCTACGTGGGGTTGTGTGAGAGAGATATAAACGTAGAGATATATAGTGTGTGGGTTCGTGAGAGTTTTTTT
>LR738711.1:497419487-497453505 GCA_902687465.1 Secale cereale | reverse complement strand
GGTCAATAAAAAAATGTAACATATGCAATGTGTGTGAAATAGAGTCCTGGATATGTCATATATATAGAGGGTGCGATCCACCAGAAGAGAGTGGAGGTATCATCGGCTTGAGGTGTCCATAGAATCGAAGAGAGGGATGATGTGTGTGTGTGCGCGCGCGGGATCAATAAAGAGTGCCATCGAATTTGTGTGTGCCCACGTGAAAGATATAGAGTGGCTGGCCTACTTGAACGTGAGAGGGGACATGTGCAGTTTGTCTCTGTGGCATGGATACCTACCTACAATGCTCGACTATCGATGTGTGGTGGGGGGGAGGCCTAATTAACTATAGAGGTACAATGGCTGGTATATGTGTGGAGGAGGAGAGAGGCCTACCTCATGTATTAAGGGAGATGATCTACCTCATGTATTAAGGGAGATCGATCGGCATCCATGCATATGTGTTGGAGAGGAATAAGGTTGGGAGAGAGATAGAGCTAGAGTGTTGGAGGGGTTGGTAGTGGAGTTGCTTCGAACAAATGGTGGGATAGGCTTGTTAGACAACGGGAAGCCACGCCTGCAATATCAATAAGAGAGGGGATAGCTACTTGTCTGTGCACACGCGTGTGAGAGACGGGTCAGGAGGCTTGCACGAATGATGAGGGGGGTGATATGGCTGTGGTAAGTAGACATAACTACATAGGAAGATCAATCGTCCTTTGTCAGAGAAAGGAGAGACATAACTTTTGAGGTACGTCAATAGATGGGGGGGGGGAATAGTTAAAGTCGACCTAGGTATATGTTGGGAGAACGATCGGTATACATGCACGTGTGTGTTAGAAGCAAATGAGGCACGGGGAGAAGGATAGAGAGAGAGGGGTGCATCTAGGAGGTGGTGCGAGAGTCATACTATATTGAGGGGGGAGGAGTGTGTGAGTACGAGATCGATGAAGAGAGTGGTGGGAGTGAGGCATGGACGGTGATAAGAGAAGAGGGGAAGCTTGTGTTTTGTGCTAGGCACACCTGGCTAGAGAGGCATATCGATTGATGTGTGCCGTAAAGAAGGAGCTGGGGGGCCTACACACACCATGGGTGAATGACCTAAAGTGAAAAGATGAATTTGCGCGATGAAGTTAGAGAATACTGAGGGAGGGTGAGAGGGATGCGGGCGTCTGCATGCACGAGAGAAATGTAGCGGTAGCTAGCTACGAAGGTAAGAGGATTGTGTGGGTGTAAAAGACGAATAGAGATCACACTTAATTATAAACAGCGAATTTGGATATTTGAAGAATTTATCATAGTGTTTTAAACCAATGCATGTGTGAATACATATAACGGTGATACACATGGTGTGGTTATGAGCATGTTGTACTACATATAATATATTTTATCTCGACTCTTATAAAAAAACGGAGTTTTTGATGATGGTGCCATCCTGCAATTTAGGCCGTCCGATTTATATCTGACGGATAGGAAGGAAACTATGGCATTTTTGAAAAAAGATACCCACACCCCTCTCCATATTAGCAAATTAGGCCTCCCCTTGATCATGTTGATGTTTTGTGGAACGCATGGGCATCTTGCTAGTACTACGTATAACATATAGAACATTGATCATAATTTGCGCTAATGTGTAGCTTTTGCAGCTCAGGTCTAAATACTTGTCATAATTTAGGGGGCGGGGCACTATACTATGTGTGATAAACACGGTGTACACGTATGGAACATGGTTTAGATTATGAATATATAGTTAGTACATCAAATGTACTATTATTTGGAATCAACATCAAGTGTATTCAAAATATAGAATTTGAGTTCATGTAGTACACATAGTTCATTTCTATCTCTATAGTAATCATGTGGTTTGTTATTAAGGTAATACACGAATGATGGTTGAAGTTGGCAACAATCATGATTCTAGATTGTTATTGAAACAGAGAAACGAATTCAAATTCAGTTCGAATTGCAATGGTAGTATAGACATTTGGAATGCACTCAAATGTTGGTATGAGTAGGTTACATGCATTATACAGCAAGCGAAAAAATTTAATTGGACATAACATGGATTCATACTACCGAATAGCATTTAATTGCACTAAATTGTTGGTATGAGTAGCTTTAAATAGCATTTTTATAGTAAAACGGGGCAAGACTCTCTCTTTGTGTGGTGTGAATAGTTTTCTTTTTTTGTTTCTTCTTGGTTGATGGGAGTGCGAACTGATTTGGTACGTACAAGTACAATATTACACATTAGGCTTGTCCCTAAAATTCAACCCGCGCCCCGAAAATTCAGATATCGTGCTCCCAAAATGGGCGCCTTCACAACCCGCGCCTTGCTATCCCGAAAGTACAACGCGCGTGAAAACTCCCTCCAGCTGCCAAATCCCGACACGCTAAATCCCCCTTTTAACCCTGAGCCAAAAGGGTCGCTAGTTCAAATCGGTGGGGGGTACTTTTGTAACACACCCTACATTTTGGAAAAGCGCATCTCCATCGCCTCTTTTTTGCCATTCGAAATCCCAGGCCGCCATAACCTCTCTGCTCCAGCCGCGAAACCCCACCCTCCTCTGTACGCCACCTCGCCGCTGCCCAGCTGGAGCCTCTTCCCCGACGGCGTCGTCCACCGCAACAGCTCGACGTCCCTCGTCCACCTCCCCGGATGAGGATCCATCATCCATATCTTCATCCTGCCGGTTTAGCCGCCCCGTCCTCGACCTCCAAGGAGCTGCTCCGACGATCGCCTCGTCTATCGCGGCTGCTCCATCCCCACAGCGTCGCCTTAACCTGCTCCACCGGAACCGTAACATCCTCGCCGACTCCTCGGACGAAGTCGAGGCCTACTCCGCGCCACCAAAGAGGTTGTACAGTCATCGCATCACACCTTCTCCTTAGCTCGACCTCTTGGCACCGACGGTCTTCCATCCCGCACCCCCATGGGGCGGCTACCTTGAAGCCGGCGCCGCGGGCGACATCTCCACGGCGCCTCTCCCCCAGTGCGAGGCCCCTTCGAAGGCGGCGTCCATACCAGCCGGATCTGCTGCTGCTGCTCCGGCTCTCGCTCGCTCGCTCACGCTGCTGCTGTTGCTCCAGCTCTCGCTCGAGCGCTCGCTCGGCCAGCTGCTCCTGCTCCGGCTCTCGCTCGCTCTCTCGCGCTGCTGCTGCTGCTCTCCCCCTCGCTCGTGCTGCTGCTGTGCTCTGATTTAGCTACACTTCAGTTGACTGAATCGACTTTTGGGTCAGTCGATTTTCAGGGGGTGGGGGGGCCTCGCCGGAGTTTAGGAAGAACCACCAGCAGCGGGGACGGGGGCTCGCCGGATAGGTACCCCACCATCTATCTTAGGGTTCAGGGTAGGGGCGGGGGGACTATAGGGCTGGCCGGGGCGACGGCGGACCGGCGGTCGGGAGTTGTTTTGGGGCGGCGAGGCGGCGCTGGGGCGGGGGGACTATAGCTCTGTTGATTTCAATTTCAATTGTGTATACAGTTGACTTCTTATAGCATGCACATTACTAGCATCACAACAAAGCAAATAGTGTTGTTGTACATGTAGACCCGTGGTACCCATATGAAATCTTGTTGTGCCGTGTAGTTTCCCACGCTTTGTATTCTTTCACTGCTGCTTTGTCTTGAAGTGATATGATTTGAACCGTGTCTCTATTTTGATTTGGCAAGACAATGCAGTGACCATAGGACATAGATATATGTTTGTTTGTGTTGGGGAACGTTGCATGGGAAACAAAAAATTTTCCTACGCTCACCAAGATCAATCTAGGAGATGCATCTACGAGGGGAGAGTTGGATCCACATACCCTTGTAGATCGCTAAGCGGAAGCGTTCAAGAACGCGGTTGATGGAGTCGTACTCGCCGCGATTCAGATCGCTGAAGATCCAAGCACCGAAGCAACGGTGCCTCCGCGTTCTTCACACGTACAGCTCGGGGACGTCTCCTCCTTCTTGATCCAGCAAGGGGGAAGGAGAGGTTGATGGAGACACCGGCAGCACGACGGCGTGGTGGTGATGGTGGTGGAGGATTCCAGCAGGGCTTCGCCAAGCACCGCGGGAAAACGAAGATGGATGTGGGAGAGGGAGGGCAGCGCCGAGGCACGAACGTGTGTGGCTGCCCTCCCTCTGCCTCTCTTTATATAGGGGGGAGAGAGGGGAGGGGGCGCCCTAGGGTTTCCCCTAGGGTCCGGCGGCCAGGGCAGATGGGGAAGGGGCGGCGCCCCTTAGGGCTAGGGTTTCCCCCCCAGGTGCCTTGCCCCCCAAGCCTAAGGGGGTGCGGCAGCCCTAGGGGGGTCCAGCCCCCTTGGCGCATGAGGAGAGGGCCCAGGGGGGGCGCACAGCCCTATGAGGGCTGTTGCGTCTCCCCTTTGTGGCCCATTAGGCCCGAAACCCTTTCCGGGACCCCGAAAACCCCTTTCGGTCATCCGCCGTCTTCCCGATACTCCCCGGAACACTTCCGGACTCCGAACACTCTCATCCTATATATCAATCTTCGTCCCCGGACCATTCCGGAGACCCTCGTCACGTCCGGGATCTCATCCGGGACTCCGAACAACCTTCGGTAACCATGCACTGTTCTCACTAACAACCCTAGCGTCACCGAACCTTAAGTGTGTAGACCCTGCGGGTTCGGAAACCATGTAGACATGACCGAGACACTCCCAGGTCAATAACCAATAGCGGGATCTGGATACCCATATTGGTTCCCACACGTTCCTTGATGATCTCATCGGATGAACCACGATGTCAAGGATTCAGGCAATCCCGTATACAGTTCCCTTTGTCTCGTCGGTATGTTACTTGCCCGAGATTCGATCGTCGGTATCTCTATACCTAGTTCAATCTCGTTACCGGCAAGTCTCTTTACTCGTTACCGTAATACATAATCCCGTGACTAACTACTTAGTCACTTTGAGCTCATTGAGATGATGTATTACCGAGTGGGCCCGGAGATACCTCTCCGTCACACGGAGTGACAAATCCCAGTCTCGATCCATGTCAACTCAACAGACACCTTCGGAGATACCTATAGAGTACCTTTATAGTCACCCAGTTACGTTGCGACGTTTGGCACACACAAAGCACTCCTACGGTGTCAGTGAGTTACATGATCTCATGGTCATAGGAACTTATACTTGACATGCAGAAAACTATAGCGATAACTGATACGATCAAAAGCTATGTTTAACGTTTGGGTCTCGTCCATCACATCATTCTCCTAATGATGTGATCCCGTTATCAAATGACAACTCATGTCTATGACCTGGAAACCGCGGTCATCTTTGATCAACGAGCTAGTCCTGAAGAGGCTTACTAGGGACACAAAGTTTGTCTATTTATCCACACATGTATCTGAGTTTCCAATCAATACAATTATAGCATGGATAATAAACGATTATCATGAACAAGGAAATATAATAATAACTCTTTTATTATTGCCTCTAGGGCATATTTCCAACAGTCTCCCACTTGCACTAGAGTCAATAATCTAGCATTACAAGGTAATGAATCTAACACCCATAGAGTCTTGGTGTTGATCATGCTTAGCCCGTGGAAGAGGCTTAGTCAACGGATCTGCAACATTCAAATCCGTGTGTACTTTGCAAATGCTTATGTCCTCCTCCTTGACTGAATCGCGGATGGAATTGAAGCGTCGCTTTATGTGTCTGGTCCTCTTGTGAAACCTTGGTTCCTTGGCTAGAGCAATGGCACCAGTGTTGTCACAGAACAGAGTCATTGGGTTTAGTGCACTAGGCACAACTCCAAGATCCGTCATGAACTCCTTCATCCAGACACCTTCCTTTGCCGCCTCCGAGGCAGCTATGTACTCCGCTTCGCATGTAGAATCGGCTACCACGCTTTGCTTGGAACTGCACCAGCTTACCGCTCCCCCGTTGAGAATATATACGTATCCGGTTTGAGACTTAGAGTCATCCGGATCAGTGTCAAAGCTTGCATCGACGTAACCCTTTACGACGAGCTCTTGATCACCTCCATAAACGAGAAACATCTCCTTAGTCCTTTTCAGGTACTTTAGGATATTCTTGACCGCTGTCCAGTGATCCATACCAGGATTACTTTGAAACCTTCCGGCCATACTTATGGCAAGGCTGACATCTGGTCTTGTGCACAGCATTGCATACATGATAGAGCCTATGGCTGAAGCATAGGAGACGACACTCATCTTTTCTCTATCTTCCGCAGTCACTGGGCATTGAGTCTTACTCAACTTTGTACCTTGCAATACCGGCAAGAACCCCTTCTTGGATTGATCCATTTTGAACTTCTTCAAAACTTTATCAAGGTATGTACTTTGTGAAAGTCCTATCAAGCGTCTTGATCTATCTCTATAGATCTTGATGCCTAATATGAAAGCAGCTTCACCGAGATCCTTCATCGAAAAACTCTTGTTCAAATACCCCTTCACGCTATCCAAAAATTCTATATTGTTTCCAATCAGCAATATGTCATCCACATATAATATTAGAAACGCTATAGAGCTCCCACTCACTTTCTTGTAAATACAAGCTTCATTATAAACTTGTACAAACCCAAACGCTTTGATCACCTCATCAAAGCGAAGATTCCAACTCCGAGATGCTTGCACCAGCCCATAAATGGAACGCTGGAGCTTGCATACTTTGTCAGCATTCTCTGGATCGACAAAACCTTCCGGTTGCATCATATACAACTCTTCCTTAAGAAAACCGTTAAGGAACGCTGTTTTGACATCCATCTGCCAAATTTCATAATCGAAATATGCAGCTATCGCTAACATGATTCGGATGGATTTAAGCATCGCTACGGGTGAGAAAGTCTCATCGTAGTCAATTCCTTGAACTTGTGAAAAACCCTTTGCCACAAGTCGAGCTTTATACACGGTGACATTGCCGTCAGCGTCCGTCTTCTTCTTAAAAATCCATTTATTCTGAATGGCCTTCCGACCTTCAGGTAATACTTCCAAAGTCCATACTTTGTTTTCATACATGGATCCCATCTCGGATTTCATGGCCTCTAACCATTTGTCGGAATCCGGGCCCACCATCGCTTCTCCATAGCTCGTAGGTTCACTGTTGTCTAACAACATGACCTCCAAGACAGGGTTACCATACCACTCAGGTGCAGTGCGTACCCTTGTCGACCTACGAGGTTCGGTAGTAACTTGATCAGAAGTTTCTTGATCATCATCATTGGCTTCCTCTTCAACCGCTGCAGGCTCCACAAAAACATCTTTCTGTGCTGCGCAACTCTCTGGTTGAAGCAGATGTTCAATAACCTCATCAAGTTCTACCTTCCTCCCACTCAATTCTTTCGAGAGAAACTCTTTCTCGAGAAAGGACCCGTTCTTAGCGACAAACACTTTGCCCTCGGATCTGAGATAGAAGGTGTACCCAACTGTCTCTTTTGGGTATCCTATGAAGACACATTTGTCCGCTTTGGGTTCGAGCTTTTCTGGCTGAAGCCTTTTGACATAAGCATCGCAACCCCAAACTTTGAGAAAAGACAACTTAGGTTTCTTACCAAACCACAGTTCATACGGTGTTGTCTCAACGGACTTAGATGGAGCCCTATTTAAAGTGAATGCAGCTGTCTCTAACGCATATCCCCAGAACGATAGTGGCAAATCGGCAAGAGACATCATAGAACGCACCATATCTAATAGGGTTCGATTACGACGTTCGGACACACCATTACGCTGTGGTGTTCCAGGTGGCGTCAACTGTGAAACGATTCCACATTTTCTTAAGTGATTGCCAAACTCATAACTCATATACTCTCCCCCTCGATCAGATCGTAGGAACTTGATCTTCTTGTTACGATGATTCTCAACTTCACTCTGAAATTGCTTGAACTTTTCAAACGTTTCAGACTTATGCTTCATCAAGTAAATATACCCATATCTACTTAAGTCGTCAGTGAAGGTGAGAAAGTAACGATATCCACCGCGTGCCGTGACACTCATCGGGCCACACACATCAGTATGTATGATTTCCAATAAGTCACTTGCCCGTTCCATTGTTCCTGAAAACGGGGTCTTAGTCATCTTGCCCATGAGGCACGGCTCGCATGTGTCAAGTGATTCAAAATCAAGAGACTCCAAAAGTCCATCAGCATGGAGCTTCCTCATGTGTTTCACGCCGATATGACCCAGACGGCAGTGCCACAAGAAAGTGGTACTATCGCTATCTACTCTACATCTTTTGGCATCAATGTTATGAACATGTGTATCATCACTATCGAGATTCAATAAGAATAAACCCCTTACTTCAGGTGCATGACCATAAAAGATATTACCCATATAAATAGAACAACCTTTATTCTCAGATTTAAATGAGTAACCGTCTCGCAATAAACAAGATCCAGATATAATGTTCATGCTCAACGCAGGCACTAAATAACAATTATTCAGGTTCATAACTAATCCCGATGGTAATCGAAGAGCGAGCGTGCCGACGGCGATCACATCAACCTTGGAACCATTCCCCACGCGCATCGTCACTTCGTCCTTCGCCAGCCTCCGTTTATTCCGTAGTTCCTGTTTAGAGTTGCAAATGTGAGCAACCGAACCGGTATCAAATACCCAGGCACTACAACGAGAGTTGGTGAGGTACACATCAATAACATGTATATCACATATACCTTGCTTGTTGTTGTTGTTGGCCCCCTTCTTGTCTGCCAGATACTTGGGGCAGTTCCGCTTCCAGTGGCCGTTCCCCTTGCAATAGAAACACTTAGTCTCTGGCTTGGGCCCAGCCTTGGGTTTCTTCACTGGATGAGCAACTGCTTTGCCACCCTTCTTAGAGTTACCCTTCTTGCCCTTGCCATTTTTCTTGAAACTGGTGGTTTTATTGACCATCAACACTTGATACTCCTTCTGGATGTCTGCCTCAGCGACTTTCAGCATTGAAAACAGCTCGGCGATGGACTTGTTCATCCCTTGCATGTTGTACTGCTGCACGAAGCTCTTGTAGCTAGGTGGGAGTGACTGGAGAATTCTGTCAATGATAGCCTCCTCCGGGAACACAAGTCCCAGATCAGCTATGCGGGTATAGTACCCAGACATCTTCAGCAAGTGCTCACTGACAGACGAATTCTCCTCCATCTTGCAAGCAAAGAATTTATCGGTGGTCTCATACCTCTCGATCTTAGCATTCTTTTCAAAGATGAACTTCAACTCCTGGAACATCTCATATGCTCCATGACGTTCAAAACGCCTTTGAAGTCCTCCTTCCAAGCTATACAACATGGCACACTGCACGACTGAGTAGTCATCCGAGCGCGTCTGCCAGGCGTTCATAACGTCCACAGAGGCCGGAGCGGGGGGTTCACCTAGCGGTGCACTTAGGACATAAACCTTTTGGGCAGCTGTGAGGATGATCCTCATATTGCGGAGCCAGTCCACAAAGTTGCTCCCATCATCTTTCAGTTTAGCTTTCTCTAGGAACGCATTAAAATTCAGGGGAGCTACTGCGCGAGCCATCTACAACAAAAGATTTGCAAAGACATTTTAGACTATTGTTCATGATAAGTGAGTTATTACCTAATCAAATTATTTATAACTCCCACTCAAATTGACATCCCTGTGGTCATTCGAGCGTGACATGATCCAGATCCACCAACCCAAGTCCGATCGTCACGTGAGATGAGGTGGTGTCAATGGTGAACATCTACATGTTGATCATATCTACTATATGACTCATGCTCGACCTTTCGGTCTTCCGTGTTCCGAGGCCATGTCTGTACATGCTAGGCTCGTCAAGTCTAACCCGAGTGTTCTGCATGTGCAAAACTGGCTTGCACCCGTTGTATGCGAACGTAGAGTCTATCACACCCGATCATCACGTGGTGCTTCGAAACGACGAACCTTCGCAACGGCGCACACTCGGGGGGAACACAATTTTATCTTGAAATTTTAGTGAGGGATCATCTTATAATGCTACCGTCGTCCTAAGCAAAATAAGATGCATAAAAGGATTAACATCACATGCAAATCATAAGTGACATGATATGGCCATCAACTCGTGCTTTTGATCTCCATCTCCAAAGCACCGGCATGATCTCCATCGTCACCGGCATAACACCATGATCCCCATCATCATGATCTCCATCATCGTGTCGCCATCGGGGTTGTCGCGCCCACCATGCTTCTACTACTATTGCTACCGTTTAGCGATAAAGTAAAGCATTACATAGCGCTTAATGATTGACACGCAGGTCATACAAAAATTAAATGCAACCCTATGGCTCCTGCCGGTTGCCGTGTTCGTCGACATGCAAGTCGATATTAACTATTACAACATGATCATCTCATACATCAAATATATCTCATCATGTCATTGGCCATATCATATCACAAACATACCCTGCAAAAACAAGTTAGACGTCCTCTAATTTGTTGTTGCATGTTTTACGTGGCTGCTATGGGTATCTAGCAAGAACGCTTCTTACCTACGCAAAGCCACAACGGTGATATTTAAGTTGCTATTTAACCTTCTACAAGGACCGCCTTTGTCGAATCCGATTCAACTAAGGTGGGAGAGACAGACACCCGCTAGCCATCTTATGCAACAAAAGTCACATGTCTGTCGATGGAACCGGTCTCATGTACGAGGACATGTAAGGTTGGTCCGAGCCGCTTCATCCCACAATACCGCTGAATCAAGAAAAGACCAAGGAGGGAAGCAATCTAAACATCAACGCCCACAAACTCCTTTGTGTTCTACTCGTGATTGCATCTACGTAAAGACCTAGCTCTGATACCACTGTTGGGGAACATTGCATGGGAAACAAAAATTTTCCTACGCTCACCAAGATCAATCTAGGAGATGCATCTACGAGGGAAGAGTCGGATCCACATACCCTTGTAGATCGCGATGCGGAAGCGTTGCAAGAACGCGGATGAAGGAGTCGTACTCGCTGCGATTCAGATCGCGGTTGATTCCGATCTAAGCGCCGAACAACGGCGCCTCCGCGTTCAACACACGTGCAGCCCGGTGACGTCTCCCACGCCTTGATCAAGCAAGGAGAGAGGGAGAGGTTGGGGAAGACTCCATCCAACAGCAGCACGACGGCGTGGTGGTGGTGGAGGAGCGCGGGACTCCAGCAGGGCTTCGCCAAGCGCTGCAAGAGACGAGGAGGGAGAGGGGTAGGGCTGCGCCAAGAGGCAGAGGTCAGAACGTGTTATGGGCAGCCCCAAACCTCACATATATATAGGGGGAAGGGAGGGCTGCGCCCCCTTTAGGGTTTCCCACCCCTAGGGGTGCGGCCAGCCCTAGATCCCATCTAGGGGGGCGGCCAAGGGGGAGAGAGGGGGAGGCGCACCACTATGTGGGCCTTAGGCCCATCTGAGCCTAGGGTTTTCCCCTTTTTTCTTCTCTCCTTGCCTTGGGCCTGGTTAGGGGGCGCACCAACCCACCTGGGGCTGGTCCCCTCCCACACTTGGCCCACGCAGCCTTCTGGGGCTGGTGGCCCCACCTGGTGGACCCCCGGGACCCTCCCGGTGGTCCCGGTACATTACCGATATCGCCCGAAACTTTTCCGGTGACCAAAACAGGACTTCCCATATATGAATCTTTACCTCCGGACCATTCCGGAACTCCTCGTGACGTCCGGGATCTCATCCGGGACTCCGAACAACATTCGGTAACCGCGTACATACTTTTCCTATAACCCTAGCGTCATCGAACCTTAAGTGTGTAGACCCTACGGGCTCGGGAACCATGTAGACATGACCGAGACAACTCTCCGACCAATAACCAACAGCGGGATCTGGATACCCATGTTGGCTCCCACATGTTCCACGATGATCTCATCGGATGAACCACGATGTCAAGGATTCAATCAATCCCGTATACGATTCCCTTTGTCTATCGGTACAGCACTTGCCCGAGATTCGATCGTCGGTATACCGATACCTTGCTCAATCTCGTTACCGGCAAGTCTCTTTACTCGTTCCGTAACACATCATCACGTGATCAACTCCTTGATCACATATTGTGCACATTATGATGATGTCCTACCGAATGGGCCCAGAGATACCTCTCCGTCATACGGAGTGACAAATCCCAGTCTCGATTCGTGCCAACCCAACAGACACTTTCGGAGATACCTGTAGTGCACCTTTATAGCCACCCAGTTATGTTGTGACGTTTGGTACACCCAAAGCATTCCTACGGTATCCGGGAGTTGCACAATCTCATGGTCTAAGGAAAAGATACTTGACATATAGAAAAGCTTTAGCATACGAACTACACGATCTGTGCTAGGCTTAGGATTGGGTCTTGTCCATCACATCATTCTCCTAATGATGTGATCCTGTTATCAACGACATCCAATGTCCATGGTCAGGAAACCGTAACCATCTATTGATCAACGAGCTAGTCATCTAGAGGCTTACTAGGGACATGGTGTTTGTCTATGTATCCACACATGTATCTGAGTTTCCTTTCAATACAATTCTAGCATGGATAATAAACGATTATCGTGAACAAGGAAATATAATAATAACCAATTTATTATTGCCTCTAGGGCATATTTCCAACAGATACTCCTTCTGGATGTCTGCCTCAGCGACTTTCAGCATTGAAAACAGCTCGGCGATGGATTTGTTCATCCCTTGCATGTTATACTGCTGCACGAAGCTCTTGTAGCTAGGTGGGAGTGATTGGAGAATTCTGTCAATGATAGCCTCCTCCGGGAACACAAGTCCCAGATCAGCTATGCGGGTATAGTACCCAGACATCTTCAGTAAGTGCTCACTGACAGACGAATTCTCCTCCATCTTGCAAGCAAAGAATTTATCGGTGGTCTCATACCTCTCGATCTTGGCATTCTTTTCAAAGATGAACTTCAACTCCTGGAACATCTCATATGCTCCATGACGTTCAAAACGCCTTTGAAGTCCTCCTTCCAAGCTATACAACATGGCACACTGCACTACTGAGTAGTCATCCGAACGCGACTGCCAGGCGTTCATAACGTCCACAGAGGCCGGAGCGGGGGGTTCACCTAGCGGTGCACTTAGGACATAAACCTTTTGGGCAGCTGTGAGGATGATCCTCAGATTGCGGAGCCAGTCCACAAAGTTGCTCCCATCATCTTTCAGCTTAGTTTTCTCTAGGAACGCATTAAAATTCAGGGGAGCTACTGCGCGAGCCATCTACAACAAAAGATTTGCAAAGACATCTTAGACTATTGTTCATAATAAGTGAGTTTTTAACTAATCAAATTACTTATAACTCCCACTCAAATTGACATCCCTCTGGTTATTCGAGCGTGGCATGATCCAAATCCACCAACCCAAGTCCGATCATCACGTGAGATGAGGCGGTGTCAATGGTGAACATCTTCATGTTGATCATATCTACTATATGACTCATGCTTGACCTTTCGGTCTTCCGTGTTCCGAGGCCATGTCTGTACATGCTAGGCTCGCCAAGTCTAACCCGAGTGTTCTGCATGTGCAAAACTGGCTTGCACCCATTGTATGCGAACGTAGAGTCTATCACACCCGATCATCACGTGGTGCTTCGAAACGACGAACCTTCGCAACGGCGCACACTCGGGGGGAACACAATTTTATCTTGAAATTTTAGTGAGGGATCATCTTATAATGCTACCGTCGTCCTAAGCAAAATAAGATGCATAAAAGGATTAACATCACATGCAAATCATAAGTGACATGATATGGCCATCAACTCGTGCTTTTGATCTCCATCTCCAAAGCACCGGCATGATCTCCATCGTCACCGGCGTAACACCATGATCCCCATCATCATGATCTCCATCATCGTGTCGCCATCGGGGTTGTCGCGCGCCCACCATGCTCTTACTACTATTGCTACCGTTTAGCGATAAAGTAAAGCATTACAAAGCGCTTAATGATTGACACGCAGGTCATACAAAAATTAAAGACAACCCTATGGCTCCTGCCGGTTGCCGTATACATCGACATGCAAGTCGATATTAACTATTACAACATGATCATCTCATACATCAAATATATCTCATCATGTCATTGGCCATATCATATCACATACATACCCTGCAAAAACAAGTTAGACGTCCTCTAATTTGTTGTTGCATGTTTTATGTGGCTGCTATGGGTATCTAGCAAGAACGCTTCTTACCTACGCAAAGCCACAACGGTGATATTTAAGTTGCTATTTAACCTTCTACAAGGACCACCTTGTTCTATTCCGATTCAACTAAGATAGGAGAGACAGACACCCGCCAGCCATCTTATGCAACAAAAGTCACATGTCTGTCGATGGAACCGGTCTCATGTACGTGGACATGTAAAGTTGGTCCGGGCCGCTTCATCCCATAATACCGCTGAATCAAGAAAGACTAAGGAGGGAAGCAATCTAAACATCAACGTCCACAAACCCTTTTGTGTTCTACTCGTGAAAGCATCTACGCAAGATCCTAGCTCTGATACCACTGTTGGGGAACGTTGCATGGGAAACAAAATTTTTTCCTATGCTCACCAAGATCAATCTAGGAGATGCATCTACGAGGGGAGAGTTGGATCCACATACCCTTGTAGATCGCTAAGCGGAAGCGTTCAAGAACGCGGTTGATGGAGTCGTACTCGCCGCGATTCAGATCGCTGAAGATCCAAGCACCGAAGCAACGGTGCCTCCGCGTTCTTCACACGTACAGCTCGGGGACGTCTCCTCCTTCTTGATCCAGCAAGGGGGAAGGAGAGGTTGATGGAGACACCGGCAGCACGACGGCGTGGTGGTGATGGTGGTGGAGGATTCCAGCAGGGCTTCGCCAAGCACCGCGGGAAAACGAAGATGGATGTGGGAGAGGGAGGGCAGCGCCGAGGCACGAACGTGTGTGGCTGCCCTCCCTCTGCCTCTCTTTATATAGGGGGGAGAGAGGGGAGGGGGCGCCCTAGGGTTTCCCCTAGGGGCCGGCGGCCAGGGCAGATGGGGAAGGGGCGGCGCCCCTTGGGGCTAGGGTTTCCCCCCCAGGTGCCTTGCCCCCCCAAGCCTAAGGGGGTGCGGCAGCCCTAGGGGGGTCCAGCCCCCTTGGCGCATGAGGAGAGGGCCCAGGGGGGGCGCACAGCCCTATGAGGGCTGTTGCGTCTCCCCTTTGTGGCCCATTAGGCCCGAAACCCTTTCCGGGACCGCGAAAACCCCTTTCGGTCATCCGCCGTCTTCCCGATACTCCCCGGAACACTTCCGGACTCCGAACACTCTCATCCAATATATCAATCTTCGTCCCCGGACCATTCCGGAGACCCTCGTCACGTCCGGGATCTCATCCGGGACTCCGAACAACCTTCGGTAACCATGCACTGTTCTCACTAACAACCCTAGCGTCACCGAACCTTAAGTGTGTAGACCCTGCGGGTTCGGAAACCATGTAGACATGACCGAGACACTCCCAGGTCAATAACCAATAGCGGGATCTGGATACCCATATTGGTTCCCACATGTTCCTCGATGATCTCATCGGATGAACCACGATGTCAAGGATTCAGGCAATCCCGTATACAATTCCCTTTGTCTCGTCGGTATGTTACTTGCCCGAGATTCGATCGTCGGTATCTCTATACCTAGTTCAATCTCGTTACCGGCAAGTCTCTTTACTCGTTACCGTAATACATAATCCCGTGACCAACTACTTAGTCACTTTGAGCTCATTGAGATGACGTATTACCGAGTGGGCCCGGAGATACCTCTCCGTCACACGGAGTGACAAATCCCAGTCTCGATCCATGTCAACTCAACAGACACCTTCGGAGATACCTGTAGAGTACCTTTATAGTCACCCAGTTACGTTGCGACGTTTGGCACACACAAAGCACTCCTACGGTGTCAGTGAGTTACATGATCTCATGGTCATAGAAACTTATACTTGACATGCAGAAAACTATAGCGATAACTGATACGATCAAAAGCTATGTTTAACGTTTGGGTCTCGTCCATCACATCATTCTCCTAATGATGTGATCCCGTTATCAAATGACAACTCATGTCTATGACCTGGAAACCGCGGTCATCTTTGATCAACGAGCTAGTCCTGTAGAGGCTTACTAGGGACACAAAGTTTGTCTATTCATCCACACATGTATTTGAGTTTCCAATCAATACAGTTATAGCATGGATAATAAACGATTATCATGAACAAGGAAATATAATAATAACTCTTTTATTATTGCCTCTAGGGCATATTTCGAACAGTTTGATGCTTTTATTATGTACTAATACTTGGCAATAGAAGACTTGGTAGTTTAATCCTGTCCACCTTACTAATGAACTGGTTCACCCAAATGAGTTTCATATACTAGTACATACTAAACTGTTATGTGTATGCTTGTTTCTTCTTTTAGAATGCTGGCAGAATATTGGGGAAGAGTGCCTTATTTAGCAATAGTAAAGGAAGTAATGCAGATAAGGTTCAGGATAGTGACACATCCTTGTTGGTCTCTAACAAAGCTGATAAAACAGCCAAGGAAGACTATCTCGAAGATAGTGAGACAACCCCAAAGTCCTGTCCTGGTTTAGTGTTGGAGTTACTGGCCACTACCGCTTGCACAAGCTATTCAAACTCACTGTCTGAATCCGTTCGGTTTCTTGAGTCTCAACTACAAGCTGAAAGACATCGATCAGCTGTGCTGCGACAAGAAGCGGAACGACCGCGGAAGTCCCTGGAGCATTCAGATGCATACTTTCTGGTGCAACAGCAAGCGTTGGAAGATTTTAGCGCCAAACAGGACAAAGCTAATAAGCTTGCTAAGCTTATTGCTAGCATGGTGGATACCATGTTTCTTGAGCTCTTCTGAACTTGTTTCAGTTATGCTCCTGCTTTGCTGCCGCGTTTATTTGCACTGGTGGCCAATTTTGACGGCCAGTGTATGTAATATGCTACTTTGTTCCCTATATTTGCACTGGTGGCGAACTTTGATGCCCAGTGGATGTAATATGAGTAATAGCGGTAATAGGCTAGCGTTAATTGCTTGCTTATTTATTTCCTTATTCTCTTGTTTAGTTGTTTGCTTGTAGTCACTGCAGTTCTTTTTCTATGTTTTTCTAGTGGCCACGATAACCTATTTTTTAAAACTAGGCCACATTAACAATGGGCTACATATTTACCATAGTTAACATGTGCCTCCTACGGGCCGTAGAAACAATGGGCCTTCTACGGGGCATAGAAACAATGGGCCTTCTACGGGCCGTATCATCCATGGGCCTTCTACGGGCCGTATGATCGGTTGGCCAAACATGGGCCAATAACAGACCACATTATGGTCGTAAATGGGCTAGAGTTGAAATCGTCCGTTCATGGGCCGACCATAACGGGCCGTCGTTAATATGCCGTATTTGATGACGCTATGAAAACGACCCAACATATTAATGGGACACAAACGGGCCGACTGTAACCACGGGCTGTATTTGGCCCACAAGAGGAAAATGACTCTAACGGGCCGAAAGTAAACGAATGCTGGAAATGAGCCCAAGAATAAATGGGCCGTATATGATGACGCTATGAAAACGGCCCAACGTATTAACAGGCCACAAACGGGTCGATTGTAACCACGGGCTGTATTTGGCCCACAAGCAGAAAAAGACAGTAACGGGCCGAAAGTAAATGAATGTTGGAAATGAGCCCAAGAATAAATGGGCCGTGAGAAGGCTGAAAGATAACATGGGCTGGAAACGGCCCAATGGAGTAATGGGTCGTTAATGGGTATAAAGTGATACACTGTTCATTACGGGCCAGTTTTACCACGGGCCGTTAATGGGCCGAGGGTTACTAAGGGCCTCATATAGGCCAAAAGACGTCATGGGCCATACATGGGCCAGAAGTTAAAATGGGCTGGAATTATATTGGACGGCCCAGATGACGCTACTCGGCCTAATTCGGATCGGCCTTAAACGGGCGCGGGGTTAGCGGGATTTAAATGGGCTATATGCGAACATGTCGTTAATAGGCTTGCCGTGGGCCGGCCCGCCACATTTTGACCGAGTCAAATGGACCGGCCTTTTCACATGAATGGGCTTCTATTGGGCCGTGCCACGTGTCGATGTATCATAGGCGCTTTTGGTCCAATGAGCGATTGACATCTGTCCCAACGGTGAGCCGACACGTGTTTCCTCTAGCCAATGATGATTTTACACGTGGAAAATCACCATTGGTCGGGGCTGTTAACGGGTTATCGGATCCAATACCGGACCCGCTAGCTTAACGGCATTCCGTTACGGTGGATGCCACGTGTCGGTCACCCTTGACGAAAGCACTTATGTGATGCGTGATTTATCGTCATGGAAGTAGACACTTCCATGATGATCCTTTTGGTAATGTCATGGAACACTTCTACGACAGCACAGGTATGACTATCTTCATTCTGTGTATTTTATCTTCATTCTGTCATCATGGAAGTGTATTTTTTTGTAGTGTTGTTCCGTGTAGGTGGGAGGCACAAACTCTCACCGCATAGCTCTCTTCGTCTTGGGCTAACTCATGTCGTAGTCCTCCGAAGGTGTTTGAAGCCACCATGTCAACGCGAAGTCATGGAAGTTTCTTGTGGCGCACTGCACTTGATCTCCAGGAGGAACTTGATGTAGCGTGAGGTAGTCGTCCATCAACTGTTCCCACTCAAGATACTCCTCGGGTTCTTGAGTCCCATAGAAACGAATCTCATGGTCGTTGTCGAGGTCGTAGTAGCTCATGGAAGTCGTGGACTTGAGCTTGGGGAGCTTCTCTTGAGCATAAGCTTGAGGTGCTTGTGGGCGAAGATGCCTCATATCCAAAGGCGAAGATGCCTTGAAGTCGCTTGGCGAAGATTCCAAGGTGTATGGTGAATTCATTGAGCGGTTGTTGGTGTTGATCTCGTGACCTTCACGTTCTTGTCGTTGATGGTATCGATGCCAATGTGATCTTGCCGAAGATGGTAGCTCGGAAGGATGTGCACTTGAGCATCTTCTCAAAGATGAGGGAGACCTCTTGGCGGTCTTGATGAGGGCTTTGAGCTCCTCCATTTGAGCATCCATGTTGGAGCGCAAGTGGTTTATCATGGCATCGAACTTGTCGTTGTTGGTGTAGACCGGAGCTGAAATGCTTTGCCTATCCATCACAAGACTCGAGCAAAGGTGAGTAGGAAATGAGAAATAAACAATACCAAGTTACCTTTTCCCAATGTTGAGGATGTATCTCGTTTCACTCAATGTGAAATGAAAGAATAGTGGAATTGGTACCGGACTTGTTGACACACACCTATCAATTAAAGCTTATCGAGTGGCTTGGTTAGGATAAGTGGCACAAAAATTTGAAGAAAATGTTAGAAAGAGACTATAATGCTGAAAGAGATTCACAAATTCGCAAGCGAAACAAGTAGACCAATAGCAAAGAATGGCACACAGAAACACACACACACATATAGATAAATGGGGTCGTGCAACCAAGAAATGAGCACAAAATGTGGAATCCACGGGAAACGCTCATGTTGCAAAACTCAAGAGATACTTTAGCACAATTGCTCTATAGGCGGATACGACACTTGTGCACAACCTAAGAGATGTAAAATGTACCAACTTTCTATCCCAAGTATTCTATGTATGTATGGTTCCTGGTGTTCTTCTCAAGATGATCCAAGATGATTGGATACGACAATCTTATGTGCAATTTGGTGTGATGCTATGTTTATTGCTTACAAGCTTCTTTGTCTTTCTCTTTTTGCTTAAAAGCTTATTCTTTTTTTTGTATGGCCACGATGCGAAATGCACAAACTAAGATAGAACTTGTGTATATGCGAGGACAATCTTGTGACACAAGGGATGATATGATGATACCAAGAAGATATGGTATGTAGGAAATGGATGCATAGATCGATGATCACTAATGTGCACAAGTAACATTCTCGGCAATATTCAAAGGCTAGTCTCGATAGGCAAGTGACACAAAATGGGCTAAGGGTTAACAATGCAATGGCAAAGGGGATATACAATGATGTCATCGAAGTTACCGTCCGGTGATGATAATGAGAAGCGGTGCTCTTGATGTAGAACCGTTCCTAATTAGCCGAAACACCTTAGGAAACCGAAAAACCACAACTCAAAATCTCAAAGACAAATGTCAAATGGTGTTAGCGGAAATGCGGTGGTGGTTGCAAAATTATTGGTGGAAACCCGGTCAAAATGGGTTATGGTGGCTGAAGGGTTTGATAGGCTATACACGGTGTCGGAGTTGAAGTCACGGTCCCTAAGTAGCCGAAACACCTTAGGAGACACAAGCCACAACTCAAACAAGCTCAAACAAAATTGGGTTAAGTTGGGGTGGAAATGTATAGTGGGCAATGGGTATGTGGAAGTGGTGGTGGTTGTGGATAAAGAAGAAATCATCCCTAAGTAGCCTAAACACCTTAGGGGACTCAAATCACTACTCAAGCAACCACTAACGCGATGGGGGAACAAAATGGATTAGGTTGCGGAAGTCGGTGGTGGTACAGAAGATGATGTGGTGGAAGCCCTAGGCAAAGATGCCAAAATTCCAAAATTTTGATGGAGTCAAATGGTGGTGGTAGTATTTTTTCTGTGATGGGGAATGTCAATAGCTTCAAAACAAGCTAAAGAACATCAAAATTGGACTCCAGATGAATTAGTTATGGACAGAACGGTGAAGCACGTGAAGCTGAAATGCCAGGGCCGGACATCCGGGGTTAGGGCCGGAAATCCGGGGGGTCTGTGTACAGAAACTTGACCGATTTTGAGCTCCAGGAGCCGGATGTCCGGAGCCACGGGCCAAATGTCCGGGGCCACGGGCCAGATGTTCGGGCTCCAAATCCGAGGATGAACTCGAGGAACTCGATTTTGGTGGCCGAAATTGATGAGTTTGGGGGCAAAATTTGATAGATTTCGTGGATGAAATGGGGAAACTTGTGGAGATGCTATATCCAATAGAAACACAGCGAATCCATGGATGAAAATGAACAAAACAACATCAAACCAACATATAAAAAAAATTGGGGCTATTTTTGGTGGGGATTTTCGAAATTGGGGAAGAACACAACAAAATCAATCTAGAATACGGTGAGGGGGCTCCAAATTCGTGAGAAACCTTGGCTCTAGATACCAAGATGATGTAGGGTGGAGACCCTAAGGCCAATCTTTCACAAAATGGAGGGGATCCCACGAAGAACACTATGAACATGGGCAAGAACGGAGAGAAATCACAAGGGAAAACACTCAAGAACAAGTCCAATCACACATCCACTAGACTAACAACACATAGATCCACAAGATAGATGAACAAAAACGGGAAAGATACAAGGTAGAGTTCATCTCCAAGAGGAGGTCTTGATGATATCTCGGAGGATCTTCCTGTTAGGGGGCTTGAATCCTCTAGGATCTTCTCACATGCTCACATGGAGGTCTTCAACTCCATGGCAGTGGTAGTCTCTCTCTCTCCCTCAAGAGTAGATTGGTACAAGGAGCAAAGCTCTCTATCCAATGAGCTATCACTTTTCTAACCCTAGAAATGAGATGGGGGTAGAAGTATATATAGTCTTAGCCACGAAGGGGTAAGTGGGAAAGGGGATACATGGGCCACTGGCCCGATTCTGCGCACAGGCAGGCGCCGGATGTCCGTGGCTTCGCGAGTCATCGGATGTCCTGGGCACCGGCCGGATGTCCGGCCCGAAGATGGTAAAACTTTTGGTGCATTCTGTCGTCGGTGCTAGATTTCCGTGGGAGAGGTCGGATGTCCAGGTGTTGGGGAGGCGTCGGATGTCCGGGCTGGCCACCGGATGTGTGGCCGCTGAAGTTTCAGGAGCTCCGTCTTCTTTCGACGTCGCTTCCAGGCTTCCCTCGCGGATGGTGTAGGTGTTCCTTGGCGCTTGCGCTCCTCCTCATTATTCGTGAAGCTCTGACAATACCTATGCATGCACATGAGTGGAGTGTCAAGTAGTATACCATCCTCGAAGGGGTCAAGTGAACACGTGTAAAGGAGATGATTCACCTATATGTATGAGAAGTAGAGGTTGCACATGTCACTTGCCAAGCGGACTCTTGACATGGTGATGTCCTTAGGATGCTCCGCATCAGAAAGTCTCAATGAACTCAACCCATTTAGCATGTCTACGGTTCAATTTAGCTTGACTTTAGTATGCTTCAAAGATTGATGATCAGAATGTATAACAAATTCTTTGGGCTATAAATAATGTTGCCATGTTTCCAAAGTCCGAACAAGAGTATATAATTCCTTGTCGTAAGTAGTATAGTTCAGACTAGGCCCATGCAATTTTTCAGAAAAGTATGCAACATGTTTACCATCTTGTAATGACACACCTCCGAATCATATTCCAGTAGCATCACATTCAAGCTCAAGAGTCTTATTAAAATTAGGAAGTTGGATTAATGGAGCATGTCTCAACTTGTCTTTCAATACCGTGAAGGCTTCTTCCTGTGTAGTACCCCAAACAAAAGGCACATCCTTCTTTGTAAGCTCATTGAGAGGTGCAGCAATGGTGCTGAAATATCTCACAAAACGCCTATAGAACCAGCGAGGCCAAGGAAAATCTTCACGTGTGTGACCATTTTGGGCCACGCCCAACTCTCAATAGCTTCAATCTTGGCTTTATCGACCTTAATTCCATGTCGAGTAACAACATAGACAAGAAAATATACTCGGTCGATGCAAAAGGTGCACTTCCCAAGGTTACCAAACAAACTTGCATCACGTAGAGCAATAAAAATAGCACGTAAATGTTCCAAATGTTCCTCCAAAGATCTGCTATAAATCAATATATCATCAAAGTAAACTACCATAATTCGTCCAATGAATGCACGTAAAACTTCATTCATTAGTCTCATGAAAGTACTAGGTGCATTAGTTAACCCAAAAGGCATGACTAACCACTCATATAATCCAAACTTAGTTTTAAATGATGTTTTCGATTCATCTCCCCATTTCATACGAATTTGATGGTATCCACTACGCAAATCAACTTTGGAGAAAATAGTAGAGCCACTTAATTCGTCAAGCATATCATCTAGCCTAGGAATAGGATGACGATAACGAATAGCAATATTATTAATGCCTCTACAATCAACACACATACGCGACGTATCATCCTTGTTCGGGACTAGAATAATAGGAACAACACAAGGACTAAGGGATTCACGTATATAACCTTTATCTAGTAGCTCATGTACTTAATGCATAATCTCCTTCCTCTCCTCTAGATTGGTATGGTATGGTGCACGGTTGGGTAGCAATGCACCGGGAATGAAGTCGATCAGATACTCAATCCTTCAAATAGGTGGTAATCCCGGTGGTATGTCTTGTGGAAAGATGTCAGCAAACTCCTGCAAAATGTTAGTGACAGCAGGAGGCAAAGATGAAGGCACGTCCTTGAATGAAAATAATGCCTCTTTGCACACAAAAGCATAGCAAACAGATTTGCTGAAATCTACATCATCAATATCATATTTGGTGGCAAGTAAACATCCACTATTCAATTTAATTTCAGATCCAACATGAGATGATGGATTGTTATAAGGTTTCATTTGTTGCTCAAATTCTTTTGCCACAATCTGATTTTCACTCTTATTTTGCTCCTATTTTGCTTTATTAGCTCAATGAATATCATCTTTCAAAATGAAATCTGGAGTCTTAGGAAGCAAAGTAATATGTTTATCCTTATTAACAAGAGTATACTGATTGTTTCTACCATGGTGTACATAATTTTTATCAAATTGCCATTGTCTACCAAGTAATAAGGAACATGCTTGCATGGGTATCACATCACAATCAACAAAATCAACATATGTCGCTATACTAAAATGCACGCGAACAGTGCATGACAACTTCTCCACCATATCCATGCTAGCCAAATTGTTGCAGCTCCCTCCATCTATGATGACGCGAACATAACGTTCCTTCACAACTCCCTTTGTATGGAACAAATTGTGCCTCTGGTTTTTCTCAGCTTGTGTGATCTGCATACTCAAAACACATTAAGCAACTAAAAATTCATACCTGTCACCGTCGTCAACAGCCATGTAATGGGTCTCCTGTTCAGAAACATCTCCAATGTGTTTCACGTGTAATAAGAGCTAAAGTCTCCTCATCATAGCCACTAGCGGACTCATACCCACCATCCTCAGTAGCAATCATGACACGCTGATATTTGCATTCCCTCGCAAAATGACCTCTTCCCTTACAACAACGACAAATAATATCACTTGTGTGCCCTGTTGAAGCCATGGATGAAGAGGACCTTTGTGCAGGCCTGATAGGTGCGCTCTTGGCAGAGAGTTGTGATTGTGCATGCTTTCTTGTATCACGGCTGGAGGTGGGAACTGACAGAGGTGTCGGTGCAACAGAATGTGTGGAAGTAGAAGATGCACGCGGTGTCCATGATGAAGGTCGACCTGCAGAAAAGTTAGTGCACGCCAAAGCCTGTTGATCCTGCACTTCATGTTCAGCTTTGCAAGCAAGATGGAATAAATGAGTGATATTATTATACTCCTTATACTCTAGAATGGCCTGAATCTCTCTATTTAAACCACCCATAAAACGTGCAAGCATAGCTTCATTATCCTCAATAATACCACATCTAATCATGCCAGTTTGTAATTCTAATAATATTCTTCTACATAATTTTTTTCTTGTCTTAAATGCTGCAGGTTTTGTAGTAATTCACGTTGATAATATGGTGGAACCCAACAAGTACGCATAGTAGTTTTCAAAGCAACCCAAGTAGTTGGAATATTATTCGGATATAATCTATGATGTTCAGACCACCACACACAAGCAAAACTAGTGAAAGCACAAAGAGCAGAAACAACACGTCTCTCCTCGAGATATTCTAAACATGTGAAATGTTGTTCGATTTCTAACTCCCAAGTAAGATATATATCAGGAACATATCTACCCTCAATTGATGGAATATTCAATTTTAGTTTAGGGAGATGGTCTTGATCTCGTACCCGAGGGTGTGGTGCAGCCCTACCATTGCGATTATTTGCATGTGGAAGTCCTGGTGGTTGTGGTGCTGGTGGTTGCATGTAGTTCTGATTTTGATCAACCTTATCCTTGTAATCTCCCGCGTAATCGTCCTCCTCCTCAGTAGCACTAGGAGCCACAGAAGTATCAACAGCAGCACCAATAGTTTGGCCAGGCTCAAGAGGGACATAGCTCGCTTTGCGGAGGGCTGTTTCGTGACGTGGAGGTGGTTGTTGTTGTTGTTGTTGTTGTTGTTGTTGTTGTTGTTGTTGTTGTTGTTGTTGTTGTTGTTGTTGTTGTTGTTGTTGTTGTTGTTGCAATGCTGCAGCAGGTGGATGTAAACACACAAGCACTTCAGCGAATTTGGCATCCCACTTGGTGACAATTGACTTCTCAATGTCATCCATCCTCGCTAGGGCATTGCCAAAACTGGTCATCACATCTTCTACCTGTTGACCCATCATTTGCTGAAATTTATCATGCAACTCCTTGTTCGTCATGTTCTCCCAGTCAGTCTCGTCGACTTGTGATCCTGCCATGGTTAGCAGCAATAGAAACACAGAAAAATATGATCCTACAGACTACTAGAAAATGGTGGTGGTGGGACGTCACAAATCCGTCAAGCAAAACTCAAATTCTTACCAGTTCTTACCCAACAACAGGTGGTGATCGGCAACCGTGGTAGTCAAAACTCTCAAAGCTTGGATAAACCGATTACCAGGGAGAGTCAAATGCACGACGTAGATGTATGTGGAGTTGGGAAGGCTTATAATATGGTAGCAAAGATGGTCAGCAATAATCAATTCAGAGATGCAAAGGTGAATAAACGCTCAACAACGATACTGTGCTGGTCCTAGGCTAGACCGTACTAGAGACGCGAGCCTAGAACACTAACAAAATCACGGCGCTGCACGTAATCAAGGGGAAAGCACATTGAATTTTTCCGCCTCATTTTTTGCGCTCCTTTTTTTTTGCTGAAAAGCACTATAATGACGAGTGTCTCAAAACTCTTCCCAAATCAAAATAACACGATGGGCACAAAACTTTTTGATTTTTTTTCTTCCGAAATTAGGACAGCGAAGTGGGATTGGATCAATAATATTTTTGCGAAATTTCATTTTTCCAATATTCAAAATAAATGAGAGAAGATAATATGACTTCTTCAAGAATATAATAAAAATGTTGGAATTTGATTTTGAGTAAATAAATTTTTTGATTTTTTTTTGCAATTTATTATTTCAAAAATTGCATTAAAAAGTTATTTTTTAGGCATTTTAATATCAGAAAAATGTTCACATTGTTCTAAATATTAGGTTTAGACGATGAAAATTGTTTCTCGTATTTTTAGAATTTTTTTGTATTTTTTTGGTTCATGCGAATTTATAAAAAAAAAGTTTTTTGGCCCGAGTCAACAGGGCCAAAGACCCAGCCGCCCGTGCGGCCCAGCTCACCCCGCCGTCGCCTTCCTCCTGCTCACCTTCGTGCTTGGCATGGACGCCGAGGCGAGTCCGGGCAGGACTCTGCACTTGGCCGGCCCCTCGTCCAAACCACACCCCCGGCCCCATTATAAGGCCACCGCCGCCGCCCCTCGCCCCCTCACACTACCGCCCGTCGCCTTAGCCGCCGCCGTGCCTGCAAGCCGCCACCGCCGAGCCGAGCCACCGCGCCGCCGCCTCGCTTCGCCGCCACCTCGCATCGCCCCAACACCCGCACCACGCCGCCGTCGTCCGCAGCCGACCCGCCGCCGCCCATTAGCCCAACCCGACCCGCGGACCCGACAGATCTGCGAGGTAATTAAACCGCCCTTTTTTTCATTCGATTTTAAAAAAACCCTAGATTGGTTTTTTGGTTTTATTATTTGACGAACGTCCGTTGTTTAGTTACAGAAAACGAACATTCGCAAATTAGTCTTTTTTTTGTTTATTTTTTGTCAAGGACCTATCCGCGATGAATTTTTTTATAGATCGGTCCCTAAACTTCAAACCCTCGTAACTCTTTACTCGTTAGTCGGAATTAGATGAAACCAACGCCAATTTCTTTGTGTCGATCTTGTCTTTCCAGTAGAGCAGCTCAAAGTTGATTTTGAAAGTTTTAAAATTTGAATTCAAACAGTTTTGTGTTTTAAATTCTTTTGATCAGAATTTGAGTTTCGTAACTCCATTTGAGTTGATTCTTTTTGCAAATCAAAGCTCTTGACCTAAACTTTCTGATAAGGAAAAATTCACTTAATTTTGGTACTGTTAGAAATTGTTTTCTGTTGCAAGAGTGATTCATTTGTTTTCAAAGTTTTTCGAGCTCTGTTCTCCAATTCTGTTACATGATTGCTTATGTATGCTATTGTTTCATTGCGATAGAATTGCTGGAGTGCGAAGCGTGCTACTACGAGTCTTTATGTTTCAACGATTGTCGGCAAGGCAAGTTCATACTTTGATCATATTTTCTAATACCTAGTTTTTACTACATTAGTTATACCCTCAAACACTTGCATGAGTAGGACTGGATACATAATATGATACTTTGTAGTTCATGAGGTAGGAACCCAATGACTTGAGATCAACCAAGGGAATATACACTTTCTTACTTATTGCTTAGCCATGCTTGTAGACGTGGATTGGTATGAGTGATTTCATGAAAGTTGTGAGATTAATAACAACTAAGGGTTTCTTTAAGGTGGAATTTCATTCACATCTAGGTGGATTGGTTGCAGGGCACCTGGAGAATCCAGTGTTGTCCTAGGAAATCCCGGAGGACCCGTGTGATTATACTATGGAATGCCACCTAGGCTCAAAGGGATCATATATCATTCATGCCTTGAAACTTCCGTGTACGGCCACAAGAAATTATGGGCTCTGGCATAGTTGAGTATTTTGTCTGACCTCTTTCTGTGGTAGACTAGAAGATGTAGTGGATATAGGTGGTACGGTCTTCCCAGGGTTAAGAGTTAATGCTTTTGAAAGATTGTGTCTCGGTCAGCCATTTCTCAAACACCCTGCAGAGCGAGAAATTAAAACGGAGGCGATCGAGTCTTCTGGGGAAAAGTGTGTAAACCTCTGCAGAGTGTACAAACTATTCATGAGTAGCCGTGTCCCCGGTTATGGACTTTCTTGAGTATCCTGGTATTTGAATTATGGACTGATCTCATCACTTTATTTAAATTTTTGGGTTAATAATGACTTTGGTTTGGGATTGAGATGGAGGAACCATTCTCAATTGTTCATGCTTAAATTTAACGAAGTAGTTAAATTAATATATTCCTTTGTTGTAGGGAAAAACTAGCTTTATGAAAAAATAAACCTTACAGCCTCCACCAGCCAAATATGCATATAGTTGTAGACAATGCTCATTATCATCACAGTGTGTTCTTGTTAGCATATTCAATGTGCTGACCTACATGGCTACAACGTATCATGTTGTTGAGTTTTCAGACGGAGATTAAGGTGCGATAGGTCATTGTCATGCAGTCAATGTTGGCCGTGGAGTTGGATGGACTCAACTACTCTTCATAGCTTTCGCACTTTATTTAGATGGCCTTCAGCCATTCTCGTCTAATGGATATTACCTCTACGAGGACTTTTCGATGTAATAAAGTGTGATTGAACCTCTGTTATAAATCCTCGAGTACTGTGTGTGAGCATACCGATCCAGGGACGACACTGAGCATAGAGACTTCGGTTCATTGGCATCGTGGTCGCTACAAGATGGTATCAGATCACACGTTGACTGTAGGACGCGACCACTAGGATAAGCCATAGGATGTTCTCCTCTACTCATTCTACTTCTTCTCTACTCATTCTAATTCTTCTATATTTTTCTTCTCTATAGATGTCAGACCCAGGCTGCAAGTTCACTCAACCAAACGAAGACACCCCTTTCAGAAAGCACTTGAAGGAAGTCACTAGATATTTGCACATTGGAATACCAAGTATCACTAGAGATCTCTACGCAACGTCACAGGAAGATGAGTGCTGGAAGATCAAAGTTAGTGTACCTGGGAGGACTATTGCACCATTCACGGAACCACTGGAGCTAGCATTCGACGCATTGACATGGAGCTTGGGAAATAGTATGGCAGCTCACATCACATTTGGACGCATATGTGAAGTCCACAACAAGGACCTTGAAGACGCCATCTACCAGATTTGTGGACGTTGAGACCGGTAATGGGAGATGCTTCGCACTAGGAAGGATGGATCCATTGCAGCTTACATCCAGGAGATGGACTAGCATATTCGACACTACGATAATCAGATGTGCGCACTTATGCAGAAGACCAACATGGTGATAACTCGGAATGTGGAGCTAGAAGAAGAACTCAAGGCAGTATGGGATGGATATGAAGAGGAAATCGCCTTACTTTTGGAGCAGAATGAAGCACTGAAGAAGAAGGTTAGAACTAGTATAGTGAAGCCAGAACGAGCGATAGGAATTTGTATCGAGAACTACATTCTGATAGACGACACCGACAATGATGAAAGTGACTATGAAGACGAAGCTAGAGCAGATATCATGGAGTCTTCAGATGACAGTGATTAGATGACCACCCTGTAAGCCTTAGTATTAATCCGAGTAGTTAGAATCGTTCGCTTGATTTGTAATAGGATCTTTTGATTGCTCTTGTTTGAAATTGAGTGATATGATATGAAATTGTTTGTCTCATGTGCATATGGGTAGTGATTCCCCCCTAGACCTCATTCTATTCTAATCTCTCCCCTCTAAACCCCTCAGATGCCTCCGAGACGTGAGCCTGGATTTGAGTTTCCCCCTGAGCTCACCCAGTTGATCCAACAACAGAACACTTTAATGCAACTAGTTGTTCAGATTCAGAACAACAACAACAACAACCCACCTCCGCCACCCCATGATAAATTGACCTGGTTCTTAAGGTTGCAACCACTAGTGTTCTCTAGTAGCACCGAGCCTATAATTGCAGATGACTGGCTCTGTAAGATGGGCAGAGAGCTAGCAACTGCAGGATGCACATATTCAGAGAGAGTGCATTTTGCTGCACATCAGCTTGAGGGACCAGGAGCCACTTGGTGGGAGAACTACACTGCCACCTACCCACTTGCTGCGATTACTTGGGATCAGTTTCAGCAAGCTTTTTACATAGTACATGTCGCAGCAGGAGCCATGAGCCTGAAGAAGCGTGAGTTTCGCAACTTACGCCGAGGAAACCACATTGTGGGGCAACACGTGGATGATTTTAGGCAGTTAGCTCGCTATGCACCAGATGATCTGTCCATTGACGCCGCGAAGCAGGAAAGTTTCTAGAAGGACTCAGTGATGAGATGAGCATGCAACTGATGCTAGCAACCTACAACAACTATCAAGACCTAGTGGACAAAGATATTATGTTAGAAGGAAAGCAGCAACAGATTGACAACCAAAGAGGAAGTATGGAGCTGGGAAGTTTAACTCTGGAGCCTAGCAGAAGCCCCGCTATACCCCATACTCAGGAGGACACAACCATCCCACCCATAACCATGGAGGCCATTCTAATAATGGAGGAACTGCACACAACCACAATGGTGCTAGGAATGGCAATGGGAATGGAGGAAGCAACAATCAGAATCGTTCCACTCCATCCACAACCGCCAAGAAGGATCTGAGTCACATTACTTGTTTCAAGTGCGGGAAGACCGGACACTACGGTACTGAGTGCCCTGGGTCAAAGAATGGGAATGGCAATGGAAGCTCAAGAAAGAAGCCCAACCCGTTCACCGGAGGACAAGTGAACCACGTCAATGTGGAGGAGATTGACGAGCAGCCCGACACAGTTGTCGGTAAGTTTTTGATTAATGCATTTACTGCCCTTGTTCTTTTTGACATCGCATTCATACATATCAAGAGGTTATGTGGAAAAGTATAAATTGCCCACCGTAGCCTTAGGATGCCCATGTTAGTGAGTTCCCCTGGAGTAGTGTATAGGGTTAGCCATGGATGCTATCAAGTGTCGTTGACAATTGGAAGACATGTATTTCCCACGGACCGCATTCTTTTGGAATCTCAGGGTTTGGATGTAATCATAGGTATGGATTGGCTATCCAAGTTTGGAGGAAACATCGGTTGCGCTAGTAGATCAATTCTTCTCACCACCCCGGAAGGAAAGAGGATCAAGTATGTATCGAGGCACACACACCCATGAAAGCGCATGTGAATGCACTCACGGGAGTTGTTCAGGAAGAAGTTCCAGTTGTGAAGGATTACCCCGATGTATTCCCGGACGAGTTACCCGGCATGCCACCGGATAGAGACATATAGTTCTTAATTGAACTATTACCCAGTACCAGACCAATATCTAGGAGACAATACCGGATGCCCGCTAATGATCTGGAGGAGATCAAGAAGAAAATCAAAGAGTCAATGGATAAGGGTTACATACGACCAAGTTCATCACCGTGGGGAGCTCCAGTGCTCTTAGTCGAGAAGAAGGATGGATCGTTGAGAATGGTTGTTGATTATCGTGCACTGAACGAAGTGACAATAAAAAATAAGTACCCATTGTCGATGATCAACGATCTGTTTGACCAACTGCAAGGAGCCAAGTTATTCTCTAAGATCCATTTGAGCTCAGGATATCATTAGCTTAAGATCCGAGAACAAGATATAACCAAGACATATTTTACCACAAGGTACGGGCTTTATGAGTATACAGTTGTGTCATTTGGTTTGACTAAGGCTCCTGCCAATTTCATGAGTATGATGAACAAGGTATTCATGGAGTTCTTGGATAAGTTTGAGGTAGTATTCATTGATGACATATTGATATACTCCAAGAATGAAGAGGAGCACAAGGAACATTTCCGTTTAGTTCTCGAGAAGCTCCGAGAATATCAGTTATACGCCAAGTTCAATAAATGTGAGCTTTGGTTGAAGGAAGTTGAATTCCTTGGGCATGTGATATCAGGAGACGGTATATCCGTAGACCCCGCCAAGTTTGAGGCAGTCACAGAATGGAAGGCGCCCACCTCGGTTGGCGAAATTCGCAGTTTTCTTGGACTCGCGGGATATTACCGGAGATTGATTGAGAATTTCTCAAAGATTCCAAAACCCATGACGGAGTTATTGAAGAAGGAGACTAAGTATAAGTAGACTGAAGAGTGTGAGGCCAGTTTTCAGGATTTGAAGAAATGTTTGGTTACAACCCCAGTGCTGAATCTTCTGGATATACGCAAGTATTTCCAAGTGTACTGTGACGCTTCTCGTCAAGGACTTGGAGGTGTTCTCATGCAAGACGGAAGAGTTGTGTCGTACGCTTCATGTCAGCTTCGACCACATTAGCTGAATTATGCTACGCATGATTTGGAGTTAGCAGCCGTAGTGCATGAACTCAAAACCTGGAGACATTTTCTTATTGGAAACTGTTGTGATGTATAAACGGATCATAAGAGTTTGAAGTATATCTTCACATAGAAGGAGTTGAATCTCAGGCAAAGGAGATGGCTTGAGCTCATAAAGGATTACGACATGAGGTTGCATTATCATCCAGGAAAAGCCAATTTTGTGGCAGATGCTCTAAGCCGCAAGAGTTATGTAAACACCATCATTTTCGGAGGTTTACCCAGGAGTTAGTTGATGATCTTAGGGATTTGCAAATGGAGATAGTCCCTTGAGGTTATGTTGCCACCTTGGAAGTTCAGTCCACTTTTTTGGGAAAGATTCCAGTCACTCCTATGAAAGGAGTCAAGAGATTCCAAACTCGCGGGAAGTTGGCACCCAGATTTATTGGCCCCTTTCCAATTATTTATCGAGTGGGCACTGTTGCTTATCAGTTGGAATTACCCCCGGAATTGTCGGATGTGCACAACGTGTTTCACGTCTCACAGTTGAGGCGGTGCATATCCCCGCCCGAGAAAAAGACTGTCATGACAGACATAGAATTGGCAAAGGATTTAACGTATGAAGAAAGGCCGTTCAAAATTGTGGATCAGATGGAAAGAGTCACTCGCAGTAAAATAAGGAAGTTTTATAAAGTCAAGTGGGAGCATCACACTAAGTCAGAAGCAACCTGGGAACAAGAAGAGTTCCTACAGACATATTATCCGGAATGGTTTTCCCAAGCAACCAAATCTCGAGGACGATATTTATTCTAAGTGGGGGAGGTTTGTGACACCCAGATTTTTGCCCTCTTTTATTTGCCAGAGCTTTATTTGAATTTATTTTAAACCTTGGGATTTTTGAATCATTTCATATGGACTTAAACACTTGGGTACCCTTGACTTTCACCCAAGTGCCTCCTATCCATCTCAAACCATCTTTTCCCTCTCGACCACTCTAATATACTTTATGGAATATTTTCTTATTTGAAAAATATTCACTTTTCTTCCCAAAACCATAGCTAAATACTTTGTGCTCCAAAGCAACCCCTATTTTTCTGGCTCACATAAATCTGAGGAAATTCCTAAATATTCTTTGGACCCTAAGACACATTCTCGAGCAAAAATATTGCACCACTTTTCAGAATATTTTTGCTATAGAAAATCTTTTCAATTCTGGACAAAAATGGTAGTTTCTACAGCAACTACCATTTTACTTGCTCCATTGCTTCTGAAACTCCTTGTGCATCTTCACCATAGTAACTCTTGGCTAGCCTCCAAAGCACAGCCTCCAACTCTTAACCATTTTACCTTAGTAAACTCTCAAAGTTTCTGTCCAGAAACTTACCAGGCGTGTGATTTTCTTTCTACTGCGTCTGGAAAGAAACCAACCACGGGTAACTCTCCTATCTACCACGAACAACACGCCATACATAAATTTTGGCACCAAGTCAGCCAGTAGGCATAGTTCGCGCGGTGACCATGCATGTACACCATGCCATGGCTGCCTGTCGGCGCGCTCTGGATGCCGCCGAGCACTCTGTAGAGTGCGTGCTCGCTTCCGCGCCTGCCCAAGCGTGCCAAACCGCGCCACCATCATCGTCTTCACCTCTACAGCCCCCCTCTAGTGCTCGCCGACACCGGAGCTCGCCGCAGCAAGCACGAGCGCGGTCCGACCAAGGCAACAGTGCGGTGCGCACTATGCTCGTCGCCACCCCAGCACCCCTGTGCTCATCCCCGTCTGTCCACAGCTCCCTCGTGA
>LR738711.1:497331224-497419345 GCA_902687465.1 Secale cereale | reverse complement strand
CACTGACGCCATTCATCGCCGAGCGCAGCGTCCAGGTGTCGCCAGCGGAGCCCCGTTCCCCCCTCTCGGCTCGCCTATATATAGGCCCCCTCCCAGCCGCTCCGAGCAACCAGCTCCACTCCCACACACACAGAGACTGTGTAGAACCCCGTGGCCCGGCCGGGCAGGCCACAGGCCACCGTCTCCAAGCTCAAGCTCATCGGCGATCCCCTCGGGTCATCGAGGCAGCTCCAGACCCTCTCAGGCCAAGGCGGCCCTACTAGAGCCTCCACCACTCTCTGGTAGAGCCACTCCACCTAGCTGGAGCTGCTGGAGACGTCGTTGCTCGCCGTCTTCTTCATTTTCGGCGACCACCCTGTTCTGCCTCCGCCTACGAGCTCTGTTCCGACACCGTCCGACCACCCCTAGCTACCCTACGGGTACGGGCAGGTGTGCCTCGACCCCCTCCGTTGATCTATCCTTTCCATCTTGGCCAAGGAGCAGCGTCACCGGCGTGCGCTCCGGCGAAGCCACGGCCGCCCCTGTTCTTCCCCCTCTCTCCTCCCCACCTGACTAGCGGGGCCCGCTAGCCAGCCTCTCCGTACCCGCGCGAAGCGGTACGAGTGGTGCCGCTCTGGGCGTTTAGGCCTTCGACGTCACCCCCCTTATTCTATTTATTTAAATTTCTAAATTTAAATCTATTCCAGAGAACCTCAAATTGCAATAACTTTTTAACCATAAGTCCAAATGAATTGATTCTGTTTGCATTGTGTTCTTTGTAAAGAAATCTTGCAGCACACCAAAAATGAGACTATTCGGTACTGTGTAGATTTTCTGGTCAATTTTTGAATGATTCTTGATATTTGCTTTTTGTACTTTTATTTATTTTCAGAAGAGGAAACTTGTCTTGAGGATCACCAGGAGGCTTGTGAGCCTCATTTGAGCTAAGGCAAGCCACAACAACATTTTCATAGTGCCATTTCAATATTTGTGATTTTTTTAACTTTAACAAATGATTAAATTTATGCATATGAATTAATTTGATAAATACTTTCTGTTGGTTGATGTATTTATTTGTTTCATTCAGTTTACAGAAAATTGGAGTTTGGTTTAAGCTATTAAGATAGTTAAAAGAAAGTTGGGATCTTGAGAATGATTCTGGACATGCATATGTGAAGTTACTTTCTTTTACATAAGTATTATGATAAAATTTTGCTAGAATAAGTTCTTGTTTAATTATAAATTATAACCAGAATAATAGTGAAGTTGTGATGTTCTTAGTGAAGTAAAGTTGACCCAGTTGTACTTTTGTAGTGCATCTTTGGTGTGACATTGTTTTTGTTTTTATGAGGCATTTTGGTATATTGCATTCCATGGCATTGTATGACACCGGTTGTTTATTTTTCTTTAAGTTGAATCTTTTAATAACTCAACTTGAATAAATTGTTGACCGGGTCATGGTGCCATTGAATCGAGTCTTTTCCCAGTGCAACCACATTTGCCTTTATGGGAAGGTCTTTATTCGGCCATTGTCATGCCTCTTGTCGGTACCTCCAGATAGGGAAGGTTATGGGCATGTAGTACCCGGGCCCAGTAAGCAGACATAACCTTGTGTGCCCGTTGTTAAGTTTATGGTACCGAGTCCCCGTTTGGGAAAATTATTGTTCGGCCACGACTGTGGTCGATGTGCCTTTGGTAGGCACAGGGCCACCCAGGACTGTTCCAGTAGGAAATGAGTCAGAGTGGCCGAGGGAGTGTCATGGCAATGGAAGGGTTTTGTCGGAACGTCGTTGGTGCACCCAAATGGGAGAACGAGGCCATGGGTTCCGTGGTGTGGGTACAGTGCACTACCTCTGCAGAGTGTAATTAATCTATCGATAGACGAGTCCACGATCATGGACACGCTCGAAAGTAAGTCACACCATGGGTCAACATAAAAAACATTTGCTCACTAAATTCTAAAATTTGGTACTGTAAAGAATTGGTGGAAGAGCGACCGAAATGGTTTGAGACCAAGTATGGCCAGGTTGGTTATCGCCGGAAGGGTCACGATTTATGTCCTGTTGAAATGAATAAGTTTGTAGTTTTAACCACCATGAGTAAGTCAGACCGAGGTTTTATTTCTACAAAGGCATGAGCACATCATGTTAATATATATATATAAGTTTGTTGCTGCATATTTAAAATTAAATGATTATCATGATATTCCTTGTCATTATGACTTTTGTTTGCTGTAAGCTTGCAAGTATATTCAATGTACTGACCTGGCGTGTCATGCCGGATTTCAGGAAAGTTTTGCTGGAAAGGAGTGCCGTCTAAGTCTAGCCCGTGTCCACATCGGTGTCCCTATGAGATGGAGTTCCGCTATGACCTCGTTCCGCTGCTGCGTAGTTTTATGCCCGAGGCCTTTTATGTTCATTAAATAATGTACATATTGTCCAGCCGCACCGTGTGTGCCGCTCGGCCTCGCTACCTGTTGTAATGTAAAACTATGGTCCGCTAGTATCAATAAAGCAGTTGTTTTCTGTAGCAAGATGTTGTGTGTTGCCAGAAGACAAGGTCTCTAGGCTGGCAATGCAAGGTAATCCGGTCGCTCTGATCCGGGTGCCACAAATTAATACATTCCTTTATTGTAGGGAAAACTAGCTTTATGCAAAAATAAACCTTACAGCCTCCACCAGCCAAATATGCATATAGTTGTAGACAATGCTCATTATCATTACAGTGTGTTCTTGCCAACATATTCAATGTGCTAACCTGCATGTTGCAACATATCATGTTGCAGAGTTTTCAGACAGAGATAAGGTGCGATAGGTCATTGACATGCACTCAATGTTTGGCGTGGAGTTGGATGAACTCAACTATTCTTCATAGCTTCCGTAGTTTATTTAGATGGCCTTCAGCCATTCTCATGTAATGGATATTACCTCTTCGTGGACTTTTCGATGTAATAAAGTGTGATTGAACCTCTGTTATAAATCTTCAAGTACTGTGTGTGTCAGCATACCGATCCAGGGATGACACTGAGCACAGAGACTTCGGTTCATTGGAATCGTAGTCGCTACGGTTGCTACCTCACCAAAATACTCTATGCCTCATTAGGTATGAAGAGTATCCTCCCCAAGCAGTTGGGGAACATCACCAAGGCCAAGGAGAAGTGCCCCAAGTCACCGAGGAGGAAGAACAAGGCCAACGGAGTGGGACAGAAAGTCCGATGCAGCCCCGTGCGCACGACCCCCAAGACCCCGTGTCCACGGGTTGCATAGGAAGTGGCGCTGGAGCGACCCCGTGCGCACGAGCCTGTACCGTGCGCACGGGACCCCCGTGCGAATGGGCCCAACTTACCCCATGCGCACTGGGCCTACAGGATGGGCGACTGAGATGCTGTTGGGATCACCCTCTTCTTCCACTTCGACCCCAAGCCTATATATTTCGTACCTAGGGTTATGTTTAGGACAAGCAAAGTGTATGTGAGATATTGTGAGCTTTGCTCCTTCCCTCTAGTGGATCAAGACCCCTGTAGGGAAGAATCTGTGTCGATTTCAAGACCACCATAAGGAGAAGACTATCATCAAGACATCACCTCCTCTAGGAGTGGGAAAAACCTTTACCTAGTGCTTGTTTCCTTGGATTGTTCATGTATTCTTGTGGATCTATTTGTTTGCTATTCTAGTAGATGTGTAATTGGGTTTTGTTGGAGTGAATTCCTCTTTGTGTTCTTGGTGTCCATCCTCTTTTTCCCCCTCCAAGTGTGAAAAGATCCCTCTTAGGGTTCCACCCTACATCATCTTGGTATCATGAGCAAGGTTGATTCACATCTTGGAGTCCCTACCCTCCATTTCTAGTTTTTTTTGTGTTTTCGTCCTAATCCGAAAATCCCCACCAAAAATAGCCCCAAAAGTTTTCTTGAAAATTGTTTGATCTTGTGAGATTTCGTTCATTTGGTCCACGAAATTCTTGTTTGGAAACTGGATCTACCCCTCCACCACATCCCACAACCACCCCACGTCATAATCTAGGCTAATTTTGGGTTTTACCCACAAATTCATCCAAGATCAGCCGCCACCCGCACACCCCGTGCACACGGGTCGTCGGGACCCTATGCACATGGGACCACGTGCACACAAGCCTCACAGACCCCGTGCGCATGGCCCTCACAATTTTTGTTGGCCATTTCCATTTTCATCCAATTTTTTCATTCCACCACCACTCACGTTCTTCCGCAATATTTCTCGTGGTTGTTTGAGTTTTGGGTTGCGGTTTCCTTTGTGTCCTAAGGTGTTTAGGATACTTAGGAGCGACTTGGACATCATCATCACCGCCACTCGCCATCGACTCGGACTCCACATTGTCTACGACAACATCATCTTCATACCAACCATAAGAAAGGACGGTAACCTCGACGACGCCTTTGTGCTACACTTGCCATTACCTTGATAGCCTCGAGCCTCTTTTGCGTAGCTTACCCATTGAGACTAGCTTGTTCAGTATTGCCGGGCCACACATTAGTGTTACGTCTCTCCCGTCCATATACTACTTGTTACCTCATATCGTGGCTCATATATCAAGCATTGTGGCATAATAAAAAAAAGGAAGGAAGAAAAAGCTTTTAGGCAAAAGAGAAGAGAAGAAAGAGCTTGTAAGCAAAGCATTGCGCCTTTCGCATATCATTCAGCTAGCTCATCATTAAGGTTCATATCTACAAAAGCATACTTGGGATAGTGAGATGACTCGTTTCTCTATTAGGTTGGTGCACTAGCGTATCTAGCCCATTAGTGCAATCGAGCTAGCATCTCTCTAGTATCTGTGCAACACGAGCTTTGATCACTCCTTGGTTGTGTGGATCCCATCTATCTTCCGTGTGTGTGTGTTCCTAGTGATATCTTTGGGTTTGATCTATTTGTCTTAGTTGCGATTTGTGCATCTTTTCAACTTTTTCAACATCTTGACAATCATTTGCTTGAATTATTCGTGCCATATCCTAACCGAGATCCTCGAAAAGCGTTTTGTGTGTGTAGGTGTGAGAAACAAAACCCGGTACTAATTCTACTATTATAGCATCATGTGGGACCGTACTTGATACACCCACAATCTTTGGAAAAGGTAACTTTGGTATTGTTCTTCTCATTTTCCTACTCACCAACACTTCCACATGATCGATAGGCCTTCTTCTTCAGCGAACCCTCTCTTTGAGGAGCAAGATGACGAACATGACTACGTCACCAAGAAGCACTTCTTCATCACCCAATGGGCTCTACATCAGGAAAGTGAAGCTTTGGGCGATCGCATCGAGCATCTCGCGAAGGACCTACGTCAATCGGAAGCAAGACAACTAGACTACTTGGACAACAAGCTCTCCAAAGAAATGGACGACTTCAGCCACTTGATCATGCACCGCTCGTCTTTGTTAACTTCTTCACCAAGACAACACCACTCAAGTCACCACTCGTCGTCAAACTCTTCTTCCAACACAAGTTATCCTTGACGCGACGACACTCAAGACCGCCTAGCGCAAGAAAATCCGTTCCATGGCAATGGACTACAAGACTAAGTTCGAGCACGTGAGCACGCGCGACGCCAAGACCGAGATGCCATGGACCAAGACAAACTACCACCACATCTTCCATGACAAGCCTCTTGAGACAGCGACCGAAACCGACAAGAGCAACAAAGCCATGAATATCAAGCCAAAGTGGCCCAAGTGCACTCCGAGAGTCCTCAAGAACCGTTGCAGCGCACAGTCGACAAGTCCGAGAACAAGAGGAAGCACTTCGTCATGCACGACAAGAAGAAATGGCACATCGCGAATAACAACAAGAATGGCGAAATTGGGCACACATGCCGCGCCCTCATCCTTGCCAAGAGCGTCATCATGGCGAAGAACATGTTCCACGACAAGAGCATCACCACCACCAGCACTACGATGAAGAACTATGCTACGGCAAGCTCAAGTTCAACGTGCCCAAGTTCTGAGGAAGCAACGACACCGAGGAGTATTTCTCATGGGCATTTAAAGTGGACAAGATATTCGTTATCCACAACTATGAAGAGGAGAAGAAGATCGCAATGGCATCTCTCTAGTTTCAAGACTACATTCTAATTTGGTGGGAACAAGTAGTGAAACGACGACGTGAGAAGAACGAGCCTACCCTCACGACTTGGATACAAATGAAATATGTCATGCGAGCCCACTTTGTGCCTACCTACTACACACGAGATCTCTTCAAGAAGCTCCAACTCCTCAAGCAAGGCACTAAGACGGTGGAAGAATACTATCAAGAGATGGATATTGCCATGATACGAGCCAATGTCAAGGAAGATGATGAGCAAATTATGGCACGATTCTTGAACGGTCTCTCCCAGCCAATATGGAAGATTGCTGATTTCCAGGCATACTCCAACCTTCCCGAGCTAGTTCATCAAGCGATCAAGGCGGAACGACAAGTATAAGACGACTTCAAGTACGCCAAGTACACATCCAAGAACTACGACTCCTACAGTCAAGTGACTACAACTTCGGGACCTCCTAACTCGACTGGAGCATCTCCAAGTACCGGCGACAAGTAAAGTTTCAAGCAAGCGACTCCTTCCTTGACTCGTCCTTCGGCAAGCATCTACAAGAACAAGACTTCTTCTTCGGCACCATAGGACGATCCCGTCAAGAAAAGTTCTATCAAGTGCTACACATGTGGTGGCCATGGACACAAGTCTTTCCAATGCACCAACAAGCGCACAATGATCTTTAACGATGATGGCACGTACGACTCCATGTGTGAAGATGAGATGGACGCTACTAAGCATGTGGCAATGCACCGCCAAGTGAATGACGATGAAGACAATCAAGTCTTTTGCGACAACGACTCAAGTCCCGCTCTCATCATCTCCAAGGTCTTGACACTTCAACACCAACAAGACGAAGACCAATGGTGTCACATCTTCCACACCAAGACCGGCATCAAGGGACGTTCCGTCAAGGTTATCATCCATGGAGGAAGTTGCCATAATTTGGCAAGTGAAGAGCTATGCGACAAGCTTGAATTGGTCAAGACGAAGCACCCGCATACATACAAGGTACAATGTCTTAGTGAACGGCACAATTTGAGTCGAGCACACCGTGCAAGTTTCCTTCAAGATCGGAGCATACGAGGACACATTGGAGTGTGATGTGGTACCTATGTCGGTTTGCCATCTTCTCCTCGGAAGACCATGGCAATTCGACCGCGGAGTCAACCATACCGGACGTACCAACCACTACAGCTTCAAGATGAAGGGCAAAGTGTTTGTGCTACGTCCTATGTCACCAAGTCAAGTATCCGCAAGCAATAAACAAACCATCATGGATAGAATAGTAAGAGAGTGATCCACCAAAAAGAGAGTGATGGCCACAAGCCTAAATCAAGCACCTCCACGATGAGTGACAAGAAAGAACTAGTGCTATTTGCCACCAAAATTGAGATGAGAGAAGTGTGTGAGAACCAATCGAGTATATTCCACCTTGAGCTTCTATGCAAAGGGGAAGCAAACCAACTAACACTTCACCACCTCTACCTTTGGTGTTGTCTCAAGTGTTGTAGGATTTTCAAGATGTCTTTCCAGATGAGCTACCTCCGGGACTACCTCCTCTTCGCAGCATCGAGCACCGCATCGACCTCATCCCCGGAGCGCCCCTTCCTGACAAGGCACCTTACCATGTGAACCCAGAAGAGACCAAGGAGATAAAACTCATCAACAACACCACGTCCACGAAAGCATGAGCCCTTGTGCCGTTCCGGCAATCCTTGTCCCCAAGAAAGAAGGCACCTATTGTATATGTTCCGATTGCCGTCCAATCAATCCTATTACCGTTAGATATCATCACCCAATACCGCTCTTAGATGATATGCTTGATTAGCTTAGTGGAGCCACAATCTTTTCAAAGATTGACCTCAAAAGTGGCTTATGAGTGGAAAACCGCTTTCAAAACGAAGTTCGGGTTGTATGAATGGCTTGTTATGCCCATGGGTTTAACCGAGGCACCCGACACGTTTATGAGAATGATGCACTATGTTTTTAGTCCTTATGTTGGAGTCTTTGTAGTAGTCTACTTTGATGACATCCTCTCATTTAGCAAATCTCTCAAAGACCACCTGAATCATCTTAGCGTTGTTTTTCAAACCCTCCGCAAGGAAAATCTTTATGCCAATATGGAAAAGTGCAAATTCGGCGTAGAAAAACTTGTGTTCTTAGGATTTGTTGTTTCATCTAAAGGTGTGCATGTAGACGAAACTAAAATTGAAGCTATTAAAACTTGGCCAACTCCAACGAACTTGCATCAAGTGTGTAGCTTCCTAGGCCTTGCCGGATTTTATTGCCGATTTGTCAAGGACTTTTAATGCGGAGCTTCCGAAGGTCATCCCCATGGAACTATCTTCGTCTCACCAAGTGCCAAGTGGACCCATGACACGTGCCAGTGCAAGCGCTCTCAAGACCGAGGTGACATCACTCCTTAACCAACTTCCATGTGAATCATGTAAGACATGGCTACTACCTCAAACGGAATTGCTTTGCATACTCAGTTTCTAATGCCCTGAATGTAACATCCCCAATATGGCAATATATTCATCGTTGACTTAATAAATTCCATTCTGGGATCTTCCTTCATTTCGGGTTTCTTCGTTTTTGCCTTGTGCGTGTGTTGCATGTCTCCATGTCATTTTCATTATGGGCATTGCATTGGCATAGTCTCACTTGCATCCGTGTGTAGTCACATCGTCTTCGTTCTCTCCGTTGTCCGTTTCGAATTCTGACACTCACACGTGCCTATCGCACCTCTCAAGCCTTTGTTTCGTGAGTGGGTTAAAAACAACCTCGGAATAAGCCGAGAGTTGTCATGTGGTCCTGGTATATCACCGGTAGACCACCTGTCAAGTTTCGTCTCGTTTGGAGGTCGTTTGATACTCCAACGGTTACCACGTGGGCCGAAAACCCCTTTCTCTTTTGGCGCAGCACCCCTCCATAACAGCTTACTAGCCCAACACAACCACCTCCATCCTCTCGGTCGTTGGATCGTGATCGTGTGGGCGAAAACCGCACCCCATTTGGACCCTCCTAGCTCCTTCTAGCTATAAAAACGTCTCCCCCGTCCAAAATTTCGAAGGAAACCCTAGCCTCCTTCCTCCACTGTCGCCTTGAAATCCGTGCCGGGCGGACGTGTCCGTCCATGCCGGACACGCCCGCGCCCACCAGATCCGCCATAGTGCCAACCGAGCCCGACGCAGCCCGCCAGATCCGCCACAGCGCCAACCACGCCCGCGCGCCCGCTGCCGCCCTCCGTGCTCGCCCGGCCGGCCCCGACCGCCGCCGTCTCGCCGACCGACCGACCCGCCGCCGCCCGCCTCCATCTCCGGCGACCCCGCAATGCGCGTCCAGCTCCTCCCGGCCCGAGCCACCGACGCTCCTCAGCTCCGCCGCCGGAACTCGCACCGGCCGCCGCCGGTGCTCCTCAGCCCCACCGCCGACTAGGCGCCGCTCCTCCTCCGGCCACCGCGCCGCCGGGCTGCCACCTCGCCGTGCCAGCCAGCTAGATCCGCGCTGCCGGCCACATCGTCCCCGCCGTCTCCGGCGACTTCTCTGGCGAGCCGTGCCGCCCGTCCCGATCTGGTCCAGGCGGGACCAGATCCACCCATTCATCCATCCAAACACCGCGTCCCGTGCCCGGATCCCTCCGTCCCGCTCCGTTCCATCCCGTGCTGACTTTCGCGGAGGGGTAAATTTCACTAAGTTCCACATACGTTTAATTTTTATGCCCTCTTTGACATGTCACAACTTTGTGCTCGGTGCTCCGTTTTGCATGTATGATATATCAAAATGTTCATCTCGAAGTGCTCTACATGTTAGCATCAGTTTCATGCATGATAGGGTCTATCTAGATGTCTTAATCTTCGTTGCAAGACTGCTTCGTGATGTTACTATTTCAACACTAGTTGTCTGTTAACATTTTGTTGGAATGTTCCTGAGGTCACAACTTGGTGCATGTTGGTCCAAATGGAGAGTATGATATGCCAAAATGTTAGTCTTGTGATGCTCTTCATGATGGATGTATTTGCATGCATGTTAGGTTGTATTATGCCATGTTTAACCCTGTTGCAAAAGTGCATGTGGCTAATAAGTTTCTGAAATTGTTAAGAGATGATGTTTTGTCTTGTTTGTGTGAATTAATCCATGTGACATATTAGCTAGCTGTCAACATGGATTTTTCTCATTGGAATGTGCTCTACATGATAGATTTATTTTCATGCCATGATATGTCTTGAGATGAGTGCAACAAGCTTGTTAAGATGCCATCGTGATGTTAAATTTCTGCTAAGGCTGAGTCTGTTAATTTTTATGCCATGTTTCCATGATGCCACCGTCATTGTTGTGCATGCTTAGAGTTGTCCAGTGGGTGTTCCTTGATGTATATGTTATGCTCTAGCTATCCATGCTCTTGTTTGCCATGGTAGCTTGTTGTAGCTTGTTGTTTTCATGCTCTCGAGTTGCTATAAAATGTTTCTGTCAGCGTGTCATCAGCAAGTTGAATTTTGCCATGTGAATAGCTAGTGTTCTATGCATCCTATGACCATGTTCTTGCCATGAGTAGCTTCAAAAACATGTCTTCTTGTTGTTGATTACATTCACATGCCATGCTATGATTTGAGATGAGTTGCACAAGCTTGTAAATGTGCCTACTTGTCGTTGTTCCTGCCATGCCTTGTAATTTTCACTAAGTTTGAGAAATCTGTTAACTTATTGAATCTTGTCATGCTTGTTTAATTGTGTTCTAGAAATTTTTTAGGTGTGCTCTGAGTTCATGCTTGTTAAGAATCATGTATATTTCACATACATGCCTCTTTTCTTCATGGTTGGGTGATGTAGCATATTTAAATCTTTCCCCAAAGATGCGATGTTGCTGTTAACTGTAGTTTTGCATTGCATCTTGTTTTTCTTGCCATTTGCAAAACGTGCATCTGTTTTCCATGGTCTTTATATCATTTTCGACCGAAATTTCCCATCTATCCAGTTGCTTGCTTGGTTGCCCAAGATGAGGCCATTTCCATCATCTTCTCCTTAGGCTCGAGAGCATCCTCATGCATACGCACATCATACTTGCATCCCATGTCATGTCTTGCGTCATGATGATTGTGCATTGCACCCTGATTGATCGTGTACCGTTGTTGTGCTCTTGTGTTGGGTAGAGCCGGGAGCCGATACCGAGTTCGAGGATCTTGTCGAGACCGACTTTGAGGAGCCGTCTTACCATCCCAATGACGTCTTGCCAGGGAAGATGACGGTTCCCCGATACCACCTCTATCTTTCCCTTGCTAGTTGTCTCGCTCTTTAGCTATGTCTCAATGCCTATTCTTCTCTTGTAAACCTCCTATGTTGCCATGTCACACTCTAACCGCCTTCCTAGCAAATCGTTGATTGGCCAAGTACGCACATATATATTGGTAATGGGTGGAAGGCTTGGCCTTCTGCTAGGTGTTTTGTTCCAATCATGCCACCTTAGGACCCGATAGACCGGTGTTATGTTCCTTGATTTTGCGTTCCTAACACAGTTGGGGTTTATGGGCCCCCTTGATAATTCGCTCTATTTAAAGCTTTTCCAGCAAGGCCCAACATTGGTACTACATTTGCCTAACAACTAAAACTTGCATAGGGCGTTAGAAACCCGATTTCTTAATCAACAACTCGGGCCAGTGCTCCTCATGAGCGTTGGTCCAAACTGGGCAACCTGCGAGGCCACCACAAGGAAACTCGAGGATTGGTATATACCTGTAGCTTCTCTCATCCGGTAGTGGCCTGAGACGAGATACACGCGGCTACTATCAAGGTGTCGGCACGCCGGGAGGTCTTGCTGGATTAGTTTTACCTTTGTCGAAATATCTTGAGCACGGGATTCCGAGAATACTCGGGTCTTCCCAATTTGGAGTTGCGACTCCGCGGATCGTGAGCTTGTGATGGGCTAAGTTCGGACACCCCTGTAGAGTTTTGAAATTTTGAAAGCCATGCCCAGGGTTATGTGGCCGATGGGAATTTGTTAATATCCGGTTGTAGATAACTTGACACCATATCCTTAAGAATACACTACCTGTGTGAGTACCGTGATGGTCTCTTTTCGAAGGGGTTTCGGAAAGTGAACAAGGTGGGGTTATACTTGAACGTGAGTAGCTAGGATCACTTCTTGATCAACTTTGGCGACCGTTGGCACATACTCTCATCTCGCTCTGAATTCGTAAGCTAGTTGCTTAGTGCTTGCTACAAACACTTTATTACCTCTCCACACCTAAAGGCTTTGTTAGTTTTGATACCCGGGAATGGGATTGATGAGTCCTTGTGGATCACAGATTACAACACATACCAGATGTAGGTACAGCCGAGTACGATGCAGGAGATGGATCAGAACTTCACTGGGAGTTCGATAAAGAGTGTGGTCGTTTCTATGTTACGTATCCCGAGGATCAGTAGTGGTTCCTACTAGGTGCGATCAGGACTTGTGTTTGTGGTATCTTTTCTCGTTTGGATTTCGTCCTTCGGACCCTGTGTTATTTGGATGAATGTATGCTATTGTATTCATTGTGTGATGTGGTGAGTGTAAGCCAACTATTTTACTCTTTCATCCCTGTTCTTTTACATGAGTTGTGCAAAGATACCACGCTTGCGATAATTTCAGAATGCGCTTATGTCTCTAAGTCGTGCCTCGACACGTAGGAGATATAGTCGCATCCTGGGCATCACAAGTTGGTACTCAGAGTCTTCTCCGACCTAGGAGCCCCCTGATTGATCGAACCGCTGATGGTTGAGTCTAGGCACACAGGAAAAAAGTTTTGAGTCCTATATATATATCGGAGAGTAGGATTTCTTTTTACTCCTCATCCCCTTCGTCGCTCTGGTGAGGAGTCCTAACGTTGTTTTATCTTCACTATTCTCAAAATTTAACCATTTTTTTTAGGAACGCGGAGGTATTGTTGGATTGTTCTTATATCTTTGTGATGTGAACATTGTTCTTGGTGCCTCGTGTCATTTAGGGGTTGTGGCAGTGTCCCGGGGAGTTGAGCTTCGAGGTCTTGTCGTCACAAATGTATCGTGGCAGTTCTAGAATACCAGAGGCGGCCGACATCGAAAACTCTTCTATGCATGTCTGGTTGTGAGATAACCCCGACGTCACACAGTATTGAGCGGATAGTTCGGGAGTATTGCCACAGCTAGAATAGCGGATGCGTTTTGAAGGTCGGAGGTAAACAGTTTCCTAAGGTGCCTAGTTATGTGTTGATGGATGGATACAGCTGGATGTAGGATTTATTAGTTGAGTGATATGCGGTGCTTCCCCTGTATCTCCAACACCAGATTGCTTAACCGGAAAGATTCGGCAATTAATAGGTGGATTCAAGTAGCTCTGAGGTAATCTTCCAACGGGTGCATGATATGAGGTTGGGGTTCAACATCTAGTGGAGAGGTTATCATGGGCGTTGTTACACTAGGGGGTTGCATCTTAAAGGATTCTTGGCTATGCTCATCCGGGGATTGCAAGGCCCGTTGTAACACGTGCCATGGGGCATTCAGCATGAACATGTGGGACGAAACCGCTATTATGTATTTGTTCCATCTGTTACCTTGTTGTTTTATTCTATCATTTTGTTCTCCCAAGTGGCTTCTCGACAAGTTGTTGTACCATTACGCTATGGAATTCATTCGTTCATTTTATTCGAATGTTCATTGTGAAGACTATATGTTGCAAATATCTAGCCGTTGATTCAGCTTATCTATTATTTGCTTCAATGGATAATGGTTGTCATCATCTTCAGGATGGCACCTAAGAAAGTTCCCAACCAGAACCCAGAGGGTGAATAAGAGCTTCCTCCTTCGCCTCCACCTTCGTCTGAGGCATGGAGAGCGATTATGCAGGCAACCAATCAAAACACTCAGATGCTCATGCAAATGATGCAGAGTTTCCAAGCCAATCAAGGAAATCAAGGCAATCAAGAGAACCAAGGCCAAGGAAATCTATTCAATCAACCTCACATTGCGACTCTGAACCAATTCCTAGCAAATCAGCCCAAGTCTTTCAGTTACTGTGTGGACCCGCTAGATGCTGAAGATTGGATCATAGACATCAAGAAGCATTTCGAGTGCAGTAACGTCAGACCTGAGGATTATGTCAAGTTTCCCTCTTTCCAACTCAAAGATCAAGCAGCAGATTGGTGGCAACAGTACAAAGACTCCAGAGCGGGTCGTGAGATCTCGTGAACTGACTTCTGCCGCGATTTCCGTTCTCATCACATTCCTACCAGTGTCATTGAAGGCATGCGTGAGCAATTCCGCAATCTAAATTAAGGCACCATGTCTATCTACCAATACAATGTCAAGTTCCAGAATCTTGCCCGTTATGCGAAGCAAGACATCCCCGATGCCAAGAGCAAAATCTACTAGTTCCGAGGTGGTATGAAAGATGAACTCCAACTTGCACTCACTCTATTCGAGCTAGAGGAATTTGATCAATTCTACAACATGGCTCTCAAGCAAGAGGCAGCTCAGCTCAAATGTGAAGCTTCCAAAAAGAGGATAAGAGATGTTGTTCAATCATCCTCTTCCTCTCAGGTGGTCGCCAAGCAACAAAAGTTCTGGCTCCTGCCTCCTCCAATGCTCCGTCCTCCGACTCAGAACAAGCACTCGGTTGGTCGTGCATTTTCCCACCCACCCAACCCAAGCAACCAGTCCAAGTCTAAGTGCCAAGCTCCAAGACCAAGTGTTCCACCTCCCCGTCCAGTTTCAGAGCTCACTTGCTACAAATGTGGTCTCAAGGGTCACTATTCCACCAAGTGCACCAACCAAAGGCGCCTTCCGCCTCCTCCATCTGTCAACAATACTATTGTCAAGCACAATCCCAAGCATGCAAGAATGAACCTGATTAATGCAGCTCAAGGAGAGAATTCTTCTAATGTGATAATCGGTAATCTTCCAGTTAACTCTATTCCTGCAAAAGTCTTGTTTGATACGGGTGCATCATGTTCTTTCATATCTCACCCATTTGCATCGAAGCATAATTTTCACACCGAAGCGCTGCCAAGAGCTTTGTGTGTTGTTTCTCCTGCTAAGAGATTGAGTTCTAATTTGCTGGCTCTGGATATATCTATTCATATGGGGGATTATAATTTTCTAGTTTCCCCGGTTGTTCTCGGTAACTCGGACATTGATCTTATTCTTGGGATGGATTGGCTCTCTAAGCATGATGCACTTATTGATTGTGCAAACAAGGTGGTCAATCTAACTCATCCTTCCAAAGACGTGATTATCTTCGCAGCTCGAGATAACACAATCAGGCTATTCTCTCTCAATGACAAGGGCGAGATTAATGCCATTTCCCTGATTTCGGTGGTTTGTGAATATGAGGATGTATTTCCTGAAGAGCTTCCAGGCATGCCTTCCAACCGTCCAGTTGAATTTGTCATTGAACTTGAACCTGGTACCGAGCCAGCCTGTCCGCGTCCGTACAAGCTTTCTCCTAAAGAGTTGAAGGAGCTGAAGAAACAACTTGATGAGCAAGAACGTATGGGTCTCATAAGACCAAGTACTTCTCCTTGGGGCGGTTGTGTTATTTTTGTAAAGAAGAAGGATGGCACGGAACGATTGTGCGTTGATTACCGGCCATTGAACAAGAAGAAAATTAAGAATAAGTACCCGCTCCCCAACATCAATGAATTGTTCGAGCAGCTCAAAGGAGCCAAGGTTTTCTCGCAGCTTGATCTCTGGATGGGCTACCATCAGATTCGTATCCGTGAAGAGGATATTCCCAAGACCGCATTCATGATAAGCTATGGCTCCTACGAGTACACGGTCATGTCTTTCGGGCTTGCAAATGCTCCACCCACTTTCTCTCGGATGATGCACTTCATATTCAACCCCTACACCAGTGAGTTCATTCCCGTCTACCTCGATGATATTCTGGTATTCTCCTAGAATAAATAAGACCATGCCAAGCACCTTCGTTTGGTTCTGGACAGGCTCTGTGAGCACCATTTCTATGCGAAGTTCTCCAAGTGTGAATTATGGCTCGATAGAGTCCTCTATCTTGGCCATATTATCTCTGTCGAGGGCATTTCTGTTAACCTCGAGAAGGTTGAAGCTATTGTGAAGTGGGAACCTCCTCAGAATGTCAAACAACTCCGAAGTTTCCTTTGTCTCGCAAGCTATTGCAGAAGGTTCGTTGAGAACTTCTCCAAGATTGCCAAGCCTCTTTCCAACTTGTTGCAAAAGAATGTCAAGTACTCGTGGACTCCTGATTGTGATGTGGCATTCAATACCCTCAAAGAGAGGCTCATTTCTGCTCCAGTACTTACTCCTCCGGATGAGTCCAAGCCTTATGAAGTGTTCTGTGATGCTTCATTGCAAGGTCTCAGCGGTGTTCTCATGCAAGACAAGAAGATCATTGCATACACTTCGTGTCAGCTTAATCCAAATGAGAAGAATTGCCCCACACATGATCTTGAGCTAGCAGTAGTTGTTCATGCCTTGATCACGTGGAGACACCTTCTGTTGGCCTGAAAAGTGGACATCTTCACCGATCACAAGAGGCTGAAGTACATCTTCACCCAGCCAAACCTTAACCTCCGCCAGACTCATTGGGTTGAAATGATTCAAGAGTACGATCCAAGCATTGAGTATACTCCTGGCAAGGCTAATGTCATTGCAGATGCCTTGAGCAGAAAGGCTTATTGCAACAGTCTCCTCCTCAAACCGTTCCAACCTGAACATTGTGAATCATTCAGGAAGCTCAACCTCCAAGTCGTTCTGCAAGGATTTCTTGCCAACCTTCAAGTCGCTCCTACCTTGGAAGATCAAATCAGTGAGGCCCAACTCAGTGATGCTATGGTGCAGAAGGTGAAACATGGTATTGCAAAGGGTACTCCCAAGTACAAGTGCTATCGCATTGATGACAGAGACACTTTGTTCTTTGAGGACAAAATTGTGGTTCCCAAAGGTGATCTCAAAAAGCTCATAATGAACGAAGCACATGACTCACTCCTCTCGATACATCCAGGAAGCTCCAAGATGTACCATGACCTCAAGCAATCCTATTGGTGGACTCGCATGAAAAGAGAAATTGTTCAATTCATGAACGAGTGTGATGTCTGCAGAAGAGTGAAGGTAGAGCATCAACGTCCAGCCGGACTCCTTCGACCTCTACCTATTCCCGAGTGGAAATTCGATCACATTGAGATAGATTTCGTCACCGGTTTTCCCAAGTCCAAGCGAGGAAATGATGCTATCCTTGTGGTGATTGACAAGCTCACTAAAGTGGCACATTTCCTTCAAGTCAAGGAATCCATCAACGCAGCACAACTGGCAGAGGTGTACACCTCCAGAATTGTCTCTTTGCATGGTATCCCTCAAGTAATCTCCTCAGATCGTGGAAGCTTGTTCACTTCCAAATTCTGGGATTCCTTCCAGTTAGCTGTGGGTACCAAGATTTGCTTCAGCATAGCTTTTCACCCTTAGACTAGTGGTCAAGTCGAAAGAGTGAACCAAATTCTTGAAGATATGCTTAGAGCATGTGTAATCTCCTTCGGTATGAAATGGGAAGATTGCCTTCCATTTGCGGAATTCTCCTACAAAAACAGCTTCCAAGCAAGTGCAGGCAAAGCACCGTTTGAAATTCTCTATGGCAGAAAGTGTCGTACCCCTCTCAACTGGTCCGAGACTGGTGAACGTCAACTCCTTGGAAATGATTTGATCTCAGAGGCCGAAGATATGTGCAGAGTCATACGTGAGAATCTCAAAGCTACGCTATCGCGCCAAAAGAGCTACTATGACGGCAAGTATCGTGACTTGGCTTTCGACATTGGAGATCAAGTCTATCTCCGTGTTTCTCCTATGAAGGGCACTCAGAGGTTCGGTATCAAGGGCAAGCTTTCTCCAAGATACGTGGGTCCTTTCAAGATAATTGGCAAGAGAGGCGATCTAGCCTACCAACTCGAGCTTCCCTCCAACTTTGCAAATGTGCACGATGTGTTTCACGTGTCACAACTCGGCAATTGCTTTAAGATGCCTGAACGCACCACTCCTTTCGAAGAGATTGATCTTCAGCAAGACTTGTCTTATCGTGAGCACCCCGTTGCTATCCTTGAAGAAACTGAGCGCAAGACTCGCAACAAGTCCGTCAAATTCTTGAAAGTGAAGTGGTCACACCATACTGACCGAGAAGCTACATGGGAACGAGAAGATCATCTCTGTTCCGAGTATCCCGCTTTCTTTCAGTCCTAGATCTCGGGACGAGATATGTTTGTAGTGGAGGAGAGTTTGTAACGCCCCGGATGTTACAATTCCCAATATGGCAATATATTCATCGTTGACTTAATCAATTCCATTCTGGGATCTTCCTTCATTTCGGGTTTCTTCATTTTTGCCCTGTGCTTGTGTTGCATGTCTCCATGCCATTTTCATTATGTGCATTGCATTGGCATAGTCTCACTTGCATCTGTGTGTAGTTGCATCGTCTCCATTCTCTCCGTTGTCCTTTCGAGTTCCGACACTCACACGTGCCCGTCGCACCTCTCAAGCCTTTGTTTCGTGGGTGGGTTAAAAGCATCCTCGGAATGGGCCGGGAGTTTGCATGTCGTCTTGCTATATCACTGGTAGACCGCCTGTCAAGTTTCATCTCGTTTGGAGGTCGTTTGATACTCTAACGGTTAACCACGTGGGCCGAAAACCCCTTTCTCTTTTGGCCCAGTACCCCTCCACAACAGCCCACTAGCCCAACACAATCACCTTCATCCTCTCGGTCGTTGGATCGTGATCGTGTGGGTGAAAACCGCACCCCATTTGGACCCTCCTAGCTCCTTCTAGCTATAAAAACGTCTCCCCCGTCCAAAATTTCGGAGGAAACCCTAGCCTCCTTCTTCCTCCACCATCGCCTCGAAATCCATGCCGGGCGGACGTGTCCATCCGTGCCGGACACGCCCGCACCCGCCAGATCTGCCACCGCACCGATCGGGCCCGCCCGGCCCGCGCGCCCGCTGCCGCCCTCCGTGCTCGCCCGACCGGCCCCGACCGCCGCCGTCTCGCCGACCGGCCGGCCCGACGCCCACCATCGTCGCCGCGCGCGTCACCGGCCGTCGCCGCCCGGCTCCATCTCCGACGACCCCGCACTGCGCACCCAGCTCCTCCCGGCCCATGCCGCCGGCGCTCCTCAGCTCCGCCAGTCCTCGTACCGGCCGCCGTCGGCGCTCCTCGGCTCCGCCGCCGGACCTCGCATCGGCAGCCGTCGGCGCTCCTCGGCTCCGCCGCCGGACCTCGCACCGGCCGCCGCCCAAGCGCCGGTCCTCCTCCGGCCACCGCGCTTCCGGGCTGCCTCCTCGCCACGCCAGCCGACGAGATCCGCGTCGCCAGCCGCATCATCCCCGCCGTCCCCGGCGACATCTCCGGCGCGCCGCGCCGCCCCGTCCCGATCTGGTCCAGGCGGGACCAGATCCACCCATTCATCCATCCAAACACCGCGTCCCATGCCCGGATCCCTCAGTCCCACTCCGTTCCATCCCGCGTTGACTTTCGCGGAGGGGTAAATTTCACTAAGTCCCAGATCTGTTTAATTTTGATGCCCTCTTTGACATGTCACCACTTTGTGCTTGGTGCTCCATTTTGCACGTATGATATATCAAAATGTTCGTCTCGAAGTTCTCTACATGTTAGCATCATTTTCATGCATGATAGGGTTCATCTAGATGTATTAATCTTAGTTGCAAGACTGCTCCGTGATATTACTGATTCAACACTAGTTGTCTGTTAACATTTTATTGGCATGTTCGTGAAGTCACAACTTGGTGCATGTTGGTCCAAATGGAGACTATGATATGTAAAAATGTTCGTCTTGTGATGCTCTTCATGATGGATGCATTTGCATGCATGTTAGGTTTCATTATGACATGTTTAACCCTGTTGCAAAAGTGCATGTGGCTGATAAGTTTCTGAAATTGTTACAAGATGATGTTTTGTCTTGTTCGTGTGAATTAATCCATGTGTCGTATGAGCTAGGTGTCAACATGGATTTTGCTCATTGGAATGTGCTCTACATGATAGATTTATTTTCATGCCATGATATGTCTTGAGATGTGTACAACAAGCTTGTTAACATGCCATCGTGATGTTAAATTTCTACTAAGACTGGATCTGTTAATTTTTATGCCATGTTTCCATGATGCCACCGTCATTGGTGTGCATGCTTAGAGTTGTCCAGTGGGTGTTACATGATGTATATGTTATGCTCTAGCTATCCATGCTCTTGTTTGCCATGATAGCCTGCTTTAGCTTGTTGTTTTCATGCTCTCAAGTTGCTATAAAATATTTATGTCAGCCTGTTATCAGCAAGTTCAATTTTTCCATGTGAATAGCTATTGTTCTATGCATCCTATGACCATGTTCTTGCGATGAGTAGCTTCACAGACATGTCTTCTTGCTGTTGCTTACATTCACATGCCATGCTATGCTTTGAGATGAGTTGCACAAGCTTGCAAACATGCCTACTTGTCGTTATTGCTGCCATGCCTTGTAATTTTCACTAAGTCTGAGAAATATGTTAACTTATTGAATCTTGCCATGCTTGTTTAATTGTGATCCAGCAAGTTTTTAGGTGTCCTCTGAGTTCATACTTGTTAAGAATCATGTATATTTCACATCCATGCCTCTTTTCTTCATGTTTGGGTGATGTAGCATATTTAAATCTTGGTCCAAAGATACCATGTTGTTGTTAATTGCAGTTTTGCATTCCATCTTGTTTTGCTTGCCATTTGCAAACCGTCCATCCGTTTTCCATGATCTTTATATCGTTTTCGACCGAAATCTTCCCATCCATCCAGTGGCTTGCTTGGTTGCCCAAGATGAAGCCATTTCCATCATCTTCTCCTTAGGCTCGAGAGCATCCTCATGCATACGCACATCATACTTGCATCCCATGTCATGTGTTGCATCATGATGATTGTGCATTGCACCATGATTGATCATGTACCATTATTGTGCTCTTGTGTTGGGTAGAGCCGGGAGCCAATACCGAGTTCGAGGATCTTGCCGAGACTGAGTTTGAGGAGTCGTCTTACCATCCCACCGACGACTTACCAGGCAAGATGACCATTCCCCAATATCACCTCTATATTTGCCTTGCTAGTTGTCTCACTCTTTAGCTATGCATTGATGCCTATTCTTTTCTTGTCAGCCTCCTATGTTGCCATGTAACACTCTAACCGCCTTCCTAGCAAACCGTTGATTGGATAAGTACGCTTTTGCTCAGCCCCTCTTATAACGTTGTTAGTTGCAGGTGAAGTTTGAAGATTGCTCCATGTTTGGACTTGTTTATTGGGATAACAGAATACTTATCTTAATTAAATTAATGCACATATATATTGGTAATAGGTGGAAGGCTTGGCCTTCTGCTTGGTGTTCTGTTCCACTCATGCCACCTTAGGACCCGATAAACCGGTGTTATTGTTCCTTGATTTTGCGTTCCTAACACGGTTGGGGTTTATGGCCCCCCCTTGATAATTCGCTCTGCTTAAAGCTTTTCCAGCAAGGCCCAACATTGGTACAACATTTGCCTAACAACTAAAACTTGCATAGGGCGTTATAAACCCGAGTTCTTAATCAACAACCCGGGCCATTCCTCCTCATGAGCGTTGGTCCAAACTGGACAACCTGCGGGGCCACCACGAGGAAACTCGAGGATTGGTATATACCTGTAGCTTGTCACATCCGGTCATGGCGTGAGACGAGATACGTGTGGCTACTATCAGTGTGTCGGCACGCCGGGAGGTCTTGCTGATTAGTTTTACCTTTGTCGAAATATCTTGAGCACGGGATTCCGAGAATACATGGGTCTTCCCAATTTGGAGTTGCGACTCCGCAGAGCGTGAGCTTGTGATGGGCTAAGTTGGGATACCCCTGCAGGGTTTTGAACTTTCGAAAGCCGTGCCCGCGGTTATGTGGCAGATGGGAATTTGTTAATATCCAATTGTAGATAACTTGACACCATATCCTTAAGAATACACTACCTGTGTGAGTACCGTGATGGTCTCTTTTAGAAGGGGTTTTGGAAAGTGAACACTGTGGGGTTATGCTTGAACGTGAGTAGCTAGGATCACTTCTTGATCAACTTTGGCGACCATTGGCACATACTCTCATCTTGCTCTGAATTCGTAAGCTAGTTGCTTAGTGCTTGCTGCAAACACTTTATTAACTCTCCACACCTAAAGGCTTTGTTAGTTTTGATACCCGGGAATGGGATTTCTGAGTCCTTGTGGCTCACAGATTACAATACATACTAGATGCAGGTACAGCCGAGTACGATGCAGGAGATGGATCAGAACTTCACTGGGAGTTTGATGAAGAGCATGGTCGTTTCTATTTTACGTATCCCGACGATCAGTAGTGGTTCCTACTAGGGGCGATCAGGACTTGTGTTTGTGGTATCTTTTCTCGTTTGGATTTCGTCCTTAGTCGGACCCTGTGTTATTTGGATGACTGTATGCTATTGTATTCATTGTGTGACGTGGCGAGTGTAAGCCAACTATTTTACTCTTTCATCCCTGTTCTTTTACATGAGTTGTGCAATGATACCACTCTTGCGATCATTCCAGAATGCACTTATGTCTCTAAGTCGTGCCTCGACACGTAGGAGATATAGTCGCATCCTGGGCATTTCACAGGTGCCAACAAGACTCCCTCGAAGAGGCTCATGAAGATTGACAAGTCCCAAGCCCATGGAGTAACAGCAACATCGAGTGGAACCGAAGAAGAATCCAGGTCACGGACATCCGACCCTCAAGACTGGACATCTGGCCCCTGGAACATCTACATCAGCAAAGCCCCTCAACCGAAGTTACAGGGGCCGGACATCCGACCAAGCCCGGGACATCAGGACAGACAGGGCTCGCACATCCGACCCACAACCGAGAAATACGGCACCACTACAGGAGCACACCCGAGACTCAACCCCGCCAGCCCGGACATCCGGCTCCAAGCCCGCACATCCGGCGCCTCGTGAAAGCCCGGACATCGGGCCCGACGCCCGGATATCCGGCCTAGCATGCCTGCGTGCATTTCGTCTGGGCCGAAGCCCATGTATACCCTTGCTCCGTTGGATTATAAATAGACACATACCTCTTCCTAGTTAGGGTTAGCATTGTGATAGCTCATCTGGACTTAGAGCAATGCTCATCCTTAGTGGTTCATCTCTACGAGAGACCGCGGCCTCTACGGAGAAGATCCACATGGATTCAAGACCTCCTCACAGAGAAGACTACCACCACTTGTATCGTCCGTCGTTGACTTTGGATCATGTATCTCTATGTGTTCTCGGATCTATCATGTGTGTGACTACTTCTTGTTAATTTGAGTGTTTTCCCCTCGTTTCCCTCGTGTTTCTCCCATATGTTCTTCATGCTCGTCGTGGGATCCCTCTCCAATCATGAAAGATTGGCCTAGAACGGGTTGACCCCGCATCATATGGTATCATGAGCCTAGGTTTCTCACGAATTTGGAGCCCCACACTTTGTCTTCGAGCCTTGTTTTATTGATTTTGTCCCGATTTCAAAAATTCCCCACAAAAATAGCCATACCAAAATTTGTGTGATATGTTGATTTGATGAGGTTTTGTTGGATTTGTTTCATGGATTTGCTTTGCCATGAGTGGATCTAGCTTTTCCACCACTTTTCCCCAATTTCTATCCACAAAATCTACCAATTTTTGCCCGAATTTTTTCTTTTCCACTGAGTTCATCAGGGATCGGGAACCCCGGCTATCCGGCCCGTGACCCCCAGACATCTGGCCAGCCCAGACATCGAGCATACAGCCCGGACATCCGACATCTCGCAACCCAACCATCCACCACCACTACCCATCGCCGCAAATTTTCCCACGTTTCTTTCGGGCATACACCTATACTTCACCACCATTTCCGCAACCACCATCGCTTACCGGCTATGATATTCGACAACTTTTGTCACGTTTTGTCTTGGATACTTGAGTTGTGGTTCCACCGTTTCCTCAGGTGTTTAGGCTAACTTGGAACGGAACGACTTCCACGACACCACCGCTCATGCTCGACAAGGACGGTAACATCGACGACACCTTGTATATCCTACCTTGCAATTGCATTGTCACCCCCATAGACCATTTTGCGTAGCTTTCCTATCGCGACTAGCCATTTGAGTATTGCCGGGCCACGACACTTGTGCACATTAGTGATATTCATAGTTATTGCATACTACATCATTATACCTCGGTGTGTCACAAGAGTGTTCCGCATACACAATAGATATCTTGGTACGAGAATCTCGCATAAGTGGCCAAAGAAAGAGCTCAAAGCTTTTAAGCAAAATAGACATCAAAAACCTTATAAGCAAACAACCTTAGCATGATACATCGTGCTTCAAAAGATATCAAACAATATAGAAACACAAAACCTTATGCTAAAGCATCAGCATATCCCTTATAACATACTTGTGATAGGAAGTCACTACTTTTTGTCTCTTATAGGTTGTGCACAAGTGCGTATCCGCCTATTAAGCAATCGGTTAGCGTCTCTCTTGTGTTGTGCAACACAAGCATGTTTCGTGGATTCCACGTTTTTCGCTCACCCTTGGTTGTACAACCACATATATCTATTTGTGCGTGTGTTCCGTGTGACTTATTCTTGCTAGTGATGTACTTGTTGCTTGAGAAAATTTGTGAATTATTTTCAACATCATTTGTGAATCATCCGTGTGATCATTGATGCATCTTCAACTTCGGTCAAGGTACATTTGGTATTGTTCTTCCTTTTCTTCCACTCACATACTCGCTTGCGATTATGGATAGGCCAAGTACATCTTTGAACCCACTATTTGATGATCCTCAAGAATTGAACAACTACCTCACCAAACTACATCTATTTGGTGTTCAACGAGCTCTACATCAAGAGAATGAAGCTATGCGAGAGCGCATTGAGCAAATCTCCGCCGCCGCACGACATTCCGAAGCAAGCACAAGAGAGCAATTTGACATCATCAACGCCAAAATATCTACTCAATTTCCTGAGCTACGGACTTTGGTGATGATAGAGGCGAGGGGGCCGATCTTTTGATGAGATGATAACTATCGATTTGGTGGAGACGACTTTGACGATCCAACTACAAACATGCACGACGTTGCGCCTTAGCAATCACTAAACCAGTCTTCAGGGGTTACTGATGATGCCAGAAGCACGATCAGCCTAACCACGAAGGTCTATTCCTGCATGCAATCAAAGAACAAGCAAGAATATGATAAAGCAATCTGAATATTGCAAATATAAATGAAGTATTGATGAAAGTGGGGATCCGAAAGCGGTCTTGGTCTGGTCGTTGGAAACAAACGAAGTACACGAAGTTTCGTTGGCTAACTTTTAACTAAACAAATCCCAAGGAAAAAGTTACTGGATGGATCTACTTATATAGGAGCAATGGGTGGCGGCCAAGGAGGTGGGATGACATCCCAAGGCAGCCTAAAACTAACCCTAGGTCATACAAGGCTCATGGGCCCAAGTGGAGGTGACGCATCACCTTTGGATTTGTAGTTTGACTCGGATTCTGCTGCAACGTCAGATTGTTTCGTCCACAACTCAACGCTCCGGATGAATTTGAAGGTGAATTTAATTGATTTGGAAAGTGTACGAAATCTACTTTCCAACAAAATAAGAATCACCCAATTCGAAGTCTGTATGAAAGAGATGTTGGCATTTTGAATCAGGTATGTCTCTGAAGTACGAATATGAGTCGAGAACGTGTGAGACTTGGACTCTATCTTCTCTTGGCCCAAAAGTGCCGTGAGAGAACTTTTTGACCATCACCTAAACTTCTCATTTTCCCTTATCTTCATATGTGGATTGTCAAAATTTCCCATACACCTGCAATTACACATTGCACAAAAGTGTGTGAAATATTTTTGTCCTAGATAACATAAATAAATTACTACATACTTTGCATTAGAAATCACCTCACAAATATGCATGCATGCAATATTTTTGGCCTTATCCAAGGTACTCATGTCCTCATCATCCTCCCCTTTTTGAAAACCAAGCCATCCTCTGTGTTTCTTAATCTAAAATGTGGCTAACAAAAGAGACAAGGTGTACATGTTGTATATGTATATGTCATCCATTTTTACTTCCCTTAGTTTTTGCACATATGACACATGTATACATGGGTAACTTTCGTAGTTCATAAAATATAAAGCAAAAATATTACCACAAGAAGTAGAAGGCATGAAAATATTGCAACTCAGTTTGCACAAATAGGTGAAGCTCTTATTCATATCAAAAGATTGCAATGTTCATCATTAAACCATCCCAACATTGGTGAATAAATCTTACTTGCATGAAATTCACAGGCTACAACGTGCTTAAATAAGCAAACATGCAATAAGTCATTTGACATAGAATCATCACCAAGATTAGAGCTCATATCAAAATGATTAAACATTGGCACAATTATTTTCAAATGTATGTTATCCAAATCTGATTTATTCTCTGATTCACATGCTTCTTTTGCATCAACAGTTAATTCAATGGGTGCACTCAAAATAGTTAGTATTTTAGTTGTTTGATCACATGACGCATTCATGACAGTAACATGATTATCTAAACCAGGTGGTGTGCTCAAATCAAAAGGTAAATCAATATATGATGTATTCAAGTTAACTAGATATGCATCATCCTCATGTGGAGTTATATCATCAATGTTTTTACTATTACCTTGTCGCAAACACATAGCTGATGTAGGTACAGACGATGACAATGTACCATACACTTTAGATGATGTCGCACTCACAATTGGAGGTGTGGCTGCTCTAGTAGGTGCAATGGTGGAGGAACCAACCTGTGGTGGTGAGCATGAACTGGAATAATAGTTGTTGTAGTCACACAATGCATCCTCCTGTATTTATCTCTCAAAGGTACAAGCACGAACATACATACTAGTAATGCAATGAGGAATATACTGAAATATTGTGCTAATATCATGGTTCAAACCACCAAAAAATCTATTCACTATATCATCCTCAGATTCTTCTATGTCACAATGATGCATATAAGATTTGAACTCTTGGTAGTAAGCATGAACAGTGTTATTGCCTTGTTTTCATTGTTCCAATTTGCGAAGCAATTCACGGCGATAGTAAGGAGGAAAAAATTATTGTCTCATTACAGCTTTCAAATATTTCCAAGTTGTGGGTTGGTTATCAATGTTTTTCTTACAATGTACACTCCACCAAATAGAAGAAAAGCCAGTAAATGCTCCAGTGACAGCTCGAACTCTCTCCAGTTCAGAAAAATCATGACCAACAAAAATTAGTTCTACGTCAAACTCCCAAGCAAGATAAATATCAGCATTAAATCTACCCTCAAATGATTGTAAAGAGACAACCTGACCATGTGCTTGTGTGTGTTATCCCATGTCTTGTGATGGTGAAGTTGTATCCGTCGTCCAAGAACTTCTATGATGAGGACATGGCTACCACAGTTACACTCACAACCCGTGCTACTATACCAATTGGACTAGTTACTAGAGCACATGCATGCCAGTTAAATCATTAGGTACTTTCGTTTCTTCGTGATGTTTCTAATGTTCATGAGAATATGATGGTGCCTAACTTGGATACATTTGTGTTACTTACAATTGAAGGGCCTACCATGGAAAAGAAGGATGAACGTTGGAGCATGATCAAGCACAGAGATGAAGGCGCGTGCGAAGAGAACAAGAACGGAGGTGCTAGTGGAGATTTCCGGAATTTGAAGCCACCATGATGACAACAAGAAGATGGACGAAATATACAAGATGCCATTTCATAAATTTCGTCCATAACTTATTATTGGTCTTGCACCACCTTATTTTTGGGCCAGGCCCATGTAATTTTGAAATACTACTTCATAGGCAATTTTTATAGTCCATATTATAGGGGAAATGATTCAGGAGGTGTTTTGGTCCCACCTTGCCAATGGTGGATATAATCCCCTCTCTTTTCCCCTATAAATATAGTCCTTAAGGCATCCTTTAGACTTGGGTTTTAATTAGTTAAAAGTTAGCCATTGTTGTAACTTCGTCTACTTCGTTTGTGTCCAACGACCAGACCAATACCGGTTTTTAGAACCTCACTTTTATCGACACTTTATATATATTCGCAATATTCAGATTCCTTTATCATATTCTTGCTTGTTCTTCGATTGCTTGCAGGAATAGACCTTCGTGGTCAGGTTGATCGTGCTCCGGCATTGTCAATAACCTCTCGGAGTCGTTTTAGCTATTGCTAAGGTGCAACGTTGTGATCAAGTCTCATCGAAAGAACGGGCCGCTCGCTCTCCAAGAAAGTAGTTATCATCTCATCGAAAGAACGGCCGCTCGCTCTATCATGTGGTATCAGATTTCCACGTTGCTCGGTGAGATTTTCCAGTTTTTCATAGTTAGATCAAGTATGTTCTTCATACCTACAGTCCACGAAAAAGCCACAAAAAAGTTGATTAGTTCATCCGTCTCCCAGACTGTCTGAGCCTTTTCACCATTATCACTTAGTTTTTGCATTGTTGAATTTTCGGTTGCATCATGTGTCAAGTTGCTGGTTATAGTGTCTAAACCTTTAGAGTTTCGAGTTCCACTCACTTTTGTTCGTGTCGCATCCGCATCCATATACACTATCGTCCATGTCACTAACATCTTCTGCTGCCACATATATTGTTCACCACCATCACCACCATACATCCACTTTCATCGTTTGTCGTCATCGTCTTTTCGTTCATCTTGTAGAGAGAGATAGAGAAACAAAAATATATTTGTTTTGCTTTGATCGGTTGACGAAAGGAGGTCTCTTGTATTGTTCAGAAACAAGTAAAAAAGAGAGAGACCATATCGGTTGGACTTCAGGAAGTGATCCCTCCAACGTTGGTTGTCTGACTTCGAAAAAAAATCAAAGAAGAATAGGCACATCCACCATTGGAGATAATAGGCAAGTTTTGATCGGCTAAAAAGGAATTAATTGCTTTTTGAGTGAGATCTCGTAGAACTATATCTGACGTGATATTCTTGGACAGACTTGAAGGAAAGAAATAACATGAGCTTCCAAGGGAGAGAGAAAAATAGGCAAGTCGGATCAGCTAAAAAAAGTGTTGCTCTAAATCTGGTATGTAGAAGGGAAAATATGAATAGTGCCTAGATTTTGAGGTTGTTCACGTGAGATTTGGAAGGTATACTCTGGTTGCTTGGCAAGTATGGATCTCCAACATAATTAAAAGCAGAATCATTTTCTATTGGAAGGAAGTGCCAATCAGATTTTGTTGGGCAGATTTGAATTGCATAGAAAAAAACTGTTTATTTAATGGAAAGTTAGATTCGCCTAAAGTTTTTTATTGGGATCAGTTTCCATATGAAGGCATGAAGCAAATTTGTGGTACTGTGAATATTGGAAAGTTGAGTATGTGAAGGAAAAAAATAAAGGAACACTACTAGAAAACGGCTATAGCTAATATGGACATTAATGGCCATATTATGTTGTGGTGCCACTGCTATATAGCAGTGGCGCACCAGATATATGTGCTCCATTAATGTCCATATTACTAATGGCGCACCTGGCGTGTGGTGCGCCATTACTAGTTTTGTCCTGGCCCCACACCCCTTCCCAGACTTAGAAGTGGTGCACCAGGGCACAGTGCGCCATTACTAGTTAGTAATGGCGCACCACACCCACGGTGCGCCACTACTAACATTTTTTCGATTTTTTTTTCAAAACTAGTAATGGCGCACCGCACACCAGGTGCGCCATTAGTAACCCTGGTTACCAATGGCGCATTCTTAGGGGGTGCGCCATTGGTGACCTGAGAGCAGATATTTTGGACAGCCACCCTAGCTACCACACACTCACTTTCCCCACTTCATTCTCTCCACCCTAGCTTTATCTAGGATGCCTCCTCCTTCTCACCTCATTTGCACCATAGATTCACCCAAATTAAGTGGTTAAATTTCCTTTTTTGATAGGTAAGTAAGGGGAAAGCTTTCTTTATGTTGTAGATCTACTTTTTTCTCCCTCCAACGTACACACTTTTTATGGCCTAGATCTACGTATGTTTTTGGTGTTGCATATGTTTGTGTATGCAGGTACCGGTATTTGAAATGCGATAGTTGCCAATATTTTGCCGGAATGTTGATTCATTTCCGTTTCGGCGATAATTTGGCACTATGCATTCTTTTTGGTCTTATTTTTAGGCAAAGTCATGCCAAACTTTTATTTGGTTCTAAAATATCATTTTGCTCTACCCCGCAGGCGACCATGATCCGCACGATGACCGAAGGCATCGTGAATAGGTTTTTGAGCTCCGCGAAAGCCGAGATGCTTCAAAAGATCGAGACGGAGATAAGATGTCCGTGTCGATCTTGCAAGCTGAAGAGCCTTATGGACCCGGATTCCAGACAGGTGCAGGACCACCTGCTTGTGCGTGGTTTCATGGATGGCTATCGATGGCAAGGTGATGAAGATGATTATGAAGTCGTCCATGGGGGCCGTGCAAGAAATAAGGAAGGGCAGCAAGACAATAGCGGCGAGGGCGGGCGAGAAGACGAAGAATTTCCAGGACATGATCATGTAGTAGATGCAGGACACAGTCATCATGTAGAAGATGCCGAACATGATGATGAGGAAGATCGATATAAAGGGCATGATCATGAAGATGAAGATGCCGGAGCAGACGATGATGGACCATTGATGGGCTGGGTGCAGGACCCTCATATTTAAGAGCTGCTTCTCAAGCAGACGGGTAACACAAGAGCTACCGCTTGACAGAAAGCCAAGATAGATCAACTGGACGCGGTTACTCCATTGTATGATGGATGCAGGCCCGAGGATACTCGCCTGAAAGTAATGCTCATGGCTCTAGAGATGAAGGTAAAACACAAAATGACAGACGCATGCTTCGACGAGAACATGTCAATCTGGCACGAACGTCTTCCCAAGGGGAACAAGTGCCCGACCAGTTTCGAGGAGGCGAATAAAATCATGTGTCCTCTGGATTTACCGCACGTGAAATACCGTGTGTGCATGAAATATTGCATCATCTATCGGGACGAGCACGCGGAGTCTTCCATATGTCCGGTGTGCGGCGTCACTCGATACAAGAAGAGGAAGAAAGCTCCTCGAAAAGTGGTGTGGTACTTTCCGATCACTCCTCGTCTGCAGCGGTATTTCGCTGACCCTAAGCAAGCAAGGCTTCTGCGTTGGCATGTGGATAGGGAGAAGAAGAAGCGGGAAGATGACGAAAATGATCCGGAGATAAATAAAAAAGACAAGATGCTGAGTCACCCTAAGGATGCGAGCCAGTGCAAGCGTTGAACTTCGAACACCCAGAATTCGGGGACGATCCAAGGAACATCTGTCACACCCTGCATTTTGTAACATGTCATTTGCATCAGTAAAGCATGAAAATTTGGACCAGGAATTTTTTTGGCATCATTTGGCTTTTATTTGGAATTAAGTTTTTCTCTCTGTGTGTTTCAAGTGCTCTTTTAAGTCAACTACTCCCTCTTGTAGATTTCACCTCCTTACCCCAAATTCTGCCCAATGATCACACCAAGTGTATATAGCAGCATAGTATTTTCTTATAAAATTAATTTGGCCAAAAAGTATTTTCAAAACTTAGTTTTCCAAAAACCCCTGAATTGAGGTTTGCACTGCAAGTGCTTGATTTAGGGTGAGAAAAATATTTCAAAGAGTATAGTTGAAACCTAGTAGATATAGGACTCCCATAAGCCACAAAAATATAATTTTAAAAGTTATTTTCCTATTTTATTTAAAGCTTTTTCTTAAGGCCAGAAATGGTCTTTAATAGGTAAAAATTATTTATCTATTTCAAAAACATTTGCCAAAATTCAGGGAGACTCATAGGACATATATTGTCCATATATAAGAGTTTCAACACTTGGTCATGTTCAAAATATTGGGCAAATCCCTCAGAAACCCTTTTTGGATATTTCGAGCTTTTGGAATATTTACAAAGGAAATATTCTCTAAAAATTCCAGGGAAATTTTATCATGTCATATATGACATATTTGATGATCTTGCCAAGCCCCATGCCTTGGGAAGCAAGAAAACAGCATCAAAACCCCTCAAAACCATTCTGTCCATATCTGAAGTTTGAGCAACTTTACATTGCCAAACTTGTGCAAATGCTCTCAAACTTGGTACACATGCTAGAATGGTCTAATAATGTATCTAGACCAAATGGCACAAGCTGTGGAGAAGGGTAACTTGATCAGAGTACCCCCAAAACCATTTCTGTTCAAATTCAAATTTGAACAACTTTACATTACCAACTTTTTACTTGGGGCTTCAAACTTTGTGGGCATGATCACAACCCCAAATGATGACACTACACCAAGTGGTGCATCAAGGAGGGATGATTAGCTTGACTCAAACATGGTGAAACAATTTCTGTTGATTTCTAGGGTTCACCAAAGTTACATTGGCAAGTTTCTTCAAATAAGCCCAAACTTGGTGAAACACCCTATTTCCATATGCCATTTAATCCTGTTAAGTGTCATGGCTAGTGGAGATCATTTGATTGCTCAGAACCACATCAAACACCGTCTGGTGATTTTCCAAAGTTACCATTTTTCACCTCTTCTCTTGTTCTCCTTGAGCCCAACTTTTCACCACAGCTTCACTAGGTTCGCTTGCGCCTCCAGTAACTTCCCCATGGCCAGAGCTCAATAATTGAGGGGTCAAAACCCCATTTTACTCTGGTGGACAGCCCAATTTTCACTCTCCCTCAACCTCGCTCCTCTTCCATTGGGTAACCAGGGCATCCAAGGCCACATCACACTTGTTTACTCCTCACCTGACCCCCCACACAAGGTGGCCGCGTCCAGCAAGCCAAAGGCATGCCCTGGCATGCAATAGGCGAGCTCCAGAGCGCGCTACAGTGCACACCCGCACTGTAGCCTCCTCCAATCAGCAGCCCCCGACCACCTCGAGCCTCCCCCTCACGCCACTCGATGCGCCTCGACGTCCGCAATGAGCCCCGGCGCTGTCCCCCTCCTCCTTCTCCCTCCTGTGGCTGCCCTCGCACGCGCGCCGGCCGCCCGCAAGCTCCAATCTTCGGCCTCGCACGCGCGCTGCTCTGGATGCTTCCCCCGCTCTCTCTCTTCCTCTCCCCGGCCCTGGACCGCATCCAGCAACACCACAGACACCAACCCAGCTCCTCCCGAGCCCTATGGCAACGGGCAGAAGCTCGCCGACGCACAGGTCCACGGCACCTCGTCGTTCGCCTATAAAAGGACACCCCGCGCCCCTCCACTCCTCACCAACCGCTCTATCACCCACCTAATCATCCCCCTACACCACTCACTCCACTCCAGAGAGGCCCGAGCTCGAGATCGAGCTCGAGCTCCGCCGCGGCGGCTCGCCATTGTCCGCTCGGTACAGGCCCGCCCCGCCACTCCTCTCGCTCGATCTAGAACCACAGACCCCCACTGATCCTTTTCCCCCTCTTTTCCCTCTCTGCAGCTGCCGGAAACGACCGGAGCAACCTCCACCCGACGCCCCTCCGCCGCGTGGCCTCGCCACCGACGAACCAGGCCACTACGGCGACCAACTCCACCTCCACCAGATCGGCGACACCACGCTGACTCCATCCCTGCCCTAAGCTCGCCCTGCCGTGCCCCGAATCGTCGCCGGTGAGCTCGCCGACCCTCTGCCAGAGGGTTAGGGATGACAGGCGGGCCCCGCCTGTCAGCCTCCCCTCGCCCTCGCCTCTCTCTCCTCTCACGGACACCGGGCACTGCCCGTCAGGTTTGAAACCTGGCGCGCGCGCAGGCGCCCGTGCGGTGGGCTGGTTCCCCCTTTGGGCCTGTGCACTGTGGCCGTTCTGGCCCAGTTGCACAGCAACCCTTTTTCTTTTTCTTTTCTGTTAAGATTTCAAATAATTCCACAAGATTATATATTTATCCAAATGAATTAATTCCAGTTCCTAAAAACTTATAAAAATCCAACCTATTTAATGATGTCACTTTCACCCATATCCATGGACCTTTTCTGTTCTGTTCAAATTTAAATCTATATTTGAACACTAAAACCTTTGTTCAAAAATTCATGTAACCCATTCTGATACTCCAAATCTGAAACTAAGAATTTTTGCCATCTTAGTTTTCCCTCTAGTATTTGATAAAAATAAGTTGACATTTTTCGGAGCACTTTGGTTTTTCTGTTTTTATTATGGTCTTATTTTCCCGTTATTTATTGCGACGATTAGATACCGTATTTCACGAGGTTGCTGATTAAGAAGGAGGGGAAGGATTTGGAGACCTTGAAGACCAAGCCAATCCAGGCAAGCAACCCTTTGACCATGATACCCTTGTGTTCCTCGGAACCCTTTTATTTTCGAATGCATGATGATAAGAGTGACGGTGGTGAACTAGTTGAAAGCCACCACATGATGCATACCCTGCTCAAGATCTTTACCATGGGCTTAGATGCAACGATAAATGATTAGTTGCGATGCTTAGTGATGCATATGAGCCATGAATCCTTCGTGGTTGCATTCTTTTTGAAAACCACATCGGGTGCCCCTAATGCCCGAGGGTGATGTTGAGTTAGGTCATCACTTGAGGAAGAAGTGGTGTGCCAAGAAAGATCTTGTGTGTGGGTGAAATGATGGATTAGATTTATGTGTGATTACCGTCCCAACCAAACATGTGCAACCATCCTACCCCTTATGGGACGGGGCCTTATTGAGTACTTAGGCTGATACTAGAATGGTGCCCACACCACTAGTGACGGGGGAGACTTGAGGTCACTCTCGGGACGGGGTCGTGCTTGGATAGGCGACCATGACTGTTTTTACAGGGCACCGGACACACCGTTGGTCCCTTATTGTACGCGTGACATTGAAAAAGTGCAAGTACCATGATCTATTGTTTGTACTCGAGGGCCGTGCACCAACGAGTGAACCCTATGTTAGTGTCGTCTAGGGAAAGGTAATGACCGGGTGCTTCCTCCGAGTACTTGAGGTACTGCAGGATCGTGGGGGACACGAAAGCTTCCCGGATCTTGTGGGTAAAGTGCGCAACCTCTGCAGAGTGTAAAACTATTCAAATAGCCGTGTCCACGGTCATGGACAGTTGGTAAGTGCTACTTAAACTATGTCCAGAATTTTACAATCTCGGTGAAAGTATGTGTGTGTGTTGAGTCAAGGTGGTGACTTGACTCGTTGATAAAGAATTGAACTCTATTCATGTTGATATCTGTAACCTATCTTCAAGGTTACCAAAATTCTTTGATGCATGTTACATGATGGTAGAATAACTTAGCTAGCTTGTAGCTAGGTTGCTTATTGTTATACCTTTGCATTGTTATCTTGAACCAAATCATGGGTTGCTTGCGAGTACATTCAAAGTACTCATTGGCTTGCCACTGGTTATTTAATTGGCCAGGCATGGAGGAGCAAGAATTTGAAGAAGAATCCTATGGAGACGAACATGCGAACTAGGACGCTTTCCCGGTCAGAATGCCTTTAGGGTTAAGGCAGATGGCATGGGTTCTACTTATCTGCGAAGACTTCCGCTATTCGAGTTTATTTTCTATTCAGCCCTTGAGGCTTTATCTATGTAAGACTTGGCCATAGTGGCCATAATTTGTGTAAGACGGTATGTATGGATGTAAGACTCTTGTTATTCAGCTTCTGTGTGTTCAGTGAGCATTGATCTCTGGGACCACTGTACATGTGCATTCGATGATCTCGACTCTTAAGTCGGGGTCCCCACAATATCATGTGGCCGCGAGCACCGATGGAGTAAATCCGTTTGGCAGCCAGAGAAGCACACATAGCACCTGGCATGTGTTTGTGTGGATGTACAACCTTCCCCCCTAGATGTGCATGAAGAGGAAGTACATTCACATGAGTATGCTAATTGAAGGGCCGAAACAACCAGGGAACAACATCAATCTGTTTCTGGGGCTTTTGAAAGAGGAGCTAGACACGTTGTAGAAAACGCCAGCCAGTACGTGGGATGCCGCAACAAAAGAATATTTCCCTATGTGAGTCGCACTACACACGATTGAGCACGACTATCTCGGTTACGGATATGTCGCAGGGCAGGTGGTCCACGGATTTTGTGCATGCATCATGTGCATGGATGACACAAAGCATCAGATCCTGGGTCTTCGAAAACCGTGTTCATGGGACATCGAAGGTGGTTTCGCGATGATGACGCATGGAGAAAATGCAAGGATCTGTTCGATGCTGAAACCGAACCCCGAAGACCCCCACGTACGAGGAGCGGCGAGGAAATAGACGAGTTGTTGAAAAATTGGAAAGAGTGCCCACGCCGGGAAAGAAGCGAAAGGCGCCAGAGCCGCTGCTGAAGGTATGGAAAACAAGGTCTGTTTTCTGGGACTTGAAGTACTGGAAGATCGTCTGTGTGCCTCATAGCCTTGATGTCATGCATATCATGAAGAACGTGTGCGAGAGTGTGCTTGGTACCCTGCTCAACATGCCAGAGAGGACCAAAGATGGGCCAAAAGCAAGGGCAGACTTGCAATCAATGGGCATCAGGGAGTAGCTTCACGCAAAAAGCCCTAATGATGATGATGATGATGATGCGGCGAAGGACACGGAAAATCGTCGCAAAGGAAAATATGACTGCCCTCCCACGTGCTTCACTCTAAGTCAGAAGGAGATCGAGCAGTTGTTCACCTGCCTCTTAGGAGTAAAACTTCCTTACCGTTACGCGGGGAAGATAAGCAGATACCTAGACTCAGCGAAGCAAAAGTTCAGCGAGATCAAGTCTCACGACTGTCACGTGCTGATGACGCAGATACTTCCAGTTGCAATCCGTGGGATCATGGACGCGCACGTCCGTCAAACACTATTTGGCCAATGCAACTTTTTCGGCGTCATCTGTCGGGACCCCGATCCTAAATCACACCGGTCTAGCATGTAACACATCATATCACTTTGCGGCCTCACGCACGGCATCCCCACGGGTGCCACCTTACCTGGCCCGGGACCGTTTGCGCATTTTTCCTAACGTATATGATAGTGTCGCTAACATCCATATGATAGAGAACCCGGGCCGACATGACTAGTTATAATCCCAAGGTGGCACTAACTTACAGGGACAGGCATACATGGCACAGCAACGAACGTGTTGGTCATCAACGTATGAACCCAAGTCATATCAAGCTACAAGGACTTAAAGGAACAACGCGTGACATTTCCCCAAAGGGACATACACAGGAACGAAGGACACATGCCGGCTAGCCTAGGTGTTCCGGAGCAGTAGCAAGCTACCATGGCTCAGTGGAAGCACTAGGAGACATTTCCCCATAAGAGAGGCTACCAAGAGGAAACAACTAGGTTGTCGGATCCCACACATACCAAGCATTTCAATAACATACACACAATATGCTCGATATGTGCAAATACACATGGCATCACAACAAGACTCTATGAAACAAAGTATTTATTCATTAGGCTCCGAGGAGCCAGATATTACAAACATGGGTCTCATGACCCAACATTCAGAGCATACAAGCAACACGCGGAAGCATAACATGTCTGAGTAACGACAACTACAAATGAAAAGGCTAAAGAGCATGACTATCTACAACACTAGTACAGGATCGTAGCTGAAGTAACAAGCTACTTGTCGAAGTCCAACCGGAACTACTAGTGAGACAGAAGTCTCATCTGCAAAACATAAATTAAGAAAACATAAGTACAAGGGTACTCAGCAAGACTTGCATCAGATCCTATCATACATGCATTTGTATCAAGAAGGCAAAGTGGGGTTTAGTTGCAGCAAGCCAGCATTAACTCAGTGGCTATCATGTACTACGACTGCTGGTAACTCTTTGAGGTGGCGCACACGAGTCCACTAATCACCACTCAATACACCACTATGGATTCATCCCTGTCTCCCTACGAGAAGGCCATCCATAGCACTCACACTTGTATTGAGTATTTTAGAGTATCCACTTCAAATATTCTATGTACCACATAAGCATCCAAGAAGTCCATAACCGTGGACCCGACTATTCGAATAGATCATGTTAACCCTGTAGGGGTGTACTTCTTCACACACGCTCTCGCCACTTACTGCCATAAACACGTCGTGTATCTCGGCAACCTTCAAGCGGAAGCCTGGCGAGGGTGTCGGCCACGACCTGACTAAACACACAAGACTCTAGTCCAGGTTTATCGCCTATTCGGGTTCCATCACGGCCCCAAACGATGTGAGAAGGGTTCCCAAGCCCACCATCCGGGTGCCACATGGTACACCGTGCCACCTTTGCCTAGTTTTTCCCGAGCCCACCTTGCCGGGTGCCACTTGGTAGAAAAATAACACTTCCTACAAACACCAGAAACTAGTTGCGACTCCTGGACAGATATAGAGTTGATTAATAAGCCGAGACGGGTCGAGTTACCGGAACCCAATGTGTGGTAGTAGCTAGTCATTGGATAACATACACTGAACTCAGTTCTTAAGGACGGTTCAAGTGAGACAAACCACCATGTACTCCTACATGGCCTCTCACCGCTACCTTTACCAAAACGAGTTCACACACTTAACTCTCAGCATCAAAACATAGCATAACACTACAATTCATTCCCAATGAATCAGACCTGACACACTCTAAGCAATAGCAGGCATGGAATGGTAAGAACACAACATGGCTTCAATCAACTCCTACACATGCTAGTGGGTTTCAACTATTTACTGTGGTAATGACAGGTCATGCAGAGGAATGGGTTCAACTACCGCAATAATAAAGTAGCAGTTTAATCGTTGTTGTCCTAATGCAATAACAGAGAGCAGGAGCGAGAGAGTGGGATTGTATCAGGATGAACAAGGGGATTTGCTTGCCTGGTAGATCAACAGGGGGGCACTGCTCCTCATACAGGTACTCTGGAACGGTCTCCGGAGTAGGACCTATCCAGAAGGACGGTGCCGACAATCAAACACAAGCATATGCAACAATTTGATGCATGAACATGGCATGAAGATGTGATGTTGTTTGAGCTAATGCAACTAGCATTCATTTGGGTGAGGTCCATTTGAACCAAGGGTTCAAATACAACTCTATAATAAACATGTATAATTGCCATTTATGTGTTTTCATATATTCAGTAGGTATAACTTCATTTATAATGCATGAAAATGGTTCAGATGGATAGACTGAATTTTTCTGATAATTTTTCATATATAACTTATTTCAAACTGAGCTACGGTTGAATTTCTGTGATTTTTTGAAGTTTAAACCAATTTCTGAAATAAACAAATCATTTAAGATTTATTTAAATTCCAAAAATGGATTACTACGTCAGCATGACAATAGCATGATGTGAGCAGGTCAACCAGGCAGACCCGAGTCAAACCTGACAGTGGGGTCCACTGGTCAGTGACTCAGTTAACTAACTGAGTTAATTAGTACTAAACTAATCCTAACCAAAATGTCAGCAGGGCAGGGCCCACGTGTCATTGACTATACTAATTAACTAACCTAATTAACTAAAACTAAACTGTGTTAATTAGTTGGGGGGCCCACCTGTCATTGACCCAGGGGGTCCAAACGGTCAGCGGGGTCAAACCCGCCGACGTTAAGCCGTCGGCAGCAGCAAACATGGCGGAGGGCGTTGGGAATCCTCCTCCGGCCACCAAATGTCCGGCGGAGGGCATCTACGTGATGCGGACGCTCGTCCGCATCGATTGGTGGTGGTGGCTGGACTCAAAGTCGATGGAAATGACCCCGGCGATGACTTGGGCGCCACCGGAGCTCGGGCCTTGTCGGAAACGTCACTGCGGTGGATGGGAGGACGAGCAGAAGCTCGTTCTGGGCTCCTGGGACCATGCTGAGCGCGGTGGTGTGCTCAGTCACGGCTCTGGGTGACAGTGGCCACGGCGGCAACATGAACGGAGGCGAGGAGCTCTCAGCTCTGGTGGCTCTGGTAGTTAGCGGAAGCAAACGGGCTCGGGAGGCAGGGGGATACATGGCAGAGCTCACCGCGGTGTCGAAGCGGAGCTCACCTGGCACGGGGAGGCGGCGGAGACGACGTAGGGTCACCGGCGATCTCGGTGCAGAGGCGGAGGTCTCGAGCTCGAAGGCGAGGTTGCAGGGCGTCCGACGACGTGTGGGTTGACGGAGTAGTACACAACGTGGCGGAGCTTCTGGAGCGTCGGCTGGGTGTGGGGTGCCTGTTGGTCACGGCAACGACGAGCGGCGGCGACGGTGGCGCTCGGGTCCGAGCGAGAGAGGGAGACAGAGGAGGGAAGAGGTCGCGAGAGAGTACGAGAGAGGTCCGGGAGGGTGCGTGGCGATGACCAGAAGGTCCAGGCGACGAGGGGGGGCAGGCAGGCAGGGAGGAGGTGGCAGCCATGCGCGAGAGCGGTGGGTGCGTGCTCCCTGCCTTCTGTCGTTGCTAGGAGGACGACGACAGGCAGATGGGCCGGCCCAGCTGGGCCACACAATCCTGGGCCGCAGGTAAGTGCCAGGTAAGCTCTTTTCCCTTTATTTCTTTTCTGTTTTCTATTTTCTGACATTTGTTTTGATTTGGATTTGAACCAAATCAATTTTGTTGCTTCTGATGATTTTTGCAGGGACCTAAGGAGTTAATCCAAAGCCCCTTACAAAAAATCAGAATATTTGAACATATATAAAATATAAAGCATATATATATCCAAAGCAAATAATTTTTGCATTAACTCCAAATGCCCAAAATCAATATTTATGAGCTCCTAAAAATATTGGTTTGAATTTTTACCTCTGACCAATATTTTCAGAGAGAAACATGAACATTTTCTTCGACCCTTTTGGAGCAATTTTTACCTGGGTCATTTTCAAAAAGATTCCTGAGGCTTTCACATGTCCCCAATTCAAGTTCATTTGAAAATTAAACTTGATGCAAACACCAAAGCTAGCCTAGTGCATACCAGAACTAGGGTTGTGACAACTCGCCCCCCACTCGAAAGAATCTCGTCCCGAGATTCAGGAGTCGACGGAAAGAAAGTGGGGAACTCCGGTCGGAGAAGATCTTCTTGCTCCCAAGTAGCTTCTCTCTCGGAATGATGAGACCACTGAACCTTGAGAAATTTGATGCTATGACATCGAGTGACACGCTCTGATTGATCCAGAATGCGAACGGGGTACTCCCAATATGTGAGGTTATCTTGGAGGTCAAGCGTTTCATGGTCCACTCCACGGATGGGATCTGAGAAGCAACGCCCGAGTTGAGAGACGTGGAAGACATCATGAGCTCGAGAAAGATGTGGGGGTAGTTCCAACTGGTAGGCAACCTCTCCTTGTTTAGTGAGAATGTAAAAAGGACCAATGTACCGATGAGCCAACTTGCCCTTGATACCGAAACGATGGGTACCCTTCAAAGGGGTAACCCGAAGGTAAGCTTTGTCGCCAATTTCATAAGCCACTTCCTTATGATGACGATCATACTGGCTCTTTTGACGAGACTGGGCTGTTTTCAAATTCTCATGAATGATGCGAACTTGCTCTTCTGCCTCCTGGATCATATCCGGTCCAAAGAATTGTCTTTCACCAGTTTCTGACCAGTTCAAAGGTGTTCAACATCTTCGTCCATAGAGAATCTCAAACGGAGCTTTCTTGAGACTGGATTGATAGTTGTTGTTATAAGCAAACTAGACGAAAGGATGACATTTCTCCCAATCCATACCAAATGAGATAACGCAAGGTCTAAGCATGTCTTCGACAATTTGGTTGACCCTTTCCACCTGACCACTTGATTGAGGGTGGAAAGCGGTACTGAAAGAGAGATGGGTTCCCAGGGCAGTTTCGAAACTTTCCCAGAAATGAGAAGTGAAAAGACTACCACAGTCTGAATTGAGCTCTAGTGGGACACCATGAAGTGACACTATTCGAGAAATATATAAGTCAGTGAGCTGACTAGCAGTGATATTCTCTCGAACAGGTAGGAAGTGAGCCACTTTGGACAGATGATCAATGAATACGAAGATAGCATTATTCCCTCTCCTGGTCCTGGGAAAGCAGGTGATGAAGTCCATACCAACTTTATCCCATTTCCACTCAGGAATAGCTAGAGGCTGAAGGGTGCCAGCAGGTCTTTGATGTTCTACCTTAACGCGACGACAAACGTCACACTTATCAATGAACTCAGCTATTTCTCTCTTCATCCTAGTCCACCAGAACCTGTGGCGTAGGTCCTGATACATCTTAGTACTACCGGGATGAATTGTGAGAGGAGATTCATGAGCCTCCTTAAGGATCAGTTGCCGAAGATGTTGCTTCTTGGGAACCACCAGTCGGTTCTGGAAGAAAACAGCACCTCGATCATCTATGGAGAAACTACCAGCAATACCCTTGGCAATGTTTCGCTTAATCCGGGTAATCCCTGTATCATGCTTCTGGGCTTATATGATATGATCCACAAGAGTAGGTTTCGCCACCAAGGTAGAAAGGAATCCGTGAGGAGCAATGTGAAGGTTAAGCTTACATAATTCCTCATGGAGAAGTGGTTGGCCCTGTTGCAACATGAGATTGTTGCAATAGGACTTACGACTTAAAGCATCAGCCATGACATTGGCCTTGCCTGGGGTGTAGGTAATCCCTAAGTCGTAATCTGAGATCAACTCCAACCAACGTCTTTGCCTAAGGTTCAAATCTGGTTGGGTGAAGATATACTTGAGACTCTGGTGATCAGTGTAGATCTCGTAATGATTACCAAGAAGGTAATGTCGCCAGGTCTTAAGTGCATAGACTACAGCTGCAAGCTCTAGATCATGTGTAGGAGAATTTTCCTCATGTGGATGCAACTGTCGAGATGCATAGGCAATCACATGACGATCCTTAATAATAATGCAACCTAGTCCTGTTGTGAGGCATCACAATAGATAACAAAGTCCTTAGTGAAATCCGGTGGCACAAGTATGGGAGCAGAAGTCAGGCATCTTTACAGTTCTTGAAAACTGTGCTCACACTGTGGGGACCACTCAAACTTTTTATCTTTCATGAGAAGTTCCGTGAGAGGTTTGGCCACTTTAGAGAAGTTTTCAACAAAGCGGCGACAATAGCTGGCTAGACCAAGGAAACTCCTAACTTATTTAACTGTTTCAGGTGGAGTCCAATCAAGAACGGCATGAACTCTCTCGGGATTGACAGCAATGCCCTTACCAGAGATTACGTGGCCAAGATAGGTCACTTCTGGCAACCAAAATTCGCACTTGGAGAACTTGGCATAAAGGTGGTGCTCTCTGAGTTTTTCCAACACAAGTCTAAGATGTTTGGCATGCTCTTCCTCATTCTTCTAGTAAATAAGAATATCATCGAGGTAAACCACGACGAACTTATCTAAGTACTCCATGAAGATCGAGTTCATCAAGCGGGAGAATGTGGCTGGAGCATTGGTTAGACCGAAGGACATGACGGTGTACTCGTACTGGCCATATCGAGTGACAAAAGCCATCTTAGGAATGTCCCCGTTTCTAATCTTGATTTGATGGTAGCCTAACCTCAAATCCATCTTGGAGAAGACTGAGGATCCAGCGAGCTGATTATACAGGTCGTTGATCCTAGGGAGCGGGTATTTGTTCTTTATCGTGACCAAATTAACGGGACGATAATCTACAACAAATCTGATATGTACCATCCTTCTTCTTGACGAAGAGGATGGGACAAGCCCAAGGAGAAGAACTAGGGCGGATGAAAACCTTTTTCAAGGGCTCATCAATTTGTGCCTTAAGCTCAGCTAGTTCTAGGGGTGCCATCTTGCAAAGTCTCCTAGAAGTTGGAACAGTTCCTGGAATAAGATCTATGAAAAACTCTACATCTCTGTCAGGTGGAATACCTAGCAGTTCTTGTGGAAAGACATCCGGAAAGTCACGGACTACCGGGATATCTTCAAGTTCTGGGAGGGGGCTGGCATTAAGAGAATAGAGTTGACGCTTGGCAACTCTAGTGGAGACAGTGACTATCTTGCCAGATGGGTGTATAAGCTGAACAGACCTAGTGTAACAGTCAATCTTGGCATGATGAGCTGTCATCCAGTCCATACCCAAGATGATGTTAATATCTGAAGACTTGAGGGCTACAAGTGATGCAAGGAATACAAGTCTATCAACAAGGATTTCATTACCATGACTTACACTACAAGTTTGCCATTTTGATCCAGGAGTTTGAATGACTAATGGAGAAGGCATATCACAGAATGATGTGTTGTGCAAGCTAGCATAGCCTTCAGAGATGAAGGAGTGAGATGCTACGGTATCGAATAGAACCGAAGCTGGATGGCAATTGACAAGTAGTGTACCAAGAACGACATTTGGATCATCATGAGCGTATTTTGCCAAGACGTGATGCACACATCCATGTTTAGTGGGAGCTGGATTGGCATTGATCGTCTTGCGTGGTGGCTTACCACGAAGAACGGACTTCTCGGGCTGGGGTAGAGCAAAGCTGGCCTGAGAGCAGTCACGTGCATAGTGTCCTGGCTTTCCGCATGTGAAGCAAGTCCCTGAGGTAGGACGTGGACCCACATTGACAAGCGGTCTACTAGTAGGCATGGGTGGAGCATATGACTGAGCTGGGTGAGGCACCTCATAAGATGGCCTCGGTGAATATCTGAGTGGAAGAGCAGAGTTTCGAACCCAAATCCGGCGCTTCTGGGAACTAGTGCTGGAGCAAGATCCCAAATCACGGGTGTGCTTACGAGACTCCTCATAAGTGAGATGAGCTGTCTCTACATTAATGGCCTTGTTCATAAGAGCCTGGAATGTATTGCACTAATGCAAGTGGAGATCACGACGCAGCTTGGAGTTGAGACCCTTCCGAAACCTAGCCTGCTTCTTGGCGTCCGTGGACACTTCTTCTGTAGCATAGCGGGCGAGGTTCTCAAATTCTCTACTGTAAGCAACATCCATCTTAGCCTGGGTAAGACTACAGAACTCTTCTCTCTTGCGATCGATGAGGGCTTGAGGAATGTGATGCTCGCGAAAAGCCTCAGTGATATCTCTCCAGGTAGGAATCTGGCCAGCTGGAAACATGGCCTCATAGTTCTGCCACCAAACACTAGCAGGACCTTCCACGTGATATGTGGCATAGGTGACCTTGTCACCTTCAGCTACGTTCGCAGAACGCAGCTTGTGAGTGATACTACGGAGCAAGTCATCTGCATCGAGTGGCTCAATGGGAAGATGGAAGGTGGGTGGTTTCAGACCAATGAAGTCATGGATGGTTGCTGACTCTTTGCACTGATGTGTGGTGTTCTCCTCAATACGTGCCAACAAGCGGTTAGACTATCGCTTGTTTATCTCCATCTCTAACATGACCTCTGCCAATGAAGGTTGGTCGGGAGGATCCTCCTGATCCCTACCATCTCCGTGGTTATTTCTACGTGCAACTGAACCTCGGGTAACCGACGACATCCAGAGAAATGAACCCAAGGACAGAATCAGCATCAACCATGGGTTGTAGAATGTAGTACAAAGAAATGAGTATCTCTCAAAAATCCTAGGACAATTCCGGCAGCATAACGGCAGTTAAATGCTCAAAATGAGACATCCTGCAAACGATAGGGCAATAACATACTCAACAACATCACTCAAGGTTTTGTGATAGTACTAAACAAACTACACTGGAAGAACTCAAAAACTGCAGTATGACTCTGATCAACCAATCCTATGGGACTACGGAGTAGTAACTCATGATCCAGATAGACGAAAGTGAAAGCCTAGTTCCTTAACCCCGTAGGAAAGATAAGATGACTCAGATCAAAAGGGCATAAGGTATAAGGAGTAAAAAGAGCCTTACGTTCCCTTCCACAATCAATTCCCTTATATAACTAAAGAATTTCTAGACTCAACTTCGACAAGTTTGGCTTGGTAATCCTACACGCAGTCAGGCTCAGATACCAAAGCTGTCGGGAGCCCGATCCTAAGTCACACCGGTCTAGCATGTAACACATCATATCACTTTGCGGCCTCACGCATGGTATCCCCACGGGTGCCACCTTACCTGGCCCGGGACCGTTTGCGCATTTTGGCTCACGTATATGATAGTGTCGCTAGCATCCATATGACAGAGAACCCAAGGTGGCACTAAATTACAGGGACAGGAATACATGACCCAGCAACGAATTTGTCGGTCATCAACGTATGAACCCAAGTCATAGCAAGCTACAAGGACTTAAAGGAACAACACATGTCATTTCCCCAAAGGGACAGACACAGGAACGAAGGAGGACACATGCCGGCCAGCCTAGGTGTTCCGAAGCAGTAGCAAGCTACCATGGCTCTGTGGAAGCACTAGGAGACATTTCCCCATAAGAGAGGCTACCAAGAGGAAACAACTCGGTTGTCGGATCCCACACATACCAAGCATTTCAATAACATACACACAATATGCTCGATATGTGCAAATACAACATGGCATCACAACAAGACTCTATGAAACAAAGTATTTATTCATTAGGCTCCGAGGAGCCAGATATTACAAACATGGGTCTCATGACCCAACATTCAGAGCATACAAGCAACACGCGGAAGCATAACATGTCTGAGTACAGACAACTACAAATGAAAAGGCTAAAGAGCCTGACTATCTACAACACTAGTACAACATCGTAGCTGAGGTAACAAGTTACTAGTCGAAGTCCAAGCGGAACTACTAGTGAGACAGAAGTCTCATCTGCAAAACATAAATTAAGCAACCATGAGTACAAGGGTACTCAGCAAGACTTACATCAGATCCTATCATACATACATTTGTATCAAGAAGGCAAAGTGGGGTTTAGTTGTAGCAAGCCAGCTTTGACTCAGTGGCTATCCTGTACTACGACTGCTCGTAACTCTTTGAGGTGGCGCACACGAGTCCGCTAATCACCACTCAATACACCACTATGGATTCATCCCCGTCTCCCTACGAGAATGCCATCCATAGAACTCACACTTGTATGGAGTATTTTAGAGTATCCACTTCAAATTGTCTATGTACCACGTAAGCATCCAAGAAGTCCATAACTGTGGACCCGGCTATTCGAATAGATCATTCTAACCCTGCAGGGGAGTACTTCTTCACACAAGCTCTCAACACTTACCGCCATGTACACATCGTGTATCTCGGCAACCTTCAAGCGGAAGCCAGGCGAGGGTGTCGGCCACGACCTGACTAACCACACAAGACTCTAGTCTAGGTTTATCGCCTATTCGGGTTCCATCCGCAAGGGAGTCCGGCCGAGGTTTCCATCACAGCCCCAAACGATGTGAGCAGGGTTCCCAAGCCCACCATCCGGGTGCCACTAGGTACACCGTGCCACCTATGCCTAGTCTATCCCAAGCCCACCCTGCCGGGTGCCACTTGGTAGAAAAATAACACTACCTACAAACACCAGAAACTAGTTGCGACTCCTGGACAGAGATCAAGTTGATTAATAAGCCGAGAGGGGTCGAGTTACCGGAACCCAATGTGTGGTAGTAGCTAGTCATTGGAAAACATACACAGAACTCAGTTCTTAAGGACGGTTCCAGTGAGACAACCCACCATCTACTCCTACCTGGCCTCTCACCGCTATCTTTACCAAAACGTGTTCACACACTTAACTCTCAGCATCAGAACATAGCATAACACTCCAATTCATTCCCAATGAATCAGACCTGACACACTCTAAGTAATAGCAGGCATGGCATGGTAAGAACACAACATGGCTTCAATCAACTCCTACACATGCTAGTGGGTTTCAACTATTTACTGTGGAAATGACAGGTCATGCAGAGGAATGGGTTCAACTACCGCAGCAATAAAGTAGCAGTTGAATCGTTGTTGTCCTAATGCAATAACACAGAGCAGGAGCGAGAGAGTGGGATTGTATCGGAATGAACAAGGGGATTTGCTTGCCTGGTAGATCAATAGGGGGGCCACTGCTCCTCTGACAGGTACTCTGGAACGGTCTCCGGAGCAGGACCTATCCAGAAGGACGGTGCCAACAATCAAACACAAGCATATGCAACAATATGATGCATGAACATGGCATGAAGATGTGATGTTGTTTGAGCTAATGCAACTAGCATTCATTTGGGTGAAGTCCATTTGAACCAAGGGTTCAGATACAACTCTATAATAAACATTTATAAATGCCATTTATGTGTTTTCATATATTCAGTAGGTACAACTTCATTTATCATGCATGAAAATGGTACAGATGGATAGATTGAATTTTTCTGATAATTTTTCATATATAACTTATTTCAAACTGAGCTACGGTTGAATTTCTGTGATTTTTTGAAGTTTAAACCAATTTCTGAAATAAACAAATCATTTAAGATTTATTTAAATTCCAGAAATGAATTACTATGTCAGCATGACAACAGCAAGACGTGAGCAGGTCAACCAGGCCGACCCGAGTCAAACCTGACAGTGGGGTCCACTGGTCAGTGACTCAGTTAACTAACTGAATTAATTATTACTAAACTAATCCTAACCAAAATGTCAGCAGGGCAGGGCCCACGTGTCAGTGACTATACTAATTAACTAACCTAATTAACTAAAACTAAACTATGTTAATTAGCCGGGGGGCCCACCTGTCATTGACCCAGGGGGTCAAAATGGTCAGCGGTGTCAAACCCGCCGACGTTAAGCCGCCGGCAGCAGCAAACGTGGCGGAGGGCGTCGAGCATCCTCCTCCAGCGACCAAATGGCTGGTGGAGGGCATATACGTGATGCAGACGCTCGTCAGCATCGATTGGTGGTGGTGGCTAGACTCAGAGTCGACGGAAACGACGCCGGCGACGACTTGGGCGGCCGTAGGAGCTCGGGCCTCGTCGGAAATGACGCTACGTCAGACGGGAGGACGAGCAGAAGCTCGTTCTGGGCTCCTGGGACCATGCTGAGCGCGGTGGTGTGCTCGGTCGCGGCTCTGGGTGACAGTGTCCACGGCGGCAACACGAACGGCGGCGAGGAGCTCTCGGCTCCGGTGGCTCAGGCAGTTAGCGGAAGCAAACGGGCTCGAGAGGCAGGGGAAACACGGCAGAGCTCACCACGGTGTCAAAGCGGAGCTCAGCTGGCTCGGGGAGGCGGCAGAGACGACGTAGGGACGCCGGCGATCTCGGTGCAGAGGCGGCAGTCTCGAGCTCGAAGGCGAGGTTGCAGGGCGTCCGGCAATGTGTGGCTCGATGAAGAGGTAGCAGACAACGTGGCGGAGCTTCTGGCGCATCGGCTCGGCGTGGGGTGGCCAGTGTTCACGGCAACGACCAGTGGCGGCGACGGTGGCGCTCGGGTCCGAGCGAGAGAGGGAGACAGAGGAGGGGAGAGGTCGCGAGAGAGTACGAGAGAGGTCCGGGGGGTGCGTGGCGACGACGAGAACGTCCAGGCGACGAGGGGGAGGGCAGGCATGCAGGGAGGACGTGGCAGCCATGCACGAGAGCGGCGGGCGCGTGCTCCCTGCCTTCTATCGTCGCCAGGAGGACGACGACTGGCAGATGGGCGGGCCCAGCTGGGCCACACAGTCCTGGGCCGCAGGTAAGTGCCACGTAAGCTCTTTTCCCTTTATTTCTTTTCTGTTTTCTATTTTCTATTTTCTGACATTTGTTTTGATTTGGATTTGAACCAAATCAATTTTGTTCCTTCTGATGATTTTTGCAGGGACCTAAGGAGTTAATCCAAAGCCCCTCACCAAAAATCAGAATATTTGAACATATATAAAATATATAGCACATATATATTCAAAGCAAATAATTATTGCATTAATTCCAAATGCCCAAAATAAATATTTATTTGCTCCTAAAACTATTGGTTTTAGTTTTTACCTCTGACCAATATTTTCAGAGAGAAACATGAACATTTTCTTGGTCCCTTTTGGAGCAATTTTTATCTGGGTCATTTTCAAAAATATTCTTGAGGCATTCACATGTCCCCAATTCAAGTTCATTTGAAAATTAAACATGATGGAAACACTAAAGCTAGCCTAGTGCATAACAGAACTAGGGTTGTGACATCATCTCTTGGAAGTCGGTTGGCGTGGGGCAACTCAGAAGGCTACATGAAGAGATCGTGGTGATACTATGCGAGCTTGAGATGTACTTCCCGCCCGCATTCTTCAACGTTATGGTGCATCTGCTGGTCCATATCGTGGAGGATATCATCCAACTTGGGCCGACCTTCCTGCACAGCATGATGACGTTCGAAAGGATGAATGGTGTCATCAAAGGATACGTTCGCAACAGGGCACGTCCAGATGGAAGCATAGCCAAGGGCTTTCTGGCCTAAGAGTGCATCTCCTATTGCACGAATTATCTAGGCATCGAGAACCCCGTTGGTCTTCCCGTCAACAGGCACCTCGGCGCTACAACACATAGAAGTGGTCGATCCTTGGGTGGTAGAGCACAAAACCTTTATTGAGAAGACGTACAATGACCGAGGCCAACAGAGGGCGGACGGAGATATAATCAAAGAGCACAACTCATGTTTCACGCGTTGGTTCAAGGAGAAGCTTCTGTCATACCCTTTACATGAGGATTCTTCCGCGGAAGAAAAACTCATATTCACCTTGTCACAGGGCGCCGAGCACAACCTGATGACCTATGAGGCGTACGATATCAATGGCTACACATTCTAGACCGAGGAAAAGGACATGCAGAGCGATTATTAGAACTCAGGGTTAACAATGGAATCCTACACCGGTAACGATAAGGACAGATACTGCGGAAGGATCGAGGAGATCTAGGAGCTGAGCTATGCTGGAGAGAAGGACCCGATGTTCCATGTAAGATGGGCCAAGAGCGTCCTAAAAGAAGACCGGTATTTCACCACCATGGTTATACCCGAAGCCAAATCCAAGACCGCGGGCGCAAACGTCACCCCGAAAAATGAGTCATGGGTACTGGCTTCCCAAGTGGACCAATGCTTCTTCATTACTGACCCGTCAAAGCCCAGTCGTGTTGTCATGAGGAGAGGCAAAAGGAACATCATCGGAATGGATGGAGTTGCCAATGAGCAAGACTTCGACAAGTACGGCGATCCAAAGATGGAAGATGACGACGACGATGAAGTACCATACACCACAAAAAGAAGCAGGACCACCCTACCTAAAGGATGTCCGTTCAAGAGAAGAACTCAAGGGGTTCCGGGGCTAAATTATTCAACCGCGAGAAAGAAGGGCAAGAAGATTGTGAAAAGATAGCTAAGATCGAATCACGACGTGTCGACCGCGTGTGCGTGTCAGTGGCAAGCTCAATTATTACTAACAACTAAATTATTACATGTATCACTTGATTTCAACCATGTCATATAATTCTAAATCTTTACAGAATGGTTTTATCACTCCATTTGCATTTTCCTTTTCTTTTATCTCAAATCTTAAATTATTACATGCAACTAAAAAACCAAAAAAAAGTTAGTAATGCCGCACCAGGAGAAGGTGCGCCATTGCTATCACGGTGTTTACGGCGCACCCCTAAATGGTGCGCCATTACAAACCCTCCCCCACTGAAATATCCCATCTCCCTGGATCCCGTACACACACTGCCGCCGCCGTCCCCGCCACCAGACCCAACTGCCCCCGTCGCCGGCCGGAATCTCTCCTCCGCCAGCAGATCCGGCCGTCCTCAGTGCCGCCAGCCGCGAGGGAAGGGGAGAAGGGGCGAAGCAGAGGAGAAGCACCCCGTCCCCCGTTCGCTAGGGTTGAGTTCGCCGGGCCTCCTCCGACGGCAAGGTGCTGGGCGAGGAGGAGAAGAACGTCGGGAACGTCTCCGCCCGGCCCGAGATCACCGACACTGGCGCCCCGAGTACCTTATCCTCAAGTGTCGCCGCCCCGTTCCTCTTAGACTCCGATGCTGATGGCCACCTGCGCCGCCGTCCTCTTCAACTCTTCTGCTTCGTCGACGGCCGCCACCACGCATCGAGGCCCAAGGTAGCGCCCCTCAACTCATATGTTTTACCCCCATCTATGCTTCCTCCTTGTTTCCATCACGACTCTGCTCTATTAGTCTAGATTCGTAGGATGTAGCGTAGCGTGCGGTTGATTGTATCCCGACCTAGTTATCGCTCATGTTCCTGGCCCCGTCGGGATCACGGTGGGCTGACCGGATGCAGGAACTGTGCCAACTTTTGCTGGCAAAATCCCTCTGCCTTGCTTTAGATGGCCGGATTGTTACCTTTATAGCCAAGAATTATGTTGTTTTCTTCTCTAATTTTTCACTCCCCACTGCCCTGCTCTAGTCTAGCCCTTTTATGATTACCCTACAACCAAATATGTTCTTTTTTCTTCTTCTTTCACAAGTCAAAAATCGCACTGCACTGTTACTGTTCTAATCTTGTTGTTCATAACATTATTAGCCTAGTCGTTCATGACCAAGATACCTTGCTCTAGATTGTTGTTACGTCACACAACCAAGGTAGTAAATTAAATTCTCCCAATTTGAAGCCGTGATAGATACAATAACATAGTACTTTTTAGTTAATAAAAGCTTTCACTCATGGCAAAGAAAAACTTGCATTCAGAGTAAAAGCTTTTAATGAGTACATATATATAATAGGTTGCAGATTTTTGATGAGTCAAAGCTTGCATTCATACTAGTCTGCAACTTGTTATTTGCAACCTGTTATTTCTGAGTAGTACATAAATATATAATAGGGCAACCAGATGCTTTTTGTTCAATAAACTAGGCTAGGGTTTGCTGGATTCTGGGGATTTATGGTGATCCGGTCAGTAGTTATGTTCCAAGAACAGTACTGACTTCCCAAGTGAATTATGCATGCCTACAGACTACAGCCTGCTACTTCTGTGTTGGCCGGCCGGTTCTCAAGTGCAAACTGTTCTTATTATATTGCCTTTGAGCATGATTTTCCTCTCTTCTCCACCTTGATTCATGTCAGATTGTTGATGAATTTGTGAGTATCCCGCTGTAGATGCATTAGTTGTTGATTCATCCTGCTGTAGGTTGAAACTTGTGAGTATAGACAACACTCATCGTTGAAACCTGTAGGTTGATTCATCCCGCGTCGTCTCATCGTTGCTCCTCTTCCTGCCGCACCGTTCTCAACCACCATCACTGTCGGCTTCCAAAGGTAACAAAATGTTTTTTAATTTGTTTCTTGGTCTTATTTTTTTCATGCTTGACCTGATGTTGCTGATGTTGCTACTGTTGATGTAGTTTTTCTTCCCTGAGCTCCTCTGCCTTGTGGGTGCTGCTTGTCGTCGAGCTCCTCTGCTATTGCACTGCTCTTCTTTGCATCGGCTGGTGAGCTCTTCCTACTCTGCTGGTGGTGGTTATTTTTATATGCACTTGCTGTTGATGGTGGTGGTGGTATGATGCTGCTACTGCTACACTGTTAGTGTAGTGCCAATTAGTTGTTAATTAGCTAGCTAGTGTACTTCTAGTATTGCTGCTTGCTATACTGCTTAGGTAGCTAATGTAGTCCTAATTAGCTAGTGTAGTGATGTAGTGTTGCTGCCTGCTGCTACTGCTTATGTTGCTTCTTGATGTTGTTAAGGCTACAACTTGTGCTGATGCTTGATACTCAATTTAAGATGTTAATTAGTTGCTGCCTCTTGCTACTGCTGCTACTGGTTATGCACTCAAATTTACTGAATCTATCTGCTGCAGGTTCCCCAAAATTTCAGGGGCGCCACAACTGAACTGAGGCTCCTTCAGTTCAATATTTTGTGCAGGGACAAATAGTTACCCCTTTCTCCTGAAATGTTGATTAATTTCCATTTCGGTTGAGAATGGGGCACTCCTACGTCAAGAAAATTAGCAAAGGTCATGCCAAATTTTCTTGACCTAGAAGGTGCCCAATTCTCAACGGAAACAAAAATTAATCAACATTTATAGACAATGTTATTTCTACAAAGCAAATATTTCTAAGTGGCTTTAGTGCACTTAGTAGGATAGAAAATATACAACATTCAATAGTAGCCTTTTTTCCTATTTAGAGCGAACATGGCCGACAACGATGAGGCCGGCGGTTCGGGCAAGCCATTCTGGGAGCTGAGGACGCCGCGGAAGACACCGATCCCGACTACAGAACCCCTAGTGGCGTCGGGGATGACACCACTGATGGTGCCGCCGGGGATGGCACCACTGATGATGGCAGTGAACGCACATATGGCAGCCAACCGAAGAGGCAACGGAAGGACCGGCAGCCAAACGTGCTCGGCACCGTCAAGGAGGAATTTACTAAAGTATCCTCGAGTGGGCATCCAATGGCACCCAAAGAATTAGTCAGTGGGTACGCGGGACAACTCGGGTGCAATCTCCGGAGCACCGTCTCGATCAACACCAAGAACCTAAGGCATCGTGACCGAGGGAATTTGCGCAACCTCCTCTTCACGAAGATGCACGAATGATACAAGTTCCCCGGTGAGTTCGCAAACACATGCATGTTAGGTAATAAAGTGAACAGTGTCGCCCTCACGAAGATGAGCACGGCCCTGGCTACTTGGAGGGCCGCGGTGAAGAGAAGGATTCTAAGAGGTGATAATTATGAGAAGATCAAGGAGAGAAATCCTTCGATCACCGAAGCTGACTACCTGGAGTTAAAGATCAAGTACGAGAGCGACACATCCACAGAATCAAGTTAGTGGGGGAAAGATATGCGGGACTTGAACTTAGGGGTCCACACACTCGGTCCCGATGGTTACAGAGTGGCGGAACCTAAATGGGACAAGGAGGACATGGAGCAAGCCGGGCAAGGCCTACCGCCCCTCTTTGATAAATACCCTGAAAAGGAGACCAGGAACTTTGTCAGGGCCCAGTACAAGGTGGACCCGAAAACAAAGGAGCTTACCACGGATCCGAAGGTGAAGGCGCTTGAGCTTGTTCTGTTAAGGAATACACCCCTGCGTAATTAGCTCCATATGGTTGCATTCTAATTAATGAAGCAGAATTTCTAAATGGTTCACGTTCCTTCCGCAGGAAACTGAAAGCAGTAACGCGGGCTCCCCGTCTGCCCCTTGGGACACCACTTTAAATAGAGCGTTGAACGTAATTAAACACAAGGATAAGTTCAGTATGCCGTCGTGAGCTGGTCGTGTGGCCAGCAAAGGCTTGTCCACGAAATGGTCGGAATACTATAAGGCTGGTCGAAAGGAGAGAAAGACGGAAAGCCAGGAGCGCGAGGTTAAAGAACTCAATGCAAAAGTGGCGCAGATTCCGGAGATGGTCCAAGAGCAAGTGCGAGACCAAGTGGGAGCGACGATCACCACCATTATGCCTTCCTTGCTTGAGGGGTTGTGGGGGTTGTCGGATTTAGCGCTTCGCAAAACCCAAGAAGTTCGAACACATGGGCGTGAACGAAGATCTCTCCCACTCACGTCTATCTAGCGTCTCGCTCTCGTCTCAGTGGAAGGATTCAAGCACACAACAGATATAACACACAAGAGTTTATCCAAGTTCGGGCCACCGCGTGGTGTAAGACCCTACTTCCTTCTTTGGTGGATTAGCCTTGGGCGAGCTGGGAGGTGAACTAGTACATTGGTTCCTGAGCTCAGGAGACGAGCTCAGGAAGGTCAGGAGGCAAGTGTTCTTGCTCCTTGTGTGGTGGCAGAGTGTATGAGTCGATCCCTTCACAGTGGGAATCCTAGCTACTTATATAGGCGGCCAGGGTCCTCTTCCCCCGAAATGTTTAGCAGGGAAGGGATCCCACAACAGCCATTTTTGAGTGGGAACAGAAGGACGTTCTTATCCTGACAAAAGCGGTCCTTACGTGCAAAAGGATCAGGCGATGACACGGTGGTGGGCTCGATAATGACATCCTCCTTGTCGTCCTTGCTGTCTTCGACCTTTGCCCCGCTCCTCGGAAACTAGCGGCTGCGCTGTCCCCTTTGCACCGAAATGGTAACTGTGCCACTGGCGGACGCTGGCGTGGTGCGTCACTGCTGACATCACTGCCTCCTCCTCAGGCTGGCTTGGCCTTGGATTCTCCGCCCCTCCGGAGCGCCTTGCTGAGGCCGCTCCCGAGGAGGTCTTAACGTTGTTCTCCTCGAGAGGCTTAGCCCCCTCACGAGGGTCTTGAACAACTGGTCGATCAGCTGGGCCGTACCAGGCCGCTTGTAGGAGCACGTCGCGGCCCGCAGACAGGCAAGTCTGGGTACCCTAGTTCCTAGGACGACAACAGTAGCCCCCAGGCCCAAGGCACGCACGGAGTCGGCTTCAGGGCGAAGCCTTAGTCGAGGACGAAGCGCCGCGGGGCCCAAAAGGCTGCGGGCCAAGCTAGCGTGTGACGGTTGGATGGGACGTGGGCGATTCCGCTTCCCACGCAGTCTTGGCAATCGTGCGACTTGACAACTCCTTGGCGCGGGCGGCGGGGCCATTATAGCTGCGCGCGAGTGGCCGCCGATTGATCTTCTTGGCCTATAAACAGGGGGTGACGCACCACGCCCTCACTTGACTGTCGCAGGCCGATCCATGCTGCTTCCATTACTCCAAGGGCTTCGATGGCGCCGATTCGCAGGTTCACTGCTGCGGAGAAGGGGAAGAGCCCGATTGTAAAGCCTGAGCGGCTCCCCCCGAAGAAGAGGCGTCGTAGTTCTCCAAGTGCGTCCCTGAGACCGTCGGACGCCTGCACATGGTGCACGCGGGCACCGCCAGGATTTCCACTTCCCTTGTATGCTCTAGCAGCAGGCAGACGGAGCGGGGGCGGCAACAGGGGTGGCGCCATTAGTCGCCCAGAGAGACGGGCGTCTCCTCACACCCTGCTGCCATCCCATTCTGAGGATGATGCCCACGAGTTCATCGTGTGGGCGGGGGCCCCTCCGCATTCATGGATCCTTCTTCCTCCTTTCCTGAGGGAGGTGCTCCCGGCATGCGGCCGGGTGACGATGGAGCTGAGGCACGAGGGGTGTCGCCTTCCTCCTTCGTATGCCGACGTGGAGGTGATTTCTTCTGGCCAGGTCTTCATGACCTAGGGTTGGGGTGTGGTGCTCCGCGCCTGCGCTCCCGCCGGGAGGTACATTCTTCATTTTGCGCTGGATATGGCGGGCACGATGACCTTCAAAATCTTCGGGGCGGACGGCCGCCGGCTGCCATGTGGCGCGGGGAATGGGCTCACCGGCGACCATTCCCCATGCCGTCAGGGTTGCGAGGTGCTCGCCATGGGCTACGCCTCGGACTCTCCTGGTAGTAGTTACGCTACCCCTGAGATGGCCTCGAGCTCCGATGAGAGCTACAAGCCGCCAAGTCGCCGCCCCTATCGCCGGAGGGAAATGGTGTCTTCCCAGCGTAGTCATTGTTGAAGGAGTTCAAGCCGCGCTCCTCGAGAGTGACCTTCTTAGCTTAGTTCCTGTGGAACATCATGGAAGGCTTCATGAGGGCATGTAAATTCTTGTAATACTTTTGCTGTTGTGTGGCATTATAACTTATGCCCTTCATGAGACCCTTGTTAGAGTATAAATTTCCTCTGCTTCCGTCCCCTCGGTAGTTCAGGGCCCTACGCCTGCGAGACCCGTTCCGCAGACAAGCCTCAGCCTGCGCTGGTATGCCAGGTCGTGATGCCGTGGTCAAGGCCAGGAGGTGAGTGATACAGGGTCCGGTAGGAGCCCCCGAGGCGCGATGCTCAGGAGATCTCTCTTGGCGTGCAGGCAACAGCCCGCTGGTACATCGGGAAGGGTTTTCATGCCTCAGAGGATTCGTGATTATAGTAGATGGTGGTGTAGGTACGTGAGTATGTGCGGTGCTGAAAACTTATCTTTGCAATTCCTGTGGCCAGGTGGTGGTGGTACTTGATTTCCTGTTGCCCTTCCCTTGAGGCAAGGTTTTGCATTCAGGTGCCTTCATGAGGAGGTGGCGATGGTCGCTCCCGAGGCCCTGGGGACAAAGGTCACGGGGCCGGTGGAGACGTTTCTCCGGGCCGCTACCATCGCAGCCGAAGAGGAGAAGACTAGTAATGCTGCGCTCGGCGATGCCTGGTCCGTTCCTGTTTAGCGAAAGAAGTGCAAGTGCCTCGAGGAGGCGTAAGAACTTTGTTTGAATTTGAAAAACTTGGTATTATTGTAATAGCTAGATGATATCCATGCTTGCTTCCTTTCTTGTTTGCATAGGTGCTCTGCGTCGGCAGGGCCCAACCCCGTGCATACCTCGATCGCCATTGAGCCCTCCGGGTGACCGGGGTTACCGTAGTAACTAGACTCGCCATTGAGCCCTCCGGATGACCGGGGTTACTGTAGTAACTAGACTCAAGGGATGAGGGGCTACGTGGCTAGTTAGGCCCTTGGGTCGCGATGCCCAAGGGTCCCCCTTGACGTTCAAGCGATCCCGTTTTCGTTCTTTGTCGGCAGGGCCCAACCCCGCGCATACCTCGATTGCCATTGAGCCCTCCGGATGACCGGGGTTATCGTCATAACTAGGCTCAAGGGATGAGGGGGCTATGTGGCCAGTTAGGCCCCTGGGTCGCGATGCCCAGGGGTCCCCCTTGACGTACGAACGGTTCTCATGAAGGAGAACGAGCACCATACCTTGCCCACGAACCTTCGCCTGGGATGGGGGCACGAGAAGGCCAGGTGTCTGGGCACCTGGTAGGGTAGCGTCAGCCAGGTGTGACCTAAGCATAGCCCCCGTGCCTAGCCCCCCTCGCGACACCCATCCAAGGAGAAGTTGTGATCGTCATGAGCTGAAAAGCTCCCTGAGGTTGGTGCGACCACTGGGGGCCACCCTCAGTTGTTTATAACTAGCCCGGAGCATAGAGCTACCACACTTGCGCGGATTGTGGGCATAACCGCTCCTCGGTTGGATCTGCCAGCGCGGAGCTTGGTACTTCCACTAGACCGTGGGAGGGAGCCTCCCACCGGGAGAGACTCCGGGGTATGTACAGCCCCGTCCTGACACGTGGCTTGCATGGTAGGACAGCCAAGGTGTATATGGGCCCTCCTCAGGACGAGCTGAACGACTATGAGGAAGTTCTCGTGACCTTAAGCATCACCCACGAGACCCTACCCTGAGGCGGGTTGCGCCTGAGTCTTCTTCTGCAAAATGTGAAAGAGAGGTGTTGTGTCGACCTGCGCCGAGTGCATCTCTGGAGGGTATCGCATGAGAAGGCCGCAGCACCAGCAACCCCAGGAGGTGACGTCACGGGAATGGCTCGCGACACAGAGCTCAGCCACTGGATTTGTCGACGCTGCAGGGACGGACCCGAGAACAGACGTCATGCCCAGTCTTCTCATGCAACGATCCAAAAGAAAAACAACCGGCGCGCGGTTCCCGCGTGAGCGACACACCTGCGTAGCCCATGCGAGAACAAGGACCATGGGAGGTGACGTCACGGGAATGGCTCGTGAGACAGAGCTCAGCCCTTGGGTTTATCGACGCTACAGGGACGGACCCGAGCACAGACGTCGTGACAGTCCTTAATCATGGGGCGGTCGCGAGTGGGCTCACAAGGGCTCATGACCTTAGTGGCGATGAGAATGGAAAGCATGTAGATTCTGTGAATGGAAAGAAACATCGAGCCTTGATCATGCAAAAAGGGAGATAACCGCGGGGGAACAGCCCCCAGCGGTTCGAGGATGATGCAGCCCGAGAGGCGCCCTCGATTGGATACCTAAAGTGTCACGTGATACTTGCCGTAGAAGAGTTGGGGTAGCTGAATACACGAGCCATGCGGGTCGCTCTTGAGGATCGTCGGGCTCCTGAGGCCCAGGGGCTCTGGAGGCTCACAGTGGTCGCGCGGGTTCGGTTCTCGCTCCGTCTGGACCGCCTGCCACTGAGCCTCCAGAGCCCCCAAGGCCTGCTGCGCGAGATGCTGGAACGTGGCGACTGCGTTGTGAAAGACGAAGAGTGTGCGAACGTAGCTGTAGGGGAGGGCCCTCCTTCGGCCGACCGCCATCGGCCAGAAGGGCTCCTGAGAGGCGGCTTGGTTGAGACCCGTGATGTCGACGCAAACGCGGAAGCGGTCGCTCGGGCTGCGAGCAGGTGAACTTGGGGTAGTGCGGTTACGCCCACCACGGATGAGGCTTGCGTACTGAAGTTCCTCGGTAACTTGGTGGATGAAGTTCTGAGCCCCCCGCGCTGAACGGCTCACGCTGGGCTCACAAAAACGAGCGTCAGGATATGCTTGCAGGTGGTGCTCGAACACCTCCCTCGAGACGCCGGTCAGCCCAGGGACACTTCAGAGGAGAGCCCCCGAGCCCGTCATGAGAGGGGCGTCGAGCGCACCTCCCTATGCGAGGGTGGAGGGCGCCTCGTCAGCAGGCGCGAGTCTTGAGGCCTGGCCATCGGGAGCCCCTACGCCCTGAGGTCCATTGACGGGTAGGTTCTTCTTCTTCTTGGGGGCGGCCTGCAGGGCGAGGACGGCTCCATCCTCATCGGAGCACTCGACCGCCACGGTCTGGTAGGCGCACTCCAGGGAACGCACCGCGTCCTTCTCTTCGGAGGCGATCGTGATGACTCCGCCGCTCTCGGGCATCTTGAGGACGTTGTAGCCGTGATGGGTTGCCACCATGAACTTGGCGAGGGCAGGATACCCTAGGAGGCGTTGTACAGGAGGTGGATGTTGGCGACGTCGAAGTCGATGAGCTCGGTGTGGTAGTTGTCGTGGATGCCTTGGAAGTTGGTGACGAAACGTTCACGAAGCTCTAACCAGGAGGAGATGGATCCCACGGGGAGGTCTAGGAGCCATGAGCATGCGCCGTCTTTTAGAGCCATGCGGAACGAGTTCGCCATGACCTACTCGGTGCCGTTAGACACTTCGATGCTCAGCTCGTAGAGTTGGAGGAACTCCGTGGGGTCGGTGGTGCTGTCGTAGCGTGGCGGCAGGTCTGGCTTGAACTTGTCAGGCCAGACGAGGCACCGTAGCTCAGGAGCTAGGGCGCGACACCCAGCCACGCTCATGATCGCAGGCGCCCCCCTGCGCTTGTGGTGCTGGTTCTTGAGGTGCTGGCGCCACCACCTTCTGTGGCGCGCGGTCTGGCCGCTGTGGGCCAGCGGGCCCGTGAGCCCCTGCATGGGGATGCAGAATCACCTGGCAGCTCTCCTAGTCGTGCGCATGACCTCTGCGGGGTTGCTCACGTCGAGGGGCCTCGCGCCGAACCTCCTGGCCGGCGCGGTGGAGAGGAGGCGGGGCCGGGACCCCGTGGCCTTCGTTCCCTGCCGGGGGCGACGGAGGACATGAGGAGTGCGTTGGTGCGGGTGCATCCCCAGCGGCGTTGACGAGCTCGGTGATGCGGTGGAGCCACTCGTCGTAGAGATCATCTGTTGGGCGGTAGCGCAAAAGCTCCCGCGCCATCAGCAGCGCAGGCTGCTGGTAGACCGGCCCGCGGTGGATAAGCGAGGACGACGCCGCGGCCGGCGAGGGTGAAGGTGTTGCCGTGCGACCATCCCGCCGCATGGACGGTGGCGGCGATGAGTCCTGCTGTTCGTGGACAGACGGGTCGGTGGCGGCGTTGGCGACCGGTGAGTTGGGGCGGAGCGGTGCGCCGTTGCCCGCGGGCGCCGTCTGAGCGACGTTCGTGGCGCGGCGGGCGGCGCGAGCTCGGCGTGTGTCCACAATGGTTGTGAAGCAGGGTCGACGACGAGAACGCGACGAGGTCGTCGAAGAGGCGAGATTTTGACACGCCCCCTACCTAGCGCGCCAAATGTCGGATTTAGGTCTCCACAAAACCCAAGAAGTTCGAACACAGCGGTGTGAATGAAGATCTCTCCCACTCACGTCTACCTAGCGTCTCGCCCTCATCTCGGTGGAAGTATTTAAGCACACAATAGATATAACACACAAGAGTTTATCCAGGTTCGGGCCACCGCGTGGTGTAAGACCCTACTTCCTGCTTTGATGGATTAGCCTTGGACGAGCTGGGAGGTGAACTAGTACAGTGGTTCCTGAGCTCAGGAGGCGAGCTCAGGAAGGTCACGAGGCAAGTGTTCTTGCTCCTCGTGTGGTGGCAGAGTGTATGAGTCGATCCCTTCACATTGGGAATCCTAGCTACTTATATAGGCGGCCAGGGTTCTCTTCCCCTGAAATGTTTAGGCGGGAAGGGATCCCACAACGGCCTTTTTTTAGCAGGAACACAAGGACGTTCTTATCCTGACAAAAGCGGTCTTCGCCTGCAAAAGGATCAGGCGGTGACACGGTGGTGGGCTCGATGGTGACATCCTCCTTGTCGTCCTTGCGGTCTTCGATCTTGTTGCACCAAAGGGGAAACATTTGCCCCGCTCCTCGGAAACCAGCGGCTGCGTTGTCCCCTTTGCACTGAAATGGTAACTGTGCCGCTGGCGGACGCTGTCACCCGCTGGCGCGGTGCGTCACTGCTGACATCACTGCCTCCTCCTGAGGCAGGCTTGGCCTTGGATTCTCCACACCTCCGGAGCGCCTTGCTGAGGCCGCTCCCGCGGAGGTCTTGACGTCGTTCTCCTCGCGAGGCTTAGCCCCCTCGAGAGGGTCTTGGACAACTGGTCGATCAGCTGGGCCGTACCAGGCCGCATGTAGGAGCGCGTCGCTGCCTGCAGACAGGCAAGTCTGGATAACCTGGTTTCGAGGACGCCGACAGGGGTGGATTCCGGCCAATAAGGGACGCCGCCGATTCCCAGCTTCACGGGAAGAAAATCGCACAACGCGCCGACATTGGTGTCTCCGGCGGAGGCGGCATTGGTGTCTCCGGCGTCGGCGTCGGCATTGGAGCTTAATGCACCCGGGTGTGGGAAGAATACGCCGGCCGGCACCTCGGCAGCAAGCGGCCCCTCCGTCACTTGCACGCCCGCCATTGGCGATGCGTCGACATTAGCCGAGCTTGACGCCATCATGGTAACTAAGCCTTGGCCGATGACTTCATCTCCTTGCCTTTGACTGGGCATCCCTGACGCCCTACATGTTTTCACAGGGCACCGCCAACGTTCCATGCACTCTCCTGCACTTCATGGACGGCGAGTTGATCGATGTCACCAAGTCCAAAATCGTTGAAACGGGCAACCGCGTGTTCCATGGTACTCCGATGCCACCCACCGTGTATAGGGTTCAACTGGTTCGGGTGCTGCCGGGCTGTGACGACTTGTTACCTCCGTATCGACCCCCTGGGGCCGATGAAGATGATGTGATGACCCGCAGCGCCTTCTTAAACTGGCCCATGGTTTGGCTGAAGAGCCAGATTCGTTTGGGGGCGGGGGACACCACCCCACAGACAACACCGCCAGTCGTGCTGGCGCCAAGCCATGGCAAGACTGCCGCAACGCTATCGCCGTCAGTTGATTCGGACATGCATATGGCACAGGATCCGGACGATGACGACGGTACATTTTCCAACGTCGATAAGTACATCAACGAACATGGGTACGGTGATGAATCCATGGGGCCTCCTTCTCAAGAACCCAACCCTGTAAAAGACGATCGCGATCTCGCTGGTACCACAGAGAAACCCAATTGCAACAGGCGTCACCTGGTGATCAATTCTCAGGAGACGCCTCCAACTGTCGCCTTCACCGAGACTCAAATAGCCGAGGTGCTAAATATTATCAACCCCAACACACTCAAGAAGGTGGTCTCTGAGCAGAACTCGATCCCATTACAGCAGAAGAAGCAGAAGGGACAGAAAAGAAAAAATAACAAGGGCGTGAGCCAGCCGGCACCTAGTACGATCCGTGCTCAGGACGGGCCACCAATACCTAAGGATATCTCGAGGAGGGTGCATGTGGCGGGTTGGCCGATGCTATCGACTAATCTGCTCAATGCTGCAACTAATGCTATGCGGAGTCTGCATGACTGTGTTCTTTATATGGAGAAGTGGCGTCTCTCCGAGAATGATCTGGCATACCCGGTTTTTGAGGCCAAGGTGCCAGAGGGCAAGGGCTTTGTCGATAGCACCATTAGGCGTATGATCGTCCTGCGGTTTGATGACATCTTCGCTATGTTTAACCTTCATCAGCTGCACTACACCTTCATTCGGCTATTTTCGCTCAGTATGGAGATGCGGATCATTAGAGATCGAACCCCGAACATCGTGATAGTCGACCCCTTCTACATGCGTGCCACGATCTTGGGCAGTGCTGGGGACCAGCAAGTCACGAGTTCATACCTCGAAGGCGTCATTCTGGCGAACCCAGATAAGGATAACTTCCTTGTGCCTTACTTTTCCGAGTAAGTCATCCCCTCACCGCCCTGTAACATATGATTTCTTAGATTTCGATCGTTCTTTTTTTCTAATATTCAGTGTTTTGTGCAGTGACACACATTGCACACTCATCCTCTTAAGCCCGAAATATTCCATGGCCACGTATTTCGACTCGGACCGTCAGTCGAAGAAAGACTACACAAATTTGAAGAAAGTTCTTGATGATGCTCTCCCCGGCTACGCCAAATCTGGAGGCACCTTCAAGAGGCCAATTTGTAGGTACGACAGGCACGTGTTCACCCACGTAACGACATTCCCCTGCGTCAAGAAGCCGCCTGGTAGTCAGAAGGATGTCTACTATGCCTTCCATCACATGCGGGCGATCATACGGAACCATAATCACCTTATGCTACCAAATGATCTCAAAGCATGGGCCGCACGCTTGTCGGCAATCCAAGACGAGGACATCAGACAAGAATTCTTTCGCATCCAGTCGGAGTTTGCGGAAATCATCTATCAAGATGTCCTTAGTACATCGGGGCAATTCTACCTCAAATACCAACCGTCCAACAGTGAAATAGATACAACGTTACAAATGCGGGCTGACAACGACCGCACATTCATGACCATCACGGAAGACGGCGGCTTCATCCACGCTCCGGTCCCTGAGTCGAGTCGAAAGCAGTATTGATGCTATGTAGTTCTGAAATATCGATTAGCTCATGTTGTAATTAAACTTTAATGAACTTGTATGTCTCTTTAGTTTGGACAGCCGTTCAACTTATATGTAATCAATGCTATTTATTAGTAGGACCGTGAATCGTGCTATTAATGTGTTGCTTTTCTCTTCTGATCCTTTTGTTGCATACTTATATATTGCTTATGTATTATATGTGAATTGCTACTAACGTTTTGTTTGTCTAGTGCATAGAGATGCCGTCGTATGTCGTGTACAAGGGAGAGTTTCCCGGAATCTACGATGACTGGGAGGAGTGTCAGAGACAGGTTCACCGTTTCAGCGGTAACAGTTACAAAGGGTACACCACTAGGGCGGAGGCGGAAGCTAGATACACGCGCTATCCAGCGGGAGAGAGGAGAGAGCGGAGGAGGAGTCGGATGAAGATCAGTTTCATCGCGATGATGCTCATCGTGACCGCAACCCTCTTCTATGTGATGGTAGTTCAGATATCGACTTGTAATGTGAAGACAAACTCGCTACTCGCGGTCTCGAGACTTGTAATGTTCTAACTTTGTTCGGTATTTTGAATTCGGAGACTAATGTGATGAATTGTATTCGGAGACTAATCTTCTATAGTATTCGATAAATCTGCTGTTTATATGTTGTGATGTTTATATTCTATGCTGTAATGTATTTTGTAACCTGTGCAAATATCAGAAAAGCAAAAAAAAAATTTAATAGGTGCGCCACTAACAGCCCTTTTCTACTAATGGAAAGTCTGATCGGGCAAAAAAAATGATGATCGTGTCTTCAGTTTGGAAAGTTTGGATACTTATTTTTGTCGGATCACGTAACCAGATTTAGTAGTACAGTACAAGGAAAGAAACTTTGGATACTTGGAAGGTTTCGATTGGTACATAAATAAAAAAGTCAACTATCGATCGGTTTGGTTAAAAAGGACGTGAATTGCGCGCTACTACTTTTCTGAAAGTAATAAAAACACAACTGATTTGGCACGTCTGGATTTTGGTGTCCTAGTGTGGGACGTTTGGTGTTTTTAAAAAAAGGATCAGCATCAATTACAGAAGGAGTGAAGATCGCAGCAAATAAAAAAAGGGATCATTTGGCAACGGCGCACCGGCCGAAGCTTCGGCCGGCTGCGTCCACGCGCAAACGCGCCGAGCGACTCGCCTAGCGACACGTAGGATGGAGGGCCCGCCCACGTGCATCTTCTTCGTCCTGCCTTTTCTTTTCTTCTTCTCGGTCATCTTTATCCTCTCTCTTCTCGTTGCCATGGTCAACCCGTCGCCCGCGCCAGAGGCCTCCAAGGGCGCCGCCGTCATGGGAATCAGCCGATCTGGCTGCCTTCGACCAGATCCGCGTGGATCCGCATGCATCGGAGCTCTACCTACCTCGCCGGACCCCGGCCACGCCGTAGCTGCAACCAGCCATGGCAGACTACACCCCGCGGCGAATTTTTGCTGAAAACCGGTTATAGCAAATTCAATCGCCGGTGGTAGCAAAAATCTACTACGGTTGCAGCAAAATGGCGTCATCATCATTGTGGGGGGCGCAACTGAGATAAGAAGTTTGAAGCTTTTTTCAATGCGGTTGTAACTTTTATAACTGTCGGTTGCAACTTTTCGTTTTTCGTCCATGGCTTCGTTTCTACAGTTGAAACTTTTTTTATAGTCGGATGAAGCTTTTTTCATCGCTAGATGAAGCTTTTTCTGTCACCGGTTGTAACTTTTCTTGGTCATCCATAGCTCCAGTCGTATAATGGTTGAAGCTTTTTTCGTAGCCGGTTGAAGCTTTTCCTATCGCTAGTTGTAGCTTTTTTGGTCGTTGGTTGTAGCACTGGGCATCCCCCCGGTGCTCAATTTTTTCTTGCAAGCTGCACACCAGGGATGACCGGCGGCGAGCATGCCGGCGAGCTTCAGTCGTCGCAACCGGAGCTACAACGGTCTCAACAAGAGCTTCAACCGCGGGGTGCGGCTGTTGCATGGGGCAAAGCAACAAGGACGGCCGGCGGTGGGTTGGGGGCTGGTGACTAGGATGATGGCCGGCGGGGACGAGGGCGGGCGGCCGCGAGGAGGACGGTGGCCGGCGGGACGAGGGCGGACGGCTGCGACGAGGACGGCAGTGTCGTGGACGAAGGCGACTGGCGAGCTAACTGACGTATGGGAGATCACGGGGCAGTGGGGATGAACAGACGGATGACTTCTGTTTTTTTTACTAGCGAAGCAATTAGGGGAAGAAGCAATCGTGCTGCTATTAGGAAACGTATCGTACGTCCACGGTACGACCGACCGGATTGTTCGGTAGGCGCACCGGCGCAGATCAGCGCCCATAAAAAAAGGCAGGTGCCCATCGGTTGCGTTTGGAAAGGCAAAACATAATTTTTATTACTTGCAAGTTTATTGCTTACAAAAAAAACTGTTGTGATTTGGTCTTACGTTGGTTTGGAGGAATATTTTGGGATCAGTTTAGGCACCTTCGGTGGGAGAGCAAAAAAAAGATCCAGTGGGCACGCTGGACTTTGGTGAGAAAAAGAAAACAATGTCCCTTGTGAATAGTGATACTCCGACTAGTACGTAGTAGTCCTTTGGCTGTGTTAAAAAAAGGTTGTCCCACTCGGTTGGATGTCTTTGGAGAACGAAAAGATAAAGTGAAAGAAGGCTTGAACAACGTGAGTTGTTGCTATAAAAAACATGTGTGGTTAAACAAATAGTACGTCTAGTATTCGCGGCATGTCGTGATTTCTTCAGTGTCTTAGGCTCACGTCTCTAGTAAAGTCTAGCATAGGACCAACACTCGACCACTTTGATCAAATTTTCAGCTTGCTTTAATTAACGTGGTTGTAGCATTTTGTCCACATATATAAAGCCAACTCAGCTCCACCTATTTTCTACACCGTGCATACAGACGTTCACCTGTCAATCGCTTTATCAATTTTGTGAGTTATTTGACACCGCTAGTTGCCGGTCAGCACCTGTTGCATGGTAAGAACTTATAAGACTTTGATATTTGCAATACTATGAGCATTTTACCAGCGCATCCCATTAGTTCATAGGAACATTAATTTTAGATTTTGTTTCTTGTTTCTACTAATCATGACAGGATCCAAAGTAAATTCATGGGCTTTGTAAATCGCGGGAGATGTGCCAGCCCCTAAGGACATACCACAACCATCACGAGAGGTGGACAAACATCCAAATGCACATGACCAAGTTAATGTTTCTATACCACCATTTAATGGGAGTTTGACATAAATAATATATTTATTTTCCATAGTTTTGATGAACGTAAAAGAGTTAAGGTTGCGGTTGGTTCTTTCACTGGTTGTGCTTTAGTTTGGTGGAGTCAATATTGTCGGTTACACCCTGATTATACACCTACTACTTTAAATTATTTGAAGCTTGCCATGTGACATACATTCGTCCCTATTTATTATACTCATGACATGATTAAAAAGTTGCAATATTTAAAGCAAGGTAGCGACACCGTAACGAAATATTATGATGATTTACAAACTACCTTGTTGCATTCATCTTTAGAAGAAAGTGAAGAAGGTTTTATTGAAAGATTTTTGGGAGGATTAAACTATGACATTCAGGAGATACTAATTCATGAAGAGTGTTAACCTATGGACCATTTGTTTCATCTTGCTTGCAGAGCTGAATAGGAAATAAAACGACGTGTTGCCCACAAGGAGAACAAACACAAGGTGCACATTCCAAGAGTTGATATAGTTGTTCCTTCAACTACTAGGCATTCTATGACAACCACATCCGTTGTCGTGAGGACTACATCACCTCCACCATGTGACACATCTCCATCGAAAGTGCCTCCACCATCCGAGTTGATCATACGAGGTAATGAGAAAGGTATTGATCTTCCACCTCCATAGGAGTATGACGAATGCCTTGTCGATAATGCACCATGTGATGAGCTACCTACTACTTTGATCACACCACCTATTTTAGAGGACTATGTTCATGATTTGACTTCGCCATGTGATCAAATGAATGCAATAACAAGTATTTTGAGTGCACCCATTGAATTATCTACTGATGCAAAAGAACCATGTGAATTAGGGAATAACTTTGATTTGGATCAAATGTGTTTGAAAATAACCGTGCCAATGTTTGATCATTCTGATATGACCTCCAATCTTGGTGATGTTTCTGTGTCAGATAACTTCTTGCATATTTGCTTATTTAAGCATGTTGTAGCATGTAATTTTGAAACAATTAAAGTTTATTCACCAATGGTGGGATGGTTTAATGATAATCATTGACAATCTTTTGATATGAATAAGAGCTTCACTTATATGTGCAAACCGGGTTGCAATATTTTCATGCCTATGACTTCTTGTGATAATATATTGGCTTTATATTTTTGACTTTTGAAGGGTGCTCTTGTATAACTGTGTCACATGTGCCGCAACTAAGATCAGTAAAAATGGATGACATATACATATACAACATGTACACCTTGTCTCTTTTGTTAGCCACATTACAGATTAAGCAATGCCGAGGACGACTTTGTTTTCAACAAGGGGGGATGATGAGGACATGGCTACCACAGTTACACCCACAACCCGTGCTACTATATCAATTGGACTAGTTACTAGAGCACATGCACGCTAGTTAAATTATCAGGTACTTTCGTTTCTTCGTAATGTTTCTAATGTTCATGAGAATTTGATGGTGCCTAACTTAGATACATTTGTGTTGCTTACAATTGAAGGGCCTAGCATGGACAAGAAGGATGAACATTGGAGCATGATCAAGCATGGAGATGAAGACGCGTGCGAAGAGAACAAGAACGGAGGTTCTAGTGGAGATTTCCGTACTTTGAAGCCACCATGATGACAACAAGAAGATGGACGAAATATACAAGATGGCCTTTCATAAATTTCATCCATAACTTACTATAGGTGTTGCACCACCTTATTTTTGGGCCAGGCCCATGTAATTTTGAAATACTACTTCATAGGCTATTTTTAGAGTCCATATTATAGGGGAAATGACTCATGATGTGTTTTAGTCCCACCTTGCCATGGGTAGACAAAACCCCCTCTCTTTTCCCCTATAAATATAGCCTTAAGGCATCCTTTAGACTTGGGTTTTAATTAGTTAAAAGTTAGCCATCATTGTAACTTCGTGTACTTCGTTTGTGTCCAACGACCAGACCAAGATCAGTTTTTAGAACCCCCACTTTTATCAACACTTTACATATATTCGCAATATTCATATTGCTTTATCATATTCTTGCTTGTTATTCGATTGCTTGCAGGAATAGACCTTCGTGGTCAGGTTGATCGTGCTCCCGCGTGGTCATTAACCTCTCGAAGTTGGTTTAGCGATTGCTAAGGCGCAACGTCGTGCACGTTTGTAGTTAGATCGTCAAAGTCGTCTCCACAAAATTGATAGTTATCATCTCATCGAAAGATCGGGCCGCTCCCCTCTATCATTCTATCTCCGGTATCCGTCATGATTAGTAGAAACAAGAAACAAAATTCGAGAATAATATTCCTATGAACTACTAGGATGTGGTGGTAAAGCGCTCATAGTAAAGCAAATATCAATATCTTACAAGTTCTTCCCATGCAGCAGGTGGCGGCAGGCAACCAGCAGTGTCAAATAACTCGAAGATTGAGTAAAGTGATTGCCAGGGGAACGTACGTATACACGGTGTAGAAATATGTGGAGTTGGGTTGTCTATGTATGGTAGCAAAATATTAGCAATAATCAATTCAGAGATGTAATGTTGAATAAACGCTCAACGACGGTACTGTGCTGGTCCTAGGCTAGACCGTGCTAGAGACGCGAGCCTATAACACTTATGAGGTCACGGCGTAGCACAACTAGAATCAAGAAAGGATATGAAGTAGCTCTCGATGGCAAGATATAAGTGAAGATCACAATGGTAGTAAGATAATGATTAGAAACATCTGCCAAGCACGATATACCAACAACTCGTTTTGCTCTTCGTACCTCATGGCATGTGGACTCCGGGTGAAACCTAAGATTTGGCTAGTCCGGATCGGGGTGACGATGTTGTCTTCGATATCACTCCCTCCTTGGAGGCGTCCCCTAGGAGGCCCAGCGATGGTTCCTGATGGTGTGCATGGCTTGTCGGTGGAGCTTGGGTGTGTGGCGGAGCAGGCTCTTTCTTTCTTTTCTTTTTGCACTAGACTTTTGTTGTGCTTTCCTCCTCGGAGGGTCCTTGTAACGCTTCTTCTGATCAACGATTTTGGCAGCTCTACTGCCAATGTTCGAAAAAAACTTTCCTCTGAAAAAGTTTGTTCCAATTTTTTGATAATTTTTCTACAGAATGTTATTGACTCAAGCTTTCAAATGCAAAAGGAATCACTCAATTCTGAGTTGATATGAGGAGTCAAAAAAATTCTAAAACTAGTCTGAAAAACTGGAACAAGCTGTGTTCGCGAACTTTGGAGGGAAAAAAAACCTATTTAGACGCCGATTTTGATGTGCGAAATATTGAACTAGCTTCTGCAACTATTTAGATGCAACTCATCGCTAGCTTTACTTTGAGTACTTGTGGAGCCAAAACGAACATCGTATGAAAAGGATATGTCTGTTTTACTCAACAGGGTACAAAACAGATTCCAATCCGAATTCAGGATTTTTTTTACTTTTTTTCACACTTTTTTTCTTTTTTTTCTCTGACTTTTTTTTACTTTTTTTTCTCTGTCTTCTTTATCTCTACCTGTTCCAAAACAAACTGGATAAGATGCAGATTGGATCAAGTGAAGATACGAACAACCTCAACTATGATTATGACAAAGAATGGTGGGTAGCACGTGATGGAAATTGATGGATGGGGTGGTGGACAGTGGAAGGGATAATGATGCAGCGACGGCGTGACTAATGTGAACAGAACTCGAAACTCTAAACGAACTAGACACTAAGACCAGCAACTCGACACGACGATGCAACCAATAATTTAATAATGCAAACAATGACAAGAAAATTGCAAAGGCTCAGACAGGCTAGGACAAAGGATGAATAGATCTAACATGTTTTGTGGCTTTTTCTTGGACAACAGGTATGAAAAAAATGTAATCTAGGGATAACTGGAAATTCTCACCGAGCAACCTGAAAACTGATACCACTTGATAGAGGCGAGGGACCCAATCTTTCGATGAGATGATAACTATCGATTTGGCGGAGACGACTTTGACGATCCGGCTTCAAACGTGCACGAGTTGCTCCTTAGCAATTGCTAAACCAATCTCCAGGGGTTACTGACAATGCCAGAAGCACGATCAGCCTGACCACAAAGGTCTATTCCTGCATGCAATCGAAGAACAAGCAAGAATATGAAAAGCAATCCGAGTATTGCAAATATAAATGAAGTATTAATAATGGTGGGGATCCGAAAGCGGCCTTGGTCTGGTCGTTGGACACAAACGAAGTACACGAAGTTGCATTGGCAAACTTTTAACTAAACAAATCCCAACGGAAATTCTACTGGATGGATCTACTTATATAGGAGCAATGGGTGGCGGCCAAGGAGGTGGGAGGATGTCTCAAGGCAGCCTAAAACTAACCGTAGGTCGTACAAGGCTCATGGGCCCTAGTGGAGGTGATGCAATACCTTTGGACTTGTAGTTTGACTCGGATTCTGCTGCAACGTCAGATTGTTTGTCCATAACTCAAAGCTCCGGAAGAATTTGAAGGTGAATCCAACTGGGTTGGAAACTGTACGAAATCTATTTTCAAACAAAAAAGAATCACCCAATTCGGAGTCCGTATGAAAGAGATGTTAGCGTTTTGAGTCACGTATGTCTGTGCAGTCCGAATCTGAGTCCAGAACGTGAGAGACTTGGACTCTATCTTCTCTTAGCCCAAAAGTGACGTGACATAACTTTTTGAACAACACCTAAACTTCTCTTTTTACCTCATCTTCATATGTGGATTGTCCAAATGTCCCATACACCTGCAATTACACATGGCACAAACGTGTGTGAAATATTTGTGTCCTGGATAACATAAATAAATTATTGCATACTTTGCATTAAAAATCACCTCACAAATATGCATGTATGCAATATTTTTGGTCTTATCCAAGGTAGTCATGTCCTCACCGGGTGATCAATCGACGCTCTTCATATACGTCATCTCAAAGACGGAGCCGCTCAAGTCCTCATACCGACTACATTTCCGGCTCAAGTACACTTACTTCGAACACTATTTTCCAAGCCGCACGTGAAGCACGACATGACAACCGGAATCCACTTCATGGCAAGAGTCCACAAGAGCATCTCGAAGAGCAAGAACGTCGACAACATCAAAACCAAGCTACACTTGAGCAAGCACAAGAACGGCTACGACTACGCCGGCAAGAAAAAGAGCGAGCACGCCAACAAGAAGAAGAGCGAGCGTGCCAATACCAAGAAGGGCAAGATGCTGAGGCACAACGTCAAGTATTACAACACCAAGAAGCTCAAGCTCTTGAGGCGCAACGTGCCCTACGTGACTCACATTGCAATGTTGCAACTCGCAATCGACACATTCCTCAAGAAGAAGAAGAAGAAGCACTTCGCGATGAGATGCAAGGGAGGCGTTATCAAGCACGAATGCAGCATCAAGATCCTCCTCAAGCGCGAAAAGAGCAACAACCTCGACAAGAACCACAAGCCCGGCAAGAACAACACGACAATAAGCATCAACCACACCAAGAGCAACATGAGGTTGACAATCCACCAAATCAAGAATGCCCTCGCAATAGGCAAGTAAACAATGAAGAGCATCGCTATGGCAAGCTGAAGTTCACAACGCCAAAGTTCTCCGGAAGCATCGATCCCGAAGACTACCTCTCATGGGCATTGAAAGTTGACAAGATCTTTCGACTCCACAACTTTGACAAAGAGAAGAAGATCGCGATGGCATCCCTTGAGTTCCAAGACTATGTTCTTATTTGGTGGGAGCAAATCATTGAGAGACGAGAAGCCAAAGGAGAACCACCTATGACCACTTGGAGTCAAATGAAGGATGTCATGAGAGCACGTTTTGTGCCAACGCACTACAACCGTGACCTCTTAAAGAAATTGCAACTCCTCAAGCAAGGAACCAAGTCTGTTGAAGAGTACTACAAGGAAATGGAGATTTCCATGATACGAGTCAACATCACGGAAGATGAAGAGAAAACTATGGCGAGATTGTTGAATGGACTCAATTTATCCTATCAAAAAGATTGCAGACTTCCAACCATACACGAATCTCCTAGAGCTAGTACACCAAGAAACCAAAGCGGAGCGACAAGTACAAGAAGACTACAAGTACTTAAGTTAATCTCGAAGAACTACGGCTCTTACAACCAAGCTTCAACGACTTCGGCACCTACTACCTCTACCAAACCATCTACAAGCTTAGGTGACAAATCAAGCTACAAGAATTCGACTACATCAAGTCGTCCCCCTTCTACGAACAACTTCAAGCCAAGAGCTTCATCATCTACGACCCCAACCGAGGATACCTCCAAGACAAGCTCCATCAAGTGTTTCAAATGCCAAGGATGAGGCCACAAGTCATTTGAGTGCAAGACCATTCGCATGATGATCATCAATGACGACGGATCCTATGACTAAATGAGCGATGACGAGATGGAAGCCCTTGAACATGTAGCTATGCATCGCCAAGTGAATGAAGATGAAGACCATCAAGTGTTTTGAGACAATGACTCGAGTCCCAATCTCATTGTCTCCAAGGTCTTGACACTTCAACATCAACAAGATGAAGATCAACTATGTCACATCTTCCACACCAAGGCCGGCATCAATGGACGTTCTGTCAAGGTTATCATCGATGGAGGAAGTTGTCATAACTTGGCAAGTCAAGAGCTTTGCGTAAAGCTACAATTGGTCAAGACGAAGCACATCCCTACAAAGTCCAATGGCTTAGCGAAGCCGGAACTATTCGAGTCGAGCAAACATGTAAGTATCCTTCAAGATAGGTGCCTACGAGGACACACTGGAGTGTGATGTGGTCCCTATGTCTGTTTGCCAGCTTCTCCTTGGAAGACCATGACAATATGATCGCGGAGTCACCCACAATGGAGGGACCAACCATTATAGCTTCAAGATGAAGGGCAAGGAATTTGTGCTACGTCCAATGTCACCAAGTCAAGTGGTCGCCGACAAACAAGTATCTACCAACCATCATGGAGAGAATGGTGAGAGAGTGAACCACCAAAAGGAGATTGAGAGCCACAAGCCAAATTCGAGCGCCTCCACGATGAGCGACAAGAAACAACTAGTGTTATTTGCCACCAAAAGTGAGATGAGAGAAGTATGTGAGAACCCATCGAGCATCTTTCACCTTGTGCTTCTATGCAAAGGGGAAGCAAAACCTACTAACACTTCACCACCTCTACCTTTAGTGTTGTATCAATTGTTGCAGGACTTCCAAGATGTCTTTCCCGATGAACTACCTCCGGGACTACCTCCTCTTCGCGGAATCGAGCACTGCATCGACCTCATCCCCAGAGCACCTCTCTCTAACAAGGCAACGTACCGCGTCAACTCGAAAGAGACAAAGGACATCCAATGGCAAGTCCAATAACTCATCAACAATGGACACATCCACGAAAGCATGAGCCCTTGTGCCCTTCTGGTAATCCTTGTCCCCAAGAAAGATGGTACTTACCGCATGTGTTCGGATTGCCGTCCCATTAATACTATCACTGTTAGATATCGTCACCCAATACCGTGCTTAGATGATATGCTTGATGAACTTAGCAGAGCCACAATATTTTCCAAGATTGATCTCAAAAGTGGCTATTACCAAATCTGCATACAAGAGGGTGATGAGTGGAAAACCGCCTTCAAAACGAAGTTTGGTTTATATGAATGGGTTGTTATGCCTATGGGTTTATCCGAGGCACCCGACATGTTTATGAGAATGATGCACTGTGTTCTTAGGCCATACATCGGAGTCTTTGTAGTAGTGTACTTTGATGACAGTGTTTAGCAAATCATTAAAAGATTGTGTGAATCATCTTAGCACTGTTTTGCAAAACCCTCTGCAAGGAAAAACTTTATCTCAATATGGACAAATGCAACTTCGGTGTAGACAAACTTGTTTTCTTAGGATTTGTTGTGTCATCCAAATGTGTGCATGTAGACAAAACTAAGATTGAAGCTATCAGAACTTGGCCAACTCCAATGAACTTGCATAAAGTGCGTAGTTTCTTAGGCCTAGCCGGATTCTATCGACGATTTGTGAAGAACTTTAGCACAGTTTGTATGCCTCTACATGCTTTTGAGCAAGAAGAACGCACCCTTTGTTTGGGGTACTTCGCAAGACATCGTGTTCCATGATCTTAATTTTTTTCTTACTAACACTCCTCTACTTGCCTTACCAAACTTTGACAAATCTATCGAGGTACATTGTGACGCTAGTGGTACCGGTATAGGAGGAGTGTTAATGCAAGAAAAGCGCCCGATTGCGTATTTTAGCGACAAACTTTATGGAGCGCAACTTAACTACCCCATCTATGAAAAAGAACTATATGCCTTAGTGAGAGTTTTACATGTTTGGGAGCATTATCTACGCCCTCATGAATTCATTCTTCACACGGACCATGAGACACTCAAGTATCTTAAGGGTCAAACTAAGTTGAACAAGTTTCATGCTAAGTGGTGAGTTCATAGAGTCATTTCCCTATGTCATCAAGTACATTAAAGGCAAAGAGAATGTTGTGGCGGATGCGCTTTCCTGCAAATTCATGCTTGTTACCAAACTTGAGTTGAATGTTATTGGCTTTGAACACATAAAAGACTTGTATGAGCATGATCCTTTCTTTGAAAATTCTTATGCTAAGTGTGTGATGCATACTTCTTGGGAACGATATTACATCAAGTATGGTTATCTTATGAGAGCTAACAAACTTTGAATTCCCGAGTCGTCTCTTCATTTGCTCCTTTTGCAAGAATCTCATGGAGGAGGACTTATGGGATAATTTGGACGCGACAAGACATTTGCGACGCTCTCCAAATACTATTATTTGCCCAAGATGTTCCGTGACATCTCATGCTTCACCAAACAGTGCTCTACATGCCGCAAAGCTAAGTCCAAAGCTCAATCCCATGGTCTTTACATGCCACTTCCTATTCAACATCAACCTTGGGAAGACATTAGCATGGACTTTGTACTTGGTTTGCCTAGGACTCAAAATGCCAAGGATTCCATTTTTGTTGTTGTGGATAGATTTTCCAAAATGGCTCATTTCATTCAATGCAACAAGATAGACGATGCTTCACATGTTGCGAATCTCTTTTGTAGGGAAATCTTGCGCCTACATGGAGTGCCCAAGACAATCATCTCGGACCGCGACGTCAAGTTCTTGAGCTACTTTTGGAAGACTCTACGAGCCAAACTCTGCATCAAGCTACTATTCTTATCGGCTTACCATCCACACACAGACGGCCAAATGGAGGTGACGAACCAGACGCTATCGACGCTTCTTTGCGTGATGAACAAGAAGAACATCAAGGAATGGGAGCAATGCTTGACCATCGCCGAGTACGCCTATAACCGCACAAGACACTTGACAACCGGCAAGTGCCCCTTTGAGGTCGTCTACTGCTTCAACCCATTGTCCTCATTGGACATTCTTCCTCTACCTCTCCAAGAGCGCACCATGGAAGCAAGTGCACGAGCAAGTTATCTCAAGAAGATGCACAAGGATACAAGGGCAACGATCGAGTGCCAAGTACATCGCCTCGCCACCAAGCTCAACGCCAACAAGACACCAAGGGTGTTCCAACCGGGAGATCTCGTATGGCTTCATCTTTGAAAGGACCGATTCCCCAACGAGCGCAAGTCCAAACTCCTACTTCGAGCCGACGGACCCTTCAAGGTGTTAGCACACTACAACAACAATGCTTACAAGATCAATATTCCACGCAACAAGTACAATGTGAGAGATACCTTCAACGTCAAGGATCTCTCTCCTTTCCATGGTGATGAAGATTTCGATCCGAGGTCGGGTCTTTCCCAAGGGAGGGGAGATGACACGGAGCATCCCAAGGTCATCCCAATGGACCTATCTTCGTCTCACCAAGTGCCAAGTGGAAGCATGACAAGTTCCCGTGCAAGAGCTATCGAGACTGAGGTGACATCTCTCCTTAACCAACTTCAATGCAAATCATGTGAGACATGGCTAGTACCTCAAACGATATTGCTTTGCATACTCAGGTGCCAAGAAGACCCCCTCGACGAGGCTCATGAGGATGGACAAGTCCCCAATCCCACGGAGGAAGAGCAACATCGAGCGGAACCAGAGAAGAATCTAGGTCCGGAAATCCGGCCCTCAAGCCTGGACATCCGGCCCATGGAACATCTACAGCAGCAAAGCCCCTCAGCCAAAGCAATAGGGGCAGGACATCCCGCTAGGCCCCGGATATCCGGCCAGAAATGGCCTGGACATCCGGCCCCCACCCCGAAAATCCAGCACCACTACAGAAGCACACCCGAGACTCAACCCCGCTAGCCTGGACATCCGGCTCCAAGCACGGACATCTGGCGCCTCGTCAAAGCCCGGACATCCGGCCAAAACCCTGGACATCCAGCCTCTGATGCCTTCGTGCATTTTGTCTGGGCCAAATGAAGGAATATTCCCTAGAGGCACTAATAAAGTGGTTATTTATATTTCCTTGTATATCATGATAAATTTCTTTTATTCATGCTAGAATTGTATTAACCGGAAACTTTATACATGTGTGAATACATAGACAAAACACAGTGTCCCTAGTATGCCTCTACTAGACTAGCTCGTTAATTAGAGATGGTTATGTTTCCTGACCATAGACATGTGTTGTCATTTGATCAACGGGATCACATCGACAAGACCCATCCGTTAGCTTAGCACTATGATTGTTTAGTTTTACAACTATTGCTTTCTTCATGACTTATACATGTTCCTCTGACTGTGAGATTATGCAACTCCCGAATACCGGAGGAACACCTTGTGTGCTATCAAACGTCACAACATAAATGGGTGATTATAAAGATGTTCCACATGTGTTTGCTAAAGTGTTTGTGGTGTTGGCATAGATCGAGAATAGGATTTGTCACTCCGAGTGTCGGAGAGGTATCTCTGGGCCCTCTCGGTAATACACATCGTAATAGGCCTTGCAAGCAAATGACTAATGAGTTAGTTATGAGATGATGTATTATGGAACGAGTAAAGAGACTTGCGGTTATGAGATTGAACTAGGTATGATGATAACGATGATCGAATCTCGGACAACTAACATATCGATGACAAAGGGAACAACGTATGTTGTTATGCTGTTTGACCGATAAAGATCTTCGTAGAATATTTAGGAACCAATATGAGCATCCAGGTTCCGCTATTGGTTATTGACCGGAGATGAGTCTCGGTCATGTCTACATAGTTCTCGAACATGTAGGGTCCGCACGTTTAACGTTCGATGACAATTAGTATTACGAGTTTATGTGTTTTGATGTACCGAAGGTTGTTCGGAGTCCCGGCTGAGATCAAGGACATGAGGAGGAGTCTCAAAATGGTCGAGACATAATGATTGATCGATTGGAAGGTTATATTCGGACACCATAATGGTTCCGGTGGTCACCGGATAAATACCGGAGTACTAGGGAGTTATCGGAACCCGCCAGGGGCTTAATGGGCCTACATGGGCTTTAGTGGAAGAGAGAGGAGGTGGCCAAGAGGTAGGGCGCGCCCCACCTCAAGCCCAATCCGAATTGGGAAGGGGGCCGGCCCCCCTTTCCCTCTTCTCCTCTTCCCATTCCTCCCCCTCCTAGTTGGACTAGGAAAGGGGGGAAACCTACTCCTAGTAGGAGGAGGAATCCCCCCTTGGGTCGCGCCATAGGAGGCCGGCCGGCCTCCTCCTCCAAAGCTTTATATACGTGGCCACGGGGCACCCCATAGACACACAAGTTGACTTCTTAGCTGTGTGCGGTGCCCCCCTCCACTGTTACACACCTCAGTCATATTGTCACAGTGCTTAGGCGTAGCCCTGCGTCGGTAACTTCATCAACATAGTCACCACGCCGTCGTGCTGACGAAAATCTCGCTCGGCCTCAGCTGGATCAAGAGTTCGAGCGATATCACCAAGCTGAACGTGTGCAGATCGCGGAGGTGCCGTGTGTTCGGTGCTTGATTGGTTGGATCGCAAAGACATTCGACTACATCAACTGCGTTACCAAATGCTTCCGCTTTCGGTCTACGAGGGTACGTGGGCACACTCTCCCCGCTCGTTGCTATGCTTATCCTAGATATATCTTGCGTGAGCGTAGGAAATTTTTGAAATTCTACGTTCTCCAACAATGGCATCAAGAGCTAGGTCTATGCGTAGATGGTATTGTGACACCCCGAGACCGGTGCGCCAGGTGTCAGCCAGTTATTCGTCGCTGTTGCCTTGTCATCTGCTTGCATGTTGCATCTTGCCATGTCATCATGTGTGTTGCATCATCATGTTTTCAAAACTTGCATCTGTCCGAGTTCCCTCGTCCTTTCCGTTGTCCGTTTTGAGCCCAGACACACTCACACGCGCCCGCGGTGCCTCCGAATATTTATTTTATGAGTGGCTGGAAAATATTCTCGGAATGGGGTGAAACTTGGCGTGTGGTCTTATTATAGTGTAGACAGTCCGCCTGTCAAATTTCATCGCATTCGGAGCTCGTTTGATAGCCCAAACGTTAAATATAGCGGCACTAGTAGCCGGTATAAACGTCGGACGTTTTCGGTCTCCGAAAATCTCCGCGGGCCTCTTTTTCCTTCTCTCCTCGCAGCTCGAGACCCCTCTTCACAGCCCACTAACCTCCCCTAGGCCCGTCCTACCTTTCCTCGCGATTGGATCCGTCGGATCGGGATCGGAGGGCTCCGAAAGCACCCCTAGACCCTTAAACCCTAGCACCTACCCTATATAAACACCCTCATATTCCTTTTTTGGTAGCCTACCGTCTCTCCCCCTCGTTTTCAGCACCACCTCCCACCTCGGGGGCCGCGCCGCCGCCTCCCCCTCCAAAATTGATGCGCACCAGCCCTCCTCCGCCACTTGGCGCGCCCGGAGTGGCCAGCTGCCGCCGCAGGCTCCCTCCTGGCCAACCGGTGTCCGCCAGCTAGCCTCCAGCCGGCTCCCTCACCGCGCGGCCCTCCAGGTCCCGAAACCAGCCACCTGGGCCCGATCTGGGCCGCTGGGGGCCCCGCTCCACTCTCTCCCGTAAGCTAGCACCGCTGCCGCCTTCGCTCGTCGGAGGAACGCCGGCCCCCGTCATCGGAGCCCGCCGCCGCCTCCTTGCGCCTCGCCGGCGACCAGCCTCGCCGCCGGCGACCGTCCCAGGTGAGCCCCGCCATCGCTCCTCTCCTCCTCCCGCTCTCCTCTTCCTCTCTATCTCTCTCTCACAGAGCTCTCTCTCTCTCTCCTCATGTTCCCGCAGGAACAGCCATGGCGCCGCCTTGCCACCGCACGTAGCCGGCCATGCGAGGCTCGAGGCCCTCATCCGTGGCCGGATTTGGAGTCCCCATGGCCAGATCCGCCCATTCCCGACGTCCCCGACGCTCGCCGGAGTTCCCTGCACCCACGCCGCCGGCGTTGACTTCCTCTGCCTCCTCTGCCGCCGAGCCGGACATGTCCAGAGGAGCCGGACATGTCCGCCCCCCCTCTCTCTGTGACTGCCAGTGGGGCCCGCGTCCAGCCTGACCGACGGACGTGTCCGTCCGGACCGGACACTGTCCGCTCAACCCTAGGTAGTTCTTCACTAAGTCCTTTGTCTGTCATAAAAATGTTGCATGTTCATGTGCCTGTAACTTTTTGTGTGCTTATCCAAATTGAGTGAATAATATGTCTAAATGATCGTGGTGATATGCTCTACACTTTGTTCCATTGTGCCATGCTTGTTTGACTTCATCTTGATGCTCTAATCTCTGTTGCAAGAGTGCTACTTGTTATAAACTGCTGTTAACTATAATTTGTTGCATACTTGTGATGCTTGTAACTTTGTGCATGTTTATCCAAATGATGCATATGATATGTCAAAATGTTCATTGTGAAGTGCTCTACCTGATGGTTGCTGTAGCATGCTTGTTTGAGTTCATATTGCCATGTTAATCTCTGTTGCAAAAGTGCATTTAGCTGTTAAGTGCTGAAACTTGTTATGAGATGCTGATTTCACTTGCTCATTGCTATTGATGTGTTTGTCTTCATGCCACATGTCAATATGTTTTAGAAGCACAATCATATGGTCTTTGATGTGGTGCATTTAACTTTCCATGATATGTCTTGAGGTGACTTAAATAAGCTTGTAAACATGCCATGTTGTTGTTGCTGTTTTATACTTAGTGAAAAAACTGCAAAGCCTGGAATCTGTTATAACCTGATGCTATGTTTGCTTGATGCCCCACTCAAATCCATGCTTGTTTTGGAGTGGACAATGATCATGTCTTGTTGTCCATGTTATTGTCTATCCATTCATGCCCTTACTTGCTCATATGACATGCTGTAGCTTATTTATTTCTTACTCTCAAGTTGCTATAAATTATACCTGTCAGGATTTTATCAGCATGTTCAATTTGGTGGAGCTTGTTGCTGTTGATCCATGCCTCCTATGGAGTTGCTCCAATGGAGTTGTTTGATATATGATATGTCTACTACATGTCCATGTTGTTTATGTTCTTATTAGAGTTGATATGCTTGTTGTTTTGTGCCTTCGAAGGCAGCATCGTGATGATGTTTTTGCCTTCCCAGATTTTGACTAAGTCTGGATAATTTTATTGCAACTTGCCATGCTTGGTTAATTGTGTTCCAGCACACTTTTGGGGGTGTTCTAAGTTCATTATTGTTAAGAAACATGTCTACTTCACATCCGTGCTTCTTTTTAACATGTTTGGGTGTTGTAGCTTATATTTACCTTGCTCCAAAGTTGCTATGTGGCTGTTAACTTCAGCTTGTTGTTATATCTTGTTTCGTGTGTATGTGTTGAACCGTTGCTCCGTTTAGAGTGTGCCCTATATGAAACTTGTGTGATTTTGCATGTAGAATCATAATATCATGTTGTTTACCTATTTGGAGTGTGTTTGCTTGATGTTTGGGTGCATCTTGCACCGTTTCCATGCTTGTCTTGTTTTGCTCATATCTTCTAGGCCGTAGCTCCAAATTAAACAAACTTTATATGAAACTTGACTAGAATTTCGTGTAGATCATCATGGTGCATGCTAACCTGCTGTTTAACAATTTAACTTAAGGTTTGTTCAGATCTGGACTAATTTCAAATTATGCATATGAGGGCTTACAGGATTTGTTATATGTTGATTCCGGCCTCATTTAAACTCGTTGTTTGGTGTTGTTCTTATGTGTTTCATCCATTGACATGAAATGCATCATATAGACTTGTATTGCATCATACTTGGTTGAGCATCTTGTCATGTTCTTGTGTTGTGTGTTTACCGTATTCCTTGCTTCTTCCCGTTAGTGCTTGTTCCGTTGCGATCATGAGGATTCGTTCATCTACACGTGGTTCGTCTTCAAGGCTTCTTCTTTGTTTTCTTCACGGATCCGTTCTTCTTCCTTGCGGGATCTCAGGAAAGATGACCATACCCTTGGATACCTTTACTACCATTGCCATGCTTAGTTGTCTCGATGCTATCGTTATATGTCTCGCTACCCATCTTTATTCTCAGCCCCTCTCCTTGTTGCCATGAAACCTCTAACATTTGACACCTTTCTAGCAAACAATTGTTTGGCTATGTTACTCGCTTGCTCAGCCCCTCTTATAGCGTTGTTAGTTGCAGGTGAAGATGAAAATCGTTCCATGTTGGAACTTGTTGTTGGAATATCACAATATCAACTATTATTATTAACACACCTATATACTGGGCATGGGTGGAAGGCTTGGCCTTTTGCTCCGTGTTTTGTTCCACTCATGCCACCTTAGGAGCCGACAAACCGGCATTATGTTCCTTGATTTTGCATTTCTTACACGGTTGGATATATGGGGACCCCTTGACAGTTCGTCTTTGAATAAAACTCCTCCAGCAAGGCCCAACATTGGTTTTAATTTGCTCATAATAACAACTTAATTAATTAATTAATCGCATAGGGAGTTAGCGCTACCCGAGGATTCTTCTACATAGAAGGGGGGCAGTGCTGATGGTGTTGGTCCCAAACGGGCAGACCGCGGGGCCACCGCGGGGAAACTCGAGGATTGGCCCCCGTAGGCTTTCCCATCCGGTCGTCGCATGAGACGAGATACGCGCGGCTACTATCAGGGTGTCGACACATCGGGAGGTCTTGCTGGACTTGTTTTACCATTGTCGAACTGTCTTGTGCACCGGGATTTCGAGCCTGATCGGATTGTCCCTAAGATAAGGGGTGATAATATTATTATTACTTCTGCTGATCATGAGAGCTTGTGATGGGCTAAGTTGGGAAACCCCTGCAGGGTTATGATCTTTCGAAAGCCGTGCCCGTGATTATGTGGTAGATTGGAATTTGTTAATGTCCGGTTGTAGAAAACTTGACAGAGGATCCGAAGTAAAACACACAACTGTGTGAGTAACCGTGACTGTCTCTTTTCAATTTGAGAAGAGAACACGGTGGGGTTATGTTTGATTCGTAGGTAGTTCAGGATCTTTAGCGATCACTACTAGTTTGCGATCGTTTGCGTAGATGCTCATCTTATTCTTGTACTCGTAAGTTAGCCACAATATATTGCTTAGCCGCTGCTGCAACCTCACCACTTTACCTCTTCCTACCCATTAAGCTTTGATAGTCTTGTTACCCATGGTTATGGGATTGCTGAGTGCTCGTGGCTCAAAGATACTACAACAACAGTTGCAGGTGCAGGTTTCCGATGTCTTGACGTGAGAGCGATGATCGTTGTGTTGGAGTTCTTTCTTATCCTTCTTCTTCTTCAGTCTTGGGTTAGGTTCTGGGTCGACAACATGGGATAGCAGATGGTTGTCGTTGTGCTTTTCATGCTTGTATCCGTAGGCGGATGCCTTGTATTGATGTTGTTGTATTCATGTGAATTGTATGTATTGTTGTATCCCCCATGTATGTATGTAATGGTACGATCTAATGATATCCATCTTGCTAAGCGCCCGAAATGCGGTTGTGCCCCAATCACGTAAGTGTCACGTGATCGCGATAGAATCGCATCTTGGGCCTGACAAGTTGGTATCAGAGCCTCGACCGACCATAGGAGCCCCCTTGATTGATCATAGCTTGGCCGTTGTTGAGTCTAGAAGAAAACCTTTTTGGAGTTTAGTTATATCGGAGAGTAGGAATTCTTTTTACTCCTCAGCCCCTTCGTCGCTCTGGTGAGGACTCTTGACATAGGTGTTTTGAATTACTCCTCTTCCCCTTCAATTTTTTTAGGAGCACGTGGTTAGTTTTCCGTTCGTCGTGTTGTTAGTTCTTTCATCTGGTGCATCTCTCGTCAAGTTGATTCGACCCTCTTCTTCTTTGCAAGTTCAACCCTCACTTCTTTTCTTTCCAACCGATGTTGTTTTCCCCGTCCGTTGTGGTGTTTTATTTTCCCACCCGCCCACCCTTTTTCTTCTCGGAGCCGGAGTCCTTAATCGAGTATCCATCCTACTCGTGTGAAGTCTTTGCTTTCTTTCATCAATTATTCCAACCGATGAGTTCTCGTCTAGTTTGTCCTTTCCGGTGGTATCAATTCAAATTTTCGGTGATGATCTTATTCTTTTCCCTCGGCTCAATTGTTTCCTTTTGCTCGTTCGCCTCTCGCCATTTAATTGTTCCGGTGTTCCAAAGACATTCCAGAAGATTCATTCGTGTTGCCTTCAATTAATTCGAGATAGTTACCTCATTCGAGTTTTCAATCGTTCCGGTGCATCTTCTCCTTTCAATCCTTTCCAACGGTGGTTTCTCTCTTTGGTGGGCCCTAACCCACAGGTTTATTCCCAGGATCTTACCTGACTCTTCTAATTTTCCCGGAGTGTTTCAAAATTCTTTTCAATTGCGACGTTAGTATGGATTCCATCAGTCATGTGACTTCTCCAAGATCGTTTGCAATTCTTTTCTTCGTTGGTCCAACCTTTCCTCTTTTCATTCTTCCGGAGTATTTCATGAATTCTTTCCTTGTGTTCCTCCGAAGGCCATCATTTCAGAAGATTTCTTTGTTCTCAGTTTTCAACTTAGTCCTCCAAATATTCTTCATTGATGCCTCTTCATTCGTCTCACGTTTGTCCGGTGCTTCATTCAAGTATTCTTTAATCACTTCGCGATCTCTTTGTTCTCTTGTATCTAAAATTTCCTCAAGTGTTCTATTCTTCCCGGTGATTCATTTGTCTTGTACTCACTCAATTTCAATTCCTTACGGTGGTTGATCTATTTCATCACTCGATTTTAATTCTTCACGGTGATTCATTCCTTTTCTTCACTCGGCGTTAATTCTTTACGGCGATCCGTTCAACAATTCTTTTCTGGTGCTATCATATCAATTCATTCAATTTTATTCCAATCCTACTGGTGTTTCATGAAGATTTTCACAAGTTCGCGAGATATCCCTCTATAATCATTTCAATGAGAATAAGTAGTATGTGAATCCATTGTTCATCAATTTATTTGATGGAGGAGAAGCATAACATAATTCTTATTCTTTTCCATCAAGTTGATTTATTCCTTCCTTCAGAGTTTATTCTTCATTAATAAATTCTAGTCCCAAGTGCTTTAATCTTTTCTTTTCCGGAGTTCATATTTTCTCGGTTATCTCGTCGGAAGCCCTTTCTAAATCATCGGAAGGCTTTAATCTTATTCCTTTCGCCCGTCATTTCTATATCATCATCCTTTCTTTACCGGAGTTCTTCATGGTGGTTCTTCATCATTTAATTCATTCTTCAAATATTGAGCAATTCTTTTGGATCAAGCTCAAGCATTCTTATTCTTTTGCCTCTCGAGTGCAAATAATTCTCCGTATTCTTTTGAAGTGGAGTTTTGCATTTCTTCATTCTTAGCTCATCAATATCTTGGTTGCGGCATAATTCACCTCAAGTATTGAGATGTTTTAATCAGTCCATAACAAGCTTATTCTTTTGGTGTTGATTTCTCAACAACTCCGTTCAAGTCTTTCTCTGAAGATGCTCTTTCAAATTCTTTTGTGATGGAAGTTGTCATTTTATTCTGTTCTTTTCATCTGACTCTTTCAATTCTCCCGGAGGCAATTGTGTTATTCCTTCTTCTCGAGTTTATGTTTTATACCTTCCATTTTTAGCCGGAGTGCTGCCCGAATTCCTTCGTCAATCCATCTCTTTCTCTTATTAACCGAGTGATTTCGAATTCATTTTTGTTCCTTCAACTTGTGCTTCATATATTTCAACAACCTGGGTTCTCATCGTATTCCTTCTTCCTCTTGTCTAATGAAGTCTTGCAACTTCGTTCATCTCCGTTGTATCCTTTATTTCAAGTTGTTCAACCACAAGGTTCTTTGGTTTCACTCTTTTGTTCTCGAAGAACTTGTGTTCTTCCTTTTCTCTTCCGTCTCATTCCTAAGATATCGGGACGAGATCTCTTGTTAGTAGGGGAGTGTTGTGACACTCCGAGACCGGTGCGCCAGGTGTCAGCCAGTTATTCGTCACCGTTGCCTTGTCATCTGCTTGCGTGTTGCATCTTTCCATGTCATCATGTGTGTTGCATCATCATATTTTCAAAACTTGCATCTGTCTGAGTCCCCTCGTCCTTTCCGTTGTCCGTTCTGAGCCCAGACACACTCACACGCGCCCGCGGTGCCTCCGAATATTTATTTTATGAGTGGCTGGAAAATGTTCTCGGAATGGGCTGAAACTTGGCGTGTGGTCTTATTATAGTGTAGACAGACCGCCTGTCAAATTTCATCGCATTCGGAGCTCGTTTGATAGCCCAACCATTAAATATAGCGGGACTAGTAGCCGGTTTAAACGTCGGACGTTTTCGGTCTCCGAAAATCTCCGCGGGCCTCTTTTCCCTTCTCTCCTCGCAGCCCGAGACCCCTCTTCACAGCCCACTAACCTCCCTAGGCCCGTCCTACCTCACCTCGCGATCGGATCCATCGGATCGCGATTGAAGGGCTCCGAAAGCACCGCTAGACCCTCAAACCCTAGCACCTATCCTATATAAACACCCTCATATTCCTTTTTTGGCAGCCTACCCTCTCCCCCCCCTCGTTTTCAACACCTCCTCCCACCTAGGGGACCGCGCCGCTGCCTCCCCCTCCAAAATCGGCGCGTACCAGCCCTTCTCCGCCACTTGGCGCGCCCGGAGTCGCTAGCCGCCGCCGCAGGCTCCCTCCTGGCCAACCGGCGTCCGCCAGCTGGCCTCCAGCCAGCTCCCTCACCGCTCGGCCCTCCAGGGCCCGAAACCAGCCGCCCGGGCCCGATCTGGGCC
>LR738711.1:497307141-497331118 GCA_902687465.1 Secale cereale | reverse complement strand
GGGGGGGGGGGGGGGGGGCGCTCCGCTCTCTCCCGCAAGCTAGCGCCGTCGCCGCCTTCGCTCGTCGGACGAACGCCGACCCCTGTCATCGGAGCCCGCCGCCGCCTCCTTGCGCCTCGCCGGCGACCGTCCCAGGCGAGCCCCGCCGTCGCTCCTCTCCTCCTACCGCTCTCCTCTTCCTCTCTTTCTCTCTCTCACAGAGCTCTCTCTCTCTCTCTCTCTCCTCATGTTCCCGCAGGAACAGCCATGGCGCCACCTTGCCACCGCTCGTCGCCGGCCATGCGAGGCTCGAGGCCCTCATCCGTGGCCGGATCCGCCCATTGCCGGCGTCCCCGACGCTCGCCGGAGTTCCCTGCACCCGCGTCGCCGGCGTTGACTTCCTCTGCCTCCTCTGCCGCCGAGCCGGACATGTCCGGAGGAGCCGGACATGTCCGCCCCCCTCTCTCTGTGACTGCGAGTGGGGCCCGTGTCCAGCCCCACCGACGGACGTGTCCGTTCGGACCGGACACTGTCCGCTCAACCCAAGGTAGTTTTTCACTAAGTCCTTTGTCTGTCATAAAAATGTTGCATGTTCATGTGCCAGTAACTTTTTGTGTGCTTATCCAAATTGAGTGAATAATATGTCTAAATGATCATGGTGATATGCTCTACACTTTGTTCCATTGTGCCATGCTTGTTTGACTTCATCTTGATGCTCTAATCTCTGTTGCAAGAGTGCTACTTGTTATAAACTGCTGTTAACTATAATTTGTTGCATATTTGTGATGCTTGTAACTTTGTGCATGTTTATCCAAATGATGCATATGATATGTCAAAATGTTCATTGTAAGTGCTCTACATGATGGTTGTTGTAGCATGACTGTTTGAGTTCATATTGCCATGTTAATCTCTGTTGCACAAGTGCATTTGGCTGTTAAGTGCTGAAACTTGTTATGAGATGCTGATTTCACTTGCTCATTGCTATTGATGTGTTTTTCTTCATGCCTCATGTCAATATGTTTTAGAAGCACAATCATATGGTCTTTACTGTGGTGCATTTAACTTTCCATGATATGTCTTGAGGTGACTTAAATAAGCTTGTAAACATGCCATGTTGTTGTTGCTGTTTTATACTTAGTGAAAAAACTGCTAAGTCTGGAATCTGTTATAACCTGATGCTATGTTTGCTTGATGCCCCACTCAAATTCAGGCTTGTTTTGGAGTGACCAATGATCATGTCTTGTTGTCCATGTTATTGTTTATCCATTCATGCCCTTATTTGCTCATATGACCCGCTGTAGCTTATTTATTTCTTGCTCTCAAGTTGCTATAAATTATACCTGTCAGGATTTTATCAGCATGTTCAATTTGGTGGAGCTTGTTGTTGTTGATCCATGCCTCCTATGGAGTTGCTCCAATGGAGTTGTTTGATGTATGATATGTCTACTACATGTCCATTCTCTTTATGTTCTTATTAGAGTTAATATGCTTGTTGTTTTGTGCCTCCGAAGGCAGCATCATGATGATGTTTTTGCCTTCCCAGATTTTGACTAAGTCTGGATAATTTTATTGCAACTTGCCATGCTTGGTTAATTGTGTTCCAGCAAGATTTTGGGGGTGTTCTAAGTTCATGCTTGTTAAGAAACATGTCTACTTCACATCCATGCTTCTTGTTAACATGTTTGGGTGCTGTAGTTTATATTTACCTTGCTCCAAAGTTGCTATGTGGCTGTTAACTTCAGCTTGTTGTTATATCTTGTTTCGTGTGTATGTGTTGAACCGTTGCTCCGTTTGGAGTGTGCCCTATATGAAACTTGTGTGATTTTGCATGTAGAATCATAATATCATGTTGTTTACCTATTTGGAGTGTGTTTGCTTGATGTTTGGGTGCATCTTGCACCGTTGCCATGCTTGTCTTGTTTTGCTCATATCTTCTAGGCCGTAGCTCCGAATTAAACAAACTTTATATGAAACTTGAATAGAATTTCGTATAGATCAACCTGGTGCATGTTAACCTGCTATTTAGCAACTTTAACATAAGGTTTGTTCAGATCTGGACTAATTTCAAATTATGCATATGAGGGCTTACCGGATTTGTTATATGTTGATTCCGGCCTCATTTAAACTCGTTGTTTGGTGTTGTTCTTGGGTGCTTCATCCCTTGCCATGAAATGCATCATATAGACTTGTCTTGAATCATACTTGGTTGAGCATCTTGTCATGCTCTTGTGTTGTGTGTTTACCGTATTGCTTGCTTCTTCTCGTTAGTGCTTGTTCCGTTGCGATCGTGAGGATTGGTTCGTCTACACGTGGTTCGTCTTCAAGGCTTCTTCTTCGTCTTCTTCCTTGCGGGATCTCAGGCAAGATGACCATACCCTTGGATACCTTTACTACCATTGCCATGCTTAGTTGTCTCGATGCTATCGTTATATGTCGCGCTACCCATCTTTATTGTCAACCCCTCTCCTTGTTGCCATGAAACCTCTAACCTTTGACACCTTCCTAGCAAACCATTGTTTGGCTATGTTACTCGCTTGCTCAGCCCCTCTTATAGCGTTGTTAGTCGCCGGTGAAGACTAAGATCGTTCCATGTTGGAACTTGCTGTTGGAATATAACAATATCTACTATTATTATTAACACACCTATATACTGGGCATGGGTGGAAGGCTTGGCCTTTTGCTCGGTGTTTTTTCCGCTCATGCCACCTTAGGAGCCGATAAACCAGCATTATGTTCCTTGATTTTGCGTTCCTTACACGGTTGGGTATATGGGGACCCCTTGACAGTTCGTCTTTGAATAAAACTCCTCCAGCAAGGCCCAACATTGGTTTTAATTTGCTCATTATAACAACTTAATTAATTAATTAATCACATAGGGAGTTAGCGCTACCCAAGGATTCTTCTACATAGCAGGGGGGCAGTGCTGATGGTGTTGGTCCCAAACGGGCAGACTGCAGGGCCACCGCGGGGAAACTCGAGGATTGGCTCCCGTAGGCTTTCCCATCTGGTCGTGGCCTGAGACGAGATACGCGCGGCTACTATCAGGGTGTCGACACACCGGGAGGTCTTGCTGGACTTGTTTTACCATTGTCGAACTGTCTTGTGCACCGGGATTCCGAGCCTGATCGGATTGTCCCTAAGATAAGGGGTGATAATATTATTATTAGTTCTGCTGATCGTGAGAGCTTATGATGGGCTAAGTTTGGACACCCCTGCAGGGTTATGATCTTTCGAAAGCCATGTCCGCGGTTATGTGGCATATTGGAATTTGTTAATGTCAGGTTGTAGAAAACTTGACAGAGGATCCGAAGTAAAACACACAACTTTGTGAGTAACTGTGACTATCTCTTCTCACATTGAGAAGAGAACACGGTGGGGTTATGTTTGATTCGTAGGTAGTTCAGGATCTTTAGCGATCACTACTAGTTTGCGACCGTTTGCGTAGATGCTCATCTTATTCTTGTACTCGTAAGTTAGCCACCATATATTGCTTGGCCGCTGCTGCAACCTCACCACTTTACCTCTTCCTACCCATTAAGCCTTTGTAGTCTTGTTACCCATGGTTATGGGATTGCTGAGTCCTCGTGGCTCACAGATACTACAACAACAGTTGCAGGTGCAGGTTTTCGTTGTCTTGACGTGAGAGCGATGATCATTGTGTTGGAGTTCTTTCTTCTCCTTCCTCTTCTTCAGTCTTGGGTTAGGTTCCGGTTCGGCAGCCTGGGATAGCAGATGGATGTCGTTGTGCTTTTCATGCTTGTATCCGTAGGCGGATGCCTTGTATTGATGTTGTTGTATTCATGTGACTTGTATGTATTGTTGTATCCCCCATGTATGTATGTAATGGTATGATGTAATGATATCCATCTTGCAAAGCGCCCGAAATGCGGTTGTGCCCCAATCATGTAAGTGTCACGTGATCGCGATAGAATCGCATCTTGGGCCTGACAGGTATGCACGAGTAGAACACAATGAATTGTGGGAGATAATAGTCGTACTGCTTACTAGCATGTCATACTTTGATTCCGATGTATTATGAGATGAAGTGGCCCGGACCGACATTACGCGTACGCTTACACGAGACTGGTTTCACCGTTACGAGCACTCGTTGCTTAAAGGCGACCGGCGGGTGTCTGTCTCTCTTACTTTAGTTGAATCGGGTGTGACTACGCCCGGTCCTTGTGAAGGTTAAAACATCACACTTGACGAAAAATCATTGTGGTTTTGATGTGTAGATAAGAATGGTTCTACCTAAGACCGTAGCAGCCACGTAAAAACTTGCAACAACAAAGTAGAGGACGTCTAACTTGTTTTTGCAGGGCATGTTGTGATCTGATATGGTCAAGACGTGATGATTTATACGTTATTGTATGAGATGATCATGTTTTGTAAATTATCGGCAACCGGCATGAGCCTTATGGTTGTCTCTTTATTGTATGATTGCGAAAGCCATGTAATTGCTTTACTTTATCACAATGAGTTAGCAATAGTAGTAGTAGCAATAGGTGGCGAGACGACCACGACGCTACGATGAAGATCATTGTGTCAAGCCGGTGACGATGGAGATTGTCAGGGATATGACTAGCAGGTATGAACCGGCTAGTGTAAACCGGATTATTATAATATGTTTGGTTGTAATATTAGTAAAGGCTACGGCCCATAAGATCTTAGGGCCCATGTATAGAGTTATGACTTGTAAACCGCCCGATGATGTAACTTGAGAGATAAGGAAGAAAGAACAGAGATCGAGGCGGACACGAGTATGAGCCGGCCTCGGGACTCTGTAAACCGGACCAGGCGTCACCTCTATATAAAGGGACGACCCGGCGACGGTTCAGGGACAAGCAAGAAACAACCGTCGAGACACAGGCAAGCAATCCGCTCCTTCATCGACGCCCAAGCAATACCAAACCAAACTAGACGTAGGCTTTTACCTTCATCGAAGGGTCCGAACTAGTATAAACCCTCTGTGTCCTTTGTGTGCTTTTAACCCCTTCAAGCTAACCCGTGCGATGGTTCCATCATCAAGTCCGCTAAATCGGACATCTGCCGTGCTAATTCAATGACAGTTGGCGCCCACCGTGGGGCCTCCGCACGATGGTTTCGAGTTCTTGAAGGGCAGCTTTGAAGGGCTCAAAGGCTACGTTGCCGGCCGGATGACTAAGAGTCGCCGCGGCCGGATCTACATCGACGACGCGGGTTGGGGACCGGAGGCCGATTCAATCGAATACGGGTACCGGGTTCCCTTCGGTGGCATTCAAGTCTTCATCGGCAAGATCGGCGAACCGGGACCTGAGCCGGACATCTTCCCCAACATCATCGAGCCGGCTCAGCATGCGAGATCGGCCCGGATTCAGCCCGCCATGAAGCACGTTTTCGTTGGAGCAGTTCACGGGGTCCAAACCGAGGACGGATCGGAATCCGACGGTGAAACAGTTGTCTACTCCGACGACGGATCCTCATCCGGAGAGACTGAATCTCTGTATCAGTTGCAGGACGGCCGGTCTGAGGGTGAGTCCGACGGGAACAGTATTCCGGACCCCTTTGACCCGCCAAACCGGGTGGCTGTCTTTATGGCCGGTTCACAGCCCACGGTGAACGGGGTGACAGCAGAAGCTGGTGTAGGGGGGAGAGGCCCAGCCCTCTCACCTACTGACGTTCTATCCACCTTAGTCGAGGAATTTACGGCCAAAGCTGTGGCAGAGGTGGCTCCAGCAGACAAGGCGCAGCATGATGCAGAGCTCCTTCAGCTAAAGGGCCGGATTAATCAAGCAAGGGATGATCTGAAAGCAGAGAAGGCTATGATAGCAATAAGGCAAGCAGAATTGAACGATCAGGCTTTTCACCTAAGGATGGAACAGGCCTCTACACAGGGAGTAAGAAGTCGAAAATATCAATCTCGTCTACCGTCAGTTTATGAAGCGACGGATCTGTTCAGAACACCCGGGGCTGGGACCAGCAATGATCCGGCTTTAAACCGGAGGGCACCCCCAGCCAGGGATGAGCCGGTTCAGCAGCCTACTGCGGAGCAAGATCGGCGGATCGCGTCTGCACCTCACGTTCCTACCCCTCCAGGTCATTATTCAAATCCTTTGGACAACATCGTTGCTGCTGCTGCACGTTTGGCCACTTTACCCGTTGAAGGGACATCTTCGGTGGCATTGGAGGCACGCCGGGTCAAGGAGTTACTTAATACGGCGTTAGTACATCAACAATCATATTCTCATACCAGGGAGAGGCTACATTCAACACCACGTCCCAGCCGGAGTTACACTAGGCATTGGGAGGAACCAAAAGTATCTAGCAGTGAACGCAGGCGCTGTCGGCGCAGACAGGATAATCCGGCAGGCGCGGATGCACAAGCTCAGGATGTAAACCGGGTTAGGCCGGTAGCCCAAGGATTTCAAGGGTCCGCGAAAGGTGCCTAATTACACCGCAGATTTGGCTCCCGAAGCTTGGGTGGAGAGTTACGAGATGGCCATGGAGATGTTGGATGTAGATGAAGCGGCTTGTGCAAAGTACTTTACTATGATGCTTGAAGGTACAGCTTGGACCTGGCTAAAGGGTTTACCCCCGAATTCCATCGGGTCATGGGGACAGCTACGTCGCCAGTTCATCAAATTTTTTAAAGATACGTGCAAGCAACCGATGTCAGTAGTGGATCTGGCAGCCTGTGTGCAAGGAGAGCAGGAGTCTACAAGTGCTTGGGTGCGGCGAGTGTCAGAGATCTTGCACTCTTCGAATGGTATCAATCCCAGCACAGCAATAGTGACTTTGGAAAACAATTGCCGGTTTGAGTCTCTAAAGCTAAAGCTAGGACGGCTTAAACGGGATTGTAATGATATGGGAACTCTCATGAGTGCTCTGGTGAAGTATGGGGACTCTGACAATACTAAATATCCAGAAGCTGATGGAGATAAAACAGGAAAGGTTAGTAAACCAGGTAAACCGGCGCAAGTTAATCCGGCTGCTGCAAGTTTTTTAGGCAAGCAAAAGGCGGAAGGTGGTTCTGATTTCGTAGCCAATACCCAAGTCCAAGGGGGTTTCCAGCGCAATAGGGGCAACCCACCCCAACAAACCGGCGGATGGGATATTAGTTGGGACCAAGAGTTAAATCAGCCTTGTCCGAAGCATAGCTCGAGGGGACGACCGGCAAAACACACAATAAGATAATGCAGGCCCTTGACGGAAGCCATGATGGGCCGCTTTAATCCTAATGACAGGCCTCCAAATGGTGGTCCAGGCCCAGGGTTTTATGGTCCAAATCATCAGGGGAACAGCTCCGGATCAGGGTATAGGGGCAATAACAGCGGTTATCATAACCGGGCCAGTAATCAAAATGGCCAAGGTGGTTATAATAACCAAGGTAATCCGCCGCATGGTCAGGGTGGTTACAATAACCAAGGCAGCCAACAGCAGGGCCAAGGTAATCACAATAACCAGGGTAATCAGCAGCGTCAGCAACAGCAGCCACAATCCGGATATCAGAGTAATCCGAAGGAGTTGAGCAGTGGGCAATATCATGTGTTCACTACGAGTTTGTGTAAACGAGATCAGAAGGTTTTAAAACGGGCAGTCCACGCGATTGAACAGGCAACACCACAATTCTTGCGCTGGTCAGAGCAGCCCATCGTCTGGAGTAGGGAGGATCACCCAATGCGGGTGGATAATCCGGGCCACTTGGCCTTGGTGGTAGCACCGCAAGTGGGTGGCTATAAGTTCACTAAAGTTCTCATGGACGGCGGCAGCAGCATCAATATCTTATACTATGAGACCTTCCGTCGTATGGGCCTGACGGATAAGAAGCTAAGGCAATCAAACACGGTGTTCCATGGGGTGGTTCCGGGTAAGTCAGCTTATCCAGTTGGGAAAATTGACTTAGAAGTTACCTTTGGAGATGAGAATGATTCCAGGTCAGAGATGATAACTTTCGAAGTCGTCAAGATCCGGAGCCCCTATCATGCTTTGTTCGGAAGGGCGGTTTATGCCAAGTTCATGGCTAGGCCGTGTTATGTTTATCTGCAGCTCAAGATGCCGGGTCACAAGGGCACAATCACGGTTCACGGAAGTCGCAAGGTGGCGTTGGAGTGTGAAGAGGGAGACGCTGCTTACGCAGAAGCAGTGTGTGCTACCGAGGAGTTAAAATTTTATAAACATAATGTTGATCCGGCGGACATGACCCCGTTGAAGAAGCCGACTACAGAGCATGATCCGGCGCTGAAATTTAAATCGGCGAAGGAGACCAAGCAAGTTGATTTTATGCCGGGCGATTCATCCAAGCAGTTCACGATCAACGCTAACCTTGATCCGAAATAGGAAAGCACGCTCATCGAGTTCATCCGTGAGAACCGGGATATCTTTGCATGGAAACCTTCTGACATGCCAGGTATACCGAGGGAACTCGCTGAGCACAGTCTTAATATTGATCCGAAGTTTAAACTGGTCAAACAGTACCTGCGCCGCTTCAACGAAGAGAGGCGCAAGGCTATAGGAGAGGAAGTAGCCACACTATTGGCTGCAGGGTTCATAGTGGAAGTTTTTCACCCAGAGTGGTTGGCTAATCCGGTGCTGGTGCTGAAGAAGAATGGAAAGTGGAGAATGTGTGTGGACTGCACAGACCTCAACAAAGCTTGTCCAATCAATCCTTTTGCTCTCCCTCGCATTGATCAGATTATCGATGCTACAGCGGGATGTGAGCGGCTAAGTTTTTTGGATGCATATTCAGGATATCACCAGATCAAGATGGCAGTTAAAGACCAGGAGAAGACAGCTTTCATAACTCCTTTTGGTGCTTTTTGCTATGTATCTATGCCTTTTGGGCTCAAGAGTGCCCAAGCAACTTATCAGCGTTGCGTTCAGAACTGCCTTAAGGGGCAGATAGGAAGAAATGTTCATGCCTATGTGGATGATATTGTGGTAAAGTCAAGGAAGTAGGAGACACTGATAGAGGACCTCAAGGAGACCTTCGACAATCTTCGGGCCTATAAGATGATGTTTAATCCGGAAAAGTGTGCTTTTGGTGTTCCGGCAGGTAAGCTCCTTGGGTTTTTGGTGTCAAACAGAGGAATCGAAGCTAATCCGGAGAAAATCAAGGCAATCACATCCTTAACAAAACCGGTTTGTGTTAATGATGTTCAGCGTATCGCTGGCCGGATCACAGCATTGAGCCGGTTTATCAGCCGTTTGGGGGAGAAGGCGATTCCACTTTATCAGATGCTGAGAAAGACGGATCGGTTTATATGGAGTGATGAGGCAAATACTGCGTTTGAGGAATTGAAGCGACAGCTGGCGAGGCCCCCGGTCCTAGCTGCCCCTGTAGATAATGAGCCTTTGTTGTTATATGTTGCCGCCAACGCACGGGCAGTTAGTGTGGAAATTGTGGTTGAGCGCAAGGAAGCAGGAAAGGAATACCCAGTTCAACGTCTGGTTTATTACGTGACTGAATTACTCATTGAATCCAAGCAGAGGTACCCACATTGGCAGAAGCTAGTGTATGGTGTGTTTATGGCAAACCGGAAGTTGAAGCACTATTTCCAGGGTCATCCAATAACTGTGGTTAGCTCAGCACCATTGGGGGATATCATCCAGAACAGAGAAGCAACAGGTAGAGTGGCGAAGTGGGCCATTGAGCTCAACCCACATGAGTTGAAATATGTGCCACGCACCGCTATAAAATCTCAGGCATTGGTGGATTTCATCAATGATTGGACAGAGTTACAAACACCTGAGGAAAAGCCGGATTTGACGTACTGGACGATTCACTTTGACGGTTCAAGACAGCTAGAAGGCTCGGGGGCTGGAGTTGTCTTAACTTCCCCATGAGGTGATGAATTTTGTTACGTCATCCGTTTATTGTTTCCTTGTACTAATAACGCAGCAGAGTATGAAGCATTGCTTCATGGCTTGCGGAGGGCAAAGGAGATGAACTTGAGCCGGGTTAAGTGTTTCGGCGATTCAGATTTGGTGGCACAACAAGTTTCAGGCAAGTGGGATTCGAGAGATCCCCTCATGGCGGCTTACAGACGAGAAGTGGAAACAGTTGCTGGATATTTCAAAGGGTATCAAGTGGACCACATAGACCGGCGAAGGAACGAAGCGGCTGATGCGTTAAGCCGGTTGGGTTCTCAACGTAAACCGATGCCGCCAAATACTTTTCTGGATGAGCTGCACAGTCCATCAGTACAAGTACCATCGGAGGAAGACCTAGCTGTTCCTGATCCGGAGGCACATTTAGTTGCTGCACTTCATGTTATTCCGGATTGGACGCTGCCTTATTTGGCATATCTGAGCCGAGGAGAGCTACCGGACGATGAAATAGAGGCACGGCAGATAATCCGGCGTTATAAGTCCATGACAATTGCAAACGGGGAACTTCATCATCGTAGCGTTTCAGCGGTGTGTGTCAGCTGAGGAAGGTTGCGAGATTCTTCGCGAGATCCATGAAGGGGATTGTGGTCATCATGCCGGTTCAAAATCATTGGTGGCTAAAGCTTTTCGACATGGTTTCTATTGGTTAACAGCTCATGCTGATGCGGCGGATTTAGTCCGGAAGTGTGATGCTTGTCAGAAGTTTTCACGACGTGCTCTTGTTCCGGCACAGGAGCTCCGGATGATACCAATAACCTGGCCGTTTGCGACTTGGGGGCTTGATATGGTTGGACCTTTTAAGCGATCCCAAGATCAGAAAACTCATCTACTGGTGGCGGTGGATAAGTTTACAAAGTGGATTGAAGCAGAACCTGTGAGCAAGTGTGATGCAGCCACAGCGGTCAAATTCATCAAAAAGGTAATTTTCCGGTTTGGCTTTCCACACAGCATCATCACAGACAACGGCACCAATTTATCTAAGGGCGAGATGGAAGAATTTTGTCAACAAGAGCATATTCGCCTAGATGTATCTTCTGTGGCCCACCCTCAAACCAATGGTCAAGCTGAAAGAGCAAACCAGTAGATTTTGCGAGGTATCAAGCCCCGGCTTATGACTCCCTTGCAAAGAACCACGGGATGTTGGGTTGAGGAGTTACCATCTGTCCTTTGGAGTATCAACACTACGCCAAACCGGTCTACAGGTTATACGCCTTTCTTTATGGTGTATGGTGCTGAAGCGGTCCTTCCAAGTGATATTCATCATGATTCACCAAGGGTGACAACATATGTTGAAGCGGCTAACGAACAGGCAAGACAAGATAGTTTGGACCGGCTGGATGAAGAGCGTGATATAGCAGCTGCACGGTCTGCGATTTATCAACAAGACTTGCGCAGATATCATAGCCGCCGGATTTAGAGCAGAACATTCCAGGAGGGAGACTTAGTACTCCGGCTCATCCAAGATCAAACAGATATGCACAAGCTATCCCCACCTTGGGAAGGACCCTTTGTGGTCAGCAAGAATCTACACAACGGTTCATATTACCTTGTGGACGTTCGAGAACACAAGGACTCACGGACATCGGAAGAGGAGACAAAGAGGCCATGGAACATCGCCCACTTACGGCCCTACTATACCTGAGCCAAGAGCTCCACTGTATCCTATGTATATATTATGATTAATGAATAAACCGGCACCCTCGGTAAACCGGGGGCTCAGCCTTTTTTCTAATACAAATATCTTATGAGGACAACCATGCGTGTGTTACCATATGTTATATTTCAAATAGATCGATCGGTTTAAACTGATTTTGCAGAACATATGCACTTAGAAGCAATAAACTCCCTGAAGAGCGTAAGGTCACATCCGGCTCAAAGAGAACGCTTCATGAAAACCCTCTGGGTGGTAATCCATCCAGTGATGGGTTCAAGATTTTCCCATGGCTTCATGGAGCCATGGAGGCCCTCTGGAAAAGCTACGGGCATCCAGTGATTGGCTTATATTTTCCCATGGCTTAATGGAGCCATGGAGGCCCTCTGGAAAAGCTACGGGCATCCAGTGATTGGCTTATATTTTCCCATGGCTTCATGGAGCCATGGAGGCCCTCTGGAAAAGCTACGGGCATCCAGTGATTGGCTTATATTTTCCCATGGCTTCATGGAGCCATGGAGGCCCTCTGGAAAAGCTACGGGCATCCAGTGATTGGCTTATGTTTACCCATGGTTTCATGGAACCATGGAGGCCCTCTGGAAAAGCTACGGGCATCCAGTGATTGGCTAAAGTTTTTCTTATGGTTCTTATGGATTGTACCTGCATCCATTGACCGACCCTCTAGAAAGACGACACTACCCGCATCCAGTGATTGGCTGAACCTTGCTTTGAGCCTGGCAGCTCATAAAAAGCCTCGACTACATGGTTTTATTTGCAAAATTTGCATTTCTGATTTTTATGTGTTATGGTTCCTTAATTCGGAGTGGGACAATTCAAGAAATTGACCACACATCTACAAAGTACAAAAGTCTGGGTCATGAGCACCAGCATGAGTAAAAAGTTTGGGTTAATCCGGCATTTATTATAACCCGGAATAATCATCACGCAGAAACAAGACAAGCCAAGCATGCTTTAAACCGGCAGTTCATATAAGACCAAGGATTATTATTGAGTCTGTTAAAAGACTCCCTTCAAAGAGACAAAATCCGCCGGATTAAGAGTATCAAGCATACTTGATCTCAGGTATAAAGTATTTTCTGATATAAGCATACCTTTGTTTGACATATATTGTAAGAACAATTTAATCCGTCCAGTGGTAAGACGTTAGGACATATTTTCAGTATTATCTATGCAGGGACAGATCATATGCAAGATAAGCGACACCAGACAAATTTTAAATCGGCAAACATTAAAACGAGAAGTTGGAATATCCAGATCAAAGCGGACAATGTTTTCAGTTATCCTATTACAAGGCATAGCAAGCCTGACAGATTGAAAATTGTTCGGTAAAACGGGACTGCAACTACATCAATAAGCTATGAGCTATGCTCCTTCATGCTGATAGGATGAGCATCAACTTGAGCCGGAGTCTCCTCTTCCTCTTGATGCGGCAGGAAGTCCGGGGCGCACCAGTCGATTTTCGTTAAAGTACGGAAATACATCTCTTCATTGATGAGCTCCGACGGATCGATATCTGGAGCGAAGGTATGAGGACGCACTGGTGGAATTAGATTGACGGTTTCATAAACCGGCCGCTCCGCCCACTCGTTTTGCAAGTCGTACCCCGGATGATACCTGGATAAATCTGCTTCGGCTGCAAGTTTGCTGGCGAGAGGACGCATATCCTTTGTCAAGGCATAGAGATCCTTCACAGTAAACGATGATCCGTCTTCCTTTGTATTTGGACACCCATTTAAAGCCTCTTCCGGATCAAAATCCGGAACCCATGCCTTCGCTCTGGTAAGCGCCACGTGGGCACCGGCTCGAGCAGCAGATTTCTTAACTTCTTCTAAGCGCACTGGCAGAACAGACAGCTTTTCCAACGTGCCTTGGATGGTAGTGGGGGCCGGTTTACTGAATGATGTTGCACTTATGATCCTTTGAGCACCGGAATACAGCTGCTCGACCAAAGTGTAACACGCCTTAAGTTTCTTCCGTAAGTCATCCCCAAGATGGGTGACACGGCGCCCTGCATAGGAATATCACAGTTAAACCGGCACAGGCAGAAGATTACAAGGATGAGAGCATAAATACAGATTAAATACTTACCAAAGATTGCAGAAGTCATCAACTCTATTTGCCGCTTTAAACCGGATAACTCTTCAGTCACCGGATTAAGAGCTTCTTCAGCGTCCTTGGCCCTTTTTTCCAGATCTTTCTTTTGAACCTCAAAGGTGGTCCGCTCTTCTTCAAAGAATTTCTTCAGTTGTTCAGAAGTCTTTAAACTCAGCTTCAAATCTTTCTTGGCCTTAGAAGCAGCAGCCTCCGTTTCAGCAAGTCTGCTCCGGAGTTCACTGATTTCTTCGTCCCTCTGGTTTAAATCAGCCTACAAGGAAGATCAAGTGGTAAGTGGAAGTAATTTAAAGACAAAAAGTCTCAAGCACACAAACAAGTTGTCTACTTGACACTTGGGGGCTAATGGGCAGTTGAAGCAACAGTCAGAAGTAATTTAAAGACAAAAAGTCTCAAGCACACAAACAAGTTGTCTACTTGACACTTGGGGGCTAATGGGCAGTTGAAGTAAAAAGCAGAAGTAATTCCAAGACTAAGTCTCAAGAAGACAAAACAAGTTGTCTACTTGACACTTGGGGACTAATGTAAGATCATTCGATTCATCAGGAAGTACCGGTTCACCTTCTAAAAACAGCTAAACCGGAACTTGGGGGCTGATACGATATGGACAGAAGTACATTGAAAGTTAAAAGAAGATGCAAGGGATTACCTCATACTTGTCCTTCATAATGTTAACCAGGCCCGCTTCATAATCTCGACCAGTGTGGAGCCGGTTCAAGTACCCGGAATAGAGCTCCTGGGCACTCATGTCAGCAAGGCCAGACAGTTCGGTACTCCACCTACCCTTTTCTTTATACACCTTCTCCGCTTTAGCCGTATGTTTGGCTAAAACAGTGGGTTCAGCGGGAGCAGTATAAGCCGTATGAGTTATCTCCACATCCGGAGAAGCAGTAGTCGGGGGTGGGGTTGCAGTGCGAACCAGACTGGGTGGAGCCGGATTGGTCTGAGGAGGATTGGCCCGGGCAGGACTTGCCGGTTCATGAGCATCTTCAGCATTGGGATTCTCAGGAATAGTAGTGTGATCAGCAGGAGTAGGATCCTCAACTGGAATTGTAGGTTCGTTTTCTAGAGGAACAGTTGAGTCCGGTTCAGCCGCCGGATCATCGATAATAGTCTCAGCAGTTGGTTGGTTGGCCTTTGGTTTTTTACTAGGCTTCGGCTTGCTGAAGGAAGTTGGAGAAACAAGTTAGAACTGTAAGACAAAGTGCAATCATAAACCGGATAAATTTAAAAGACTTACCCTGGGACAGTTTTCAGGGGTGGAAGTTGCATTGCAGTTGATTCACCGGAAGAGGACAGTGGAGTCTCCTGATAATCAGGATCAGACGGTTTAAGAGGTTTGCGTATAAGCCCGGCCTTGGGATGACGGAGGGTTGGAGAGAGTATAACCTCAGAGCGGCGCCTCCGAGCCGGAGTAAGAGATATTCCGGATGACTCCACGGCAAGACCACTATGGCGAGTAGTCCAGCGAAGGGCTTCATGTTGTTGTTTCTTCAAAAGAAAATTAGGATCCAATTGAGCATAAGGGTGAGAAAACTGATACTTCCGGACTGTCCGACGACTTTTTTGTGGAAGTGATTCTGAATCGGAAGAAAGGATAGTTACCTCAACAGCGGCCGGTTTATCTCCTTCCGCCAACTCCTGTGAAAAGTTATCATTAGATACAGATATGAGTAAAAGCAACCGCCAACTCCTGTGAAAAGTTATCATTAGATACAGATATGAGTAAAAGCAAATAAGTTAAAGCCGGATCAATTCATACCTCAGAGTCCGGATCGTCATCCTCAGCGTGAGAAGTAGAGCCACCAGCCGCTTTTCTCTTCTTACTAGCAAAGGTTTTCCGACGGGTTTGTTTTTCGGGTTTCTCCCGAGGCTTTCTTTTCCATAAAGGATCATCGGCCTATTCGGGCAGAAAAGAGACAGTTAGAAGACGGTTTATATAAACGGATTAAAAAATATATAAATAAGAAAGCAAGGCTTACTGCAGGCAGCTTGTTTTTCTTGTAAAACGGAGCCAATCCGATTTTGCTGCAATCATCTAAGGAGACGTTGAGCATCTTCTTAGCCGATTCAATGACCTCCGATTCAGAAAGTTTATCCTTGGTAAACCGTTGAGGGTCGTCCGGTTTACCAGAATACTTGCACATCAAATGTGGCCGTGGACTCAAGGGAAGGATACTCCAATAGAGCCAACAGCGCATAAAGTTAGTTCCAATTAAACCGTTGGCCATAAAAGCTTTCAGCCTGGCAAGCTGAGAAGCAAACCAGGGCCATTCGGCAGAGCTAAGTCGCTGTGGCAAAGGGTGATCCTCCGGAAGACGGTGCTCGCGATAACCCGGCAGTGGGTTCTCCCCTTCAGGAGAAGTGTCAATACAGTAAAACCAAGACTTGTTCCACTCCTTTGGGTGCGTGTGGAGAGCGGCATGGGGAAAGACTGCATCTCTCCTTTTCTGGATACTAACCCCGCCGAGTTCCTGATGCGGTCCGCTGGTGAACTCAGTACGCCGGTTCAGGTGAAAGAAATCCCGGAACAGATCAATAGACGGCTCTTCTTGCCGATATACCTCTGAGAAAACTTGGAAGTCACAGATATTGGAAACGGAGTTGGGACCAATGTCCTAAGGATGGAGTTGGAAAGCGGCAAGCACATCTTGGAAGAATCTTGAACCGGGAGGGGTGAAGCCTCGGGCTATGTGGTCGAAGAAAACAATAACCTCCCCCTCTCTAGGAGTAGGAGGGCATTTATTTCCTAGAGCCCTCCACTTTAAAACGGATTGAGGGCCTAAAGTACCAACGGCAGCGACATTGGCCAAGTCTTCTTCCGTAATAATGGAAGGAACCCAATCGCAAGACACAAATTGTTTGGCCATGACAGCAGAAGAGCACGCGCTAAAAAGATAAAGTGTAAAGACCGGATTTAAGTACAGCGGCATAAACCGGGAGATATATACGAAGATCACGCAACGGTTTAGACAAGGGACTAATGATACTGATAACCCGGCAATAACAGGGAGCTATGCTATTACCGGTTCATGACAGCAATAGAAAAAGGGCTAAACCGTCGCGTATGACAGTTCAAACCGGAGTATACTTAACAGATCTACAAAGGAGAAGAAACAGGTTTTCACAGACGATTAAGGCAGAACAGATCTAAGCATGCAAGAAAAATAAAAATAAATGCAAGGATATACGGGAAGAACTACAAGGGTGACATACAGAGCGGATGAATCTACAGGTTGTGTATAAATGACGAGATCTAAAGCATATAAGCAGCAGAATAAAGGCAAGATCTAAGGGCAGGATGTAAAGGTCAAAACTTCTGCGAACAAGGTGAAGCTCTCGTTGAGGCTCTAATGGCAGAGGCGCGAGGAAGAACCCTAGAAGATACGGATCTATAATGAGGAGGAAAGACATACCTAGAACAGTGGAAATCAGCGGCGGAGTTCTCTGGTCAAGCTCAGGTCGATGCAGCGGCCGGCGAGGACTTGGATTCGGGAGGTTGACGACGGCGGTTCGAGCTCAGGCGACGATGGAGTCGGGCGACGGAGGAAGAAGAAAGAGCGGAAGAAGATACTGAATGGGTACAGCGGTATTTATAAGAAGAAAGTCAGGTCCGAAGCGACAGGTGCGGGATTCGAGGAGGCAAAGGATCGGATAAAGATTTTCTGACGCCTCGATTTTCGGGATAACCCTTAAACAAAGCCGATGGACAGCTTGCGGCGTTAAATGCAGAAGTGATGTCACAGTCAGATTAAATGATTTTCAAGGATTACGTCAGGGCCGGTTTACAAAAATGAGAAGATGCGAGAAGAAAAATTATGCAAGACAGGGGAGATTGATGTGAACAAGTTCAAATCATTCTGGGGCCTAATGTTAGGGATATGACTAGCAGGTATGAACCGGCTAGTGTAAACCGGATTATTATAATATGTTTGGTTGTAATATTAGTAAAGGCAACGGCCCATAAGATCTTAGGGCCCATGTATAGAGTTACGACTTGTAAACCGCCCGATGATGTAACTTGAGAGATAAGGAAGAAAGAACAGAGACCAAGGCGGACACGAGTATGAGCCGGCCTCGGGACTCTGTAAACTGGACCAGGCGTCACCTCTATATAAAGGGACGACCCGGCGACGGTTCAGGGACAAGCAAGAAACAACCGTCGAGACACAGGCAAGCAATCCGCTCCCTGTTCATCGACGCCCAAGCAATACCAAACCAAACTAGACGTAGGCTTTTACCTTCATCGAAGGGGCCGAACTAGTATAAATCCTCTGTGTCCTTTGTGTGCTTTTAACCCCTTCAAGCTAACCCGTGCGATGGTTCCATCATCAAGTCCGCTAAACCGGACATCTGCCGTGCTAATTCCACGACAGAGATCATGACAATGCTTTGGAGATGGAGATCAAAAGCACAAGATGATGATGGCCATATCATGTCACATATTTTGATTGCATGTGATGTTTATCTTGTTATGCTTCTTATTTTTCTTAGTACGGCGGTAGCATTATAAGATGATCCCTTACAATATTTCAATGTACAAGTGTTCTCCTTGAGTATGCACCGTTGCGAAAGTTTGTCGTGCCGAGACACCACGTGATGATCAGGTGTGATAAGCTCTACGTTCAAATACAATGGTTGTAAGACAGTTTTGCACATGCAGAATACCCGGGTTAAACATGACGAGCCTAGCATGTACATACATGGCCTCGGAACACTGGAGACCGAAAGGTCGAGTGTGAATCATATAGTTGACATGATCAACATAAGATGTTCACCATTGAAAACTACTCCATCTCACGTGATGATCGGACATGGTTTAGTTGATTTGGATCACGTGATCATTTAGATTACTAGAGGGATGTATATCTAAGTGGGAGTTTTTAGTAATATGATTAATTGAACTTTAAATTATCATGAACTTAATCCTGATAGTTTTTGCATATCTATGTTGTTGTAGATCAATGGCTCGTGGTACCGTTCCCCTGAATTTTAATGCGTCCCTAGAGAAAGCTCAGTTTAAAGATGATGGTAGCAACTACACGGACTGGGTCCATAACTTGAGGATTATCCGCATTGCTCCACAGAAGAATTGCGTGTTGGAAGCACCGTTAGGTGACATGCTTGCTGTAGGAGCAACTCCGAACATTATGAACGTTTGGCAAGCTCGTTCTGATGACTACTCGATAGTTCAATGTGCCATGCTTTACGGCTTAGAATCAAGACATCAAAGCCGTTTTGAACGTAATGGAGCATATGAGATGTTCCAAGAGTTGGAGTTAATATTTCAAGCAAATGCCCGAATTGAGAGATATGAAGTATCCAATAAGTTCTATAGCTGCAAGATGGAGGAGAACAGTTCTATCAGTGAACACTTACTCACAATGTCTGGGTACTACAATCACATGACTCAACTTGGTTGCAAAGTTGATGAAGATAGTGTTATTGATAGTGTTCTTCAATCACTACCACCAAGCTATGAAGGCTTCGTGATGAACTATAATATGCAAGGGGTGCAGAAGACAATTCCTGAGCTCTTCGCTATGCTCAAAGCCCCAGAGGTAGAAATAAAAAAGGAGTATCAAGTGTTGATGGTTAACAAGACCACTAGTATCAAGAAAAAGGGCAAGGGAAAGAAGGGGAACTTGAATAAGAATAGCAATCCAATTGCTAATCCCACGCAGAAACCCAAGTCTGGAGCCAAGCCTGAAACTGAGTGCTTCTACTGCAAAGGGACTGGACACTTGAAGCGGATCTGCCCAAAGTATTTGGCGGATAAGAAGGATGGCAAAGTGAACAAAGGTATATTTGATATACATGTTATTTATGTGTACCTTACTAATGCTCGTAGTAACACATGTGTATTTGATATTGGTTTGGTTGCTAATATTTGTAACTCGAAACAGGGACTACGGATTAAATGAAGATTAGCTAAGGATGAGGTGACGATGCGCGTGGGAAATGGTTCCAAAGTAGATGTGATCGCCGTCGGCACGCTACCTCTACATATACCTTCGGGATTAGTTTTAGACCTAAATAATTGTCATTTGGTGCCAGCGTTGAGCATGAACATTATATCTGGATCTTGTTTGTTGCGAGACAGTTATTCATTTAAATCAGAGAATAATGGTTATTCTATTTATACGAGTAATATATTTTATGGTCATGCACCCTTGATGAATGGTCTATTTTTGTTGGTAATATATTTTGTAGTGATACACATATTCATAATATTGAAGCCAAAAGATGCAAAGTTGATAATGATAGTGCAACTTATTTGTGGCACTGCCGTTTAGGTCATATTGGTGTAAGGCGCAGGAAGAAACTCCATGCTGATGGACTTTTGGAATCACTTGATTATGAATCACTTAGTGCTTGCAAACCATGCCTCATGGGCAACATGACTAAAACTCAGTTCTCCGGAACAATGGAGCGAGCAACTGACTTATTGGAAATCATACATACTGATGTATACCAATGAGTGTTTAGGCTCGCGGCGGGTATCGTTATTTTCTGACCTTCACAGATGATTTGAGCAGATATGGGTATATCTACTTGATGAAACACAAGTCTGAAATATTTGAAAAGTTCAATGAATTTCAGAGTGAAGTAGATAATCATCGTAACATGAAAATAAAGTTTCTACGATCTGATCGTAGAGGCAAATATTTGAGTTATGAGTCTGGTCTTCATTTGAAACAATGTGGAATACTTTCACAACTCACGCCACCTGGAACACCAAAATGTACTGGTGTGTCCGAACATCGTAACCGCACTTTATTAGATATGGTGTGATCTATGATGTCTCTTACTGATTTACCACTATCGTTTTGGGGTTATGCTTTAGAGACAGCTGCATTCAAGTTAAATAGGGCAGCATCTAAATCCATTGAGATGACACCTTATGAACTGTGGTTTGGAAAGAAACCCAAGTTGTTGTTTCTTAAAGTTTGGGGCTGTGATGCTTATGTGAAAAAGCTTCAACCTGATAAGCTCAAACCTAAGTCAAAATGTGTCTTCAGAGGATACCTAAAGGAGACTGTTGGGTACACCTTCTATCAGAGATCCAAAGGTAAGATATTCATTGCTATGAATGGATCCTTTCTAGAGAAGGAGTTTTTCTCTAAAGAAGTGAGTGGCAGGAAAGTAGAACTTGATGAGGTAATTGTACCTTCTCCCGAATTGGAAAGTAGTACATCACAGAAACTAGTTCAGTGATTCCTACACCAATCAGTGAGGAAGCTAATGATGATGATCATGAAACTTTAGATCAAGTTACTACTGAACCTTGTAGGTCAACCAGAGTATGTTCCGCGCCAGAGTGGTATGGTAACCCGGTTTCGGCAGTCATGTTGCTAGACCATGATGAATCTACGAACTATGAGGAAACGATGATGAGCCCAGATTCCGCAAAATGTCTTGAAGCAATGAAATCTGAGATGGGATCCATGTATGAGAACAAAGTGTGGACTTTGGTTGACTTGCCCGATGATCGGCAAGCCATTGAAAATAAATGGATCATTAAGAAGAAGACTAGCGTCGACTGTAACATTATTGTCTACAAATCTCGACTTGTTGCGAAAGGTTTTCGACAAGTTCAAGGAGTTGACTATGATGAGACTTTCTCACCCGTAGCGATGCTTAAGTCTGTCCGAATCATGTTAGCAATTGCCGCATTTTATGATTATGAAATCTGGCAAATGGATGTCAAAACTGCATTCCTTAATGGATATCTCAAAGAAGAGTTGTATATGATGCAACCAGGAGGTTTTGTCGATCCTAAAGGTGCTAACAAAGTGTGCAAGCTCCAACGATCCATCTATGGACTGGTGCAAGCATCTCGGAGTTGGAATATACGCTTTAATGAGGTGATCAAAGCATATGGTTTTATATAGACTTTTGGAGAAGCCTATATTTACAAGAACGTGAGTGGGAGCTCTGTAGCATTTCCGATATTATATGTGGATGACATATTGTTGATTGGAAATGATATAGAATTTCTGGATGGCATAAAAGGATACATGAATAAGAATTTTTCATTGAAAGATCTCGGTGAAGCTGCTTATATATTGGGCATCAAGATATGTAGAGATAGATCAAGATGCTTAATTGTACTTTCACAAAGCACATACCATGATAAAGTTTTGAAGAAGTTCAAAATGGATCAGTCAAAGAAAGGGTTCTTGCCTGTGTTACAAGGTATGAAGTTGAGTAAAACTCAATGCCCGACCACTTCAGAAGATAGAGAGAAAATGAAAGTCATTCCCTATGACTCAACCATAAGATCTATCATGTATGCAATGTTGTGTACTAGACCTGATGTGTGCCTTGCTATAAGTTTAGCAGGAAGGTACCAAAGTAATCTAGGAGTGGATCACTGGACAACGGACAAGAACATCCTGAAGTACCTGAAAAGGACAAAGGATATGTTTCTCATTTATGGAGGTGACAAAGAGCTCGTCGTAAACGGTTATGTCGATTCAAGCTTTGACACTGATCCAGATAACTCTAAGTCACAAACCAGATATGTATTTTTGTTCAACGGTGGAGCTGTCAGCTTGTGCAGTTCCAAGCAGAGCGTCGAGGTGGGATCTACGTGTGAAGCGGAGTACATAGCTGCTTCGGAAGCATCAAATGAAGTAGTTCATATCTGATCTAGGTGTAATACCTAGTGCATCGGGTCCAATAAATTCTTTTTGTGACAACACTGGAGCAATAGCCCTAGCGAAGGAATCCAGGTTTCACAAGAGAACCAAACACATCAAGAGACGCTTGAATTCCATCCGCGATCAAGTCAAGGAGGGAGACATAGAATTTTACAAAATACATACGGATCTGAATGTTGCAGACCCGTTGACTAAGCCTCTTCCTTGAGCAAAACATGATCAGCAACAAGACTCCATGGGTGTTAGAATCATTACAATGTAATCTAGATTATTGACTCTAGTGCAGTAGGAGACTGAAGGAAATATGACCTAGAGGCAATAATAAATTTGTTATTTATATTTCCTTGTATATCGATAAATGTCACTTATTCATGCTAGAATTGTATTAACCAGAAACTTGATACACATGTGAATACATAGACAAAACCGTGTGTCCCTAGTATGCCTCTACTAGACTAGCTCGTTAATCAAAGATGGTTATGTTTCCTGACCATAGACATGTCTTGTCATTTGATCAACGAGATCACATCATTATGAGAATGATGTGATGGACAAGACCCATCCGTTAGCTTAGCATTATGATCGTTTAGTTTTACTGCTATTGCTTTCTTCATGACTTATGCATGTTCCTCTGACTATGAGATTATGCAACTCCCAAATACCGGAGGACGTCTTGTGTGCTATCAAACGTCACAACGTAACTGTGTGATTATAAAGATGCTCTACAGGTGTTTCCGAAAGTGTTTGTGTTGTTGGCATACAACGTGAATAGGATTTGTCACTCGGAGTGTCGGAGAGGTATCTCTGGGCCCTCTCTGTAATACACATCGTAATAAGCCTTGCAAGAAAACGACTAATGAGTTAGTCACGAGATGATGTATTACGAGTGAGTAAAGATACATGCTAGTAACGAGATTGAACTAGTTATGATGATACCGACGATCGAATCTCGGGCAAGTAACATACCGATGACAAAGGGAACAACGTATGTTGTTGTGCTATTTGACCGATGAAGATCTTTGTAGAATATGTAGGAACCGATAAGAGCATCCAGGTTTCGCTATTGGTTATTCACCGGAGATGAGTCTCAGTCATGTCTACATAGTTCTCAAACCCGTAGGGTCCGCACGCTTAACGTTCGATGAGGATAGGTATTTTGAGTTTATGTGTTTTGATGTACCGAAGGTTGTACAGAGTCCCGGATGAGATCGCGGTCATGACGGGGAGTCTTTAAATGGTTGAGACATAAAGATGGATATATTGGAAGGTTATATTCGGACACCAGAAGGGTTCCGGGGGTCACCGGATAAATACCGGAGTACGAGGGAGTTATCGGAACCCCTCGGGGGCTTAATGGGCCTACATGGGCTTTATTGGAAGCATTGTTCAAAAAATCGGCCGAGTAGACGATTAATCGGCCGATTAATCGCTGCTCGGCCATCCACCTTGTAAATTACATGTACTCGCCAGTGTTACTCGTCCTGGGGATTAATCGGCCGATTAATCGTCTGACAACCGATTAATCTGCTGCAGACCGATTAATCGCTGGACTCCCAGGGGGCATAGTGTAAAAGTAAATTATCAGCCCCCCCTCATCTCTCCTCAATCCTCACCCGTACGTGGTGTTAGGTCTGGCAGACCAGAGAAGTCCACCCCGTGCCGCCGCCTACGCTACCCACCT
>LR738711.1:497244387-497306805 GCA_902687465.1 Secale cereale | reverse complement strand
CCCCTCCTCACCCGTGGCTCGCCTCTTACCGTGGCCTCCACCCGCCATTACCCCGCCGCCGGCCAACAGCGGCCCTTCCTCTCCCGCCCCTCCTCGCTGCTTCCCCCTCCTCCCGCATCTACCCCGTCCCTCATCCTCACCCGTGGCTGTGGCAAGCAAGTAGGTGGCCGTCCTCCTCCGGCCTGCCCTTGTTGCCTCCTTACACCATCGATCTGGGCAGCAACAAGTAGGTGGCCTAACCTCCCTCTCCGGTCTCTCCTTCCTACCTCTTCACGCCGGCGACTGGGTTGGGGGAGAAGGGACAGCAGCACAACAACGTAGCAGCAAGCACACGGGTTGCTGCCTCTTCATCTTTTATGTTTTGTATTTTGTACTTTTGTATAACTTCATGCTTGATGAATGATGAATTGATTAAATGATTGTTGTGTAGAATTGATTAACACCGGGATTCTGAGATTTATAAAAAAAATTGAGCGATTAATGCTCGACCGATTAATTCCGATTAATTGGCCGATTCACGATTAATCCCTACTCCCTAACTGACCGAGCAGTTACCGATTACCGATTTCCTGAACATTGAGTGGAAGAGAGAGGAAGTGGCCAAGAGGTGGGGCGCCCCCCAAGCCCAATCCAAATTGGGAAGCGGGCCGACCCCATTTCCTTCTTCTCCTCTTCCCCTTCCTTCCCCCTCCTAGTTGTACTAGGAAAGGGGGAAACCTATTCCTAGTAGGAGTAGGAATCCCCCCTTGGGGCGCGCCATTGAAGGCCGGTCGGCCCCCTCCTCCACTCCTTTATATACGTGGACATGGGGCACTCCATAGACACACATGTTGATTTCTTAGCCGTGTGCGGAGTCCCCCTCCACTGTTACACACGTCAGTCATATTGTCGAAGTGCTTAGGCGAAGCCCTGCGTTGATAACTTCATCAACACCGTCACCACGCCGTCGTGCTAATGAAACTCTCCCTCGGCCTCAGCTGGATCAAGAGTTCGAGGGACGTCACCAAGCTGAACGTGTGCAGATCGTGGAGGTACCATGCGTTCGGTGCTTGATCGGTTGGATCGCTAAGACGTTCGACTACATCAACCGTGTTACTAAATGCTTCCGCTTTCGTTCTACGAGGGTACGTGGACACACTCTCCCCGCTCGTTGCTATGCTTCTCCTAGATAGATCTTGCGTGATCGTAGTAATTTTTTTGAAATACTACATTCTCCAACAACAAAGCCCATGTATCCCCTCATCCCGTTGGACTATAAATAGACACCTAGCTCTTCCTATTTAGGGTTAGCATTGTGATAGCTCATCTAGACGTAGATCATTTCTCATCCTTAGTGGTTCATCTCTACGAGAGACCGCGGCCTCTACGGAGAAGATCCACACGGATTCAAGACATCCTTCGGGAGAAGATTCAAGACCTCCTCACGGAGAAGACTACCACCACTTGTATCGTCCATCGTTGACTTTGGATCGTGTATCTCTATGTGTTCCGGGATCTAGATTATGTGCGACTACTTCTTATTGATTTGAGTGTTTTCCCCTCGTTTCCCTCATTTTTCTCCCTTGTGTTCTTCGTGTTCGTCGTGGGATCCCACTCCAATCATGAAAGATCGGCCTAGAACAGGTTGACCCCGCATCAACTTTAGCATGATTGCTATGCCTTTGCATGCTTCGAGCAAGAAGAACGCACCCTTTGTTTGTGGTCCTTAGTGAGACTTTTGCATGTGTGGGAACATTATCTCCGTCCTCATGAATTGATTCTTCACACGGACCATGAGACACTCAAGTATCTTAAGGGTCAAACTAAGTTAAACAAGCGTCATGCTAAGTGGAGTGGGTTCATAGAGTCTTTTCCCTATGTCATCAAATACATCGAAGGAAAGAGAACGTTGTGGCGGATGCGTTTTCCCAAAAATGCATGCTTGTTACCCAACTTGGGTTGAATGTTATTGTCTTTGACCACATAAAAGAATTATATGAGCACGATACCTTCTTTTCAAAATCTTATGCTAAATGGGTGACGCATACCTTTTGGGATCGATATTACATCAAGGATGGTTATCTTATGAGAGCTAACAAACTTTGTATTCCCGAGTCGTCTCTTCGTTTGCTCCTTTTGCATGAATCTCATGGAGGAGGACTTATGGGACTTTTCGGACGCGACAAGACATTCCTGACGCTCTCCAAGAATTACTATTGGCCCAAGATGTCCCGCAACATCTAACGCTTCACCAACCGGTGCTCTACATGTCGCAAAGCTAAGTCAAAAGATCAATCTCACGGTCTTTACATGCCTCTTCCTATACCATATCAACCTTGTGAAGACATTAGCATGGACTTTGTACTTGGGTTGCCTAGAACACAAAATGCAAAGGATTCCATCTTTGTTGTTGTGGACCGATTTTCAAAAAATCGCTCATTTCATTCCATGCAATAAGATAGACGATGCTTCACATGTTGCTAATATATTTTGTAGGGAAATCTTGAGCCTACATGGAGTACCCAAGACAATCGTTTCGGATCGCGACGTCAAGTTCCTAAGCTACTTTTGGAAGACACTTTGTGCCAAGCTCGGGATCAAGCTCCTATTCTCTTCGGCATACCATCCACAAACCGACGGCCCAACAGAGGTGACGAAATGCACGCTATCCATGCTACTTCAGGTGTTGATAAAGTAGAACATCAAGGAATGGGAGCAATGCTTGCCCATCGCTGAGTACGCCAACAATCGCGCACTACACTCAAGTATCGGCAAGTCCCCTTTTGAGGTCGTCTATGCCTTCAACCCGTTGTCCCCATTGGACATTCTTCCTCTACCTCTCAAAGAGCGCATCAACATGGATGCAAGTGCACGAGCAAGTTATCTCAAGAAGAAGCACGAATATACCAGGGCAACGATCGAGCATAAGGTCAATCACCTCGCCACCAAGATCAACGTCAACAAGACACCACTGGTGTTCCAACCGGGACATCTCGTATGGCTTCATCTTCCCAAGGACACCATCCCCAATGAGCACAAGTCCAAACTTCGACCTCGAGCTGACGGACCCTTCAAGGTGTTAGCACGCTACAATGACAACACCTACAAGATTGACATCCCACGAGACAAGTACAACATAAGCGACATCTTCCACGTCAAGGACTTGGCCATCTACCATGGTGATGAAGTTCACGATCCGTGGACGGATCTCTCCCAAGGGGAGGGGGAGATGATGCGGAGCATCTGGCAATCATCCCCAATGACTCTACATCAACACATGAAGCCCCACTTGGACCAATGACATGAGCTAGAGCACGTGCAATACAAACCAAGGTGAACTCCTTCCTAGTTGACATGCATATGGATAGAAGTGGAACTTGGTTGCTACCTCACCAAAATACTCTATGCCTAATTAGGTACGAAGCGGATCCTCCCCAAGCAGCTGCGGAACATCACCAAGGCCAAGGAGAAGTGCCCCAAGTCACCGAGGCGGAAGAACAAGGCCAATAGGAGTTGGACAGAAAGTCCCAGGAAGCCCCGTGTGCATGGCCCCCAAGACCCTGTGCCCATGGGCTACACAGGAAGTGGCGCTGGAGCGACCCCATGCGCACGGGCCTGTACCGTGCCCATGGGCCCCTGTGCGCACGGGACTAACTTACCCCGTGTGCACGGGCCCTACAGGATAGGCGGCTGAGATGCTGTTGGGATCCCCTTCTTCTTCCACTTCGACCCTAAGCCTATATATTTCGTACCTAGGGTTATGTTTAGGACAAGCAAAGTGTACATGAGATATTGTGAGCTTTGCTCCTTCCCTCTTGTGAATAATACCCCTTTAGGGAAGAATCCTTGTGGATTTCAAGACCTCCATAAGGAGAAGACTATCATCAAGACCTCACCTCCTCTAGGAGTGGGAAGAACCTTTACCTAGTGCTTTTTTCCTTGGATTGTTCATATATTCTTGTGGATATATGTGTTTGCTATTCTAGTGGATGTGTAATTGGGTTTTGCTGGAGTGAATTCCTCTTTGATGCTTGGTGTTCATCCTCTTCCCCCACCCCCCCTCAAAGTGTGAAAAGATCCCTCTTGGTGTTCCACCCTACATCAGCGAGTGTCTCAAAACGCTCTGATACGTCTCCAACGTATCTATAATATTTGATTGTTCCATGCTATTATTTATGATGTTTTCGATGTTTAATGGGCTTTGTCATACACTTCTATATCATTTTTGGGACTAACCTACTAACCCAAAGGCCCAGTCCAGATTGCTGTTTTTTGCCTGTTTCAGGGTTTTGCAGAAAAGGAATATCAAACGGAGTCCAAACAGAATGAAACCTTCAGGAGAGATATTTTTTGAGAAAATCACGCATGGGAGACTTGAGAACCACGACAGAGGAGCCACGAGGTGCCGACGAGGGTGGCGGGCGCTCCCCATGCTTCGTGGGCCCCTCGTGAGTACCCCTGTGTCCTCCTTCCTCCTATATAAGCCTACGTACCCCGAAACCATCAACAACACAGAGAAAACCCTAATTCCACCTGCTGTAACCTTCTGTTCCCATGAGATCCCATCTTGGAGCCTGTTCCAGAGCTCCGCGGAGGGGGGATCCATCACGGAGTGCTTCTACATCATCATCATCGCCCTCACCATAAGTTGTGAGTAGTTTACCACAGACCTTCGGGTCCATAGCTAGTATCTAGATGGCTTCTTCTCTCTCTCTCTGGATCTCAATACAAAGTTCTCCGCAGTCTTCGAGGAGATCTATTCGATGTAATCTCTTTTTGCGGTGTGTTTGTCGAGATCCGATGAATTGTGAGTTTATGATCAAGATTATCTATGAGAAATATTTGGTTCTTTTCTGAACTCTTTATGTGTGCTCATAATATCGTTGCAAGTCTCTTCGAATTATTGGTTTGGTTTGGCCTACTAGATCTATAGTTCTTGCAATGGGATAAGTGCTTGGCTTTGGGTTCAATCTTGCAGTGTCCTTTCCCAGTGATAGTAGGGGCAGCAAGGCACGTATTGTATTGTTGCCATCGAGGATAAAAAATGGGGTTTATATCATATTGCTTGAGTTTATCCCTCTACATCATGTCATCTTGCTTAAGGCTTTACTCTGTTCTTATGAACTCAATACACTAGATGCATGGTGGATAGCGGTCGATGTGTGGAGTAATAGTAGTAGATGCATGTAGGAGTCAGTCTACTTGTCCCAGACGTGATGCCTATATACAATGATCATGCCTAGATAGTCTAATAATTATTCGCTTTTCTATCAATTGCTCGACAGTAATTTGTTTACCCGCCGTAGAATATCGCTATCATGAGAGAAGCCACTAGAGAACACTATGGCCCCCGGGTCTATTCTCAACATATCAATCTACATCTACTTTACTTTTTTCGCTTTTACTTTCTATTCTTATAAACAAAAAAATACCAAAAATATAAACTTTCATCTATATTAGATCTCACTTTCGTAAGTTACCGTATAGGGATTGACAACCACTTATCGCGTTGGCTGCGAAGTTCTTATTTGTTCGTGCAGGTGCGAGGGACTCACGCGTGGTCTCCTACTGGATTGATACCTTGGTTCTCAAAAACTGAGGGAAATACTTACGCTACTGTGCTGCATCTCCCTTTCATCTTCGAGGGAATACAATGCAAGCTCGAGAAGTAGCAAGAAGAATTTCTGGTGTCGTTACTGGGGAGGCTTACGCAAAAGTAAGATACCAAGTACCCATCACAAACCCTTATCCTTTGCATTACATTTTTGCCTCTCGTTTTCCTCTCCTCCAATTCACCCTTGCCGTTTTATTTGCCCTTCCTCTGTCGTGTGTTTACCGCTCGCTTGCCTCTTGTTTGCTTGTGTGCTATGTGCCCTCAATCAGCATGCATCTTCGCTTGCTAAAGTATGGATCCACATCCACTTGCTAATCTCTTTAAGATATCCAATTCTGTTGAACCTATTGCAAGTGAGATGCGTGCACTATATTATCTTTATGAGGTTTTGCTTGAAATTTATGAATCCAAAAATTGTGAGAAATTGTTGAAAGAAAAATTGATTCATGTTAGCTCCTTAAATAAAAAGCATGATTGCAATGATGTTATTATAAATTCTATCAATTGTGTTAATGATATGCAAAACCCTAAGCATGGGGATGCTAGTATTGCTATGTCTTCTACTTGTTGCAATGATCATGATTGGGGTGATTCTTCTTACGATCTTGATACTTTATTTAAACCCCATGATGAATATGAGATTGATAATAATGTTTGTTATAATATTGAAAGTGGTTTTGGAAGAGTGTCAACTTTAGATCCCACATATTTGGAGAATATTCAATCTTATGATTTTTTTTTTGATAAAAGTGGGCCTGGAGAGGTCATGACTTTGGTTAATGTTGATCCCACTATTTTGGAAGTGTGTCAACTTTGCATGCATATGAATCATGTAGAGAATATGTTATGTGATGGTTATATTGTTGAATTTTCTTATGATCCTACATACAATTATTATGAGAGAGGAAAATATGGTTGTAGAAATTTTCCTGTTACTAAATTACCTCTCTTCATGTTGAGATTGATCTTGTTTCTGTCTTCTTCCATGCATATGCTAGATCTTGCTTGTCTTGATAATTTGTTTTCCTATAAAATGCCTATGCATAGTAAGTATGTTAGACTTAGATGTGATTTTCATATGTTTTATGATGCTCTTCTTGTGCTTCAAATCTTGTCGTTCATGTGAGCATCATTAAAATTATCGTGCCTAGCTAGGGGCGTAAAACGATAGCGCTTGTTGGGTGGCAACCCAATTTTTTTTTTTTGCTGATGTTAGGGAATAAATATTGGATCTAGATTCTGTTTAGATGTGGTTTCATGTTTTGTTTAGTGTTTGTGCCAAGTAGAACCTTTGGGAAGACTTGTGTGATGTTTATATGATCTTGCTGTGAAAAACAAAATCGTTAGAGCTTGCTAGAATGGTCATCAGATTTTATTGGAGCATGCTATTTAGTTGATTCTTTTTGCATATTATTATTAGACAAATTCCTCACGTTTAGCAATTTAGTTTGAATTTTTTGGAGTTACAGAAGTATGCCAAACCTGCAGATTACTACAGACTGTTCTGTTTTTGACAGATTCTGTTTTTTCGTGTGTTGTTTGCTTATTTCAATGCATCTATGAGTAATATTGGAGGTATGAACCATAGAGAAGTTGGAATACAGTAGGTTTAACACCAATATAAACAAAGAATGAATTCATTGCAGTACCTTTGAGTAGTGGTTTGCTTACTTATACTAACGGAGCTCACGAGATTTTTGTCTAAGTTTTGTGTTGTGAAGTTTTCAAGTTTTGAGTATTGCTTCGATGGACTATGGAACAAAGAGTAGCAAGGGCCTACGATTGGAGATGCCCATGGAACCCCAAGTAAAATTCACGGACAATCAAAATCCTAAGCTTCGGGATGCCCCGGGAAGGCATCCCCTCTTTCGTCTTCATCCATCGGTAACTATACTTGGAGCTATATTTTTTTTCACCACATGATATGTTTTTTTCTTGGAGCATCTTGTATAATTGGAGTCTTTGCTTGTTAGTTTTCCACAATTATCCTTGCTGGACACACCTATTTGAGAGAGTTAAATATGGTCTAGGAATTGTTAGAACACTCTATGTGCTTCACTTATATCATTTGAGTTGAATATTTTGCTCTAGTGCTTCACTTATATCTTTTAGAGCACGGTCGTGATAATATTTTGAAGAAATTATTGAACTCTCATGCTTCACTTTTATCCTTTTGAGAGTCTATTAAAACATCATGGTAATGTGTTTCGGCTAAAAAACTAGTCTTCACATGATAGACATCCAATATCAATGTAGTAAAAACTTTCACACTAAGTGCATTGAATATGATGAGAAGTTGGATGCTTGATAATAGTTTTGAGATATGAGGATAGTGATATTAGAGTCATGCTAGTGGAGTTATTATAAAATTTAGAAATACTTGTGTTAAGGTTAGTGATTCTCGTAGCATGCACATATAGTGAACCGCTATGTTACGAAGTTAGAGCATGAGGTATTTGTAAAGTGTCAACATTTGTGTGGAGGTCGGGGGCGCGTGATGGTTAACTCCTACCAACCTCCCCCCTAGGAGCATGCGTTGATTGCTTTGTTTTGATGACTCGTAGATTTTTGCAATAAGTGTATGAGTTCTTTTGCCTAATGTTGAGTCCATGGATATTACGCACTCTCACCCTTCCACCATTGCTAGCCTCTCTTGTACCGCGCAACTTTCGCCGTTACCATAAACCCACCATATATCCTTCCTCAAAACAGCCACCATATTATTCCTCAAAACATCCACCATACCTACCTATCATGGCATTTCAATAGCCATTCTGAGATATATTGTCATGCAACTTTCCATCATTCCGTTCATATGACACGCATCATATTGTCATATTGACATGCATGATCATGTAGTTGACATCGTATTTGTGGCAAGGCCACCATGCATAATTTTTCATACATGTCACTCTTGATTCATTGCACATCCCGGTACACCGCCGGAGGCATTCATATAGAGTCATACTTGTTCTAATTTCGAGTTGTAATATCGAGTTGTAAATCAATAAAAGTGTGATGATCATCATTATTAGAGCATTGTCCCATGTGAGGAAAGGCCAATAAAAAAAGAGATGGCCCAAAAAAATATAGAGAGGGGCTAATAAAAAAAGAGAAAGCCCCTCCAAAAAAATGAGAGAAAAGAGAGAAGGGACAATTGCTACTATCTTTTTCCACACTTGTGCTTCAAAGTAGCACCATGTTCTTCATGATAGAGAGTCTCATGTTTAGTCACTTTCATATACTAGTGGGAACTTTCATTATAGAACTTGGCTTGTATATTCCAACGATGGGCTTCCTCAAATGCCCTAGGTCTTCGTGAGCAAGCAAGTTGGATGCACACCCACTAGTTTCTTTTGTTGAGCTTTCATACATATTTAGCTCTAGTGCATCCGTTGCATGGCAATCCCTACTCACTCACATTGATATCTATTGATGGGCATCTCCATAGCCCGTTGATACGCCTAGTTGATGTGAGACTATCTCCCTACTTTTGTCTTCTCCACAACCACCTCTCTATTCCACCCATAGTGCTATGTCCATGGCTCACGCTCATGTATTGCGTGAAAGTTGAAAGGTTTGAAAGAATAGAGTATGAAAACAAGTGCATGGCTGAAACCGGGGTTGTGCATGATATGAATATTTTGTGTGATGAAGAGGGAGCATAGCTAGACTATATGATTTTGTAGGGATAACTTTCTTTACCCATAGTATTTTGAGAAGACATGATTGATTTGTTAGTATGCTTGAAGTATTATTATTTCTTATGTCAATATAGACTTCTATCTTGAATCTTTCAGATCTGAACATTCATGCCACAATTAAGAGAATTACATTGAAAAACTATGATGGTTAGCATTCCACATCAAAAATTCTGTCTTTATCATTTACCTACTCGAGGACGAGTAGGAATTAAGCTGGGGATGCTTGATACGTCTCCAACGTATCTATAATTTTTGATTGTTCCATGCTATTATTTATGATGTTTTGGATGTTTAATGGGCTTTGTCATACACTTTTATATCATTTTGGGGACTAACCTACTAACCCAAAGGCCCAGTCCAGATTGCTGTTTTTTGCCTGTTTCAGGGTTTTGCAGAAAAGGAATATCAAACGGAGTCCAAACGGAATGAAACCTTCACGAGAAATATTTTTGGAGAAAATCACGCACGAAAGACTTGAGAACCATGGCAGAGGAGCCACGAGGTGCCCACGAGGGTGGGGGCGCGCCCCCCTGCCTCGTGGGCCCCTCGTGACTCCCCCGGTGTCCTCCTTCCTCCTATATAAGCCTACGTACCCCGAAACCATCAACAACAGAGAGAAAATCCTAATTTCACCGTCGTAACCTTCTGTTCCCATGAGATCCCATCTTGGAGCCTGTTCCGGAGCTCCGCCGGAGGGGGGATCCATCACGGAGTGCTTCTACATCATCATCGCCCTCACCATGAGTTGTGAGTAGTTTACCATAGACCTTCCGGTCCATTGCTAGTATCTAGATGGCTTCTTCTCTCTCTGGATCTCAATACAAAGATCTCCTCGGTCTTCGAGGAGATCTATTCGATGAAATCTCTTTTTGCGGTGTGTTTGTCGAGATCCGATGAATTGTGAGTTTATGATCAAGATTATCTATGAGAAATATTTGGTTCTTTTCTGAACTCTTTATGTGTGTTCATAATATCCTTGCAAGTCTCTTCGAATTATTGGTTTGGTTTGGCCTACTAGATCTATAGTTCTTGCAATGGGATAGGTGCTTGGTTTTGGGTTCAATCTTGCGGTGTCCTTTCCCAGTGACAGTAAGGGCAGCAAGGCACGTATTGTATTGTTTCCATCGAGGATAAAAAATGGGGTTTATATCATATTGCTTGAGTTTATCCCTCTACATCATGTCATCTTGCTTAAGGCGTTACTCTGTTCTTATGAACTCAATACACTAGATGCATGCTGGATAGCGGTCGATGTATGGACTAATAGTAGTAGATGCAGGCAGGAGTCGGTCTACTTGTCCCGCACGTGATGCCTATATACAATCATCATGCCTAGGTAGCCTCATAATTATTCGCTTTTCTATCAATTGCTCGACAGTAATTTGTTTACCCGCCGTAGAATATCGCTATCATGATAGAAGCCACTAGAGAACACTACGCCCCCCCGGGTCTATTCTCAACATAGCAATCTACATCTACTTTACTTTTTCCGCTTTTACTTTCTGTTCTTATAAACAAAAAAAATACCAAAAATATAAACTTTCATCTCTATCAGATCTCACTTTCGTAAGTGACCGTAAAGGGATTGACAACCCCTTATCGCGTTGGCTGCAAAGTTCTTATTTGTTTGTGTAGGTGCGAGGGACTCAGGCGTGGTCTCCTACTGGATTGATACCTTGGTTCTCAAAACTGAGGGAAATACTTACGCTACTGTGCTGCATCTCCCTTTCCTCTTCAAGGGAATACAACGCAAGCTCGAGAAGTAGCATGCTCCTAGGGACCTAAGAATAGGATAGGAAAAAATATTTTCACCTGCTGAAATTTTGGCCTAAAAACTGCCCAGGGGTCTCTAGACTTTTTTTCGAGTCCTACACAGTCATGGAAACACGAATCCGAAACTAGATGGATTTCTATAACAAACCTAATATGAAAAGAACTCGGGTTGGTGGTGGATAGATGGTGGTAGGATATGGCAGCGGTGGTGGTATATGGTAGAAGTGGTGGGATATGGCAGCTATGGTGGTATGGCAGCAGCGATGAATATGGTGCAGCGGCGTGACAAACTGTGACATAACTCAAAATTCTAAAGGACTAGACACTAAGACTAGCAACTAGACACGATGATGCAACCGCAAATTAAACAAAGCAAAACCCTGAAAATATTATGCAAAGGCTCAGATTGGTTCGGATATGATGAACTAAACCTAAATTTATTTATTTATTTTTGCTTTTTCGTGGACTATAGGTATGAAGAACATACTCGATCTAACTATGAAAAACTGGAAAATCTCACCGAGCAACTTGGTAATCTGATACCACTTGAGAGAGGCAAAGGTGTCCCATCTTTCAATGAGATGGTGGCTATCGTTTTGGAGGAAGTTGTCTTTGACGATCCGACTATGAACGTGCGAGGACATCGCGCCTTAGCAATCGCTAAACCAACTCCGAGAGGTTACTGACCATGCCGGAGCATGATCAACCTAACCACGAAGGTCTGTTTCCTGCAGGCAAACGAAGAACAAGCAAGAAAATGAGATTGCAATCTGGATATTGCAAATTTCGGAGGAAAGCTTTATTGATCAAGTAGGGTTCTGTGACGTCTTTGTCTGGTCGTTGAACACAAACGAAGTACGCGAAGTTGCATCTATGTCGAACTTTAATCTAAACAACCCAAAGTCTAAACAATGCCCTAAGGGATGTATATATGATGAAAAAGAGGGGGAATTTCCTGGGCCCTTGGAGAAGGGGTCCGAAACCAACCCTAACTCTGTTTTCCCCACACATACGGACTATAAAAACAACCTATACTTTACTATTTCAAAAATACATGGACCTGGCCCAATATTAAGGTGACGCATCACGTATAATAACCTCTAGACGAAATTTATGAGGTGCCATCTTGTATATTTCATCCAGGGATTCATGCACTCTTTATGGTGGCTTCAAAGTCCCGAAATCATCACTTGTAACTCTATTCTTGTTTCCCTTGCGCATGACATCATCTCCATGCTTGATCTTTGTGACACCCCGAGACCGATGCGCCAGGTGTCTTCCAGTTATTCGCCGCTGTTGCCATGTCATTTGCTTGCGTGTTGCATTTTGCCATGTCATCATGTGCATTACATTAGCATGTTTTAAAAACTTGCATCCGTCCGAGTCCGCCCGTCCTTTTCATTGCCCGTTCGGAGCCGAGACACACTCGCACGCGCCCGCGGCAACTTCGGATATTTATTTTATAAGTGGCTGAAAAATGTTCTCGGAATGGGGTGAAAGTTGACGTGTGCTCTTGTTATAGTGTAGGTAGACCGCCTGTCAAATTTCGTTCCATTTGGAGGTCGTTTGATGCCCCAAAGGTTAACCCCGTTAACCGCCAGTAGCCCCCTTGTCTTTCAGCCCAGCACCCCTCCACAACAGCCCACTAGCCCATCCAGGCCCCCCTTCATGTTCTTCGCCGTTGGATCACGATAGCGTGGCCGAAAACCGCTCCTCCATAGCCCTTTCCTAGCATCCCTCCACCTATAAAAACGTCCTCTCCCCCTAATTTTCAGGTAAAACCTAGCTCCACCTAGCTCCAGCCCCCGCCTCAAAATCCGTGTCGGAGCCTCACTCTGCCGCCACTTGTCGCCGCCAGACCCGCCCGCACCACCGCCCGTGGCCATTCAGAGGCTGCCACGTGGTCACAGCGCCCTCCTCGGCCGGAAGGCACCACGTGGCCCGCTGAGCCCATCGCGGGCCTGCGAGGCCCATCCACCGCCGTCCGCACACAGCGCTCGCCCTCTCCTCCCCGATCGACCCAGAACTGCCACCTCCCTGTGTCGCTTGCCCCGACCCGTTGCAATCTCGGCGGAGGCACGACGCCGGCGACCTTCCCGACCACCTCCGCCGTTGCCCGGATCTGGCTAAGCCAGCCCAGATCCCGTCACCCCGCACTCCGTCCCGCAGCTCCGCCCCGCCGCCGTCGGTCCCCACTGCCACCACCTCACCGGAGGTTCGCCGCCCCACTTCGTGCCTCCGTCGCCGCCGCCCCGTCGGAAACTTCCGTGCCATTATGCAGATCAGATCGGGATCCCGATCCAGCCTCCCCGCCGTTGACTGAGCCTCCACCCTGCGGCCCACGCCTAGCCAGCCCAGCCGCGAGGCATGCCTCCTCACCAGCATGCTCGATCTCTCCCCCGACTTGGGCCAGGCCACTAGGGTGAGCCTGTAAAACCCCGCCCTGGGCGTCTCTTAGTTACCTCCGCTCGCGCTGTTTTTCCCTAAGTTATAAATAAACTGCTAAGTCCTCAGAAATTCATCATATGCGTGCATGTTCGAGTGGTGATATCTTTCTGCATGGTTGTCCAAATTGAGCATATGATATGTCAAAATGTTCACCTCTCTGTGATGTACACGATGGTGTGGTTTGCATTCATGTTGGGATGCATATTGAGATGTTAACCTCTGTTGCGAAAGTGCCAAGTGATGTTAAGTACTGAAAACTAGTATAACTTAATGATTTGTCTTTTTCATATCTTTTTGTGTGATTTTCTTTTGAGCATCATGTCAACATGTTTTAGGAGCACAATCATGTCATCTTTGTTGTGGTGCAATCCACTTTTCTTGATATGCCTTGTAGTGAGTCGAACAAGCTTGCAAAGTGACCTACTCGATATTTGATGTTTCATGAGACTTGTTGAAACTTGCTAAGTCTGAAACTGTTATATTATGATGCCATGTTTGCTTGATGCTACAGTCAAATCCATGCATGTTTTGGAATGTCCAGTGGGCATGTCTTGAAGTACATGTTATGCTCTATCCATCCATGCCCTAGTTTGCATTTATAGGTTGCTGTAGCGTGTCTCTTTATTGCTCTCAAGTTGTCATTATGATGTTTATGTCAGCCTGTGAACAACATGTTCCATTTGGCAAAGCTTGTTGTAATCAATCTATACATCTTATGGAGTTGTGCCAATAGAGTTATTTGGAGTATGCCATGCCTATGACATGTTCATGACCTTTGCATGCTTATTATAATTGCTATGCTTGTTGTTATGTGCCTCCATAGGCAGCATCGTGATGTTGTTGTTGCCTTCCCATATTTTCTCTAAGTCTGAGAATCTACTATATCATGTTTCCTTCTTGTTTTGATGAATGCCATAAACCTGTTACTCCCATGTATATACCATGTTGTGTTCCTGAGGTCCATGCTATGTTCTAGCATGCCATGCTTTTGCCTTCCATGTTCTTGTGCTTTAGATTATTTATTTCTTGCCTCCAACATGCCAACATATTAACTCTGCTCATGTATATGCTCTGTTTTCCACTAAGTCATAATCTGTGATATAATGTCGCTTGTTGCATTGATCATGTTGGATTAATCTTGATGCCTATGAAACTGATCCTTGTTGATTCTCGAGAGCATGTAATATGTACCTTGAGTGCATGCCATGCTTGTGTCTATGTTGTACTTGTAGCTTGTTGATTTGATGCTTGTAAGATGCCTAGTTGTTGTTTTGGATAGCTTGTCCTTTAAACTTGTTTCATGTGTATGTGTTGAGACGTTGCTCCTTTTGAGCATACTCTATATGAAACTTGCTTGGTTTTGCATGTAGATGCATCATGTCATGTTGCATCCATGTTTCGAGTGTGTATGCTTGATGTTTGAATGCTTTTTGTATCAATGTCATGTTCAACTTTAACTTAAGGTTTGTTCAGATCTGGACCAATTTCGAAATTTGCATATGAGGAGTTACCGAAATTGTTAGATGTTGTTTCTAGCCACATTTAAACTTGCTTTGTTGTGTGGTCTTGTATGCATCATCCCTTGCCATGTTTAGCATCATGTAGCCTTGTCATGCATCATACTTGGATGAGCATCATGTCTTGTTATGTGTTGTGTGTTTACCGTGTTGTTTGCTTCTTCTCATTAGTTCCTGTTTTGTTGCGATCGTGAGGATTCGTTCGACTACGATTGGTTCGTGGTCCGTAGCTTCCTCTTCTTCATGGACTTGTTCTTCTTCCTAGCGGGATCTCAGACAAGATGACCGTCATCTTGGACCTCATTACTACCAATGCTATGCTAGTTGCCTAGATGCAATCGCTATGTGTCGCGCTACCTATCTATTGTTGTCAGCCTCTCATTGTTGTCATGAAACCTCTAACCCTTGACACCATCCCAGCAAACCGTTGTTTGTCTATGTTACTGCTCGCTCAGCCCCTCTTATAGAGATGTTACTTGCAAGTGAAGATGAAGATTGCTCCATGTCGTATCTTCGATTTTGGGAATATCACAATATATCTATTACTATAGTTAATGCACATATATACTTGGCAATGGATGGAAGGCTTGGCCTTTTGCTTGGTGTTTTGTTCCACTCATGCCGCCTTAAGAACCGATAAACCCGTGTTATGTTCCTTGAGTTTGCATCCCTAACACGATTGGGGCTATGGGACCCCCTTGACAGTTCGCTTTGAATAAAAATCCTCCAATAAGGCCCAACTTTGGTTTTAATTTGCAACATAATAAAAACTTAATTAATTAATTTGCATAGGGGGTCGCGTCCACGAGGATTCTTTTCCACATACTGGGGGGGGGGCAGTGCTGATGATGTTGGTCCCAAATGGGCAAACTGCGGGGCCGCCTCGGGGAAACTCGAGGTATCTGGTATACCTGTAGGCTGACATATCCGGACATGGCCTGAGACGAGATACGCGCGGCTACTATCAGGGTGTCGGCACGCCGGTAGGTCTTGCTGGACATGTATTACCATTGTCGAAATGTCTTGTGCACTGGGATTCTGAGTTTGATCGGGTTGTCCCCAAGATAAGAGGTTTTACCTCTCCTGATTGTGAGAGCTTGTGATGGGCTAAGTTGGGACACCCCTGCAGGGTTATGATCTTTTGAAAGCCGTGCCCGCGGTTATGTGGTAGATTGGAGTTTTGTAATATCCGGTTGTAGAAAACTTGACAGAGGATCCGAAATAAATACACCAACCGCGTGAGTAACTATGACCGTCGCTCTTCAATTTGAGAAGAGAACACGGTGGGGTTATGTTTGACTCGTAGGTAGTTTAGGATCACTTATTGATCATTGCTAGTTTGGGACCGTTTGCGTAGATGCTCATCTTATTCTTGTACTCGTAAGTTAGCCTCCATACTATGCTTAGCCGCTGCTGCAACCTCACAACTTAACCTCTCCATACCCATTAAGCTTTGCTAGTCTTGATACCCATAGTTATGGGATTGCTGAGTCCTCGTGGCCCATACTTACTACAATATCAGTTGCAGGTGCAGGTTTCCGATGACTTGACGTGAGAGCGATGTTTACTTGTGTTGGAGTTCTTTCTTCTTCTTCTTCGTCAATCTTGGGATAGGTTCCTGGTCGGCAGCCTGGGATAGCAGGACGGATGTCATTGTGCTTTTCATGTTTTCATCCGTAGTCGTATGTCTTGTGTATGATGTGTTGTATTCATGTGGCAATTGTATGACTTGTATGTATCCCCATCTATTTATGTAATGGTACAATGTAATGATATCCATCTTCCTAAGCGCCTGAAACGCGGTTGTGCCCCAATCACGAGTTCACCACGTGATCTGGATAGAATCGCATCTTGGACGTGAAAAGTTGGTATCAGAGCCTCGACTGACCATATGAACCCCCTTGATTGATCATAGTTTGTCCGTTGTTGAGTCTAGAAGAAAACTATTTCAGAGTCTAGTTATATCGGAGAGTAGGTATTCTTTTTACTCCTCAGCCCCTTCATCCCTCTGGTGAGGAATCTTGACGTAGGTGTTTTGAATTACTCCTCTTCCCCTTCAAATATTTTTTAGGATCACGCAGTTAGTTTTTCGATCATTGTGAGGTCATCTCTTTTCATCCGTTGCATTCTCGTCAAGTTCATTCGATCCTCTTCATCTTTTGCTAGTTCAATCCTCAGTTTTTCCAACTGAAGTTTTCCCCCCATCCGAAGTGGTCTTTCATTTCCCGCCCGCCCACCCTTTTCCTTCTCGGAGCCGGAGTCCTGAATCGAATATCCATCCTATTCGTGCGAAGTTTCTTCATTCTTTCCTTAATTATTCGAACTGGTGAATTCTCGTCTAGTTCGTCCTTCTTCATCTCTTTTCTTTTCAAGTGGATTCAATTCAAGTTTTTGGTGTTGATCTTATTCTTTCCCTCAGCTCAATTGTTTCCCCTTTCTCATTCACCTCTCGCCATTTAATTGTTCTGGAGTTCCGAAGAAATATCAGGAGATTCGTGTTTGCATTCAATTAATTCGAGGTTGTAACCTCATTCAAGATTTTCAATCATTTTGGTGCATCATCTAATTTTCAATCCTTTCAAGTGGTGTTTTCTTTTCAGTGGGCCCTAACCCACAGGTCTTTCCCAGGATCTTACCTGACTCTTCTAATTTTTCGAAGTTATTCTCAAATTCTTTTCAAAGTGTGATGTAAGAATGGATTCCATCAGTCACATGCCTTCCGAAGATTGTTTTCAAATTCTTTCCATCGTTGGTTCAACCTTTCTTATTTTCATTCGTCTGGAGTATCTCAAGAATTTTTTGGTGTATCTCGTCGTCATTCTCAACAATTGAAGACCGACGCACATTTTGCCTTTGAATCTTGTCCGTTCTCTTGAAGATTCATGGTTCTAGCTTCATGTTATGCTCTGAAATTATTATGTTTGTCATAAATTATTTTCCTTACCCATCCGAAGTATTTCATGAATTCTGTCCGTTGTGTTCCTCCGAAGGTCATCAGTTCAGAAGATTTCTTCGTTCTTAGTTTTCAACTTTGTCCTCCAACTATTCTAAATTGATGTCTCTTCGTTCGTCTCCATATTCTTCCGGTGCTTCGTCCAAGTATCATTTAATCAGTTCGCGATCTCTTCGTTCATTTTCTAATTCTTCCCGGTGGTTCGTTCTTTTACATCACTCGAATTCAATTCTTACGGTGGTTCGCTCAGAATTCTTTACTTTATTCATGCTAATTGATTTGTTCTCTCCAATCCTATCAGTGGTTCATGGAGACTTTCTTAAGTTTTGTGCTATATTCCTCTTTATTCAATTTCAACACGAATATTTAGTATGAAAATCCATTGCTTCTCATCAACTTAATTGGTGGAGGATAAGCATAACATAATTCTTATTCTTTTTCATCAACTTGTTCAATCCCTTTCTTTGGACTTTGCTCGTGATGGATAAAATCTAACCCCAAGTCCTTTCATCTTTTCTTCTACGGAGTTCAAAGTTTCCTCGGCCATCTCGTCGGAACTTCCATTTAAATCATCTCAAGGCTTTAATCTTATTGAATTCATCATTCATTTCAATATCATCTTCCTTTTGTCACCGGAGTTCTGTATGGTGGTTCATCATGAGTTAATTCATTCTTCAAATGTTCATCATAATTCTTGTGGAGCAGCTCAAGCATTATTCTTCTTGCACCCCGAGATGCAAATAATTCTCCGTATTCTATTGAAGTGGAGTTTTGCATTTCTTCATTCTTCTCATCTATTCAATCATCGGTTGTGGCAGGAATTCACCAATAGTTTGGGGATGATTGCGATAAGTCCACATAAAGCATATTCTTTTGTTGTTGATTTTCTCAACAACATCGTTCAATCCTTCCTTATAAGGATGCTTTGAAATTCATTCGTGGTGGAAGTTGTTCTTCTCTTATTCGTTGTTTCATTCCACTCTTTAAATTCTTCCGGAGGTATTGTGTTGTTGCTCTCGTCAAGTATTATTTCATCTTTTAAAGTTCTTGTTCCATTCCATTCATATTGAACCGGAGTGCTATCTAAATTTTCTTGTTCTTATTCCTTGTCTATCTCACTTAACCGGAGTACTCTCAATGTCTCTCTTGTCACTTAAGCTCTTGGTTCTCATCCTATGCCTTGTTTCCGCATTTTACAGGAGCTTCTCAATCTCGTTCATCTCCGTTGTATACTTCTTTTCATGTGGGTCAACCTCTCAAGGTTCTTTGGCTTCACCTTCTTCCTTTTCACTCCCATCTCGTTCCAAAGATCTCAGCACGAGATCTCTTGTTAGTAGGGGAGTGTTGTGACACCCCGAGACTGATGTGCCAGGTGTCTTCTAGTTATTTGCCGCGGTTGCAACGTCATTTGCTTGTGTGTTGCATTTTGCCATGTCATCGTGTGCATTACATCAGCATGTTTTCAAAACTTGCATCCGTCCAAGTCCGCCCGTCCTTTCCGTTGTCCGTTCAGAGCCCAGACACACTCGCATGCGCCCACGGCACCTCCAGATATTTATTTTATAAGTGGCCAAAAAATGTTCTTGGAATGGGGTGAAAGTTGACCTGTGGTCTTGTTATAGTGTAGGTAGACCACCTGTCAATTTCGTTCCATTCGGAGGTCGTTTGATGCCCCAATGGTTAATCGCGTTAATCACCGGAAGCCCCCTTCTCTTTCAGCTCAGCACTCCTCCACAACAACCCATCTAAACCGCCCTCCATGTTCTTCGCCGTTGCATCCCGATCGCGTGGCCGAAAACCAGTCCTCCGTAGCCCTCTCCTAGCTCCCTGCACCTATAAAAACGTCCCCTCCCCCTAATTTTCGGGTAAAACCTAGCTCCACCTAGCTCCAGCCATTGCCACGAAATCCGTGCCGGAGCCTCACAGCGCCGCCACTTGTTGCCGCCAGACCCGCCCACACCGCCGCACGGGGCCATGGAGGGGCTGCGACGTGGCCCCGGCGCCCTCCTCCGCCGCCAGCCACCGCGTGGCCCGCCGAGCACATCACGGGTCCGCGAGGCCCATTCGCCACCACCCGCACCCAGCGCTCGCCCGCTCCTTCCCGATCGACCTAGAGCCGCCACTGCCCTGTGTCGCTTGCCCCGACCCGCTGCAACCTCCACGGAGGCGCGACGCCGGCAACCTTCCCCGACACCTCCGCCATCGGCCGGATTTGGCTAAGCCGGCCCAGATCCCGGTGCCCCACACTCTGTCCCGCAGCTCCGCCCCGCTGCCATCGATCCCCGCCGCCACCACCTTGCCCAAGGCTCACCGCCCCACTTCGCGCCTCCGTCGCCGCCGCCCCGTCGGAAACCGCCGTCGCCACTCTATAGATCGGATCGGGAGCCCGGTCCAGGCTCCCCGCCGCTGACCGGGCCTCCACCCCGCGGCCCACGCCCAGCTAGCTCAGCCGCGAGGCCCAGCTACTGTCGGCCTACCTCCTCGCCGTCCTGCTCAATCTCTCCCCTGACTTGGGCTAGTCCCGCTAGGGTGGGCCCGCAAAACCCCGCCCCGGGAGTGTCTTAGTTACCTCGCTCGCTCTGTTTTTTTGTAAGTATAAAAAACTGCTAAGGGCCCAGAAATTGATCATATGTGTGCATATTCGAGTGGTGATATCTGTCACGCCCAAGATGGAATTCTATCCTGATCACGTGATACACTCGTGATTGGGGCACAACCGCATTTCAGGCGCTTAGCAAGATCGATATCATTACATGATACCATTACATAAATACATGGGGATACAACAATTCATACAAGTCACATGAATACAAAACATCAATACAAGACATCCGACTACGGATGCAAACATGAAAAGCACAATGACATCCATCCTCCTATCCCAGGCTGCTGGCCGGGAACTTATCCCAAGATTGACGAAGAAGAAGGAAGACTTTACTCAAGTAAACATCGCTCTCACGTCAAGTCATGAGAAACCTTCACCTGCAACTGTTGTTGTAGTATCTGTGAGCCACGAGGACTCAGCAATCCCATAACCATGGGTATCAAGACTAGCAAAGCTTAATGAGTATGGACAGGGTAAGTGGTGAGGTTTCAACAGCGGCTAAGCATAAGTATGGTGGCTAACTTACGAGTACAAGAATAAGAAGAGCATCTACACAAATGGTCGCAAACTAGTAATGATCGCTAAGAGATCCTGAACTACCTACGAGTCAAACATAACCCCACCATGTTCTCTTCTCAAAATAAAAAGAGACGGCCACGGTTACTCATGCGGTTCGTGTATTTTATTTCGAATCCTCTGTCAAGTTTTCTACAACCGGACATTAACAAATTCCAATCTGCCACATAACCGCGGGCACGGCTTTTGAAAGATCATAACCCTGCAGGGGCGTCCCAACTTAGCCCATCACAAGCTCTCACGATCAGCAGAGGTAAAAACCCCATATCTTAGGGACAGCCCGATCAAACTCGGAATCCTGGTGCACAAGACATTTCGATAATGGTAAAACAAGTCCAGCAAGACCTCCCGGCGTGTCGACGCCCTCATAGTAGCCACGCGTAACTCGTCTCAGGCCACGTCCAAAAGAGTGACGCGTACGGGAGCCAAATACCCCAAGTTGCCAAGGGGCGGCCCCTCAAAGTGCTCTATTTGGGACCAACACCATCGGCACTGGCCCCTCCTTGTATGTAGAAGAATCCTCGGATAGCGCTAACTCCCTATGCAATTTAATTAATTAATTAAGTTTTTATTATGTTGCAAATTAAAACGAAAATTGGGCCTTGCTCGAGGAGTTTTATTCAAAGCGAACTATGAAGGGGAACCCATATACTCAACCACATTAGGAACGCAAAATCAAGGAACATAACACCGGTTTATCGGTTCTTAAGGCGGCACAAGTGGAACAAAACACCAAGAAAAAGGCCAAGCCTTCCACCCACTGCCAAGTATATAGGTGCATTAATTATAGTAATAAATATTGTGATATTCCAACAACCAAGTTCTAACAGGGAGCAATCTTCATCTTCACCTGCAACTAACAATGCTATAAGAGGGGCTGAGCGAGTGGTAACATAGCCAAACAACGGTTTGCTAGGATGGTGTCAAAGGTTAGAGGTTTCATGGCAACAAGGAGAGGCTGACAACAAATAGATAGGTAGCGCGACATATAGCGATAGCATCGAGACAACTAGCATAGCAATGAGAGTAATGAGATCCAAGGTGATAGTCATCTTGCCTGAGATCCCGCTAGGAAGAAGAACGAGTCCATGAAGTAGACGAAGAAGAAGCCACGAAGACAAACCAAGTGTAGTCGAACGAATCCTCACGATCGCAACAGAATATGAACTAGCGAGAAGAAGCACACAACATGGTAAACACACCACTCAAGAACACGACATGATGCTCAACCAAGTATGATGCATGACAAGATTAAATAGGCATGGCATGTGAAAGTGCAACAAACAACACTACACATTAAGTGGAGCTCAATATGCAAGGAATTGCATATTGATGAAACACCACATTCAAATATTTAACTTCACTCTCGTTTATGTACAAACAATTTTAAATGTTGGTTAACATGGCAAGAGATGAAGCATAAAGAAACTATCTATCTAGGCAATTTAAATGGGGCCGGAAACAACAAACAACAATTCCGAAAAATCCCCATGTGCATATTTTAAATTTGGTACTGTTCTGCCTATGACTAATTTTTTTGTTGTTAAACAGCAAGATAAAGTGCACCAAGTTAATCTATGCATTTTCTACCCCATTTACATATAAAGTTTATTAAATTTGGAGTTACTGTTATTTAGTTATTAAAACATTTTAACATGTCATTTATGCAAAATAATGGAAACAACAATTTTAGACATTCTAACATGGATGAAAGTTTGCATATGTTGAAACTAGATGAAAATCTAACCATTTTACATATATAGTTTGTTTAATTTGGGTCCATGCATATTTAGTTATTAACAATGCAAAACAGTGGCATTTTAGTAAATAATAAAGCATTTAAAATGCTAAAATACATAGACTGGAAAAAAAAATGCACGGGCCGGATTGTAGCAACCTGCAGCGGTCCAGTAAGATTAGGCCCAAGTGTGCGTTGGGTGCAAAAGAAAAGACAAATGGTGACTCGAACCCGGGACCAGTTGGATAAAGGCAAACTGTGAAGACCACTGGGATAGCTGTTTGTTCGTGACAAATGAGGGGTTAGAGCATCTCCAACGGGCGCTGAAAAAGGCGCGCGCGCGCGCTAAATCGCCGTTTTCGCGCGCGCGGGAAAAAAACCGCGCTCCAGCGGCGGCGGGAAAGACGCGCGCGCGGGAACCGCTTGCGCGCGCGCGCGAAACGGCGGCCTCCCGCGCGCCTTTTTTGCGGCGGCGCGCCCCGCGCGCGCTATAAAACGCCGCGCGCCCGAACGCCTCCGACGCGCCTGCACCTCTCCCTCTCCCTCTCTCCTCCTCTCTCGCGCCCGCCGATCCCTACCGCCGCACCGGCGCACCGCCGCCGCACCGGAGCACCGCCGCCGCCCCCGACGCGCCACCATGCCGCCGCGCCGCCGTTCCTCGTCCGGCTACCGCGGCGTCCGCGAGCGCCCGAACGGCGGCGGTTTCTACGCCGAGATACGCTCCGGCGATCTCCGGCTCCCCCTCGGCACGTACGAGACGGCGCACGAGGCCGCCCGGGCGTACGACGCGGCGGCGTGGCGCCTAGGCCGGCCGCGTCGTCAGATGAACTTCGACGACGCCCGCACCCTCGAGCAGGCGTTGGAGCTCGCCCCGCCGCCTCGTCTGCACACCACGCGAGATCGTGCGGAGCACACGGCGGCGCAGAACCGCCTCCTCGTCGCCCAGGAGGACGAGCGACGCATGGCGGAGTGGCGCCGCCTCCACCCGGAGGATGTCGTCGCCGAGCATCAGTTCTGGGAACGTCGCCGCGAGGACAGGCGTCGTCGGAGGGAGTTGGCTTGTCAGCAGGCCGCCATCCGCGATGCCGGCGGCCAATCCATCTTCACTGATCAAGATGAGCGCTGGTTCGACATTTGGCTGTCGACCTCCTCCGACGACAACAACGAAGGCGATGATGATGACTGGAGCGATTAGTTTTTTTATGTTTTCGAACTATATATCTATCTATCTAGAACTATCTATCTATGTTTTATCTATGTTTTATTAAACTATGTTTTTTATCTATGTTTGAGAACTATCTATCTTTGTATATTTTTATTTTAATGCAATTTTAGTATGAAAAAAAAAATAAGCGCGCGCTGTATTTTTTGGGCACCGCTGGAGCAGCACGCGCGCGCTGCAAAATAGCGCTGCTGCTGGAGCCAGCACTGCGCGCCGCGGCAAAACAGGTGTTGCGCGCGCGCTATATGGTTTTTTTGGGCGCGCCGCTTAGCGCGCCTGTTGGAGATGCTCTTAGGCGCAAGATGAAGCAAAACAACGGCTTGATCTGGGTGAGCCAAAATTGGTGCAAAAAAAGTGTTGGCGTGGGGATTTGATCCCTAGTCGCCTGGGTGCAAGCGAGCTGAGCTAACCATTAGGAACTAACTGAACTTGTTTGAAAAAAAATGACAGAAGAGCACTTATAGTGAAGCGATAGTTCGAGCGAACCTGACCAAACAACAGAAACAGCAGGCTGGCCTTGACTGTGCTCGCGACGGAGCTCCACAATGAGCAGCAGGTGCTCGCCCAGGTGCCTTGGGGCCGCGCGACGGGCTCGCGTGCAGGTGTGGAAGCGAGGGTGTACGTGCAGCGGATGTGGTGTAGCAAGGGGCGACCGTGTGCATGCAAAGACTCGAGCACGAGCTCGCACTCGACTCGGGCGCGGCCATTGCGAGAGACGGCGACGGACGCTAGGTGGGTATGGTGAGGCTTGTGGGCGAGCTGCGGTGCGGCGTGTGGCGTGTGTGGACAGAGGCAGCGTTGGCGAGGCATGCAAGAGTAGCAAGGGCGGCAGCAAGGTGTGCTGGTGCGCTGAAAACAAAGCCTCGGCTTCAACGGCCATGGCGATAGCACGGCAACAGCGGCTCGGACACCATGGGATCGACGGCTACGGCGACGAAACTCAAACCAAAGAGGGGCTGGTAGGAGCGGCTGCTCACCAAGGGGATGCTGATGGAGTTGAGCGAGGTCGGCGGAGCATGGGGACGGCGAGAAGACGCGCTAGTCGAGGTGGTGGTGCTCGGGTCCGTGAACAGATGAAGCAGGGGAGGAAGACGTTGAGGAGGAGGCCTTGGAGTCCTTGTGGTCGCGTGCGAGGATGAAGAAGACTACGACGGCGATCACGACGCTCTAGAGGAAAAAGATGGACATAGATGGCCGAATTAACCAGAGCTTGAGCTCAAGCTCGGCTCGGCCATGGCGACGGCGTTGCGTGGGGAAACTAACCTAGGCGGCGGCAAAGCAGGGAGAGGGATGGAGCTGGGCGAGGATGGCTAGGCCGAACCCTAGGGTTGGTTTTAAAGGAGCCAGGGCGCTCCTCCGGCCGTCAAATCAAGGGGCTGGCCTATGTGGCTCTTGTGGATGCCCTGCCGTACAGGGAAGGAGAAGAAGAACAGGGGCACTGGTGCTGGTGGGCTCGGTGGGCTGAAAATGAACAGGTAAGAAGTGGAAGGTGGGCTTTCTCTCTCACCCCCAATATTACTACTCTGTCTATATTAAAATGACTAAGATAACAAGGAAAATGCCAGGGAGATAAGAGAGGGGTATGAGAGATATAAAAATATCTCCAAGACGCTGGAATAAAGCACTATTTGAAATAATTGGTTTGGGAATTTTTAGAGAAAGAAAATTATCGCAAGTTTGAATTAAATTCAAACTTGAGGTAATTTTGATTCCAACTAAATCTAGTCCAAAAGAGCTTAAAATTGGCAGAAATGGTGTAGGCATAGTTTAAGATTAATAGGGAAAGAATGAACATTTATGGAGGAGGGGAAAAGGTCGCTTGCAAAAAAGGTAAAATTTGAAAGAAGGAAGAAGTGAAATGGTTTGCACTTGGAGAAGGGCCTTGGAGAAAAGATGAAGAGGCAAACAACCATAGGAGGAGGAGGGAAGATGGAGAGCATATAACCAGCACATGAACATGAAGAATGCAACCCACATGATGATCATGATGCGGTGCAATAAAATGACAAGAGGAACATCAGAATCAAGAAGCATATAACAAAGCAAGATGTTCATGGCAACAACAAGGATGACATACTAATCAATAATGAACATGATGCAAGAAGCAAAATATGGAAATGGTATTCATCATCATAATTGCATGAAAGAAAAACAATGCAAGAGAAAGATGAATATGATGCATGATGCAACAAAAGACAAGTGCAACATACAAAACATAAGTAGCATGCAACAAGGCAAGATCACATAACAAAATAGCATAGATCTTAGTCTTGGGGTGTCACAATATCTTTGTGCATGGTTGTCCAAATTGAGCATATAATATGTCAAAATGGTCATCTCTCTGTGCTCTAGACAATGGTGTGGTTTGCATTCATGTTAGGATGCATATTGACATGTTAATCTCTGTTGCAAAAGTGCTAAGTGCTGAAAACTAGTATAACTTACTGATTTGTCTTTTTCAAATTTTTTGTGTAATTTTCTTTTGAGCATCATGTCAACATGTTTTAGGAGCACAATCATGTCATCTTTGCTGTGGTGCAATCCACTTTTCATGATATGCCTTGTGGTGAGTAGAACAAGCTTGCAAAGTGACCTACTCGTTGTTTGATGTTTCCTAAGACTTGTTGAAAACTGCGAAGTCTGACACTGTTATATTATGATGCCATGTTTGCTTGATGCTACAGTAAAATTCATGCATGTTTTGGAATATCCAGTGGGTATGCCTTGAAGTCCATGTTATGCTCTCTCCATCCGTGCCCTTGTTTGCATTTATAGGTTGTTGTAGAGTGTCTCTTTCTTGCTCTCAAGTTGTCATTATGATGTTTCTGTCAGCCTGTCAACAACATGTTCCATTTGGCAAAGCTTGTTGTAATCAATCTATGCATCTTATGGAGTTGTGCCAATAGAGTTATTTGGAGTATGCCATGCCTATGACATGTTCATGACCTTTGCATGCCTCTTATAATTTACATGCTTGCTGTTATATGCCTCCGAAGGCAGCATCGTGATGTTGTTGTTGCCTTCCCAGATTTTCTCTAAGTCTGAGAATCTGCTATATCATGTTTCCTTCTTGTTTTTATGAATGCCATGAACCTGTTGTTCCCACGTATATGACATGTTGTGTTCCTTGAGGTCCATGTTATGTTATATCATGCAATGCTTTTGCTTGCCATGTTCTTGTGTTGTAGCTTATTTATTTCTTGCCTCCAACATGCCAACATATTAACACTGCTCATGTATATGCTCTGTTTTCCACATTCATAATCTGTTATATGATGTTGCGTGTTGCATTGATCATGTTGGATTACTATTGATGCCTATGAACCTAATCCTTGTTGATTCTAGGGAGCATGTAATCTGTACCTTGAATGCATGCCATGCTTGTGTCTATCTTGTACTTGTGGCTTGTTGATTTGATGCTTGTAAGATACCTAGTTGCTGTTTTGGACAGCTTGTCCTTTAAATTTGTTTCATGTGTATGTGTTGAACTGTTGCTCCATTTTGACCATGCTCTATATGAAACTTTCTTGGTTTTGCATGTAGATTCATCATGTCATGTTGAATCCATGTTTGGAGTGTGTATGCTTGATGTTTGAATGCTTTAACGTAAGTTTTGTTCAGATCTGTACCAATTTCGAAATTTGCATATGAGGACTTACCGGAATTGTCAGATGTTGTTTCTGGTCTCATTTAAACTTGCTTTGATGTTTGGTCTTGTATGCATCATCCCTTTCCATGATTAGCATCATGTAGCCTTGTCATGCATCATACATGGTTGAGCATCATGTCTTCTTATGTGTTGTGTGTTTACCGTGGTGTTTGCTTCTTCTCGTTAGTTCCTGTTTGATTGCGACCGTGAGGATACGTTCGACTACTCTTGGTTCGTCTTTGTGGCTTCGTCTTCTTCATGGAATCATTCTTCTTCATAGAGGGATATCAGGCAAGATGACCGTCACCTTGGATCGCATTACTACCATTGCTATGCTCGTTGTCTCGATGCTATCGCTATGTGTCGCGCTGCCTATCTATTGTTGTCAGCCTCTCATTATTGCCATGAAACCTCTAACCTTTGACACCATCCCAGCAAACCGTTGTTTGGCTATGTTACCGCTCGCTCAGCCCCTCTTATAGCGTTGTTAGTTGCATGTGAAGATGAAGATTGCTCCATGTCGTGTCTTGGATTTTGGGAATATCACAATATATCTATTACTATAATTTGTGCACCCATATACCTGGCAATGGATGGAAGGCTTGGCCTTTTGCTCGGTGATTTGTTCCACTCATGCTATCTTAAGAACCGATAAACCGGTGTGACGTTCCTTCAGTTTGCGTCCCTAACACGATTGGGGTATGGGACCCCCTTGACAGTTCGCTTTGAATAAAACTCCTCCAGCAAGGCCGAACTTTGGTTTTAATTTGCAACATAATAAAAAACTTAATTAATTAATTTGCATAGGGGGTCACGTCCTCGAGGATTCTTTTACACACACAGGGGGCCAGTGCTGATGGTGTTGGTCCCAAATGGGCAGACTACGGGGCCGCCTCGGGGAAACTCGAGGTATCTAGTATACTTGTAGGCTGACCTATCTGGACGTGGCCTGAGACGAGATACGCGCGGCTACTATTAGGGTGTCGGCATGCCGGGAGGTCTTGCTGGACTTGTTTTACCATTGTCGAAATGTCTTGTGCACCGGGATTCCGAGTCTGGTCGAGTTGTTCCTAAGATAAGAGGTTTTACCTCTACTGAACGTGAAAGCTTGTGATGGGCTAAGTTGGGACACCCCTGCAGGGTTATGACCTTTCGAAAGTTGTGCCCCTAGTTATGTGGCAGATTGGAGTTTGTAAATATCCAGTTGTAGAAAACTTGACAGAGGATCCAAAATAAAATACACCAACCGCGTGAGTAACCGTGACCGTCCCTTTTCATTTTGAGAAGAGAACACGGTGGGGTTATGTTTGACTCATAGGTAGTCCAGGATCACTTATTGATCATTACTAGTTTGCGACCGTTTGCGTAGATGCTCATCTTATTCTTGTACTTGTAAGTTAGGCTCCATACTATGCTTAGCCGCTGCTGCAACCTCACCACTTAACCTCTCCATACCCATTAAGCTTTGCTAGTCTTGATACCCATGGTTCTGGGATTGCTGAGTCCTCGTGGCTCACAGTTACTACAACGTCAGTTGCAGGTGCAGGTTTCCGATGACTTGACGTGAGAGCGATGTTTACTTGTGTTGGAGTTCTTTCTTCTTCTTATTCGTAAGTCTGGGGATAGGTTCCTGATCGGCAGCCTGGGATAGCAGGATGGATGTAGTTGTGCTTTTCATGTTTTCATCAGTAGTCAGATGTATTGTGTGTGATGTGTTGTATTCATATGGCAACTGTATGACTTGTATGTATCCCCATCTATTTATGTAATAGTACGATGTAATGATATCTATCTTGCTAAGCGCCTGAAATGCGGTTGTGCCCCAATCACGCGTTCACCACGTGACCGGGATAGAATCACATCTTGGGCGTGATAATCTTACTCTAATGTTCATCCTTCTTGTCCAAGCTAGGCCCTTCATTTGTAAGCAAGACAAATGTATCCAATTTTGGCAGCATCATATTCTCATGAACATTAGAATCATTACCAAGAAACAAAAGTACCTGGTAATTTAATTGGCGTGCGCGAGCTCTAGTAATTGGTCCAGTATGTATAGCAACAGGGGATGTGGGTGTAACGATGGTATTAATGTCCCCGTCAATTAGAATTGATGCTGGTTACTGAGCGCGGTAAATTCTTGAAGTTTTTACACGTTTCTTATCTACAAATTGCCCATGTTGTCCTAATTTTTCAGAACTTTTAGAATTACAGAAGTTTTACATCAATTCGCATCTTTACAGACTGTTCTGTTTTTGACATATTCTATTTTCTTTGTGTTGTTTGCTTATTTTGATGAATCTATGGCTAGTATCGGGGGTATGAACCATGGAAAAGTTAGAATACACTAGATATTACACCAATATAAAATAATGATGAGTTCACAACAGTACCTACAAGTAGGGGCTGGATTAGTTTTACTAACAGATCTCACGAGTTTTCTGTTGAGCTTTGTGTTGTGAAGTTTTCAAGTTTTTGGTAAGGATTTGATGGACTATGGAATAAGGAGTGGCAAGAGCCAAAGCTTGGGGATGCCCAAGGCAACAGAAGGTAATATTCTAGGACAACCAAGAGCCTAAGCTTGGGGATGCCCCGGGAAGGCATCCCCTCTTTCGTCTTTGTCTATTGGTAACTTTAGTTGAGGCTATATTTTTATTCACCACATGATATGTGTTTTGCTTGGAGCGTCTTGTTTGCTTTGAGTCTTTGCTTTTTAGTTTGCCACAATCATCCTTGCTGTACACACCTTTTGAGGGGGACACGATTGAATCATGATTTATTAGAATACTCTATGTGCTTCATTTATATCTTTTGAGCTAGGCAATTTTGCTCTAGGGCTTCACTTATATATTTTTAGAACACGGCGGTGGTTTTATTTTATAGAAACTGTTGAACTCTCTTGCTTCACTTATATTATTTTGAGAGTCTCTAAACAACATGATAACTTGTTTAGGTTATGAATTTAGTCCTAATATGATATGCATCCAAGGGAGATATAGTAAAAACTTTCATATATAGAGCATTGAATACTATGTGAAGTTTGATTCCTTGCAATTGTTTTGAGATATGAAGATGGTGATATTAGAGTCATGCTAGTAAGTAATTGTGAATTGGTAGAAATACTTGCATTAAAGTTTGTGATTCCCGTAGCACGTATGGTGAACCGTTATGTGATGAAGTTGGAGCATGATTTATTTATTGATTGTCTTCCTTTGTGGAGGTCGGGATCACGCGATGGTTAACTCCTACCAACCCTTCCCCTAGGAGCATCCGTCTAATACTTTGTTTCGATAGCTAATAAACTTTTGCAATAAGTATGTGAGTTCTTTATGACTAATGTTGAGTCCATGGATTATACATACTCTCACCTTTCCACCATTGCTAGCCACTCTAGTACCGCACAACTCTCGCCGATGCATTCAACCACCTTACACCCTTCCTCAAAACAGCCACCATACCTACCTATTATGGCATTTGCATAGCCATTTCGAGATATATTGCCATGCAACTTCCACCGTTCCATCATATGAGTTTTCACCATGAGTTCTAGGTAAATAAAAGTGTGATGATCATCATTATTCGAACATTGTCCCATGTGATGTTATCAAAATAAAAGAGGCCAAAGAAGCCCATATAAAAAATAGGCCAAAGAAGCCCGCTAAAAAATGAGAGAAAATGATGCGGGGCTAACCCGATTCTAGGCCGATCTTTCACGATTGATGGTGAATTGATGCGTAGCTTCCCAAGGTCATCCAAATGGACCTATCTTCGTCTTACCAAGTGCCAAGTGGACCCATAACTCGTGCCCGTGCAAGAGCTCTCGAGACCGAGGTGACATCTCTCCTAAGCCAGCTTCCATGCGAATCATGTGAGACATGGCTACTACCTCAAACGGAATTGCTTTGCATACTCAGGTGCTAAGAAGACCCCCTCGAAGAGGCTCATGAAGATGGAAAAGTCCCCAAGCCCACGGAGGAAGAGCAACATCGAGCGGAACCAGAGAAAACTCCAGGCCCCGGACATCCGGCCCTCAAGCCCGGACATCCGGCCCCTGGAACATCTACAACAGCAAAGGCCCTCAGCTGAAGCTACAGGGGCCGGACATCCGACCAGGCCCCGGCCAGACGGGGCCTCGACATCTGGCCCCCAACCCGGAAATCCGGCACCACTACAGAAGCACACCTAAGACTCAACCCCGCCAGCCCGGACATCCGGCTCCAAGCCCGGACATCCGGCCTCTGATGCCTGCGTGTATTTTGTCTAGGCCGAAGCCCATGTATCCCCTCACCCCGTTGGACTATAAATAGACACCTTCCTCTTCCTAGTTAGGGTTAGCATTGTGATAGCTCACCACCTGCTTTATCAAAGCTTTGAGAGTTTTGACTACCACGGTTGCTGATCACCACCTGCTGCTGGGTAAGAATTGGTAAGAATTTGAGATTTGCTTGACGGATTGGAGACGCCCCACCACCACCATTTTCTAGTAGTCTATAGGATCATATTTTTGTGTGTTTCTATTACTGCTAACCATGCCAGGATCACAAGTCGACGAAATTGACTGGGAGAACATGATGAACAAGGAGTTGCATGATAAATTTCAGCAAATGATGGGTCAAGAGGTAGAAGATGTGATGACCAGTTTTGACAACGCACTAGCGAGGATGGATGGCATTGAGAGGTCAATTGACACCAAGTTGGATGCCAAATTCGCTGAAGTGCTGGCGCGTTTACCTCCACCTGCTGCACCATTGCAAGAACAACAACAACCACCTTCACGTCATGAAATCGCCCTCCGCAAAGCGAGCCGTGTCGCTCTTCAGCCTGGCCCAACTCTTTGTGCTGCTGTTGATACTTCTGTGGCTCCTGCTGCTGCTGAGGAGGAGGACGATTACGCGGGGGATTACGAGGATGAGGTTGATCAAAATGAGACTTACGTACAACAACCAGCACCACAACCACCAGGTCGTCCACATGCAAATAATCACAATGGTAGGGCTGCACCACACCCTCAGGTACGCGATCATGACCATCTCCCTAAACTAAAATTGAATATTCCACCATTTCAGGGTAGATATCTTCCTGATATATATCTTACTTGGGAGTTAGAAACCGAACAACGTTTTACATGTTTAAAATATCCCGAGGAGAGACGTGTTGCTGCTGCTCTTTGTGCTTTCACTAGTTGTGCTTGTGTGTGGTGGTCTGAATATTGTAGATTATATCCGGATAATATTCCAACTATTTGGGCTGCTTTGAAAACTGCTATGCATACTCGTTGGGTTCCACCATATTATCAACGTGAATTACTTCAGAAATTGCGGCGTTTAAGACAAGGAAAAAATTATGTAGAGGAATATTATCAGGAATTACAAACTGGCCTGATTAGATGTGGTATTGTTGAGAATAATGAGGCTATACTTGCACGTGCTATGGGTGGCTTAAATAGAGAGATTCAGACAATTCTAGAGTATAAGGAGTATAATAATATCACTCGGTTATTCCATCTTGCTTCCAAAGCTGAACGTGAAATGCAGGATCGACAGGCCTTGGCACGAACTAATTTTTCTGCAGGTCGACCTTAATCATGGACACCGCATGCATCATCTACTTCGACACGTCCGTCTACACCACCGCTTACTTCATCCGTCACTTCTAGCCGTGATAAAAGCAAACAGGCACCACCACCATCAACCAGGAGTACACCTTCCAGTCCTGCTCAGAGCTCTTCTTCATCCATGGCATCCACTGGGCCAACACATGATGTTATATGTCGACGTTGCACTGGTCGTGGTCACTATGCGAGCAAATGCCCATCGCAGGGTGTCATGATTGCTACTGAGGATGGTGGTTATGAGTCCGCTAGTGACTATAATGAGGAGATTTTTGCTCTTATTACATGTGAAGAACATGTTGGAGATGATTCTGAAAATGAGACGCAATACATGGCTCCTGAAGACACTGACAGGTATGCATGTTTAGTTGCTCAACGTGTTTTGAGTGTGCAGGGCACACAAGCGGAGCAAAATCAGAGGCATAATTTGTTCCTTACAAAGGGAGTTGTGAAGGAAGGTTCTGTTCGCGTCATCATAGATGGACGGAGCCGCAACAACTTGGCAAGCATGGAGATGGTGGAGAAGTTATCTCTCACCACAAGACCACATCCACATCCTTACTACATCCAATGGTTCAACAACAGCGGCAAGGTTAATGTAACACGTACTGTTCGTGTGCATTTTAGTATCCCAACATATGCTGATTATGTTGATTGTGATGTGGTACCCATGCAAGCATGTTCCTTATTACTTGGTAGACCATGGAAATTTGATAAAAATTATGTACACCATGGTAGAAACAATCAGTATACTCTTGTTCATAATGATAAACGTATAATTTGCTTCCTATGTCTCCTGATTCCATTTTGAAAGATGATATTAATAGAGCTAATAAAGCAAAACAGGAGCAAAATAAGAGTGAAAATCAGATTGTGGCAAAAGAATTTGAGCAACAAATGAAGCCTAATAACACACCATCATCTCATGTTGCATCTGAAATTAAATTAAAAAGTGGATGTTTACTTGCCACCAAATCTGATATTGATAATCTAGGGATTGAGCGTCAAATTGACTTAATTCTCGGTGCATCGGGATTACCACCTATTCGAGGGACTGAGCATCAAATTGACTTAATTCTCGGTGCATCGCTATCCAACCGCGCACCATACAGTACCAATCCAGAGGAGACAAAGGAGATTATGCGTCAAGTACAGGAGCTACTCGACAAAGGTTATATACGCGAATCCATTAGTCCTTGTGCTGTTCCTATTATTCTAGTGACGAAAACGGATGGTACATCGTGTATGTGTGTTGATTGTAGAGGCATTAATAATATTACTATTCGTTATCGTCATCCTATTCCTAGGTTAGATGATATGCTTGATGAATTGAGTGGCTCTACAATATTCTCCAAAGTTGATTTGCGTAGTGGATACCATCAAATTCGTATGAAATTGGGAGATGAATGGAAAACAACATTTAAAACTAAGTTTGGATTATATGAGTGGTTAGTCATGCCTTTTGGGTTACCTAATGCACCTAGTACTTTCATGAGATTAATGAATGAAGTCTTACATGCTTTCATTGGACGATTTGTGGTAGTTTACTTTGATGATATATTGATTTATAGCAGATCTTTGGAGGAACATTTGGAACATTTACGTGTTGTTTTTATTGCTCTACGTGATGCACATTAGTTTGGTAACCTTGGAAAGTGCACCTTTTGCACTGACCGAGTATCTTTTCTTGGCTATGTTGTTACTCCACAGGGAATTGAGGTTGATAAAGCCAAGATTGAAGCTATTGAGACTTGGCCGCAGCCCAAAACGGTCACACATGTGAGGAGTTTACTTGGCCTCACAGGATTCTATAGGCGTTTTGTGAGAGATTTCAGCACCATTGCTGCACCTCTCAATGAGCTTACAAATGAAAGATGTGCCTTTTGTTTGGGGTACTGCACAGGAAGAAGCATTCACGGTATTGAAAGATAAGTTGACACATGCTCCTTTACTCCAACTTCCTGATTTTAGTAAGACTTTTGAGCTTGAATGTGATGCTAGTGGAATTGGGTTAGGAGGTGTGTTATTACAAGATGGTAAACCTGTTGCATACTTTTCTGAAAAATTGAGTGGGCCTAGTCTGAATTATTCTACTTATGATAAGGAATTATATGCTCTTGTTCGGACTTTGGAAACATGGCAACATTATTTATGGCCCAAAGAATTTGTTATACATTCTGATCATGAATCTTTGAAGCACATTAAAAGTCAAGCAAAACTGAATCGTAGACATGCTAAATGGGTTGAATTCATAGAGACTTTCCCTTATGTTATTAAACACCAGAAGGGAAAAGAAAATGTTATTGCTGATGCATTGTCTCATCGTTATACTATGCTTTCACAACTCGACTTTAAAATATTTGGTTTGGAGACCATCAAAGATCAATATGTGCATGATGTTGAATTTAAAGATGTATTGCAGAATTGTGAAGAAGGGAGAACATGGAACAAGTTCGTCGTTAATGATAGATTTGTGTTTCGTGCTAACAAGCTATGCATTCTAGCCAGCTTTGTTCGTCTTTTGTTGTTGCAGGAGGCGCATGGAGGAGGATTAATGGGACACTTTGGCGTGAAGAAGACGGAGGACGTACTTGCTACACATTTCTTTTGGCCAAAGATGAGATGTGATGTTGAGTGTTTTGTTGCTCGCTGCACTACATGTCAAAAAGCTAAGTCACGACTCAATCCTCATGGTTTATATATGCCTTTGCCAGTCCCTAGTGTTCCTTGGGAAGATATATCTCTGGACTTTGTGTTGGGTTTACCTCGAACAAAAAAGGGGAGGGATAGCATATTTGTTGTCGTGGATAGGTTCTCAAAGATGGCACACTTTATACCATGTCATAAAAGCGATGATACTGCTAATTTGCTGATTTGTTCTTTCGTGAAATTATTCGCTTGCATCGTGTGCCAAATACTATTGTTTCAGATCGTGATACTAAATTTCTTAGCCACTTTTGGAGATGTTTATGGGCTAAGCTGGGGACTAAACTGCTTTTTAGTACTACTTGTCACCCCCAAACTGATGGACAAACTGAAGTAGTCAATAGAACTTTGTCTTCTATGCTTAGGGCTGTTTTGAAGAATAACAAGAAAATCTGGGAAGAATGCTTGCCTCATATTGAATTTGCTAATAATCGTTCGTTGCATTCTACTACTAAGAAGTGCCCTTTTGAAATTGTCTATGGTTTCCTACCTCGTGCACCTATTGATTGGTTGCCTCTTCCATCTTCCGAGAAGGTTAATTTTGATGCTAAACAACGTGCTGAATTGATCCTAAAAATACATGAGTTAACTAAGGAAAATATTGAGCGCATGAATGCTAAATATAAACTTTTTGGAGATAAGGGTAGAAAACATGTTATCTTTGCACCTGGAGATCTTGTTTGGTTACATTTGCGTAAGGATAGGTTTCCTAATTTGCGCAAGTCAAAGCTAATGCCACGTGCTGATGGTCCTATCAAGGTCTTAAAGGAAATAAATGATAATGCATATAAACTTGAGGTGCCTACATATTTTGGGGTTAGTCCCACATTTAACATTGCAGATTTGAAGCCTTACTTGGGTGAGGAAGACGAGATTCTGTCGAGGACGACTTCAATTCGAGAAGGGGAGGATGATGAGAACATCACTAACAAGGTTACACCCACATCCCCAACTGATACATATACATGACCTATTACTAGAGCTCGCGCACGCCAATTAAATTACCAGGTACTTTCATTTCTTGGTAATGATTCTAATGTTCATAAGAATATGATGCTCCCTAAATTGGATACATTTGTCTTGCTTACAAATGAAGGGCCTAGCTTGGACAAGAAGGATGAACATTGGAGCAAGATCAAGCATGGAGATGATGGCATGCGCAAGGGAAACAAGAACGGAGTTACAAGTGATGATTTCAGGACTTTGAAGCCACCATAATGAGTGCGTGAAGCCTTGGACGAAATATACAAGATGCCACTTCATAAATTTCGTCCAGAGGCTATTATAGGTGATGCGTCACCTTATTATTGGGCCAGGCCCATGTAATTTCGAAATACTTGAGTATAGCCTGTTTTTAGAGTCTATATGTGTGGGGAAACAAGAGTTAGGGTTGGTTTCGGACCCCTCCTCGAAGGGCCACGAAATTCACCCCTCTTCCTCCATATATACAACCCTTAGGGCATCGTTTAGACTTTGGGTTTTCTTTAGATTAAAGTTCGCCATAGCTACAACTTCGCATACTTTGTTTGTGTTCAACGACCAGAAAAGGGCATCACAGAACCCCACCTTGATCAATAAAGTTTTCCTCTTGAATTCACAATATCCAGAGTACAATCTTAGTTTCTTGCTTGTTCTTTGTTTGCCTGCTCGAAACAGACCTTCGTGGTTAGGTTGATCGTGCTCCGGCGTGGTCAATAACCTCTCGAAGTTGGTTTAGCGATTGCTATGGCGTGACGTCCTCGCACGTTCGTTGTCGGATCGTCAAAGTCGACTTCCTCCAGAATGATAGCCACCATCTCATCAAAAGACGGGACACCTTTGCCTCTATCAATAATGCTATAATGATCCTAGGTTTCTCACGAATTTGGAGCCCCACACTTTGTCTTCTAGCCTTGCTTTGTTGATTTTCTCCCAATTTCAAAAATTCCCCACAAAAATAGCCATACCAAATATTTTGTGATTTGTTGATTTGATGAGGTTTTGTTGGATTTGTTCCATGGATTTGCTTTGCCACGAGTGGATCTAGCTTTTTTCCCCAATTTCTATCCACAAAATCCGCCGATTTTTGCCCGAATTTTTTCTTTTCTATTGAGTTCATCCGGGATCGGGAACCCCAGACATCCGGCCCATGACCCCCGGACATCTGGCTAGCCCGGACATCTGGCCTTCATCCCGGATATTCGGCCTCACAGCAGGCCAATCCCCCATCACCACTACCCATTGCCACTAATTTTTCCCACATCTCTTTTGGGAATACACCTATACTCCACCACCACTTACGCAACCATCATCGCTTACCAGCTAAAATATTCGACAATTTTTGTCACATTTTTTCTTGGATACTTGAGTTGTGGTTTCACCATTTCCTGGGGTGTTTAGGCTAACTTGGAATGGAACGACCTCGATGACACCACCGATCATCCTCAACAAGGATGGTAACATCGACGACACCTTGTATATCCTACCTTGCAATTGCATTATCACCCCCATAGACCATTTTGCATAGCTTTCCAATCGAGACTAGCAATTTTAGTATTGTCGGGCCACGACATTTGTGCACATTAGTGATAGTCATAGATATTACATACTACATCATTACATCCTGTTGTGTCACAAGAGTGTTCCGCATACACAATAGCTACCTTGGTACGAGAATTTCGCATAACTGGCCAAAGAAAGAGCTCAAAGCTTTTAAGCAAAAGTGCCATCAAAAAGCTTATAAGCAAACGACATTAGCATCATACATCGTTCTTCAAAAGAGATCTTATGAAATAGCAATATACCGTGCAAGTATCCTTCAAGATAGGCGCCTTCGAGGACACATTGGAGTGTGATGTGGTCCCTATGTCCGTTTGCCACCTACTCCTCGGAAGACCATGGCAATACGATCGTGGAGTGACCCACAACAGATGGACCAACCATTATAGCTTCAAGATGAAGGGCAAGGAATTTGTGCTACATCCAATGTAACCAAGTCAAGTGGTCACCGGCAAACAAGTATCTACCAACCATCATGGAGAGAATGGTGAGAGAGTGAACCACCAAAAGGAGAGTGAGATCCACAAGCCAAATTCGAGCGCCTCCACGATGAGCGACAAGAAGAAACTAGTGTTATTTGCCACCAAAAGTGAGATGAGAGAAGTGTGTGAAAACCCATCGAGCATCTTTCACCTTGTGCTTCTATGCAAAGGGGAAGCAAAGCCTACTAACACTTCACCACCTCTACCTTTAGTGTTGTCTCAATTGTTGCAGGACTTCCAAGATGTCTTTCCCGATGATCTACCTCTGGTACTACCTCCTCTTCGCAGCATCGAGCACCGCATCAACCTCATCCCCGGAGCACCTGTTCCTAACAAGGCTGATAGAGGCAAAGGTGTCCCGTGTTTTGATGAGATGGTGGCTATCGTTTTCGCTGGAGTAAACTTCGACGATCCAACTACGAACGTGCGATAACGTCGTGCCTTAGCAATCGCTAAACCAACTCCGAGAGGTTATTGACCAAACCGGAGCATGAACAACCTGACCACGAGGGTCTATTTCCTGCAAGCAAACCAAGAATAAGCAAGAAAGTAAGATTGCAATGTGGATATTGCGAATATAAGAGGAAAGCTTTATTGATCAAGGTGGGGTTTTGTGACGTCTTTGTCTAGTCGTTGAACACAAACGAAGTACGCGAAGTTGCAGCTATGGCGAACTTTAATCTAAACAAAACTCGAAGTCTAAACGATGACCTAAGGGCTGTATATATATATAGAGAGGGGGGGGGGATTTAGTGGCCCCTAGGAGAAGGGGTCCGAAACTTACCCTAACTCTTTCCCCCCCACACATACGGACTCTAAAAACAACCTATACTTTAGTATTTTGAAATTACATTGGCGTCGGCCAATAATAAGGTGACGCAGCTCCTATAATAGCCTCTGGATGAAATTTACGAAGTGGCATCTTGTATATTCCGTCCATGGCTTCATGCACTCATTATGGTGGCTTCAAAGACCTGAAATCATCACTTGTAACTCCATTCTTGTTCCCCTTGCGCATGCCATCATCTCCATGTTTGATCTTGCTCCAATGTTCATCCTTCTTGTCCAAGTTAGGCCCTTCATTTGTAAGCAATACAAATGTATCCAATTTAGTCAGCATCATATTCTCATGAGCATTAAAGTCATTACCAAGAAACGAAAGTACCTGGTAATTCAATTGGCATGCGCGAGGTCTAGTAATTGGTCCAGTATGTATAATAGCAAGGGCAGTGGGTGTAACAATGGTATCGATGACCTCATAAAAGGCACCGTACCGCGTCAACCCGGAAGAGACCTAGGAGATCCAATGACAACTCCAACTACTCATCGACAACGGACACGTCCGCGAAAGAATGAGCCCTTGTGCCGTTCTGGTAATCCTTGTCCCCAAGAAAGATGGTACTTACCGCATGTGTTCGGATTGCCGTCCAATTAATGCTATCACCGTTAGATATTGTCACACAATACCGCGCTTAGATGATATGCTTGATGAGCTTAGCGGAGCCACAATCTTCTCCAAGATTGATCTCAAAAGTGGCTATTACCAAATCCGCATACAAGAGGGTGATGAGTGGAAAACCGCCTTCAAAACAAAGTTCGGGTTATATGAATGGCTTGTTTTGCCTATAGGTTTATCCGATGCACCCGACACGTTTATGGGAATGATGCACCATGTTCTTAGGCCATACATTGGAGTCGTTGTAGTAATCTACTTAGATGACATACTTGTGTTTAGCGAATCCCTAAAAGATCATGTGAATCATCTTAGCACCGTTTTGCAAACCCTCCGCAAGGAAAAACTTTGCCAATATGGAAAAGTGCAAATTCGGTGTAGACAAACTTGTTTTCTTAGGATTTGTTGTGTCATACAAAGGTTTGCATGTAGATGAAACTAAGATTGAAGCCATTAAAACTTGGCCAACTCCAACGACCTTGGACCATGTTCGTAGTTTCTTAGGCCTAGCTGGATTCTATAGATGCTTTGTGAAGACCTTTAGCACAATTGCTATGCCTCTACATGCTTTGAGCAAGAAGAACACACCCTTTGTTTGGGGTCCTTCGCAAGACACCGTGTTCCATGAGCTAAAAACTTTGCTTACTAACGCTGCTCTTCTTGCCTTACCAAATTTCGACAAACCTTTCGAGGTACATTGTGACGCTAGTGGTACCGGCATAGGAGGCGTGTTAATGCAAGAAAAGTGCCCGATTGCATATTTTAGAGAAAAACTTTCCGGAGCACAACTTAACTACCCCATCTATGATAAAGAGCTATATGCCCTAGTGCGAGTTTTGCATGTTTGGGAGCACTATCTACGCCCTCATGAATTCATTCTTCACACAAACCATGATACACTCAAGTATCTTAAGGATCAAACTAAACTGCACAACCATCATGCTAAGTGGAGTGAGTTCATAGAGTCGTTTCCCTAAGTCATCAAGTACATTAAAGGCAAAGAGAACGATGTAGAGGATGCGCTTTCCCGCAAATGCATGTTCGTTACCAAACTTGAGTTGAATGTTATTGCCTTTGAGCATACACAAGACTTGTATCAGCATGATCCTTTCTTGGCAAATTCTTATGCTAAGTGTGTGACGCATACTCCTTGGAAATGATAACCATCCTTGATGTAATATCGTTCCCAAGAAGTATGCGTCACACACTTGGTATAAAAATTTGCAAAGAAAGAATCATGCTCATACAAGTCTTTTATGTGCTCAAAGCCAATAACATTCAAGTCAAGTTTGGTAACAAGCATGCATTTGCGTGAAAGCGCATCCGCTACAATGTTCTCTTTGCCTCTAATGTATTTGATGACATAGGGAAAAGATTCGATGAACTCACTCCACTTAGCATGACGCTTGCTCAACTTAGTTTGACCCTTAAGATACTTGAGTGTCTCATGGTCTGTGTGAAGAATGAATTCATGAGGGCGGAGATAGTGTTCCCAAACATGAAAAACTCGCACTAAGGCATACAACTCCTTATCATAGATGGGGTAGTTAAGTTGTGCGCTGGAAAGTTTTTCGCTAGAATACGTGATCGGGCGCTTTTCTTGCATTAACCCGCCTCCTATGCCGGTACCACTAGTGTCACAATGTATCTCGAAAGGTTTGTGAAAGTTTGGTAAGGCAAGTAAAGGTGCGTGAGTAAGCAAAGTTTTAAGCTCGTTGAATGTGGTGTCTTGCGAAGGACCCCAAAAAAAGGGTGCATTCTTCTAGCTCAAATCATGTGGAGCCTTGAAATTGTGCTAAGTTTCTTCACTAAGCGTCTATGGAATCCGGCTAGGCCTAAGAAACTACGCACTTGATGCAAGTTCATTGGAGTTGGCCAAGTTTATTAGCTTCAACCTTAGTTTCATCTACATGCACACCTTTGCATGACAAAACAAATCCTAAGAAAACAAGATTGTGTACACCGAATTTGCACTTTTCCATATTGGCATACAGTTTTTCCTTGCGTAGGGTTTGCAAAAAGGTGCTAAGATGATTCACATGATCTTTTAGGGATTTGCTAAAAACGAGTATGTCATCAAAGTAGACTACTATAAAGACTCCGATGTATGGCCTAAGAACATTGTCCGTCATTCTCATAAACGTGCCGGGTGCCTCAGATAAACCCATAGACATAACAAGCCATTCATATAACCCGAACTTCGTTTTGAAAGCATTTTACCATTCATCACCCTCTTGTATGCGGCTTTGGTAATAGCCACTTTTGAGATCAATCTTGGAAAATATTGTGGCTCCACTAAGTTCATCAAGCATATCATCTAAGCGCGTTATTGGGTGACGATATCTAACGGTGATTGGATTAATGGGACGACAATCCGAACACATGCGGTAAGTACCATCTTTCTCGGGGACAAGGATTATGGGAACATCACAAGGGCCCATGCTTTCACGAACGTGGTCGAGTCGATTAGTTGTTGAACTTGCTGTTGGATCTCCTTGGTTTCAGCGCGGTTCACGCGGTAAAGGGCCTTGTTAGGAAGAGGTGCTCCACGGATAAGGTCGATGCGGTGCTCGATGCCGCGAAGAGGAGGTAGCTCATCGGGAAAAACATCTTGGAATTCTTGCAATAATTGAGACAACACTAAAGGTAGAGGTGGTGAAGTGTTAGTTGGTTTCGCTTCCCCTTTGCATATAAGCAAGGTTAAAGACAGTCGATGGGTTCTCACACACTTCTCGCATCTCACTTTTGGTGGCAAATAGCACTAGTTGCTTCTTGTCGCTCATCGTGGAGCCGCTCAAATTTTGCTTCTGGCTCTCACTCTCCTTTTGGTGTCTCACTCTCTCACCATTCTGTCCATGATGGTTGCTAGATACTTGCTTGTCGGCGACCACTTGACTTGGCGACATAGGACGTAGCACAAACTCCTTGCCCTTCATCTTGAAGCTATATGGTTGGTACGTCTTTTATGGGTGACTCCGAGATCGTATTGCCATGGCCTTCCAAGGAGGAGGTGGCAAACCGACATAGGTACCACATCACACTCCAATGTGTCCTAATAGGCGCCTATCTTGAAGGATACTTGCACGGTGTGCTCGACTCAAATAGTTTTGGCGTTGCTAAGCCATTGGACCTTGTAGGGAGGAGGGTGCTTCGTCTTGCCCAATTGTAGCTTGTCGCAAAGCTCTTCACTTGCCAAGTTATGACAACTTCCTCCATTGATGATAACCTTGACGGAACGTCCATTGGTGTCGGACTTGGTGTGAAAGATGTGACAACGTTGATCTTCATCTTGATGATGTTGAAGTGTAAGACCTTGGAGACAACGAGATTTGGACTCGAGTCATTGTCGCAAAAAACTTGATGGTCTTCTTCTTCATTCACTTGCTGACGCATATCTACATGATCAAGGGCATCCATCTTGTCATCGCTCATAGAGTCATATGATCCGTCGTCATTGATGATCATGGTTCAAATAGTCTTAAACTCAAATGACTTGTGGCCCTGTCCTTGACATTTGAAACACTTGATGGAGATTGTCTTGGAGGTATCCCCAGTTGGGGACCCCGAATCGCCTCACGAGGCCCTGGATGAACTTGACGACCGACCCGGCTGGGATCGCGCGAACAGGCTCCACCTCTGCCCACTTGGTGAATTTGTCGATGGCGACGTACAAGAAGCGGTAGCCCCCCGCTGCCCGGGTAAATGGACACAGGATGTCCAATCCCCAGACCACGAAGGGCCAGGAGAGCGGGATCGTCTGGAGGCCCTGCGCTGGCTGGTGGATCCGCTTGGCGTGAAACTGGCATGCCTCGCATGCCTGGACAAGCTCCGTGGCGTCGTTGAGCGCCATGGGCCAGTAGAAGCCGTTGCGGAAGGCCTTGCCCACGAGGGTGCGGGACGACAAAGGGTGACCACAGTCCCCACCGTGGATGTCTACCAACAGCTCGCGTCCTTGTTTCCTCAAGATGCACTTTAGTGAGACGTCATTGGGGCGCCTCCTGTAGAGTTTGCCGTGTTGGATGCAGTAAGCCGAGGCCTGTCGGACCACGCACTCTACGTCTTCTTCCTTGTCTGGCAAGGTGTTATGTTGCAGGTACATCTTGAGCTCTTGGGTCCAGCAACCCTCCTTGGGCTCTGCGGCGAGTAGCAGGCGGGCTCCGAAGGTCGGTCTGCATGGCGGGGCTCTGTTCGCAGGCACCGCAGATAGCCCCTGCTGAGGGGACGCCGGCTCAGGAACGGGCGGTGTTGCCAACGGCTTGAGCAGCCACTCCTCGAAGATGTCCGGCCTCTGAGGCTCCCGCCTGGAGGGTCGTTTGGCGATGTAATCCGCTTCCTTGTTGGTGCCTCTTGGTACGTGCTGCACCTCCAGCCCTCGGAATCACTTTTCCATCTTGCGCACCTCCTCCAGATATGCCTCCATGTGCTCGTCCTTGGGCTTGTATTTCTTGTTGGAGAAGTTGACGAGGAGCTGCGAATCGCCTCTGATGGTGAGATGCTTGACCCCCAGTGCAGCGGCGGGCTTTAGCCCAGCAATTAGGCCCTCATACTCTGCGATGTTGTTAGAGACCTTCTCACCTTGCTGGAAGCAAAGCTGCACGGCATAGTACAACTTGTCCTGAGTGGGAGATACTAACACGACGCCAGCTCCCGCGCCAAGGCGCGAGAAGGCACCGTCGAACTATACCACCCGTCTGTCTGGGGCTTCATCACCGGCGGCCAGCGAGCAATCCTCGACAGCCCCCTGCTTCGGCGCGTCGGTCCATTCTACCGCAAAGTCTGCCAGAGCCGCTCCCTTGATCGCTAGCGTGGTGCTAAAATCCAACTGGAACGCCTGGAGCTCGATGTTCCACTCGGCGACCCTCCCGATGACATTCGGGGCCCGGAGCACATTCTCGAGAGGGTATGCCGAGATAACCTTGATAGGGTGGCCCTGGAAGTAATGGCGCAGCTTCCTGGAGGCGACAAGGAGCGCTAGGAGCAGCTTTTGAGGCATCGGGTAGCGCGAGCGTGCATCGCGTAGTACGGTGCTGACAAACTACACTGGGTGCTCCACAAGGGTCGGCGCCGCAGGATCCTCACGCGCTTCAGGAATCTTGGGTGCCTCTTGCTGGATGGCAGGGCCGCCAGTAACCATGGTCGAATCTACCTCCGGAACCACGTCAGGGGGCGACGGGGTTCCTGAGGATGCCAAATTGCCCGGTGGCCTCGCGCTTTGGGGTCTCTCCTCGCGCTCCACTACTAGCGCTGCAGTGGCGGAGTGAGGCGTCGCGGCGAGATAGAGAGTCATGGGTTCCAGGGGTCACGGCGCTACCATAACCGGCGGGCTGTTGAGGTATTCCTTGAGATCTCGGAAGGCGGCATCGGCCTCCGGGGTCCACTCAAAGGGCCCCTTCTTCAACATGAGCTTGAAGAACGGGAGGGCGCGTTCACCAAGCTTAGAGATGAAGCACCCCAGGGACGTCACGCATCCCGCAAGCCTTTGCATCTCCTTCAGGTTTGTGGGAGCTTCATTCTTTTGATGGCCTTGATCTTCTCCGGATTAGCTTCAATGCCCCGGTGTGAAACCAGGAACCCTAGTAACTTGCCACAGGGTACACCAAACACGCACTTCTCTGGGTTGAGGCACAACTTCACCTTGCGCAGGTTGGCGAACGTTTCTCCTAGGTCCTAGATGAGAGTCCTGGCCTCTCTGGTCTTGACCATGATGACGTCGATGTAGGCCTCCACGTTCCTCCCAAGTTGATGGCTGAGGGTGATGTGCATCAAGCACTTGAAGGTGGCGCCCGCATTTCTCAGCCCGAAAGGCATGCAGGTGTAGCAGTAGACCCCGCATGGGGTCAGGAATGTCGTTTTCTCCACATCCTCCACCGCCATCTTAATTTGGTGGTAGCCCGAGAAGGCGTCGAGGAAGCAAAGCAGGTCGCACTCAGCTGTCGAATCCACGATCTGGTCGATGTGCAGAAGAGGGATCGTGTCTCGAGGGCAGAACTTGTTGAAGCTCGGGAAGTCGATGCACATGCGCTCCTTGCCTCCTTTCTTCGGGATGATGACGGGGTTGGCCAGCCACTCCGGGTGCCGTACCTCCCATACGACGCCTACTTCCTCTAGCTTCCAAACCTCCTGAACAATGAAGGCCTGCTTATCTGGGGCTTGTCTGCGTGCTTTTTGCTTGATAGGACGCGCGTTGGGGCACACCGTGAGGTGATGCTAGTTGACGTGCCTAGGCACCCCGACCAAGTCAGCGGCTTTCCAAGCGAACACATCCTTGTTAGCCCTGAGGAAGCTAACCAACGTTGCCTCTTGCTCAGGGTCCATGCCCGTGCTGATGGTGAAGGTCGCTCCTGAGCCCTCGTCGTCAGTGGGCACCAACTTCGTCTCTGCTGGGTCCTGAGAGAAGAGCTGCTTCTTCTTGGCAGACGCGGCTTCCGGCGTCTCTGGAGCCCCTTTCGCACCTGAATGAGCTGCGGCAGCAGCCCTGTAAGCGTGCCTGAGGACCTAAAGGGTGGCCTTGGGGTCCCCTTTGATGGTGATGACGCCGTTGCTCCCAGGCATCTTGACGGTGTTGTAGCTCTGGTGAGTCGCCGCCATGAATTTCGCCAAGGCTGGGAAGCCGAGGACGACGTTGTAGGGCAGGTGGATGGGCACAATGTCGAAGTAGATGAGCTTAGTCCGGTAGTTAGCGGGTGTGTCGAAGGTGACCGGGAGGCGGATCTGGCCGAGTGGGACGACCAAGCCCGCGACCCCTGAGAAGGGCTTGGTGGGGAGGAGCTGCCTGTAGGACACGGGCAGATGACCAAAGGCCTCGGGGGAGAGGATGTTGAGCCCGGTGCCGCCGTCGATGAGGGTCCTCGTGACGGCCACCCCACAGATAGTGGGCGTGCATACCGTGGGGAGGACGTTCGTGCCAGCTGCAACTACGACACGGTCGCCAGGGCCGAAGGTGACGAAGTGCCCCTGCGCGCTCTGTGCCCGCGAGGCCTCCTGCGGCCGGGCGGCGGCCCCGACCTGGCGAAAGTGCGACTTGACATGTCGGGCTGATGCCGGCGCTTGGGATCCTCCGAGGATGCAGGCGACCCCGCGGCAGGGCAGCCCCCTGCCGGCAGCGCCCCGCAGCTCGCCGACGCGGGCCATTCAAGCGCCGAGCCCCTCCGTGGGTGGCCGGCGGTGGGGCAACCGTCGTGCCACCAAGAGCGCCGCCGACGAGGCCACAGGGAGCGGAAGTTGCGGAGCAGGCCTCTCGCCGGTGGCCCGGCCGGCGAAAACGTCGTCGGGGAAGGAGGCAGAGCGCCCATGGGTGACGCGGTCCGCCGATGCCGGTCGGACGACGGGGAAAGTTCCAGCCTCCACGCGGATGTGGCGGGCCGCGGTCATCGTGGCGGTGCAGAGCAGGAGAGGGGAGGCGAGGTCGTCGGAGAGGCAAGATTTCGATACGACCCCCACCTGGCGCACCAAATGTCGGATTACATGCTCCGCAAACCCAAGAAGTTCGAACACAGGGGCGTGAACTAAGGTCTCTCCCACTCACGTCTACCTAGCGTCTCACCCTCGTCCAATGAAGAGATTCAAGTGAACAACAAGTAAAGCACACACGAATTTACCCAGTTTCAGGCCACCTTGAGGTGTAAAACCCTACTTCCTACTGTGGTGGATTGGCCTTGGGAGGTCTTGAGTATGAATGAGTACAGCGGTTCCTGAGCTCAGGAGGGTTAGGAGGCAAGAGTTCTTGCTCCTTTGTGCGAGGACGGAGTTTCTGGGTCTGATCCCCCTCCATAGTGGAGATTCTAGCTACTTATATAGGCGGCCAGGGTCCTCTTCCCCCGAAATGCTTAGGCGGGAAGGGATCCCACAACAACCATTTTGAGCGGGAACACAAGGACATTCTTATCCTGACAAAAGCGGTATTCGCCTGCAAAGGGATCCGGCGATGACGCGGTGGTGGGCTCGGTGGTGACATCCTGCCTATCGTCCTTGCGGTCTTTGGTCCTACTCCTCGGGAACCTGCACCTGCGCTATCTCCTTTGCAGCAAAACAGTAACTGCGCCTCTCGCACGCGCTAGCACTCGTTGGCGCGGTGTGTCACTGCTTGCGTCACTACCTCCGGTGCAACCTAGCCGAGGCCGCTCCTGAGGTGGTCTTGACGTCGTTCTCCTCGCGAGGGTCTTGAGCAGCTGGTCGATCAGCTGGGCCATACCAGGCCGTTGTAGGAGCGCGTCGCGGCCTGCAGACAGGCAATTCTGGGTACCCTGGTTCCCAGGACGCCGACAGCTTTCTTGCATAGCTTCATTCTCTTGATGTAAAGCTCATTGAACACCATATATATGTAGTTTGGTGACGTAGTTGTTCGATTCTTGAGGATCATCGAATAGCGGGTTTGAAGATGTACTTGGCCTATCCATCATCGCAAGCAAGTATGTGAGTGGAAGAAAAGGAAGAACAATACCAAATGTACCTTGACCGAAGTTGAAGGTGGATCAATGATCACTCAATAATGTAACCCGGAAATAGCACAATTGGTACACTTCTTGCCAATTCTCACACCTATATAAATAAAGCTTTTGGAGGAGCTCGGTGAGGATAGTGGCACAAAATCAATGCAACTGTTAACAAGAATCAATGATGTCGGAAATGGTTCACAAATTTTTTCAAGCAACAAGTAGATCACTAGCAAGAATAAGTCACACGGAACACACGCACGAATAGATAGATGTGGTTGTGCAACCAAGGGTGAGCGAAAAATGAGGAATCCATGGAAAATGCTCGTGTTGCACAACACTAGAGAGACACTAACCGATTGCTTAATAGGCGGATACACACTTGTGCACAACCTATAAGAGAAAAAAAGTAGCGACTTCCTATCACAAGTATGCTATAAGTGTATGATATGTCGATGCTCTATCAAAAGATGGTGTATTGCTATTTCATAAGATCTCTTTTGAAGCACGATGTATGATGCTAATGCCGTTTGCTAATAAGATTTTTGATAGCTCTTTTTCTTAAAAGCTTTGAGATCTTTCTTTGGCCACTTATGCGAGATTCTCGTACCAAGATAGCGATTGTGTATGCAGAACACTCTTGTGACACACCGGGATGTAATGATGTAGTATGCAATATCTATGACTATCACTAATGTGCACAAGTGTCGTGGCACGGCAATACTCAAATGGCTAGTCTTGATAGGAAAGCTACGCAAGATGGTCTATGGGGTGACAATGCAATTGAAATGTAGGATATACAAGGTGTCGTCTATGTTACTGTTCCAAGTTAGCTTAAACACCCGAGGAACCGGTGAAACTACAACTCAAGTATGCAAGACAAAATGTGACGAAAATTGTCGAATATCGTAACGGGTGAGCAATGGTGGTTGCGGAAGTGGTGGTGGAGTATAGGTGTATGCCCGAAAGAAAAGTGGGAAAACATGGTGGCAATGGGTAGTGGTGGTGGAGGATTGGGCTGCGAGAGGCCGAATGTCCGGGCTGGCCGGATGTCTAGGGCTCACAGGCCGGATGTCTGGGGCTCACAGGCCGGATGTCCGGGGTACCCGATCCCTGATGAACTCGGTGGAAAAGAAAAAGTTCGAGCAAAATTTGGTGGATTTTGTGGATAGAAATTTGGGGAAAGTGGTGGAAAATCTAGATCCACTCGTGGCAAAGCAAATCCATGGAAAAAAAATCCAACAAAACCTCATCAAATCAACAGATCACAAAATTTAGGTATGGGTATTTTTGTGGGGAATTTTCGAAATTGTGACAAAATCAACAAAACAAGGCTAGAAGACAAAGTGTGGGCCTCCAAATTCGTGATGAACCTATGCTCATGATACCAATATGATGTGGGGTCAACCCGATCTAGGCCGATCTTTCACGATTGGAAAGGGATCCCACGACGAACACGAAGAACACAAGAGAGAAACATGAGGGAAACAAGGGGAAAACACTCGAGTAAACTAGAAGTAGTCACACATATGCTAGATCCAGGAACACAAAGAGATACATGATCCAAAGTCAACGACGGAAGATACAAGTGGAGGTAGTCTTCTCCGTGAGGAGGTCTTGAATCTTCTTTCGTGGGAGGCCTTGAATCCGTGTAGATCTTCTCCAAAGAGGATGTGGTATCTTGTAGAGATGAACCACTAAGGATGAGCAATGCTCTAAGTACAGATGAGCTATCACAATGCTAACCCTAACTAGGAAGAGGTACGGGTCTATTTATAGTCCAAAGGTGCGAGGGGATACATGGGCTTCGACCCAGACGAAATGCACGCAGGTATCAGAGGCCGGATGTCCGGGCGTCGGGCCGGATGTCTGGGCTATCACGAGGCACTGGATGTCCGGACTAGGCGCCAGATGTCTGGGCTGTCGGGGTTGAGCCACGGGTATGCTTCTGCGGAAGTGCCAGATTTTCGGGATGGGGGCCGGATGTCCGGGACTTGGCGTGTGGCCGGATGTCCGGGCCTTGCCGTGTGTCTGCCCCTGAAGCTTCGCCTGTGGGGGGTCTGTTGTTGTAGACGTTCCAGGTGCCGGATGTTCGGGCTTGGGGGCCAGATGTCCGGGACCTGGATTCTTCTCCGGTTTCGTTCGACGTTGATCTTCCTCCGTGGGCTTGGGGACTTGTCCATCTTCATGAGCCTCTTTGAGGGGGTCTTCTTGGCACCTGAGTATGCAAAGCAATTCCGTTTGAGGTAGTAGCCATGTCTCACATGATTCGCATGGAAGTTGGTTAAGAAGAGATGTCACCTCGGTCTCGAGAGCTCTTGCACGGGCATGCATCATGGGTCCACTTGGCACTTGGTGATACAAAGATAGGTCCATCGGGATGACCTTGGGATGCTCCGCATCACCCGGCCCCTCCCTGGCCGCCGCTCCAGCCGGCCCTGGGTGCCCGGCCCCAAGGCCTCGAGTGCCCGGCCTCCCGCCTAGCCGCCGCCTGGGACGCACCTCGGGTGCCCGGCCACCTACCCGAGCCGGCCCAGCTGGCCCCGGGTGCCCGGGCTCTCACCCCCCCCCCGGTGCCCGGCCTCCTCCGATGTGCGACCCAGACCGGTCCGGGTGCCCGGACCTTCGACCCCGGGTGCCCGGACATCTTCAGCTGTGCCTACCTCCGGGTGCCCGGACCCCTTTGCCCCGAGTGCCCGGCCACCTACGACTTTTCCTCGTTTCTAGGGTCATTTTTGAACTTTGTACCCTCACCTTCCCCAATTTCGTCCCTAGACTTATATATACTCTTTCCCTAGCTCATTTGTGAGGATAGCAAAGTATTTGATAGACATTGAGAACTTTGTTCCTTGTATCCCCTCCTCTTGGAGACCAAGACCCCTCTTGGGAATAATCATTGTGGATTGCAAGACCTCCGAAGGGAGTAGATCATCATCAAGAACTCATCTCCTCTAGGAGTGGGATGAATTCTACTTAGTGCTTGTTTCCTTGGATTGATCTTGTATGCTCGTGGATCTCAAGTATACTACTCTAGTGGATGTGTGATTGTGGTTTTGTTTGAGTTATTTCTCTTGTGTTCTTGCTCCTTTTCCCCCTCCAAGTGTCAAAAGATCTCACCTAGGGGTTCACCCTACAACAGTATGGCTTCATCTTCGCAAGGACCGCTTCCCCAATGAGCACAAGTCCAAACTCCTACCTTGAGCCGACGGACCCTTCAAGGTGTTAGCACGCTACAATTACAATGCTTACAAGATAGACATCCCACGAGAGAAGTACAACGTAAGTGACATCTTCCACGTCAAAGACATGGCCATCTACATCTCTCCCAAGGGGGGTGGAGATGATGCGGAGCATCCCACGTGCATTCCCATGGACTTACCGACATCTCCTACGACACCACTTGGTCCTATGACAGGAGCCCGAGCGAAAGCTATCAAAGCTAAGGTGAATTCGCTCCTCTCTGAAATACCACTTTCACCTCATGAGACATGGCTACTACCTAAGACGAAAACATTATGCATGATCGGCTACTTGGATGAAGTCCACAGAGCAGCGACACCCATTGGACAAGGTGGCAAGGATGTCAAGTTCAAGGACCAAGAGAAGAAGTTGCTAGAAGAGCTAGAGCCACCTGACATCCAGCCGGGAGCGGACGTCCAACGCCCGAAGAGTGCCCCACCCCGCAAACACCAGGCCAAAACAAGCTACAGTAACCGGACGTCCGCCGTGCACCGGACATCCAACCCCTCCCAGGCTCTGGACGACCACTATCAACCGAATGACAAGAGACCGAACGACTGGCACCTCCGTACGGCCGTCATTTCACAACAGAACGAAAATAGCGGAAATCCGAGGACTTACGGATGTCAAATCCCTCACGAGCCATCGGACGTCCGGTACCCAGCAAACGTCCTCTACCTGTGAGCACCGAAACCTTTAGGGCCGATGCCCATGTACCCTTTCATGTACCTTTACTATATGTACTCCTTCTCCTCCTCCTAGCTAGGGTTAGCATTGTGATAGCTCATCTAGACTTAGAGCATTGCTCATCCTTAGTGGTACATCTCTACGAGAGACCGCGGCCTCTACGGAGAAGATCCACACGGATTCAAGACCTCCTCTGGGAGAAGATTCAATACCTCCACATGGAGAAGACTATCGTCGCTTGTATCGTCCTTAGTTGATCGTGGATCGTGTATCACTCTTTGTATTCCCGGATCTATCATATGTGTGACCTAAACTTGTTGATTTGAGTATTTTCCTATTGTTCCTCCCATGTTTCCCCCCGTGTTCTTCGTGTTCCTCGTGGGGTTCATCTCCAATCGTGAAAGATTGGCCAAGAATTGGGTTAGCCTCGCATCACTTTTCGTGGCAAATAACACTAGTTGTTTCTTATCACTCATCATGGAGGTGCTATATTTAGGCTTGTGGCTCCCACTCTCATTTTGGTGGATCACATTTTCACTACTCTTTCCATGATGGTTGGTTGATTGCTTGTCGGTGGCTACTTGAGTTGGTGATATAGTACGTAGCACAAACTCTTTGCCCTTCATCTTGAAGCTATAATAATTGGTACATCCATTGTGGATGACTTCGCGGTCGAATTGCCAAGGTCATCCAAGAAGATGGTGGCAAACCGACATAGGTACCACATCACACTCCAATGTCTACTCGTATGCTCCAATCTTGAAGGATACTTGCACAGTGTGCTCAACTAGAATAATGTTGTTGTCACTAAGCCATTGTACTTTGTATGGATGAGGGTGCTTTGTCTTGACCAATTGAAGCTTGTCGCATAGCTCTTCACTTGCCAAATTATGACAACTTCCTCCATCGATGATAACCTTGATGAAATGTCCATTGATGCCGGCCTTGGTGTGGAAGACATGACACCATTGATCTTCGTCTTGTTGGTGTTGAAGTGTCAAGACCTTGGAGACGACGAGAGCGGGACTTGAGACGTTGTCGCAAAAGACTTGATTGTCTTCATCATCATTCACTTGGCGGTGCATTGCCACATGCTTGATAGCTTCCATCTCATCTTCACTCTTGGAGTCGTACGTGCCATCATCGTTGAAGATCATTGTGCGCTTGTTGGTGCATTGGAAAGGCTTGTGTCCATAGCCACCACCTATAAAGCACTTCATAGAACTTGTCTTGACGGAATCGTCTGGTGGTGCCAAGGAAGTCTTGTTCTTCTAGATGCTTGCCGGAGGATGAGTCAAGGAAGGTGTGGCTTGCTTGAAACTAGACTTGTCGCTGGTGCTTTGAGATGCTCTAGTCGAGGTAGGAGGTGCCGAAGTTGTTGTTGCTTCAGTGTAGGAGGCGTAGGTCTTGGATGAGGGCTTGGCGTAATTGAAGTATACTTGTACTTGTCGTTCCACCTTGGTCGCTTGATGAACTAGCTCGAGAAGGTTTGAGTATGGTTGGAAATCGGAAATGTTCCGTATTGGGTGGGAGAGGCCGTTCAAGAAGCGTGCCATAGTTTGCTCACCATCTTCCTTGATTTTGGCTCGTATGATGGCAATCTCCATCTCTTAATAGTATTCTTCCACCGTCTTCGTTCCTTGCGTGAGGAGTTGGAGTTTCTTCAACAGATCTTGTGTGTAGTAGGTAGGCACAGAGCGGGCTCGCATGACATCTTTCATTTGTATCCAAGTCATGATAGGAGGCTCATCCTTCTCACGTCTCCTTTTCACCACTTGCTCCCACCAAATGAGGACATAGTCTTGGAATTCGAGAGATGTCATTGCTATCTTCTTTTCCTCTTCATAGTTGTGGAGACAGAATATCTTGTCCACTTTCAATGCCCACGAGAGATACTCCTTGGGGTTGTTGCTTCCGGAGAACTTGGGCATGTTGAACTTGAGCTTGCCATAGCGTAGTTCTTCATCATAGTGCCGGTGGTTATGACGCTCTTGGCATGGGACATGTTCTTCATCATGATGACTTTCTTGGCGAGGATGAGGGTGCGGCATGTGTGCCCAGTTTCGCCGTTCTTGTTGTTCTTCGCGACGTGCCATTTCTTCTTGATGAGCATGGTGAAGTGCTTCCTCTTGTTCTTGGACTTGTCGATTGCACGCGGCAACAGCTCTTGAGGACTCTCAGAGTGCGTCTTGGGTTGCTTTAGCTTGAGCTTCATGGATTTGTTGCTCTTGCCGGTGGCGGTCGCCGTCTTGAGGGGCTTGTCGAGAAAGATGTGGTGGTAGTTGGTCTTGGTCCATGGCTTCTCGGTCTTTGCTTCATGCTTACTCATGTGCTCGAACTTGGTCTTGTAGTCCATTGCCATGGAACGGATTTTCTTGCGCTAGATGGTATTGAGTGCTATCACGTCGAGGAGAACTTGTGTTCGAAGAAGAGTTTGACGATGAATGGCGACTTGAGTGGTGCCGTCTTGGTGAAGAGGTTGAGGAAGACGAGCGGTGCACGATCAAGTGGTAGAAGTCGTCCATTTGTTTGGAGAGCTTGTCGTCCAAGTAGTCGCGTTGTCTTGCATTCGATTGACGTAGGTCATTGGTGAGTTGCTCGATGCGATCTCCCAATGCTTCACTCTCTTGATGTAGAGCTTGTTGGGCAATGAAGAAATGCTTCTTGGTGACGTAGTCGCGGCCGACATCTTGCTCCTCAAAGAGAGGGTTCGCCGAAGAAGAAGGCCTATCCATGATGTGGAAATGGTGGTCAGTAGGAAAATGAGAGGAACAATACCAAAGTTACCTTTTCCAAAGATTATGGATGTATCAAGTACGATCCCACGTGATGCTATAATAGTAGAATTCGTACTGGGTTTTGTTTCTCACACCTACACACACCAAAAGGCTTTTCGAGGATCTCGGTTAGGATGTGACACAAATAATTCAATCAAATGATTGCCAAGATGTTGAAATAGTTGAAAAGATGCACAAATCGCAGGTAAGACAAATATATCAAACCCAAGATATCACTAGAAAAACACACACGGAAGATAGATGGGATCCACGCAAACAAGGAGTGAGCAAAGCTCGTGTTTCACATATACTAGAGAGACGCTAGCTCGATTGCACTAATGGGCTAGATACGCTAGTGCACCAACCTAATAGACAAATGAGTCGTCTCACTATCCCAAGTATGCTTATGTAGGTATGAACCTTGATGATGAACTAGGTAAATGATATGCAAAAGGTTCAATGCTTTGCTTACAAGCTCATGCTTATCTTCTCTTTTGCTTAAAAGCTTTTAATCTTTTTTTGACTATGCCACAATGCTTGATATACGAGCCACGATATGAGGTAACAAGTAGTATATTCATGGGAGAGACATAACACTAATGGTGCACTAAGGCGTGGCCCAACAATACTCAACAAGCTAGTGTCAATGGGTAAGCTATGCAAAAGAGTCTCGAGGCTATCATGGTAATGGCAAGTGTAGCACAAAGGCGTTGTCGAGGATACCGTCCTTTCTTACAGTTGGTATGGAGATGATGTTGTCGAAGACAATGTGGAGTCCGAGTTGATGGTCGAGTGGCGGTGATGATGACGTTCAATTGCGCCTAAGTAGCCGAAACACCTTAGGACACGAGGGAAACCACAACCCAAAACTCAAACAACCACGAGAAGTATTGCGGAAGAACACGAGTGGTGGTGGAATGACAAAATGCGACGAAATGAAAATGACCGAAAGTTTCTGTGAGGGCTGTGCACACGAGGTCTGTGAGGCCCGTGATGAGAACATCAATACCATAGTTACACCCACTACCCCTCCTATTATACATATTGGACCAATTACTAGAGCTCACGCATGCCAATTGAATTACCAGGTACTTTCGTTTCTTGGCAATGATTCTAATGTTCATGAAAATATGGTGTTGCCTAAATTGGGTACATTGTCTTGCTTACAAATGAAGGGCCTATGATGCGGAGCATCCCTCATGTATCCCCATGGACATAGCTACATCTCATACGACACCACTTGGACCAATGACAAGAGCTCGTGCAAGGGCTATCGAAGATAAGGTGAACTCGCTCCTCTCCGAAATACCACTTTCACCGCATCAGACATGGCTACTACCTAAGACGGAAACACTATGCATGATCAGGTACTTGGATGAAGGCCTTGGAGCGGCTACACCCATTGGACAAGCTGGCGAGGATGGCAAGTTTAACGACCAAGAGAAGAAGCTGTCCCAAGAGCTACAGCCACCGGACGTTCGGCCGGTAGCGGCCGTCCGACACCTGAAGAGTCCCCCTAGCCCACAAAGGCCAGCCGAGATGGAGCTACATCGACCGGACGTCCGCCCCGCACCGGACGCCCAACACCTCCCAGGCTCTGGACGACCACTATCCACCGGACGACCGGCTACCGGACGTCTGGCCACCTCCGGACGCCCGTAATTTTGCAACATAACAAAATAGCGTAAATCCGAGGACTTATGGACATCCGGTCCCTCACGAGCCACCGGACGTCCGGTGCCCAGGGGACATCTGCTACCTGTGAGTGCCAAATTCTGTTGGGACGAAGCCCATGTACCCTTTAGTGACTCTAGACTATTTATATACCTCCTCCTCCCTCTTTTTAGGGTTAGCATTGTGATAGCTCATCTAGACTTATAGCATTGCTCATCCTTAGTAGTTCGTCTCTATGAGAGACCGCGGCCTCTATGGAGAAGATCTAGACAGATTCAAGACCTCCTATGGGAGCAGATTCAAGACCTCCTCACAGAGAAGACTATCGCTACTTGTATCGTCCTTACATGATCGTGGATCGTGTATCATTCTTTGTGTTTCTGGATCTAGCATATGTGTGACCTAAACTTACTGATCTGAGTGCTTTTCCTGTTGTTTCTCTCATGTTTCCCTTGTGTTCTTCATGTTCACCCTTGGGATCCCTCCTTTTCGTGAAAGATCGGCCAATTATCGGGTTGACCCCATATCATATGGTATCAGAGCCTAGGTTTAGCATGAATTTGGAGTGTCCCCCTTGTTTTCTAGCTTTGTTTTGTTGATTTTGTCCCAATTTCGAAAATTCTTCATAGAGGCAAAGGTGTCCCGTCTTTCAATGAGATGGTGGCTATCGTTTTGGAGGAAGTCGACTTTGACAATCCGACTATGAACGTGCGAGGACGTCGCTCCTTACCAATCGCTAAACCAACTCCGAGAGGTTATTGACCATGCCCGAGCACGATCAAGCTGACCACGAGGGTCTGTTTCCTGCACGCAAACAAAGAACAAGCAAGAAACTGAGATTGCAATCTGGATATTCCGAATATAAGAGGAAACCTTTATTGATCAAGGCGGGATTCTATGACGCCATTTTCTGGTCGTTGAACACGAATGAAGGACGCAAAATTGCCGCCATGGCAAACTTTAATCTAAACAAAACCCAAAGTCTAAACGACGCCCTAAGGGTTGTATATATGGAGGAAGAGGGGGTGGAATTTTGTGGCCCTTGAAGGAGGGTGTAATGCCCAGTATGAGATTATACCTCCCACGTGTCGAGGCACGACTTAAAGGCATAATATCATACTAGAATGATCTCAAGAATGGTATCTTTGCACAACTCATGTAAAACAGGGATGAAATTACAAAAGAGTAGTTGGCTTACACTCGCCACGTCACACAATGCATTACATAAACATTCATCATCCAAATAACATCAGAGTCCGACTACGGATGAAGATCCAAATGAAAGATACCATCAACAAATAACACAAGGTTTCGATCATCCTAGTAAGAGCCCTACTGATCCTCTGGATAAGACACATAGTATCGCCCATTTTCTTCGTCGAACTCCCAGTACAACTCTGAACCACCAGCAGTGTAGTTCTCAATGGTACCTGCATCTGGTGTGGTGTAGAATCTGTGAGCCACGGAGGACTCAGCAATCCCGTTCCCGAGTAGCAAAACTATCAAAGCCTTGGGTGTGGAACAAGGCTGAAGAGCAAGGTTGCAGCTGCACTAGCACTAGCTTACGTGTTTAGAGCGAGAAGAGAAGTGCCAGCGATCGGCAAAGTGATCACGAAGTGATCCTATCTAAGCACGTCAAACATAACTCCACCGTGTTCACTTCCCGAACCCCTTCGGAAAACGACCGTCACGGTTACTCATGTTGGTAGTGTATTATGAACATGGTGTCAAGTTTTCTACAACCAGATATTAACAAATTCCCATCTGCCACACAACCGCGAGCACGACTTTCGAAAGATCAAAACCCTGCAGGGGTGTCCCAACTTAGCCCATCACAAGCTCACTGCGGAGTGGCAACTCCAAGGTGGGAAGACCTGAGTATTCTTGGAATCTCGTGCTCAAGATATTCCGACCATGGTAAAACTAATACAGCAAGACCTCCCGGCGTGCCGACACCCTAATAGTAGCCGCGCGTATCTCGTCTTAGGCCACGACCGGATGGGCGATGCTATAGGTTTTTACCATCCCTTGGGTTTCCCCAAGGTCGCCCTGCAGGACCCCCAGTTTGGACCAACACTCATGTGGAGCACTGGCCCAGAATTTTGATTAAGAAAAGGGTTTATAACTCCCTATGCAAGTTTTAGTTATTAGGCAAATGTAAAACCAATGTTGGGCCTTGTTGGAAAAGCTTTAGCGCTAAGCGGGTTATCGAGGAGGGCCCATAAACCCCAACCGTGTTAGGGACGCAAAATCAAGGAACATAACACCGGTTTAAATGGTTCCTAGGGAGGCATGTGTGGAACAAAACATCAAGCAAAGGCTTATCCCTCCACCCATTGCCAAGTATATAGATGATTTAGTTTAACAGTTTATATATTGTGATATCCCAACAATACTTCAACATGAAGCAAGAATCTTTGAATCTTCTCCTGCAACTAACAATGCTATAAGAGGGGCTGAACGAAGATTACGTTGCCAATCAAAGGTTTGCTAGGTTGGGTGGTTAGAGAGGTTCATGACAACAAATAGGAGGCTGACAAACAGACATATGCATCGAGGCAATAAACTAAAGAGCGAGACATCTACCGTAGGCGAAGATAGTAATGATATCTGGGTCAGGTCATCTTGCCTGTTGAATCCTCGGAGGGAACGTAACCTTGCTCCTCACACTCAACCTCGGTAGAAACCTCGTACTCCGTATCATCACCAGGCTCTAACCAAACACAACAATGCAACAATGGAACAAAATCAATCAACATGCAGTGCTCAACCACATGATACATGAACATGAAGCATGTGAACATGAAAAGACATGATGCATGGCCTAGGGGTCACAAGAGTGCAATATCATCACAACAAAGCAAGAACAACCACACACTTGGAACAAGTAAAGGAACAACTTAACAATCCCATGTAGTTTTCCAAACAAGCAACCAACATGTTTTAAAGAGGTTGGTTAACAGGGCAAGGGTGCAACTAACATACCAGCAACATGCTAGCACATTTAAATGGGCTGGAAATAAATACAACAATATCCAGAAACTCCCATATTCATTTATTTGCATTTGGGACAGATTTGAAAAAAATATGTGATTGAGTTGTCAAACAAGCTAAACAAGAGCACCGAAATATTCTACACATTTTTCTACCACAAATGCATATAAAGTTTGTCAAATTTGGAGTTGTAGATATTTAGTTATGATTTTTACAAGTTTAAGCATATTTAAAACAAGTTTAAATTCAAACAACATTTTAAATGTTTTTAAACGTGGCAGCTAGTGACATATTCCTAATCTACATAAAATCCTAAGCACTTGTCATACAGGGCTCATATTCATCTGAGACATAAATATGCAGATATTAATTAAACAAAAAAAACAAAAAAGAAAAAGAAAAAGAAAAAAAGAAAATAGGCGCCAGGGTCTAAAGTGACCCAGGCTCAGCTAGCCACGCTCACTGACAAGGGGGCCACGCGAGGCTGAGCTGGCGACGCGGGTGCGAGCGGGGGCTGGAATGGAGATGAGAGGCTGGCAGGTGTGGCCCTGCTGTCAGCCTCACACAAAAATGAAAAAGGGGCGAATATCCACTGCGCCCGCGGGGGATCGAACCCACGCCCTACTGCTGAAACTGACGGATACAAACCACTGCGCTACTGAATCGATCTCGACAGATAGAAGGTAGCATCTTTGAAGAATAAACATCACAGGCAGAACAGGGGAGGTGCTGGCCCTCGTAGGAGCCGCTCCGGCGACCAATTGGCATGACGGAGGGGTGCAAGAGACTCCTTGAGGAGTTCCGCATCCAATCCGCACACTAGCTGCACCTACGGGGCATTGCATCACCGGTGGCGAGCAACTACAGCACAGCGGCGACGGAACAACGACGAGGCGATGCAAGGCTCTAGGCGGCACGACAACTACAGAGGGAGAACCTACGCATCTAGTCGAAGCGAACGGGCAGCACGGCAAGAGCAAGAGGGGTCAGAACACTCGCCGGCGACGAGGTCCGACGGCGACGTGAGAGGGCACACGAGGATCTAGGGCCTAGAGCATGCGCATAAAGGGGAAAAGGGAACGGGGAGAGAGAGGAGCTCACCACGAGTACGACGGTGTGCTCGGCTGGCCCTGGCGTGGACGGAGTCGACGACGGCGCGCCTCGAACACCTACGGCCACCGTAGAGGAAGAAGAGGAAGAAGAGCTCGATGGAGAGGCGCTCGGGTCCATGTAGTTGACGTAGAGGAAGAAGACAACGTCGAGGAAGCATGTGGACAGCTTTGGCGAGGCTGAAGACGACGCAGAGCTCGCCGGCGACGAGTGGCTGCTCTCATATGCGCTCGTGGGTCGATGGGGGCAGCGGATCTAGAGGATCTCAGCTCTCCAGACGACGAGAGGGGAAAGAGGAGACCTAGAGAGGAGTGGAGGACACGATTTGGGTTTAAAAGAGGGGCTCGACACACGGCCTCGACGTCCGTGAACTGACGGCGCGATGGTGAGCGTGGCGCTGCTCTGCTTTTCTTACGGAGGAAGACGGAGGGGTGGGGATGAGCCACAGACAGGTGGGGCCACGCTCTCGGATTACCCACGGCGCGACTGCGAGCGCTGAGGCTGGGCCTGCGTTGGAGTTGGGCTGCGCGCGGTGGAGAAGCTGGGCCTGGGGGAGAGAGAGAGAAGGAGGAGGCCCAGGTTGTTCTGTGCTAGCTGCTGCCTCTTCTTTTTCTTTATTTCTTCAGGCAAAAAAAAGAAAAGAATGCACATCAATAAAGAAGGAGAATTAGGGGAAAAGAAAAATATCCCCATGCTAAGTGAATTATGCCCTATTTAAATAAATTGACTTGGACATTTTTAGAGGTAGAAAAATAAAAGGAGTTTGATGATCAAACTCTTGATATTTTAAAACCCAACCAAATCATTTTCAAATAGGTTGATATTTGGTGGAGTGGATGTTCACTTGGTGCAAGATTTAAAGGAGGAGAAAGAATCACTATGGCACTAGCTAGGTGACTTGCACAGAGCAAAGAAGATGCCAGAAAGAAAGAAGGAGAA
>LR738711.1:497223767-497244357 GCA_902687465.1 Secale cereale | reverse complement strand
GGGGGTAGGGTTTAGCTAGAACCCACACACAACAATATCACAAGGTATCACACATGCAGAAAATAAAGTAAATTATGATGCCATGATGATATGATGATGAGCAATGCAAGGATGCAAAAATAATAAAAGATATGGCAATGCAAATTAAATAAATGGCAAGAACCCCCAAGGATAATGACAAGGATCAAAGAGGAAGCTTTATTGCCATTATAGGAAAGTGTTACATTTGGGGCATTACAAACTCTCCTACACTGCAAAAAGATCTCGTCCCGAGATCTAGGACTGGAAGAAGGAAGGATACTCGGAATGAAGGTGATCTTCTCGTTCCCACGTAGCTACTCGGTCGGTATGGTGTGACCACTTAACTTTCAAGAACTTGATTGACTTGTTGCTGGTTTTGCGCTCGGTTTCCTCAAGAATAGCAATAGGGTGCTCACGATAAGATAAGTCTTGTTGAAGATCAATCTCCTCGAATGGAATGGTGCATTCAGGTGTCTTGAAGCACTTGCGGAGTTGAGACACGTGAAACACATCATGAACATTTGCAAAGTTGGAGGGGAGCTCAAGTTGATAGGCTATATCGCCTCTTTTGCCAAGGATTTTGAAAGGGCCCACATATCTAGGAGCAAGCTTTCCTTTGATACCGAATCTTTGGGTTCCTTTCGTAGGAGAAACACGGAGATAGACATGATCCCCAATGTCGAAAGCCAAATCACGATGCTTGCCGTCATAGTAAATCTTTTGACGCGATTGAGCGGCTTTGAGATTCTCACGTATGAGTTTGCACATTTCTTCACCTTCTGAGATCAAGTCATTGCCAAGAAGTTGACGTTCACCAGTCTCGGACCAGTTGAGCGGGGTACGACACTTTCTGCCATAGAGGATTTCAAAAGGAGCTTTGCCGGCACTTGCTTGGAAACTATTGTTGTAAGAGAACTCGGCAAACGGGAGACAATCTTCCCACTTCATGGCAAAAGAGATGACACAAGCTCTTAGCATGTCTTCGAGGATCTGGTTCACTCTTTCGACTTGACCACTAGTTTAAGGGTGAAACGCAGTGCTGAAACGAATCTTAGTGCCCATCGCTGACTGAAAGGAGTCCCAGAACTCGGATGTGAACAAACTTCCACGGTCTGAGGAGATGACTTGAGGAATGCCATGCAACAAAACAATTCTGGAAGTGTACAACTCTGCCAACTGAGCTGTGTTGATGGATTATTTGACGGGAAGGAAGTGAGCTACTTTGGTTAGCTTGTCAATGACTACAAAGATAGCATCATTCCCCTTCTTGGACCTAGGAAACCCAGTGACGAAATCCATTTCAATGTGGTCAAATTTCCACTGGGGAATAGGTAGAGGTTGGAGGATACTGGCTGGACGTTGATGCTCTACCTTCACACTTCTGCAGACATCACATTCATTCACGAATTGGGCAATCTCCCTTTTCATGCGAGTCCACCAGTAAGATTGCTTGAGGTCTTGGTACATCTTGGAACTTGTGGGATGAATCGAGAGGAGGGAGTCATGTGCTTCGTTCGTTATGAGCTTCCTGAGATCACCCTTGGGAACCACAATTCTGTCCTCAAAGAACAAGGTGTCTTTCTCATCAACACGAGAGCACTTGTATTTGGGAGTACCCGTAGCAATACCATGTTTCACTTTCTACACCATAGCATCACTGAGTTGGACCTCACGGATCTGATCTTCCAAGGTAGGAGAAACTTGAAGGTTTGCAAGAAAGCCTTGTGGAACAACCTGGAGGTTGAGCTTCCTGAATGATTCGCAAAGCTTAGGCTGAAACGGCTTGAGAAGGAGACTGTTGCAATATGCCTTTCTCCTCAAGGCATCTGCAATGACATTGGCCTTGCCAGGAGTGTACTCAATGCTTGGATCATACTCTTGGATCATCTCAACCCAACGAGTCTGGCGAAGGTTCAAGTTAGGCTGTGTGAAGATGTACTTCAAGCTCTTTTGATCGGTGAACATGTCCACTTTTTTGCCAAACAGAAGGTGTCTCCACGTGATCAAGGCATGTACCACTGCTGCTAGCTCGAGATCATGTGTGGGGTAATTCTTCTCATTTGGTTTCAATTGACGAGAAGTGTATGCCACAATCTTCTTGTCTTGCATGAGAACACCACCAAGTCCTTGTAAAGAAGCATCACAAAAGACTTCATAGGGCTTGGACTCATCCGGAGGAGTAAGAACCGGAGCAGAAATGAGCATCTCTTTGAGTGTTTTGAATGCCACATCGCAATCAGGAGTCCAGTTGTACTTGACATTCTTCTGCAACAGGTTTGAGAGAGGCTTGGCAATCTTGGAGAAGTTCTCAACGAACCTTCTGCAATAGCTAGCGAGACCAAGGAAGCTTCGGAGTTGCTTGACGTTCTGCGGGGGTTCCCAGTTGACAATAGCTTCAACTTTCTCGGGGTTGACAGAAATACCCTCAACAGAGATGATATGGCCAAGATATAAGACTTTATCCAGCCAGAATTCACATTTGGAGAACTTCGCATAGAACTTGTGTTCACGGAGCCTGTCCAGAACCAAACGGAGGTGCTTGGCATGGTCTTCTTCATTCTTGGAGAATACCAAGATGTAATCCAGATAGACGAGAAGAAATTCATTGGTGTAGGGGTTGAATATGAAGTGCATCATCCTCGAGAAAGTGGGTGGAGCATTTGCGAGGCCAAAAGACATGACCGTGTATTCATAAGAGCCAAAAGTCGTTCTGAATGCGGTCTTGGGAATATCTTCTTCACGAATACTGATCTGGTGATAACTCATCCGAAGATCGAGCTTTGAGAACACCTTTGCTCCTCTGAGCTGCTCGAACAATTCATTGATATTGGGGAGCGGATACTTGTTCTTTATTGTCTTCTTGTTCAATGGCCGGTAATCAACGCAATGACGTTCCGTGCCATCCTTCTTCTTGACAAATAGAATACCACAGCCCCAAGGAGAAGTACTAGGCCTGATTAGACCCATACACTCTTGCTAATCGAGTTGTTTCTTCAGCTCCTTCAACTCATCAGGGGAGAGCTTTGTACGGACGCCGACATGCTGGCTCGGTACTGGGCTCGAGTTCAATGACGAATTCAACTTGACGATGCGGAGGCATGCCTGGAAGCTCTTCAGGGAAAACATCTTCATACTCATTAACCACCGGAATCTGAGAGATGGCATTAATCTCGCCCTTGTCATTGAGAGAGAATAGCCTGATTGTGTTATCTCGAGAGGCGAAGATAATCACATCTTCGTCAGGATGAGTAAGCTTGACTTCCTAATTTGCACAATCATTGTTTGCATCATGCTTGGAAAGGCAATCCCTCCCAAGAATAAGATCAATGTCGGAGTTACCGAGAATAACCAGAGAAACCAGGAAGCGGTAATCACCCATATAAATAGATATATCCGGAGCATACACACTAGAATGCATTCGTTTTCCCAGAGAAATAACTGATAGCTCCCTTGGCAAATTTTTGGTGACAACATTATGCTTTGTTGCAAAAGGATGAGACATGAAAGAGCATGATGCACCCGAATCAAACAAAACTTTAGCAGGTTTAAGATTGACTGGAAGGTTACCAAGTATCACATCTGAAGAATTCTCTGCTTGAGCTGCATTCATCAGATTCACTCTTGCTTGCTTGGGATTGAGCTTGACAATAGCAGTGCTGACAGGTGGAGGAGGCGGAAGGCGCCTTGGGTTGGGACACTTGTTAGCATAGTGACCCTTCTGAGTGCACTTGTTGCAAACCACTTCTGAGAGAGGACGGTGATAAGGTGCACTTGACTTCAAAGCTTGAAAGTGATTCTTGGACTGATTGCTTGGGTTGGGTGGGTGGGAGAAACCACGGCCACTAGAGTGCTTGTTGTTGTTGTTGTTGTTGTTGTTGTTGTTGTTGGGAGGGCGGAGCACTGGAGGAGGTGGAAGCCAAAACTTCTGCTGCTTTGCAACCACTTGGGAAGAAAAGGAGGAGTTGACAGCATCTCTGATCCTCTTTTTGGAAGCTTCAACCTTGAGCTGGGCTGCCTCTTGCTTAAGGGCCATGTTATAGAATTGATCAAATTCATCCGGCTCGAACAAGGTGAGATCTAGTTGGAGTTCATCCTTTAGACCACCACGGAACTGACAAATCTTGCTCTTGGAATCTCGGATATCTTGCTTGTCATAGAGAGCGAGATTCTGGAACTTGACATTGTATTGATAGACGGACATGGTGCCCTGCTTCAGGTTGCGGAATTGCTCACGCATGCCTTCAGTGACACTAGTTGGAATGTGGTGAGAGCGGAAATCCTTGCAGAAGTCAGTCCATGAGATTTCATGTCGTTCTCTGCAATCTTTGTACTGTTGCCACCAATTAGTAGCTTGATCCTTGAGTTGGAAGGCGGCAAACTTGACATAATCCTCAGGTCTCACGTTACCGCACTCGAAATGCTTTTTGATGTCTGTTATCCAGTCTTCAGCATCTAGCGGATCCACACAGTAACTGAACGCCTTCGGTTGGTTTGCCAGGAATTGGTTGAGAGTGGGAAAGTGAGGTTGGTTGAACAAATTGCCTTGGCCTTGGTTCCCATGACCACCTTGATTTGCTTGGTTGGCTTGAACGTTCTGCATCATTTTCATAAGCATCTGGGTGTTCTAGTTTGTCGCTTGCATAATTGCTCTCCAGGCCTCAGACGGAGGAGGAGGGGAAGGAGGACGATCAGGAACTTCCTCACCCTCTGGGTTAGCATTGGGAACCTTCTTAGGAGCCATCCTGAATGAGATGACAACTATTAGCCATTAATTGAAAGAAATAAGCTGAATCAACGGCTAGAATTGCAACATAAGTCTTTACAAGAAAATCTGTACAAAATGAACGAATGTAATCCACAGTTCAATGGAACAACAATCTTCTTGAGAAGCCACTTGGGAGAACAAAAGGTAAATAAAACAACTAGGAGCAGATAGAACAAATACAAGATAGAAGCTTCGTCCCACATGTTTGTGCTGAAAGCTCATGGAACGTGTTACAAAAGGGTTTTGCAATCCCCGGATCAACATAGCCAAGGACCCTTTAAGATGCAACTCCCGATCGGAACAACGCCCATAAAATCACTTCACTCAATGTAGAACCCCGAACTCCATATCATGCATTCGTTGGAAGAATGCCTACGAACTACTAGATGAACCCACCTATTAATTTCCGAAAGTTTCCAGTTATGCAATCAGGTGTTGGGGATACAGGGGAAGCACCGCGCACTCAACTCTAATCCTACATCCAGCTGTATCCATCCTTCAACACATAACCAGTTATTTCCGGAACCGTTTACCTCGGACCTTCGAAACGCATCTGCTATACAAGCTATGGCAATACTCCCGAACTACCTCCCCTGTACTGGGTGATGTCGGGGTTATCTTGCCACCAACTGCATAGAAGAGTTTTTTTATTTCGGCCGTCTTAAGTATTCCAGAACTTCTGCGATAGATTTCTGACGACAACACCTTGGAGCTCAACTCCCTGGGACACTGCCACAACGCCTAAATGACAGGAGGCATCGAGAACAATGTTCTCGTCACAAAGACATCGGAACAATCCAAACAATACTCGCGTGATCCTAAAAAAATTTAATGAATTTTTTAGAGTAGAAGAGATAGAGTAATCGTCAGGAGTCCTCACCAGAGTGATAAAGGGATGAGGAGTAAAGAAATCCTACTCTCCGATATATATATAGGACTCAAAACATTTTCATGTGTGTGCCTAGACTCAACCATCAATGATTCGATCAATCAGTGGGGGCTCCTAGGTCGGAGAAGGCTCTGATACCAACTTGTAATGCCCAGTATGAGATTATACCTCCCACCTGTCGAGGCACAACTTAAAGGCATAATATCATACTAGAATGATCTCAAGAATGGTATCTTTGCACAACTCATGTAAAAGAGGGATGAAATTACAAAAGAGTAGTTGGCTTACACTCGCCACGTCACACAATGCATTACATAAACATTCATCATCCAAATAACATCAGAGTCCGACTACGGACGAAGATCCAAATGAAAGATACCATAAACAAATAACACAAGGTCCCGATCATCCTAGTAAGAGCCCTATTGATCCTCTGGATAAGACACATAGTATCGCTCACGTTCTTCGTCAAACTCCCAGTACAACTCTGAACCACCAGTTGTGTAGTTCTCAACGGTACCTGCATCTGGTGTGGTGTAGAATCTGTGAGCCACGAAGGACTCAGCAATCTCGTTCTCGGGTAGCAAAACTATCAAAGCCTTGGGTGTGGAACAAGGCTGAAGGGCAAGGTTGCAACTGCACTAGAACTAGCTTGAGTGTTAAGAGCGAGAAGAGCAGTGCCAACGATCGACAAAGTGATCACGAAGTGATCCTATCTAAGCACGTCAAACATAACCCCATCGTGTTCACTTCCCGAACCCCTTCGGAAAACGACCGTCGCGGTTACTCACACTGGTAGTGTATTATGAACATGGTGTCAAGTTTTCTACAACCGGATATTAACAAATTCCCATTTGCCACACAACCGCAGGCACGGCTTTCGAAAGATCAAAACCCTGCAGGGGTGTGCCAACTTAGCCCATCACAAGCTCATGATCTGCGGAGTCGCAACTCCAAGGTGGGAAGACCCGAGTATTCTGGGAATCCCGTGCTCAACATATTCTGACCAAGGTAAAACTAATCCAGCAAGACCTCCCGGCGTGCCGACACCCTGATAGTTGCCGCGCGTATCTCGTCCCAGGCCACGACCGGATGGGCGATGCTACAGGTTTTTACCAGCCGTCGAGTTTCCCCAAGGTGGCCCTGCATGACCCCTAGTTTGGACCAACACTCATGTGGAGCACTGGCCCGGGTTGTTGATTAAGAAAAGGGTTTATAACTCCCTATGCAAGTTTTAGTTATTAGGCAAATGTAAAACCAATGTTGGGCCTTGCTGGAAAAGCTTTAGCACTAAGCGGGGTATCGAGGGGGGCCCATAAACCCCAACCGTGTTAGGGACGCAAAATCAAGGAACATAACACCAGTTTAAGTGGTTCCTAGGGAGGCATGAGTGGAACAAAACACCAAGCAAAGGCTTTGCCTTCCACCCATTGCCAAGTATATAGATGATTTAGTTTAACACTTTATATATTGTGATATCCCAAAATACTTCAACATGAAGCAAGAATCTTCGAATCTTCTCCTGCAACTAACAATGCTATAAGAGGTGATGAGCGAAGCTTACGTATCCAATGAAAGGTTTGCTAGGTTGGTTGGTTAGAGAGGTTCATGGCAACAAATAGGAGGCTGACAAACAGACATAGGCATCGAGGCAATAAACTAATGAGCGAGACATCTAGCATAGGCAAAGATAGTAATGATATCTGGGTCAGGTCATCTTGCCTGTTGAATCCGCGGAGGGAACGTAACCTTGCTCCTCACACTCAACCTTGGTAGAAACCTCGTACTCCGTATCGTCACCAGGCTCTAACCAAACACAACAATGCAACAACGGAACAAAATCAATCCACATCCAGTGCTCAACCATATGATGCATGAACATGAAGCATGTGAACATGAAAAGACATGATGCATGGCCTAGGGGTCACAAGAGTGCAATATCATCACAACAAAGCAAGAACAACCACACACTTGAAACAAGTAAAGGAACAACTTAACAATCCCATGTAGTTTTCCAAACAAGCAACCAACATGTTTTAAAGAGGTTGGTTAACATGGCAAGGGTGCAACTAACATACCAGCAACATGCTAGCACATTTAAATGGTCTGGAAATAAATACAACAATATCCAGAAACTCACATATTCATTTATTTGCATTTGGGACAGATTTGAAAAATTTATGTGATTGAGTTGTCAAACAAGCTAAACAAGAGCACCAAAATATTCTACACATTTTTCTACCCCAAATGCATATAAAGTTTGTCAAATTTGGAGTTGTACATCTTTAGTTATGATTTTTACAAGTTTAAGCATATTTAAAATAAGTTTAAATTCAAACAACATTTTGAATGTTTTTAAACATGGCAACAAGTGACATATTCGTAATCTACATAAAATCCTAAGCACTTTTCATATAGGGCTCATATTCATCTGAAACATAAATATGGAGATATTAATTAAACAAGAAAAACAGAAAAGAAAAAGAAAAACAGAAAACAGGCGCCAGGGTCTAAAGTGACCCAGGATCAGCTAGCCACGCCCGCTGACAAGGGGGCCTGGCCAGGGTGAGCTGGCGACGCGGGTGCGAGCGGGGGCTGGAATGGAGATGAGAGGCTGGCAGGTGGGGCCCTGCTGTCAGCCTCACACAAAAATGAAAAAGGGGCGAATATCCACTGCGCCCGCGGGGAATCGAACCCACGCCCTACTGCTGAAACTGACGGATACAAACCACTGCGCTATTGAATCGTTCTCGACAGATAGAAGGTAGCATCTTTGAAGAATAAACAGCACATGCAGAACAGGGGAGGTGCTGGCCGTCGTCGGAGCTGCTCGTCGGAGCCGCTCCGGCGACCAATTGGCATGACGGAGGGGTGCGAGAGACTCCTTGAGGAGTTCCGCATCCAATCCGCACACTAGCTGCACCTACGGGGCACTGCATCACCGGCGGCGAGCAACTACAGCACAGCGGCGACGGAACGACGGGGAGGCGATGCAAGGCTCTAGGCGGCACGACAACTGCAGAGGGAGAACCTACGCATCTAGGCGAAGCGAACGGGCAGCACGGCAAGAGCAAGAGGGGTCAGAACACTCGCCGGCGACGAGGTCCGACGGCGACGTGAGCAGGCACATGAGGAACTAGGGCCTAGAGCATGCGCATAAAGGGGAAAAGGGAACGGGGAGAGAGAGGAGCTCACCACGAGCACGACGGTGTGCTCGGCTGGCCCTGGCGTGGACGGAGTCGACGACGACGCGCCTCGAACACCTACGGCCACCTTAGAGGAAGAAGAGGAAGAAGAGCTCGACGGAGAGGCGCTCGGGTCCACGTAGTTGACGTAGAGGAAGAAGACAACGTCGAGGAAGCATGTGGACAGCTTTGGCGAGACTGAAGACGACGCAGAGCTCACCGGCGACGAGTGGCTGCTCTCAGATGCGCTTGGGGGTCGATGTGGGCGGCGGATCTGGAGGATCTCAGCTCTCCAGACGACGAGAGGGGAAAGAGGAGACGTAGAGAGGAGTGGAGGACATGATTTGGGTTTAAAAGAGGGGCTCGGCGCATGGCCTCGACGTCCGTGAATTGACGACACGATGGTGAGCGCGGCGCTGCTCTGCTTTTCTGACGGAGGAAGATGGAGGCGCGGGGATGTACCACAGATAGGTGGGGCCACGCGTTCGGATTGCCCACGGTGCGACTGCGAGCGCTGAGGCTGGGCCTGCGTTGGAGTTGGGCTGCGCGCGGTGGAGAAGCTCGGCCTGGGGGAGAGAGAGAGAAGGAGGAGGCCCAGGTTGTTCTGTGTTGGCTGCTGCCTCTTCTTTTTCTTTATTTCTTCATGCAAAAAAAGAAAAGAATGCACAGGAATAAAGAAGAAGAATTTGGGGAAAAGAAAAATATCTCCATGCTCAGTGAATTATGCCCTATTTAAATAAATTGACTTGTACATTTTTAGAGGCAGAAAAATAAAAGGAGTTTGAATATGGATCAAACTCTTGATATTTTAAAACCCAACCAAATCATTTTCAAATAGGTTGATATTTGGTGGAGTGGATGTTCACATGGTGCAAGATTTAAAGGAGGAGAAAGAATCACTATGGCACTAGCTAGGTGACTTGCACAATAGAGCAAAGAAGAGGCCAGAAAGAAAGAAGGAGAAGAATAAGAAGAAGAAGAAGAAGAAGAAGAAGAAGAAGAAGAAGAGAGAAAGGGGGGGGGGGTAGGGTTTAGCTAGAACCCACACACAACAATATCACAAGGTATCACACATGCACAAAATAAAGTAAACTATGATGCCATGATGATATGATGATGAGCAATGCAAGGATGCAAAAATAATAAAAGATATGGCAATGCAAATAAAATAAATGGCAAGAACCCCCAAGGATAATGACAAGGATCAAAGAGGAAGCTTTATTGCCATTATAGAAAAGTGTCACATTTGGGGCATTACAGAGGGGTCCGAAACCAACCCTAACTCTTGTTTCCCCACACATACGGACTCTAAAACAACGTATACTCAACTATTTTGAAATTACATGGGTCTAGCCCAATAATAAGGTGACGCATCACCCATAATAGCCTCTGGACGAAATTTATGAAGCGGCAGCTTGTATAATTCGTCCAAGGCTTCACGCACTCTTTATGGTGGCTTCAAAGTCAAAAAATCGTCACTTGTAACTCTGTTCTTGTTCCCCTAGTGCATGCCATCATCTCCATGCTTGATCTTGCTCCAATGATCATCCTTCTTGTCCAAGCTAGGCCCTTCATTTGTAAGCAAGACAAATTTATCCAATTTAGGCAGCATCATATTCTCATGAACATTAGAATTATTACCAAGAAATGAAAGTACCTGGTAATTTAATTGGCGTGCGCGAGCTCTAGAAATTGGTTATGTATGTGTATCAGTAGGGGCTGTGGGTGTAACTTTGTTAGTGATGTCCTCATCAATTCCCCACAAAAGTAGCCCCAAGTTTTTTTGTTATTTGTTGATTTGGTGAAGTTTTGTTGGATTTGATCCATGGATTTTCTTTGCTACGAATGTATCTAGCTTTTCCCCTTCTTCTCCCCAAAGTTCACACACAAATTCGGCCAATTTTGACCAATTTGGCCACCGTTTCCTCGAACCCTAACAGTTTTGCCCGAGCCCGAAATCGCCCAGGCACTGGACGTCCTCCAGCCTACCGGACGTCCGACGACAAGACAACCGGCAACCCACCAGACGTCCAATGAACCCTGATGAAACTGTACTTCCTTAGTTTTCGTTCCACCATCCACACACGCTTACCCATTTCCACTTCCACATATACCCTACCACCACCACCATTGCTTAACCGTCATCAATACGATTTTATCTCATTTTGTCTTGGATCATAGGATTTGTGGTTTACCCGTTTCCTTATGTGTTTTGGCTATCTTGGAATGGAACGACATTCACAAGACCACTTCCCAACCTCGACAGGGAAGGTAACATCGATGACACCTTGTATACTCAACCTTGCATTTGCATTGATAACCCCTCATCAAGCACTTTGCGTAGCTTTCCCTTCGAGACTAGCCATTCGAGTATTGCCGGGCAATAACACTTGTGAACATTAGTTTTCTTCGAGCCACAACATATCATACTAGAAGTCATCGTGGTATCCTATCACCATCTCTTGTGTGACAAGGTTACCATAGCATAAACGCAATTGCTATATCGGTTCCAAAAGCATCGCATAATTACTCTAGCAAAAGAGCTCAAAGACAAAGAGCCAATCAAGCTTGTAAGAAAAAGTAAAAGATAAGCAAAGAGCTTTTAAGCAAGAACCATAGCATCGCATCCAAACATATCATATCATATGGTATCATACTTGATCATCTTGGATCATCGCATAGAAACAACAAACATATAGCATATTTGGGATAGAAATCATTGCATTTTTGCCTTGTAGGTCATGCACAAGTCTCATCCACCTATTGTGCAATCATGCTAGCGTCTCCTAGTGGTGTGCAAATAGAGGATTTCCCGCTCACCCTTGGTTTTCACGACCCCATTTATCTATTTGCGCATGTGTTTCCGTGTATCATTATAGCTATCGGTCTTCTTGTTGTCTTGGCAAATTGCGAATCATTTTCAACATCATTGAGTCTTATTAACGATTGCATACTTTGGTCCTCCATCCTAACCAAGCTCCACCGAAAGCTTTATTTGTGTAGGTGTGAGAGATCGATAAGATACGGTACCAATTGTGGTATTTCCGGGTTATACTATTAAGTGATCATTGATCCATCTTCAACTTCGGTCAAGGTACATTTGGTATAGTTCTTCCTTTCTCCAACTCACACATTCTTGCTTGCAATGATGGATAGGCCAAGTACATCTACGAACCCGCTACTCGACAACCCTCAAGAATCGAACAACTACGTCACCAAACTACATCAATTTGGTGTTCAACGAGCTCTACATCAAGAGAATGAAGCTATGCAAGAGCGCATTGAGCAAGTTGCCGCCGACGCGCGACATTCGAAGCACGCACAAGAGAGCAATTCGATATCAACAACACCAACATGTCTACTAAATTCGATGAGCTACATACTTTGATAGCCAACAGACACTCTTCACCAACCGCTCAAGTCGTCATACCGACTACACTTACGGCTCAAGTACACCTACATCGAACACTCTTCGTCAAGTCGCGCGTCTAGCTCGACATGACAACCGGAATCCACTCCATGACAAGAGTTCACAAGAGCTATTTCAAGAGCAAGAAAGTCGACATCTTCAAACAAAGCTACACTTGAGCAAGCAGAAGCAAGGCAGCGACTACGCCAAAAAGAAGAAGAACGAGCGCGCCAACATCAAGAAGAGCGAGCGTGTCACCACCAAGAAGAGCAAGATGTTGAGGCACAACGTCAAGTACAAAAACGGCTAGAAGCTCAAGCTCTTGAGGTGCAACGTGCCCTACGTGACTCACATTGTGTTGCAACTCGCAACCAACACATTCGTCAAGAAGATGAAGCACTTCGAGATCAGATGCACGAAAGGCATTATCAAGCATGAATGGAACATGAAGTTCCTCCTCAAGCGCGATAAGGGCAACAAGCTCAACAAGAACCACAAGCTCGGCAAGAACAACATGATAATGAACATCGACCACGCCAAGAGAAACATGCAGTTGACAATCCTCCAAATCAAGAACTCCCTTACAATAAGCAAGCAAACAATGAAGAACATCGCAATGGCTAGCTGAAGTTCACCATACCAAAGTTCTCCGGAAGCATTGATCCCGAAGACTAACTCTCATGGGCATTGAAGGTTGGCAAGATATTTCGCCTCCACAACTTCGATGAAGAAAAGAAGATCGCAATGGCATCCCTTGAGTTCCGAGACTATGTTCTCATTTGGTGGGAGCAAGTCATCGAAAGAAGAGAAGCAAAAGGCGAACCACCTATCACTACTTGGAGCATGTCATGAGAGCATGTTTCGTGCCAACACACTACAACCATGACTTGTTCAAAAAGTTGAAACTCCTCAAGCAAGGAACCAAGCCCGTTGAAGAGTACTACAAGGAAATGGAGATTGCCATGATAAGAGCCAACATCACGGACGTTGAAGAACAAATGATGGCGAGATTCTTGAATGGACTCAACTACCCTATCAAGAAGATTGTGGACTTCCAACCATACACGAATCTCCTAGAGCTAGTACACCAAGCAACCAAAGCGGAGCGATAAGTACTACAAGACTACAAGTACTCCAAGTTCACCTCCAAGCACTATGGCTCCTACAACCAAGCTTCAACGACTTCGACACCTCCCACCTCTACAAAACCATCTAGAAGCTTAGGTGACAAGTTAAGTTACAAGAATTCGACTACATCAAGTCGTCCCCCTTCCACAACAACATCAAGCCAAGAGCTCCATCATCTACAAATCCAACCGAGGATACCTCCAAGACAAGCTCCATCAAGTGCTTCAAATGCCAAGGATGAGGCCACAAGTCAATTGAGTGCAAGACCATTCGAATCATGATCATCAATGAAGACGGATCCTATGACTAAATGAGCGATGACGAGACGGAAGACCTTGAACATGTAGCTATGCATCGCCAAGTGAATGAAGATGAAGACCATCAAGTGTTTTCCGACAATGACTCGAGTCCCATTCTCGTTGTCTCCAAGGTCTTGACACTTCAACAACATCAAGATGAAGATCAACGATGTCAAATCTTGCACACCAAGGCCGACATCAATAGACGTTCCGTCAAGGTTATCATTGATGGAGGAAGTTGTCATAACTTAGCAAGTGAAGAGCTATGCGACAAGCTACAATTGGTCAAGACGAATCACCCTCACCTCTACAAGGTCCAATGGCTTAGCGATGTCGGAACAAGTCGAGTCGAGCACACCGTGCAAGTATCTTTCAAGATAGGCGCCTACGAGGATACACTAGAGTGTGATGTGGTCCCTATGTCAGTTTGCCACCTTCTACTCGGACGACCACGGCAATATGATCGCGGAGTCACCCACAACGGACGAACCAACTATTACAGCTTCAAGATGAAGGGCAAAGAGTTCGTGCTACGTCCAATGTCGCCAATTCAAGTGGTCGCCGACGAACGAGTATCTACCAACCATCGTGGAGAGAATTGTGAGAGAATGAACCACCAAAAGGAGAGTGAGAGCCACAAGCCAAATTCGAGCGCCTCCATGTTGAGCGATAAGAAACAACTAGTGTTATTTTCCACCAAAATTGAGATGAGAGAAGTGTGTGAGAACCCATCAAACATCTTTCACCTCGTGCTTCTATGCAAAGGGGAAGCAAAACCTATTGACACTTCACCACCTCTACCTTTAGTGTTGTCTCAATTGTTGCAGGACTTCCAAGATGTCTTTCTAGAAGAACTACCTCCAGGACTACCTCCTCTTCACGGCATCGAGCACCGCATCGACCTCATCCCCAGAGCACCTCTTCCTAACAAGGCACCATACCATGTCAACCCTGAAGAGACCAAGGAGATCCGACGAGTCCAACAACTCATCGACAACGGACACGTTCGTGAGAGCATGAGCCCTTGCGCCGTTTCGGTAATCCTTGTCCCCAAGAAAGATGGTACTTACTGCATGTGTTTGGATTGCCGTCCAATGAATGCTATCACGGTTAGATATCGTCACCCAATACCGCACATAAATGATATGCTTGATGAACTTAGCGGAGCCACAATCTTTTCCAAGATAGACCTCAAAAGTGGCTATTTCCAAATCCGCATACAAGAGGGTGATGAGTGGAAAACTGCCTTCAAAACGAAGTTCGGGTTATATGAATGGCTTGTTATGCATATGGGTCCATGCGAGGCACCCGAAACATTTATGCGAATGATGCACTTTGTTCTTAGGCCATACATCGGAGTCTTTGTAGTAGTCTACTTCGATGACATCCTCGTTTTTAGCAAATCTCTCAAAGACCATGTGACTCATCTTAGTACCATTTTGCAAACCCTCCGCAAGGAAAAACTTTATGCCAATATGGAAAAGTGCAAATTCGGTGTAGACAAACTTGTGTTCTTAGGATTTTTTGTGTCATCCAAAGGTGTGCATGTAGACGAGACTAAAATTGATGCTATTAAAACTTGGTTAACACCAACGAACTTGCATAATGTGTGTAGCATCCTAGGCCTTGCCGGATTTTACCGACGCTTTGTCAAGGACATTAACATGATCGCTATGCCTTCGCCTGCTTTGAGCAAGAAGCACGCACCCTTTGTTTGGGGTCCTTCGCAAGACACCGCGTTCCATGAGCTAAAAACCTTGCTTACTCACGCACCACTTGCCTTACCAAACTTTGACAAACCATTTGAGATACATTGTGACATGAGAGGTATCGGCACAGGAGGCGTGTTAAAGCAAGAAAAGCGCCCGATTGCGTATTTTAGTGAAAAACTATCCGGAGCTCAACTTAACTACCCAATATATGATAAAGAGCTCTATGCCTTAGTGAAAGTTTTGTGTGTTTGGGAACACTATCTCCGACCTCATGAATTCATTCTTCACATGGACCATGAGACACTTAAGTGTCTTAAGGGTCAAACTAAGTTGAGCAACCGTCATGCTAAGTTGAGTGAGTTCATAGAGTCTTTTCCCTATGTCATGAAGTACATCAAATGCAAACGGAATGTCGTGGCGGATGCGCTTTCCCACAAATGCATGCTTGTTACCCAACTTGAATTGAATGTTATTGGCTTTGAGCACATAAAACACTTGTATGAGCATGATTGAGGGAGTCCTGGATTGAGGGGTCCTCATGTGGCCGGATAAGTCGTGGTGGGCCGGACTGGTGGGCCGTGAAGATCATTGCTGAAGATCGTCTCTCGTATCCAGATAAGACTCCTGTGTGCGTATAATGGCAGGTTTTAGGTTCAGGTGTAATCTTTCCTTCCTCTGCAAGATGGTTATGTACAAACCCTAGGTCCCTCCAGTGCATATATAAAATGGAGGGTTTAGTCCATAGAGGCTAGTGAACAAAAGAATCATAGGCTAGACTTCTAGGGTTTAGCCATTACGATCTCGAGGTAGATCAAATCTTGTAATCATATTTATCAATATCAATCTAGAAGGAAGTAGGGTACTACCACGTTCGAGAGGGCCTGAACCTGGGTAAACATCGTGTCCCGAGTCTCCTGTTACCAACGATCCTCAGCCGCATAGTTCGGGACCCCCTAACCGAGATCCGCCGGTTTTGACACCGACATTGGTGCTTTCATTGAGAGTTCCACTATGTCGTCAACCGAAGGACTGATGGATCACTTCGTCAACAACGATGGCGCTACCGCCGAGGGGACTTTTCCTCCCGGCCAACTTTTCGTGTTTGTTGGCTTCACGCTCCATGCCAACATGGAAGGCCGCCTTGAGAAACTTGAGAGTTACGCCCCTGTCCATCGAGTCAGGTTTGGAAGCTTGAACTACGTTGCTGATATCCGCGGAGACTTGATCTTTGACGGATTCGAGCCCACGGCGATCGCTCCCTGCCACTACGATGAACATGACCTAAATCTATCATCGAATCACCTCCAGGGGATAGCACCTGTAACCGCTCTGGCCCTAGATCCGGAGCATATCTCGCCACCCGAGGATTTGAAGCTCAACCCCGCCATGGAAGCCGCAAACTCAATGGTGCTAGAGCCGCACACAGACCCAACCTTGAGCGGGATCTGTTTTACTAGAACTTCGGACTCGTCTCCGGATACATGTTCCGAACCATGTCCATCTGCGTCCTTCGAGCTTGATCAGGCGTCTATTGTCGAATTCAGCTCCGCAGATATCTTCCGGCACTCACCTTTAGGCGATGTGCTAAACTCGTTAAAATACCTCTCCTTAGCTTGGGACACACAACCAAATTGTATCCGGTTTGAACTGGAGGCTGATGATGGAGAATTTCGCTTCCCACCCACCACCCACTTGGTAGCCACTGTCGAAGATCTAACCGGTCGACTTGACTACGCTTCCGAAGACTTCGAAGGGATGGACCTCGAAGCCGAAGCAGATCTAGACCAAAACCCACCAATAACTATGCGATGGACGGCTATGTCCTCATACGACATGTATATGGTGGAAACACCTAAGGAGAAGGAGGGCGACGGCGATAATGATCCCACAAAGGATAAGCCTATCCATGAACCTACCAAGTGTCGGCGTCCGAAGCGCCAAACTAAACCCCGTGAAGGGAAAGATAGCAACACTGTCAATAACAACGACAATTCTACGGACCAAGCCGATGACCCCGCAGAGCCAGCGATGGAGCAGGATGAGCGAGAGGACGACAAACACAGTCCAAAACCGCTGTCTGATCACAGCGATGTCGAAGACAACAATTATGAACCTATCTCCGAAGAGGATGTTAGCCTGGGCGACAATGAATACATCATCCCAGAAGATCCCTTAGAACAACAGCGCTTCCGTCGGAGACTTATTGCCACCGCAAGGAGCCTGAAAAAGCAGCATCGGCGGCTTCGAGCCCCACAGGATACGCTCAACGATAGATGGAACGAAGTGCTAGCCGCTGAGCAAAAATATGGTTGCAATCGCCAAACAAAGGGCTATCTTAAGCATAAACTGCTACCAGAATTCTACGACGAGGCTACTGCGCCTATACCCCCAAAGAACAACACCGCCGATAAGCCGGACCGACCACCTCGCGGACGGGACAGAGTGGCTAGCAACGGTGTACACAACCCCGCACCCCCACCCTGTAAAGGAAAGGAGGATGTGGCTCAGGGCCCGAAACACGATCTACCTGAGGACTAGGACAAAAAGGCTGGCAAGACCGGATCCATCTACGGATCCAGGGACCGTGCTCTCGCAAGAGACAGTGGCTATCAAGCCAAATATGCCGGTCATATACTAGTTCGGGGTCAATACCGAACATCACAACCATCGGACATACGCCATGACATAGAAAAATACATGGGTGCCGCATACCCTATGTGCTTCACCGATAAGGTGCTGGATCATGAATTTCCAAAAGGGTTTAAAGCCGTGAATATCGAGGCGTACGATGGAACGATGGATCCTACTGTCTGGATAGAAGACTTTATTCTTCACATCCACATGGCCCGTGGAGATGATCTCCACGCTATCAAATACTTACCCCTCAAGCTGAAAGGACCAGCTCGGCACTGGCTGAATAGCCTTCCAGAAAATTCCATTAGAAGTTGGGAAGAGCTTGAGGATGCTTTTCGGGCCAATTTTCAAGGGACCTATGTCCGGCCCCTGGATGCTGACAATCTAAGTCACATAATCCAACAACCCGGGGAGTCAACCCACAAGCTCTGGAATCGGTGTGTCACTAAGAAGAACCAGATCGTCGACTGTCCGGATGCCGAAGCCTTAGCGGCCTTCAAACACAGTGTCCGGGACAAATGGCTAGCTAGACACCTCGGCCAGGAAAAGCCGAGGACAATGGCAGCCCTAACTACACTCATGACCCGCTTTTGCGTGGGCGAGGACAGCTGGTTAGCTCATAGCAGCACCAATGACCCTGGCACATCCGAAGTCCAGGATGGCAATGGAAAGCCACGACGTAACAAAAACAAACGTCGAAATAATGCTGGAAGCCCACATGATACATCGGTAAACGCCGGATCAGTGGCTCCAGACCCGGTCAACGGAAGAAGCCATTTAAAGGCAACAAAGATGGTCCATCTAGGTTGGACAAAATATTAGATAGACACTGCCAGATCCATGGCACCCCAGATAAGCCTGCGAACCATACCAACCATAATTGTTGGGTCTTTGAGCAAGTCGGAAATTTCCTGGCCGAGGGAAAGGGTCCTCAGAGCGACGACGAGGATGAACCTCGCCAGCCGAACACAGGGGGACATAAGAAATTTCCACCGGAGATCAAAACAGTGAACATGATCTATGCCACTCATATCCTAAAGAGAGAGCGCAAGCGCACACTCCGAGATGTCTACGCCGTTGAGCCTATTGCCCTCAAATTCAACCCATGGTCAGCCTGTCCGATCACCTTTGATCGCAGGGATCATTCGAGTAGTATCCATCATAGGGGTTTTGCTGCCCTAGTGCTCGATCCGATAATCGATGGATACCATCTCACTCGAGACCTTAAGGACAGCGGCAGCAGTCTCAATCGGATATATCAGGACACTGTTCGCAAGATGGGGATAAACCCATCAAGAATGAAGCCAAGCAGCATGACCTTTAAAGGAGTGATATCGGGCGTAGAAGCCCGTTGCATGGGCTCTTTAACATTGGAGGTCGTATTCGGCTCTCTCGATAACTTTTGAAGCGAAGAGCTAATCTTTGACATAGCTCCGTTCCAAAGTGGCTATAATGCACTACTCGGAAGAACGGCCTTCACCTACATTAATGTTGTCCTGCATTATGCTTCACTACTGGAATCTGGGTTTTTGCCATCAGCCAGCTCTTTGCCATCTGCCAGCTGATGGCAAAGAACTTCTTTGCCATCTGCTTATAAAAAACAGATGGCAAAGAACTGACAGATGGCAAAGAACATGGTTGCCATCAGCCAATTCTTTGCCATCTGCCAGCAGATGGCAAACAATCTTTGCCATCTGCCAGCAGATGGCAAAGAGGTAGCCAACTCCTGTTGCCGTTAAGTGGGTAACGGCGTACCAGCCCCACCTCTTTGCCATGGCAAAGAGATGGTTTTTTTTTCAGGTAAAAAAACAAAAAAGAGATAATATATCGTGCACACACAAATCCTTTACTAGTACACTCATAAATCACTAATTTAACAAGGAAACTAGCCTAATCCTCCCAAAAAAAAGAAAACTAGCCTATATTTGTTTGGATTAAAGCCCTTGCATGTGCCAAATTTTTGGTAAAACTACTAGGCCTCCATTTGGTTTTTGAACAACTAAGTTGCTGTTCATTTGGATCTTAGATTGCTAGTTATTGGTTAGATTCTAATTTGGTTGTAATGTTGAGCTCATAAAGAAGATGCATAAAACTTATATTTTCATAATAAAGAAAACTTAATTAACTATAATAAAAAATGAAATGAACATGCAAGACCATGTAATTACATGGGCGCCCTCGGGCTGGTCAGGGGGGCGAACCAATTTTCTTTTTTGAAATTGGCGAACGAAAGTTTTGGCGTCGATCCGACCGCCAAATCACACCCGCGAGCCAATATTTTGGCATGGGCGCGCTCGGGCTGGTCAGACCATCGCCCCATCGAACCCCCCCCATCGAACCAGACCACCCATGGCCGTCGCTGAAGCTCGCCGCCCCCGTCGCCGGACCTCCCCCGCCCCCGTCGGCGGCCCTCCCCCGCCCCCGTCGACGGCCCTCCCCCGCCCCCGTGGCCGGCCCTCCCCCGCCCCGTCGCCGGCCGTCCAGTGCCCCGTCGCCGACCGTCCACCGCCCTCCCCGTCGCCGGTCATTCCAGGTGCCTTTCCTTCCC
>LR738711.1:497212286-497222578 GCA_902687465.1 Secale cereale | reverse complement strand
CCCCCGCCCCGTCGCCGGCCGTCCCCCGCCCCGTCGCCGGCCGTCCACCGCCCGCCCCGTCGCCGGTCATTCCAGGTGCCTTTCCTCCCCCTCTGATGCATAGGTACAGCCAGTGGCGGATCTAGTTCATGTGATATGAGCTTCAATGTTTAAGCCAGTGGCCTTTCCTCCCCCTTCAGAGCTTCAGTTAACATATACCCGAAACAAAAGACACAAATCATACATTAGCTTATACTATCCGCCAGCACTTCTATTGACAGAAATCATGACATGCTCAACCTGAAAGCTAAACTTCCTATATGTTTCCGAACTCAGCTGGCAGAAGAAGGCTTATAAAATACTTAGCAGAAACAAATGCTCTATGCTCTATCCAACATCATAAAAAGCTCAAGAGCAGCATGTACGAACCATTTCCGATGCCCAAATAGGGCACCTTCATCAAATTGAGTAAATCAAATTAATTACCTCTATATACATGACCCTCTGTGACACCTGACACGTCGACGGAGAGGACTCCTGGGGTGCGGTGGCTGGCATAACTCGGTCTAGTCCTTATATGCCACAAAAACAATTATTTAGCAATAATAGTAAGCAAGGGGAGCATCCGAACCAAATTGCAGTATTGCAAAATTCTTATAAACAGATCGATTATGTCTGCACACAGCCGGTAGAGATCTATCCATATGCACATTTTAAAAAAACTGTAGGATTGTAGGCAGGACAAAATAATCTGCATGTACTTTGAATCTTCACTCAACTTTACATGTTTGGACAATGAGAGGACGTTGCTACTTGGGAGGCTTTCGTGCCTGTTCTTTGAATCTTCACGAAACTTCGCAAGTTTGGGTAATCCGCACCTTATAATTGCAGCAAGACACAAAGGATGCTCCTCACAAGGAGTATTCTCAGATTCAATTTGAATGGAGAAAAAGCTTTCGTCCTGGGTGGATTAGAGGTAGGAGGGATTCCATGTTGGTGGTAGAGGAGCCAGCACCGCGTTAGTATAGGAGGCGTCTGCTTAAGGAAAAGGAGGGGCATGGAATAGATTCCGGTACTGTGGCTCACGGGAGGGGTTGATGATGCAGCGATGAAGGGCGTGAGACAAACAGCCATACAGGAACTTACGGAGGGTAGCAGTTGTACATGAAACATTATTTGGACGGAGCAGCGCTGCAGCTATTTAGGTAGGGAAGGAGTCCTAGAGGAAAGGACGTCTTTCCATTGCCATTGGTGCATAACCGGATGTTTTTTTTTCTTGAGGATTAACGGAGCCTTGGTTGGTGCTTCCAAATATAAGATGTTCCTTTATTTCCTTTGTGACATACGTGATGTTTTGTTTGGAGGAGTCCTTATCATGTACTCTACGTTATTATGATTGCTTATACGTGACAGGTCTTTTGTTTACTTGGCATGTGATAGAAATTTCTCATACACAATATTTGTATGTAACGTTAGATCTTTAAATCTCAACCGTCTATATCTAACATTAACGGTTGAGGTAATTTAATCTGTGTGGACGAACGTGGTGGCTTATTTGTCTTCTGTATTATGTATATAATAGATTGTAGCAAATGTGTTATCCAAAGAGAATTGGTAACAGACAGCAAACCAGTATGTTTCTACTGGTTACATATTCCATGATATGTCGACATTCTTGTGCATACCATTTTGGTAAGCATAGACGTTCCTCTTCATCCGAAAACCAGTATCACTATAGTTTTTCTTTTCTTTCTAAGAGCAACAAAAAAGGTAAACATTTAATTGTCATTTGCTATAACACCAGTTACCCATTTTTATGTTTTATGAAGAACAAATGATGGACTCCTTGGATCAGATTTATTAAGAACACAAACCATTCAGGTCCTTAATTAAACCTGTCACTATTATGAAGAACAAATGATGGACTACTTCAAAGATACAAAGCCTAACAAGACATTGTAATTTCAATTATGAAATATTTCCATTATGATATATTTTATTCTTTAAAATAAATACAAAGCCTAACAAGACATTGTAATTTCAATTGTTTCAATTATAATGTATGTTTCTACCTTGTTAATATATTTCTATCTTTGTGAATTGTAAATATTGTATGTTTCTACCATCTTAATGTATACATATATCATTATTTTTAAAGATGGCCGGGCGCGGCAACGCGCGCCTTTATGTTCTAGTATATGTGAATTATGAGTTAGGTCCTATATTTTCCAATTATGTTATGAAAAACATCATATATATTTGCGTTGATCGGGTGGATTTAAATGTGCAGTTGTTTCATCGCTGTGAGGGTCTGGTGTTCAACGACCTCCCCGTGTGTTCGACGAGCTCCGCCCCTGCATTCGTGGGTGAGCATAAATGACATCTCCTCCTCTCCCCCTTCATTTGCTAGCTATAGGTGTATTCAATCATCAGTATGCGTGACCACTATGCGTCTCCCGTTCGAAAGGGTTACATCTATAAATATGCATTCATTTGCATATTTATAACCGTAATTCTTTCAAATTGTCCAACGTTATCCATGGACAGCCCGAGTATGTGTAGATTGGGTTCGTTTTCCCATATGCTCTGCTCCGGATCCGATGCAGAATTTCGTCAGTGCCTCTTTGTTGTTCTTCGGGTACACATCCTCTCTGCTTATTGCCGAGACGTGTATCAGGAGAACAGCGGGGAGGTGCTGCCGAAATTTTGTGCCGGATCCAGAGCAGAGCATGGGAAAACGAACCCAATCTGCACATACCCGGGTGGGATTAGGACCTATCTTTACCTATTAGCGTCTAGGTTGCATGGACGTAATAAAACTGAGAAACTCTATTTACTGATGAATATGGTTTGCTGAATTATGTATGTATTTCTTGTGTGTCCAGTAGCTAGGCGAAATGAGTGATCGTGCGTGGATGTACACCGGTCACCCTAGTCAGAAAGATATGACCTCTGAATGGATGACAAAAACCAAGGGGTTTATCAGAGCCGCATTTGCAAATGGACAGGAAACAACCTGGTGCCCCTGTGTCGTGTGCGACAACTATCGTAAGATGTCAGAGTTTGAAATGATCAAACACCTGCAGAAGTCGGGTTTTACGCCCGGTTATACGATGTGGACATTTCATGGTGACTCTGCCCAACGTTCCAGAGCTGAGGAGGGCCGTCGTCGCACGGACGAGCATGGTACCGGGATGGAAGACATGGTGCAAGACTTTGATGATGCTCGGGATTCGGACGATGAGATGGAGGAATCTGCAAAGGCCTTCAATGATATGTTGGAGTCTTCGAAGCGTCCTCTCCACGAGCACACCGAGCTTTGTCTGCTGGATGCCATCACACAAGTAATGGCTCTGAAGGCTCAATTCAACTTGGGCAGAGAATGCTATGATGCGATGGTGACACTATTTGGACGCTTTCTACCCAAAGGCCATATAATGCCTGCAAACCTGTACCAGTCGGACAAAATCCTCCGTGTACTTAAGATGCCCTATGAGAAGATAGATGCCTGTGAGAATGGATGTGCCTTATTTAGGCTCCAGTATGCGGACTTGAACTATTGTCCCATTTGCAAGTCTTCCAGGTATGTTGAGGTAGACAACGGTATGGGTGAGAAGAGTCAGACCAAAATCCCCATTAACGTTCTTCGGTATATGCCAATCATACCAAGACTTCAACGTCTATTCATGGTCGAAGAGACGGCCAGACAGATGACATGGCACAAATTGGGCAAAAGAACCGAACGGGATGAAGATGGGAATCTGATGATTGTACACACATCGGATGGTGCTGAATGGAAACACTTCGATGCATTGCATGATGAAAAAGAGGCAGATCCAAGGAATCCTCGAGTAGCCATCAGCACGGATGGGTTCAATGTGTTTGGTATGATGGCAGCCCAATACAGTTGTTGGCCTGTATTTGTCATTCCACTCAATCTCCCCCCCGGACAGATTATGCAAAGAAAGAACATTTTCCTGACGTTGATAATTCCGGGCCCCAACTATCCGGGGAAGAATATGAATGTGTACATGCAGCCGCTTAAGGATGAACTGCAAGAAGCTTGGGATAATGGGATCAAGACATACGACGCCGCTAGAAAAAAAAACTTCCTAATGCGTGTGTGGTACATGTACTCGATGCATGACTTGTTGGCGTATGCGCTATTCATTGGCTGGTGTGTGCATGGAAGGTTCCCGTGCCCCACATGCAAGGCAGCTCTTGAGTTTCGTTGGGTGCAGGCGGGTCGCAAGTTTTCTTGCTTCGACTTGCATAGACAGTTCCTGGATCCTCACCTTAAGTTCAGGAAAGACAAGAAGAACTTTATCAAAGGTAGAGATGTCAAAAACTCTGCACCACCTGCGTTGACAGGCCAACAGACCCTGGATCAGTTAAACGCTCTCGAGCCGGATCCAGAGCGGCCAGGGTATTTCAAGGGGTATAATACGGAACACGCCTGGACCCACAAGATATGCTTGTGGGAGCTGCCGTACTTCAAAGACCTCCTTTGCCCACACAACATCGACGTGATGCACACTGAAAAGAATGTCGACGAGGCCCTCTTTGGTACATTGTTCGGCATAGAGGGGAAAACGAAGGATAATCCTAAGGCCAGAGTCGATCAGGAGGCTCTATGTGATAGACCGCTACAAAACATGAAACAACCAAAAGGAAAGAAGAACTGGGCGAAGCCAAAGGCATGGTTCAATCTTGGAAGGCCGGTTATGAGGGAAATACTCCTGTGGGTGAAAAAGGAGTTGATGTTCCCCGATGGGTATGCATCGAATCTAAAGAGGGGAGCGAGCCTTGAAAAATTGAAAATATTTGGTCTCAAGAGTCATGATTGGCACATATGGCTTGAGTGGGTAATGCCGGTGATGTTGCGTGGCTTTATCCCTGAGGATGAATGGCTAGTACTGGCAGAGCTGAGCTATTTCTTCCGTGTTCTATGCGCGAAAGAATTATCGCCTGGCTTGCTAGAAGAAATGGAAGAGTTGGCGCCGGAGTTGATGTGCAAGTTGGAGAAGATCTTTCCACCTGGCTTCTTTAATCCAATGCAGCATTTCATTTTGCACCTCCCGACCGAGGCACGATTGGGGGGGCCCGTGCAGAATCGTTGGTGCTACGCAACTGAGAGGATGCAGAAGACGCTTCGAGCAAAATGTAAAAATAAACGTCGAATTGAAGCATCGATGGCCGAGGCGTTCATTACTGAGGAGGCGGCAAACTTCGTGACAGCACACTACAAAGCCAAAAATCGTCATTTGCATAATCCGAAGCCTCGGTACAATGTTGGCGACCCTAAAAAGGGTGAATCCAACCTCAGCCTATTCAAAGGGAAGCTTGCACCAGCCGGTGCTTATACTCCCTTATCGTTGGATAACGAGGAATGGCGGACCATTACGTTGTATATCTTGAACAATTAACAGAAGTGCGGCCGTACATCGAGTAAGTTCTCGGTACATTGTTTTGCAACCTCTACTTCATTTGAACTACTCTTATTCCCGGATATTTGATACAGTCGATACGTCGCCAAATTCTCGTATGGAGCGGTTATCCAAAAGGATTCCGTCGAAGAGTATGAGCTTCTGGCAATGCATGGAGGCGGCTATCCCGGTTTCATCTCTTGGTTCAAACAAACGGTAATTTCCATTAGACCATTTCATTTCTTCTTCTAATTTCTGGCTAATGCAACAATCCTTTCGTATTAAACTTGTAGGCTAGTTCAGAGTCTATGGACGCCAAATTGAGACAAGTCGCTAATGGTTTTGACTATAAGGTCCATTCATTTGACAAATACGACATCAACGGGTATCGCTTTCGTACCTATGGCAAAGAGCTATCTATGGCCGACCGAAAGTCTACAAATTGTTGTGTCTCTGCTATGGGCGAAGGAGATACCGAGTATTATGGAAGAGTTGAAGCAATTTATGAACTTTTATTCTATGATGCAAACCCACCGAATGTCGTAGTCTTTAAATGTCATTGGTTCCAGCCGAAAGAGACTAGAAGGACACATGAACATCTAGGGCTAGTCGAAATCAAACAAAGCACCCATTTGGATGTTCCCGATGTTTATATTACGGCTCAACAGGCAACCCAAGTTTTCTATCTACCGTGGGCCTGCCAAAGTAATCCAAATCTCGAAGGTTGGGATGTCGTTTATGAAGTGCCGCCACGTGTTAGACCACCTACCCCCAATGAAGAGGATTACGAACCTCACATTAATCCAGACACATATGAAGGAGAATTGTACCAAGAAACACGTCTTTCCAAAAAACATTTCAAGAACCGCTCACCTCGGAACATTCAAGTAGACAGCGACAGTCAATCCGAGCCTGAGCAGGAACAAGAAGAGCCGGAACAAGAAGAGGTTACTGCAGCGGATGACCTGTCAATGCTTGACCGATTACATACAGGAGGCCTTCCAGATGTTGATGAATTTATTGATGATGATGATGATGAGCACGTCATTACTGATAGTGATGAGGATGATGCATTTATTGACCCCGAAGCATATATAGACGATGATGATGCATTTATTAATGATGACGATGAAGATCAATATTATAGTTCATGTCAGGTATTCCATTATTATTATATACATATATATTATTAATTAGTTCAAGTTTTAACCTAGCTAGCTCAAATATGACCTATTTAACATAGGATAGCTCTGAAATGAGCTATACTTAGCATTTATTCCTCCAAAATAAATTTATATGCTTAGCTAGCTCAAAAATGACATAACAACCTTAATTAGCTCAAAAATGACCTATTTAACCTAGGATAGCTCTAAAATGAGCTATACTTAGCATTTATTCCTCTAAAATGAATTTATATACATATTATTATTCATGTCAGGTATTCATTTTTTTATGTTGTACTAATTTCATTTACTCTTTGTCATTCCAGGTGTTGACACATGGTGGGCGCGGGTCGAGAGCGCTCCGAGGCTCCTACCTCGGCGTGTGGTGGGAAGGGTAGTTCCATTCCCCCCCCATAGCCTCCGAAGAGCGCTAGATCTCAGTTTACAGAGTCCAGCGACGGTCGCTTCTTCTTCGGCCGGGAGAGGTCGGGGGGATAAGAAGAAGGAGAAGGCTGCTAGAGGTGGACGTGGCGGCGGGAGAGGTAGGAAGGCTGCTACGCCTTCCTCGCCGCCACCCCCAGCTGAGTCACTCGACCACATGACTGCTCCGTCTGAGATCGAGCCATTTGAGGTGGACCCGTCTCGGACTCCACTCCACGAGCCTCGGGCCGCCGAGCCTCGGGCCGCCGAGCCTCGGGCCGCCGAGCCTCGGGCCGTCGACGAGCCTCGGGCCGCCGAGTCTTCGCCCCATGAGACTACGGAGCTCAGGCGGGGTCACACTGAGCCGGACCCGAGCCCATGGGAGGACTGGACGGAGTCGAGTGCACATGGTCATGTTCAGGGTGCAGACTATAGTTCTGATAGCTATAGCGAGGGTGAGTTGGTTGAGGGGCGCAAAGTCTACCAGCGTGGTGGTACAAAGCTCCCGCCCACCCCGACGACCCCCGACCAGAGGTGGTTGATTGCGCCTAACGGGGAGAAGTAAGTGCATTTACTCTTGTTTAACCTTTTGCCTTGACATTTCTTCGAATATCTAATGCGTTGGCCTTGTCATACTGCAGTTCTTGGACACACTCAGACGGGGTCCGCAAGCCCAACACTGTCCTTGGTGTGATTTGTCGCCAGTGCTTTCCGGGGTGGGTCACGTTGCCCGGTGAGGGCCGGGTTCCAGAGATAGGTATGACCTGGTAGCAGTACTTGGCTGCCCCGGCCCCGCCGGAGCATAGGGTCGGCGATGTCGAGTGCGCCACGGTGGCCGACATTGTGATCGCCACATTTTGGGTAATTTCTCCTTTGCCATTTATGTTGTGTTTTCTTCTTTGATTGCATACCTTCTACATGTGTTTTCTTGTTTGATTGCGGACCTTCTAATCCGTGTTTTCTTGTTTGATTGCAGACCTTCTACAGGTGTGCTGAGGGACAGGAGGAGGTCGCGGTTCGGGTTATCGACGCCGAGTGCAGGCGCCTACTTGGAAACTTTCGGCACGAGGCTCGGACGCAGGCTGTTCGAGACTACTTAGCACAGACTGGTATTAGGAGGAGAAAAGAGAAGTGCCGGAACAAGTATCTGAGTAAGGAGAAGTACATGAAGGTAATTACCTATTCTTAAGGCCTTGTACTTAGTTTCCTTAATTTGATTCGTAGGCGTAGCGCTCAAATTTCTCTTGCTTAACTTAGGTGTCCCCGAGATGGTGTGCGGACAAGATGGACTGCTGGGAGGCGTTGGTGGATGAGTGGTGCTCTCCCCAATGGCGCGTCGCCCACAACATTGCAAAGGAGAAGCGTCTCAAAATGAAAGGCGTGCCACACCATCTAGGCAGTGTCAACCTATATGGGTACGGGAATAACTGGGTATGTGTGGTTTGCTTCATGATTCATGCAAATTCATTCTTTGTGCTAGCTTGAGTCCTTAACTAATACTCTGTTCCTCTCTTTTAGTCAAAATTCAACAAGACTCGAGTGCCAGAGCTGTTCGACCTCTATGGCATGTCCAATATGGCACCGTACAAGAAGGCCAAGGCATTCTCTGAGTCTGACCTCAAAAATGCAAATAATTTCAGCAACGTGGCCTCCCACCACAAGATGGTGCAGTACGTTAAGCAGGGGAAGGAGAGGAAAGGGCCGGACTTTAACCCGAGCCGGCCTTTTGATCCAGAGCTAGTGATGATATCTGGTGGCGGGAGGTCCCATGGCTCGTTAGCCATGGGTAATGGACTGATACGTTGTAGTAGCACTCTCCCGCAGATCAAGAAGCGCCAGACCAGCTCTGATCCTGAGATACCGTCTCGTTTACGACCAGTGGAAATCGAATTCCAGGTTTGTTATATGGACTCAGTAGCCTTTCCTCCATTACATTGTGTTTGCGACCGTCGATTATTACAATGCTAACGAGTGGTGTTGCAGGCTGCTATTGAGGCAGAGAGAGCGAAGACCCAGTCTGCTTTTGAGGAGAGGGACCGGCAGTTGGCGGAGAGGGACCGGCAGTCGACGGAGAGGGAGAGGGAGAATGAGGAGAGGACGGCTAGGCTGTTGGAGGAGGAGAGGAACCAGAACGACTCGGCTAACCGGGCCATGTACGATCTCTTCGTGGTAAGTTTCTTCTGCATATTAGCTAAATCATGCACACAATGTTCCTTTCATTAGTAACTAATATGACTGACTCGTCAAAACCAAATGTGCAGTCCATGTGCGAGAAGAACGGCCAGACCCCTCCGTCGATGCCAGTCATTGCTCCGGCGGGCACGGTGAGTTTCATTTGAACGGTCATTAGTTACTAGTCTTCACATTTGAGTTGCATCATGCTAATGATACATTGGAAATAATCTTTGGTGCAGCGTAACTCCCGACAAGCATCGACCGATCCTTCTCCGTCTGTCACTGCCGCGACCGGTCCTACACCTACACCTACACCTACACCTCCGTGATGACGTTAAGTTTCCCAAGTGTTTTGCTTAATAGAGTTTTGTTGTGATGCCATGTTGTATCTACACATATCGTGCATAATGTGTGTATGTTTGAATGCATTGTATTTGTGGGATTCGACATCTAGTCGTGTGCCTTTGGTAGCCTTCCATACAGGGAAATGCCTCCTAGTGCTTCCACTGAGCCATGGTAGTTCGCTACTGCTCCGGAACACATGGATTTACCGGCATGTGTCCTTCTTTGCTCCTGTGTCTGTCCCTACGGGGAAATGTCACGCGGTGTATCACCGAAGTCCTTGTAGGTTGCTACGACTTGGTTGCACTCGCTGATGACCGACACATGCATTGCTGGGTCATGTATGCCTGTCCCTGTACGTTTGTGCCACCTTGGTTCTATGACTAGTCATGTCGGCCCGGGTTCTCTGCCATAAGGATACTAGCGACATAATCATATACTTAGCATTTTTTTCCTCCAAAATGACTCGATATGCTTAGCTAGCTCAAAAATGACATAATAAGCTTAATTAGCTCCAAAATGACATATTTAACCTAGGATAGCTCTAAAATGACCTATACTTAGCATTTTTTCCTCCAAAATGACTTAATATGCTTAGCTAGCTTAATAATTACATAATAAGCTTAATTAGCTCCAAAATGACCTATTTAACCTAGGATAGCTCTAAAATGACCTATACTTAGCATTTTTCCCTCCAAAATGACTTAATATGCTTAGCTAGCTTAATAATTACATAATAAGCTTAATTAGCTCCAAAATGACCTATTTAACCTAGGATAGCTCTAAA
>LR738711.1:497137403-497212276 GCA_902687465.1 Secale cereale | reverse complement strand
ACTTAGCATTTTTCCCTCCCAAATGACTTAATATGCTTAGCTAGCTTAAAAATGACCTATTTAACCTAGGATTGCTCTAAAATGACCTATACTTAGGATCTTTTCCTCCAAAATGACTTAATATGCTTAAGAAATGACATAGTTTAGCTCCTAAATGACTTCACATGCTTAGCTAGCTTCAAAATGACATAATAACCTTACTTAGCTCTAAAATGACATATTTAACCTAGGCTAGCTCTAAAATGACCTATACTTAGCATTTTTTCCTCCTAAATGACTCAATATGCTTAGCTAGCTCAATAATAATTACATAATAAGCTTAATTAGCTCCAAAATGACCTATTTATCTTAGGATAGCTCTAAAATGACCTATACTTAGCATTTTTTCCTCCAAAGTGACTTAATATGCTCAGATAGCTTAAAAATGACCTATTTAACCTAGGATAGCTCTAAAATGACCTATACTTAGTATCTTTTCCTCCAAAATGACTTAATATGCTTAGCTAACTCTAAAATGACATAATATGCTTAAGAAATGACATATTTTAGGTCCTGAATGACTTCATATGCTTAGCTAGCTTCAAAATGACATAATAACCTTACTTAGCTCCAAAATGACCTATTTAACCTAGGCTAGCTCTAAAATGACCTATACTTAGCATTTTTTTCCTCCTAAATAACTCAATACTCTTAGCTAGCTTAAAAATGACATAATAAGCTTGATTAGCTCCGAAATGACTTATTTAACCAAGGATAGCTCTAAAATAACCTATACTTAGCATTTTTTCCTCCAAAAGGACTTAATATGCTTAGCTAGCTTAAAAATGACCTATTTAACCTAGGATAGCTCTAAAATGACCTATATTTAGCATCTTTTCCTCCAAAATCACTTAATATGCTTAACTGGCTCTAAAATGACATAATATGCTTAAGAAATGTCATATTTTAGCTCCTGAATGACTTCATATGCTTAGCTACCTCCAAAATGACATAATGACCTTACTTAGCTCCAAAATGACCTATTTTACACATATAAGTTGCATCATAATAATCTTCACATTTTAGTTGCATCATAATAATCTTCACATTTTAGTTGCATCATAATAATCTTCTTCTTCTAGTCTTCTTCTTGTAACTTTCTTCTTTCCCATTTTACAGATTTGCTTAAGATCACGGAAGCTTGGGTTGATGGAGTGCTTGTATTTAGTTTTTGTTTTGACCTTGTGAAACTTGCTACCTATGGATGAAACTGTGTAATATTGATGAAACTATGTATATGTACGGATGAAACATGCTACTATTGGTAACATGTGTTGGATATATATATATGTGTTCATGACTATTGGTAATATGTGTTGAATATGCTATATTGGTCATATAAATATATTTGTGTTTGATTTTCTGTGAAAATGAATTGATATAAGAAAAACAAAATTAAATGGGCCAATATAGACACTTTGCCATCTGCTAGCAGATGGCAAAGAGCTTTGCCATCAGCTGGCAGATGGCAAAGAGCCTGCAGAGAAAAAAATTTGGACTGGCCTATTTGGGCTCTTTGCCATCAGCTGGCTGATGGCAAAGTATGCAGCCTTTGCCATCAGCCAGCAGATGGCAAAGAGCCTGCAGCCTTTGCCATCAGCCAGCAGATGGCAAAGAGCCTGCAGCCTTTGCCATCAGCCAGCAGAAGGCAAAGTGCCTGCATCCTTTGCCATCTGCTGGCAGATGGCAAAGTATGCCGTTATCTTTCTAACGGGGCTAACCCCGTTAAGAGGCTTTGCCATCTGCCAGCTGATGGCAAAGGCACAGGCTCTTTGCCATCAGCCAGCAGATGGCAAAGAAGCCTTTGCCCACTGGAATTCAGACAAACTGTTTGCCATCTGCTGGCTGATGGCAAAGCCTTTGCCATCCGCCGATCATGCCTTTGCCATCTGCCATGGCAGATGGCAAAGTGCCAGATTCCAGTAGTGCTTATCTAAAGCTTAAAATGCCTGGACCACGTGGTGTCATCACGGTAATGGAAATATGGAGAACTCTCTCTGAACGGAGGAGGAGACTGTGGCCTTAGCAGCCGAAGTCCAAAACGACCTATTCAAGCCGAACAGCTCATCGGTCGTCAAGACCGCGAACACAGCTAAACATGTCCGGCATACGCCTGAGTGCGGCAGCTCGGATGAACCTGAGCTCGATTAGCAGCTACACCCCCATCGACTACCCCATAAGGTGGTAGCATACGTACCTCGTGTACACAATTATGCCCATAAAATTCGTTGGGCGGTGTTGGGGGCACACTGCATACAAATAGTCCATAGTTCTGCTCGACCCTATTCGGACACTAAAATTATGTTTTGAGGTTCATTGAATGAACCAACTTTAATTACGGCCACACTAGATTTCTTTTTTCCAGGTTTTTTCTCTTTCTTTTTCTTATTTACAGATGGCCATCGCACTCCCCCCTTCAAGGACACATTACAAAGGAGAAAACGACGCAGACGTCCAGCAGGGACATGCACTAAAGTCTCTTTTTAGATTAAGACCATGTGTAAACCTTTTATCTCTTTTTTGTTTTATACTTTTCTGGCATGTAAAATGTCCAAGGAAGTTATCGGCATTATCTATAAACATACGGCTTGCCATACTATAACGGGATATTATAGAAACACCTTGGTTTATATTGTGTTTGGAGTTTTATACTCTCACCACCTGTGTTCTTTCCCCATGTCAGATTGCCACATGTGCCTCGATAACAGGGTCCATTACCAGGGGCTGTATTCATCCCGATATATGTCGAAAAGCCCGAACACCTATAGGGAGTGTTCGACGTCCTGGATATTTGCTTTATATAAGCATCAGTTCTGAATCATGTCTTGGGTCAATAGTTGGGTTGCCCGGCTCCTATGCTTACCGGACAATCTCCCTAAACTAAAATTGAATATTCCACCATTTGAGGGTAGATATGTTCCTGATAAATATCTTACTTGGGAGTTAGAAACCGAACAACATCTTACATGTTCCGATTATGATGAGGACATCAATATCATTGTTACACCCACTGCCCCTGCTATTATACATACTGGACCAAATACTAGAGCTCGCGCACGCCAATTGAATTACCAGGTACTTTCGTCTCTTGGTAATGATTCTAATGTTCATGAGAATATGATGCTACCTAAATTGGATACATTTGTCTTGCTTACAAATGAAGGGCCTAGCTTGGATAAGAAGGATGAACATTGGAGCAAGATCAAGCATGGAGATGATGGCATGCGCAAGGGGAACAAGAGCGGAGTTACAAGTTATGATTTCAGGAGTTTAAAGCCACCATAATGAGTGCATGAATCATTGGACGAAATATACAAGATGTCACTTCATAAATTTCGTCTAGAGGCTATTATAGGTGCTGCATCACCTTATTATTGGGCCAGGCCCATGTAATTTCGAAATACTAAACTGTAGGCTGTTTTTAGAGTCTGTATGTGTGGGGAAAACAGAGTTAGTGTTTTCGGACCCCTTCTCCAAGGGGCCACGAAATTGCCCCTCTCTCTCTCCCCATATATACAACCCTTAGGGCATCGTTTCACTTTGGGTTTTGTTTAGATTAAAGTTCGCCATAGCTGCAACTTTGCGTACTTCGTTTGTGTTCAACGACCAGACAAAGACGTCATAGAACCCCCCTTGACCAATAAAGTTATCCTCTTAAATTCGCTATATCCAGATTGCACTCTCAGTTTCTTGCTTGTTCTTCGTTTGCTTGCAGGAAACAGACCTTCGTGGTCAGGTTGATCTTGCTCCGGCATGGTAAATATCCTCTCGGTGTTGGTTTAGCAATTGCTAAGGCGCGACGTCCTCGCACGTTCGTAGTCGGATCGTCAAAGTCGACTTCCTCCAAAATGATAGCCACCATCTCATCAAAAGACTGGACACCTTTGCCTCTATCAAGTGGTATTAGATTTCTAGGTTGCTCGGTGAGATTTTCCCGTTTTCATAGTTAGATCGAGTCTGTTCTTCATAGCTATAGTCCACGAAAAAGCCAAAAAATATATTAGGGTTAGTTCATCATATCCGAACCAATCTGAGACTTTCCATAATCTTTTTAGGGTTTTGCTTTGTTGAATTTGCATTTGCATCCCCGTGTGTAGTTGCTGGTCTTAGTGTCTAGTCCTTTAGAGTTTTGAGTTCTGTCACAGTTTGTCACGCCGCCACCGCACCATATTCATCGCTGCTGCCATACCACCACCGCTGCCATATCCCACCACCGCAGCCCTATCCTACCACCGCTGCCATATCCTACCACCATATATCCACCGCCAAACCTAGTTCTATTCATATTAGGTTTGTTCTCGAGATCCATCTAGTTTCGGATTCGTGTTTCCTTGCCTGCGTAGGTCCCGAAAAAAAATATGGAGACCCCCGGGCTGCTTTTTGGCCAAAATTTCGGTAGGTGAAATTAATTTTTCCCTATCCCGTTTTTAGGCTTTTCTGTGTCTTTTGAGACACGGGCCATTATACTAATTTTTTTGCCGCACTTTTTGGTCATCGCTGCTTGATTTCTGAAAAAAATATAGTCAAAAACAATTTCGTGCCTATCATCTTAGTTTGACTTGGGAAGAGTTTTGAGACACTCGCCATTATAGTGATCTTCGGTAAAAAAAAAGAGCGCAAAAAAGGAGCAAAAAAGAGTTGGTAGAGGAGAGGGCCCGATCTTTTGATGAGATGATAACTATCGATTTGGTTGAGTCAACTTTGACGATCCGACTACAAACGTGCACGACGTTGCGCCTTAGCAATCGCTAAACCAAACTCCTGGGATTACTGACGATGCCAGAAGCACGATCAGTCTGACCACGAAGGTGATGCGGAGCATCCCTCCATCATCCCCATGGACACTCTGGCACCACCACAAGCACCAACGGGACCAATGACTAAAGCACGTGCACGCGCCATAGAGAACGAGGTGAATTCTTTCCTCTTTTAGTTTCAGTTCGGATTTGCATGAGAATTGGGTTCTACCTCACAAGGACATGATGTGCATTCTTAGTCACCAAGAAGATGATCATGATAAGGAGAAGTTGGAGTCTCGAACATCCATGAAGCAAGAGAAGGAGGAAGAGGTCGAGAAGAAAGAAGGAAAGAAGACCCCAGACCACCATGGGTGCCCGGCCATCCGCCGCCCGGTTGCCCGACCTCCTCCACCGACCGGCTGGGAGGGACCCTGGCCACTCTGGGTGCCTAGCCTTCTCAGCCCCGGGTGCCCGACCCCGACCTGAGTGCTGGCTCAGGCAGCCCTGGGAGCCTGGCCCCGCAGCACCGGGTGCCTGGCTTCCCCTCCTGGGCTCGGCCCAACAGCCCTGGGTGCCCGGCCTCCTCGCCTGCACGCCACTAGGCCACCCCGGGTGCCCGGCCTTTCGGCCCCGGGTGCGCGGCCTGCACCGCCTGAAGCCTGCTGCCGCCCTAGGTGCCAGGGCGGCCAAACACCGGGTGCCCGACCCATCTCAGCTGCACCCATCTCCGGATGCCCGGACACCTTTGCCCCAGGTGGACGGACACCTTCGGCTTGTCCCCGTTTTCAGGGTATTTTTTGGTCTTTGTAAACTTACCTTCCCCAATTTTGTCCCTAGACATATATATACTCTATCCCTAGCTTATTGTAGAGGTTAGCAAATTATTTGATAGACACTGAGAGCTTTGCTCCTTGTATCCCCTCCTCTTGGAGATCAAGACCCCTCTTGGGAGGAACCCTTGTGGATTTCAAGACCTCCAAAGAGAGTAGATCACCATCAATACCTCATCTCCTAGGTGTGGGAATAACATCTACCTAGTGCTTATTTCCTTTGATTGACCATGTATACTTGTGGATCTCATGTATGCTACTCTACTGGATGTGTGATTGTGGTTTTGTTTGAGTGATTTCTCTTGTGTTCATTGTGTTCTTGCTCCTTTCCCCTCCAATTGTGAAAAGATCTCACCTATGGTTTCACCCTACAACATCTTAGTATCATGAGCAAGGTTGATTCACATCTTGGAGTCCCATCCCCCCATTTGCTAGCTTGATTTTTTTGTGTTCTTACCCAATTTCAAAAATCCCCACAAAAATAGCCCACATTTTTTCTTGCAATTTGTTGGATCTTGTGAGATTTTGTTGTTTTTATCCATGGATTTGTTGTTTAGCAAGTGGATCTAGCCTCCCCCCATCCATCCTCACCCATCCCACCATGAAATCCACCGAATTTGACCATTTCCCAAAGATTTTTTCCCAAATCGGAGACCACTGGGTGCCCGCAACTCGAACCACCGGGTGCTCTCACCCCCGAGCCAATTTTCCCACACCACCCCGGGCACCCACACCCCCGGGTGCCCTCACCCCCCCCGAATCAGCCCACCAACAACACCGTTTTTGACATAACTTCCGCTCCCGAAGTCCAGTTTTTGTGTTATTTAGCTTGTTTTGTATCTCTTGACATACCACATATTCTTAGATCATTACCACCACCATTTCCTTCCATCGAAATTTGACCGGTTTTTGTGCTGCGGTTTCCGTTTCCTAAGGTGTTTCAGCTACTTAGGAACGGTGTGACTTCGACATAACCGCCATCAACCTGGAATCGACATCGCCAATCGTAAGCAAGGAAGGTAACATCGATGAAATCTTGTCTATTACCTTGCCATTGCACTTGATCACCCCAAGCCATTTTGCGTTGCTTAACTATTGAGACTAGCAAAGTTGAGAATTGCCGGGCCACGTTCTTTTTGCACCTTAGTCCCTCCCATGCATATCTATCTTCCTATCATCATTGTGCCGTTAGTGCCTCCCGTGCATATCTTACATACTTGTCTAGTATCATACTTGGCTCAAGCATCAAGAATAGAAGAGAAAAAAAAGAAAAAGAGAAAAGGCTTTTAAGAAAAAACAGAAGAAGCAAAGAGCTTGTTAGCAATAGCATCATGCCATTTGCATAGTTGCATCATATTGGATACTCCATACATAGACAGTTGGGATTCGAAGACGGCACATTTACTCTTATAGGTTGGTGCACAAGTTCGTATCTAGCCCATTCGAGCAATCAAGCTAGAGTCTCTCGAGTACCTGTGCAACAAGAGCATTTTCCTTGGTCACACTTATTCCGCTCATTCCTTGGTTGTATGGATCCCACTTATCTTTGCGTGTGTGTTTCCAAGTGATAAACTTGAAAGTGCATTATATCGACTAGAGGGGGTGAATAGCCGATTTTTATAAATTCGTCACTGAGGAATTTCTAACTGAGGATTTTCCTTAGCAAAGAACTATTTAGCAGCGGAATAGATACTCAGGTGCAATCATAACAAGATAGTAGCATGGTCATCATGATGAAATGAAAACAAGCACACAATACAAGTCATGTAAACAGGATAAGCAGGCTAAGGACTTCGGACTGAAGAAATAGGGTTGAGGAAATTGAGAAAGTCTTCAGTCAAAGTCTTCAAATAGTACATATCAAGTTCAACAACACATGAATGAGTAAATGGAAGAGTTGAGGAAATAGAACCAGTAGGCTTGATGAAGATAATGATTTGGTAGACTAGTTCCAACTGCTGTGACAGTTGTACGTCTAGTTGGAGCGGCTAGGTATTTAAACCTGAGGACACACAGTTCCGGACACCCAGTACTAGACACACAGTCCAGGACACCAAGTCCTCACCGTATTATCCTTGAGCTAAGGTCACACAGACCTCGCCCAATCACTCATGGTAAGTCTTCACATGTGACTTCCAAACCTTCACAAACTTGAACACCCGATGATCCACAATTCCTCTTGGATGCTATAGACCATTGACGCCTAACCGTCTGGAAGATCTCAATCTTCAAAGGTAACAAGCGTCGGTTCCACGCAGGAACAATCTCTTCAGTGATGCTCAATCACTTTGGGGTTTTAGGTGTTTGAGTTTTGGGTTTTTCCTCACTTGATGATTTTCGCTCAAAGTCCTTGGCGGATGGGTTGCTCTAATGAAAAGTGTCAGTTTTTCTCGGAGCAGCCAACCAGCTAGTGGTTGTAGGGGGCGGATATTTATAGCCTAGGGAGAAGCCCGACATGATAAGACATAAATATCCTTCAATGATATGACTATTAGGTAGGTAGATAATTTGGGACAGCTGGCGCGTAGCACAGCAACGGTCGGAATTTTGTGTATCAAAATCCTCAGGGCTATCATGTTCCTCACTTTGTAGGCAATCTACACTGGCGAATTCCTAACTCCTCAGTCAGAACAAATTCCTCAAAGACTAGAAGAACTTCGTCTCTGTCACTGAAGAAATTGACTGAACTGTATGAGATTTCCAATGGCTTCACTCGAAAGGATTGGTAGGTGTAGGATTTGAGTTGAGCATCACTTGGAAATATGTATCCTTAGTTTTTCCACGACCCCCTTTAACAGTACGGTGTTTCCTATGACTCAAGAAAGAGAAAATGAAACTACGAAAAAAAAGTCTTCACGCTTCATTATCCTCGTATGATTATCCAAGTCTTCAAGGTCACACCAATTTCTTCACTTTCAAAATCTTCAGAAAGTCTTTAGAAATCCGAAGTCTTCAGTTGAAGACATTCATTTTTAGGGGCCGAGTTTCTCTGTAAATATCAAACTCCTCATAGACTTATAGACCTGTGTACACTCACAAACGCATTAGTCCCTTAACCTATAAGTCTTCAATACACCAAAATCACTAAGGGGCACTAGATGCACTTACAATCTCCCGCTTTTTGGTGATTGATGACAATATAGGTTAAGTTTTCAACGGGGATAAACATATGAAGTGTAAATACTGATATTGAGGAATTTGATTGTAACATATAGAAGAACTGCCCCTGAAGATGTGAATAGTGAGGAATTTGCTTTTGAAGCAATGCACATTTGAAGAGTAGTATCATGGAGATCTCCCCCAATATCTTGTAATTCATACACACATTTAACATACGATATGAAGAATTCGAAATGCATGATGAAATATGGTGACTGATGTAATTCAGCATGCGTGCATTAACATATATGAGGAAATAGCATGCAGATGAACATAGCGAAAGTATCAGACCACCATCGGGTTTAAGTTTACAACTCGATCCGACAAAGTCTCCAAAAGGGCGAGAGTTGTAACTTAGCAAAAAAAACACCCATATATAAAGACCCGCTTGAAAACTAACTCAAATTTATCCTCCTTTGTCATCGAATGACCACACGGGATGAAAAGTGAGGACTAACGCCCGTGAAGAATATCACGAAGACGATGGAGGAGCGCCAGTGTTGTTCGGGTCAGTTGTTGGAGGAGGGCCTGTCGCAGTGTCTTCCAAATCTTCATACTCATCGGTCTCTCATGATGAAGAATATGAGCTGGCCACCAAGGAAGGATCTTTGACTTTCTTCAATTTCTTCGCCGGAGGCTGAGACCAGTCAAAGTCTTCCTTGAATCCCACTTGCTTCAGATCTTCTTTGTTGTAGAGATGAGATATAACAGCCCAGGTGCGATTGAAAACTTCATGGAGGTAGTACTGGTTTTTCTTCACTGCATTGTATGTAGCAGTGATGTCATGAAGAATTGAACCGAACTGCCTCTTGACCCATTTATGGTTGCGATCGACCTTCTGATGAAGACTGAGGAGAAGCTCACGATCAGTCATTACCCTTGGAGCTGTGCCTTGAGGATTTTGCTTTGAGGCATTGGCGGCAGAGTCATGAGTGGCAGAGTCATCATTCGTAGAGTAGGATGCAGATTTGCGGAATTGGCCATCCAACAGATGAATTCCTTCATCAATGATTGCAACTTTTCCTTTTCCTTCAACTGAGGAATGTGTCCGTTTGAGGACTTCAAGTGGAGGCAGATAGTTGAGATGATTCTAAAAGTCAGCCTTGTAAGAAATTGAAGATCTTGTTCTGATGAATCTCATTACCCAAGGAGCATAAGGCTTCAAGTTAAAAGGAGATAGTGCAATATTTGCCACAGTTCTCATGAAAAAATCATGATAGTTGATGGGGATCCCACGCATGATATAGAACAACAGATTTTGCATGATGCCAATGATTTCTTCATCATTCGAGTCATGGCCTTTGATTGGACTCAATATCTTTATCAGAATGAGTTAGACAGTCTGAGGCACATATAGCAATTCCTTCACAAGGAATTTGGTTTTTGGTGCATGACCATGCTTCAGCGGCTTTATCAATACTTGCATATATTGGTCAGTAAGTTCAGGTTCATGATATACACACCGTGCACCTTTAAGGGGAGGATTGAGAGGCAGGGCCTGAAGCAATTCAGAGGCCGGTGCCTTGAAGTGAGTGTTTTCTGTCATCTAGTCCAACACCCAAGAGTTCACATCTTCAGCAGTTTCGGTGATGTGCAGTGTTGCATAGAACTGAAGAATGAGCTCTTCATTGCAATCACATATGTCTGTGCAGATGGTGAGCAATTGAGCACCATAGAGAACGCTGAGGACCGGCGTGAAGCAAGGCAGTGAGTCCATATCCACATCAGGAATATGCGCATGGTCGAAGACTTTGTCCTTACCAAAAAACAGTGAAGAATAGAAGTTTGCTTGGCTGGCAGTCCAGAAGTGCTTCCTTCTAAGACGAGTAGAGTCATATGGGTTGAAGTCAGTGAAGAACACATGCTCGTGGAAGAAGTCATCAGCCTTGAAGTTTTGATTCTTAGAGAATGGATCCTTTGGCTTGGGTTGAGGATTATCAGTTAATTTTATCATAGCCTCAGGAATCACAGGCTAAGGAATTTCAGTTTTTGATTCAGTTGCAGCCTGAGACATCAATTCTTCAGCAGCATTTTCATCAGCACTAGTGGCTGGAATTTCTTCATGTATGGAAGGAGTGGTGTGAGGTTCGTCAGAGCCCGTTTGAACTTCAGTGTGTTCTGGGGACCGAGGAATTTTCTGCAAAGGCGTGAACAATGGAGAGTTCGGGTGCTGATTATCCCAAAAGTCATTGTTCATCACATGAGTTGTGCTCCCATTGTCCACGTCTTCATCATTGTCACTCATTTCCTCAACGCCTGCACCTTCAGCTGTGAACTGAGGCATAGGCGATGAGATCACAGGGGATGAAGGGATGTTATCCACTTCAATTTCTTCATCCAACTGCTCTGAAGAAGCGGCAGAAGGAACATCTTCATCAGATCCACTTGGGATCACATATTCTTCGCCAAAGGTATGATTTACTTTGATGGCATGCTTGAGAGAGGAACAACATCAATGGGATTGTTGATAGAACTAGTCATTTTCTTAAGCTTCTTAGGGGCAACAGACTCTGAAGAAGCAGGTGCTTTTCTTTTCTTCACTGATGCTTGTTCCACAGCCTTTGTTTTACTCATTTATGATGCAGAAGAAAGAACTATGCTTGGTGTTGGTGTAGAAGGAGCAGAGGAAATTGGTTCAATAACCTCAGGCACAACTGTTTCAATTTTCCTGGCTTGGTCAGTTTCTTCAGGCATAGTGGTTGAAGTCATAGCTGGCCTGGCTTGTTCCTCAGGCGCAACACTAGTGGTTGCCCTGGCAATTTCTTCAGCGGCTGGAATAGAGTCATCAGCCCTGGTAATTTCAGTTTCATTAGTAGCCTCATTTTCATTAGCAGTGCTGGCATGTTCTTCAGCGGGTTGAGCAGATGCTTCAGCCTGAGGAGTTGCATGTTGCGTTGGTGCTGCAACGTTTGAGGTGAATCCCTTGGTCCGATTAATGAATCTGACTTTGGCTCCTAGCTAATCAGCATGGTAAATTTCAAATTCATCATTGAGGGTTTTGATCTCAGCTTGCAGCTTCAAAAGTTCCTCAAGAGACATATTCACTATATTGTTCTTCATCAATCTTTCTTTCTTGTACTGATCCTTCTTTGCCTTTCTGGCATGTTCAAATTTCCATTTTTCCTCACCAATGAAGGCAGCCGGCATATGATTTTGACCAGGAGTGAGGTTCATCTCAGGCAAATGAGTGTTGGGGTCCTTATGCCACAGGTCAATGAAATCAAGGATCAACTTGGGATCCAACATCAATGGCATATTGCTGCCTTTGGCTCTAGCGGCCTTTTCCTGTCTATCTCTGATGATTTTGGCAAGTTCCTCATCATCAGCTTCATCATCACTTGACGACACATGGAAGGCAACTTGCTTCTTGTGAGGACTTGGTCTAGCGCCACGTCCTGCAGTGGCCTTAGACTTCAGCGGAGTGGGGCCAGTTGAGGATTTCGGAGGAGCTGAAGAACTTGTAGAGGCTCCAGAGGCAATAGATATGCCAGTTGTCGTTTGGCACGTGGCAAGATGCATGGGTGTTGAGGACTTTGGTGGAGCTGTAGTAGCTGGAGGAACTGTCCGTGAGAGATATGCAGAGCTGGGCCGTGAGGCCATTGCTCAGGAGCTTGGCTTGCGAGCAGGTTTCTTGGGCATAGCCTTTTTAGGCTTGCTAGCAGAGGCTTCAGCAGCAGCAGCAGAATCTTCGTTAAATTTCCTCACTGCCTCTTTGGCCATCCCAGGAACCTTGGCTTGACGTTTGGCCCATTCATTGGGAAATTCTTCACCTCTTCTAATGCTAGAGGGATCCGTAATTTGGCCAGGTGCCAATGGAGGTCTTGGGCATGGAGGGTGTACAGCGAATTTCTTCATGTACTTGGGTGTGACATAACGATATTCCCTCCATTCTCTAACCCGTCTTCTCTCAATCCTCTGTATGCGCAACTAGCGCTGATTCTTGGTCTCCTTGCCATACTTGGCTTCATCGAGAGTGCAATATTCTTCATAGATATCATCAGGAATTTCAAAAGCAGTGTTGACTTCCAATTTCTTCCCTCCTTCTGAGGTTTATTGCCGTCAACCATTTTTTTCAGCTGAGGATTTTGAACAATTGAGTTCTCTGAGGAAGTGTGTAATTTTTCTTCGAGGGACACTGCAAATGAGTTAAGTTGATGAGAACCTAGAGATTCAGCAACAGACATTTGTACCTGTGAAAAAAGTATAGGTGCAAAGAATTTGAAAAGGTCATATGCGTTCTCAGCAGTTTTTGCAAAAGGAACAAGTTAGAGGAATTTGACCAGTGGTCTCTTGAAGAATTTCACTAAGCGTTCTATGACATAGGTTCCAGAGTTGTGTAGATTGAAAATCCACACAATTGAGGAATCTTTGAAGAAAAATGTTGCTTAGAGAAACAGATCAAGAACAAATGTTTGTGTGAGTTGTTTAAAGTGTGAAGAATGAAGAATAAACACCTGTTGAAGATTTGTAGGAATCACTAGAATTGACAGGGGCAGTAAAAGTAGCTTTTAATTACCCTTGACGAAGAACACGACGAACTGTGAATAGAATATTTGAAGCTCGTTGGTTCAGATCTTCTATGGGAAGAGGAAGACAACTACGGAGGCGGCGGAGTGAAGAAATCCGTGTCCGGTGTCAGTACGACGGCGACGAGGTCGAGGCAGCGAAGCTCTTCCCTATCGGCGACGATGGAAGCATCGGCGGTGCTAGGTTTCGAGAGCTCGAGCAAGGGAGTGGAGGTCGAGCGGGGTAAAACTGAAGTGAGGACGGTGAGGGGGTATTTATAGCCGAGGTAAAAAACCGTTCGTCCGAGGAAAATGGACGAACGTGCCCCTAACCCTTCTCATCCGTGCGACATGTGTCATCCACGTACAGAGAGGTGGAGATCGTGTGAGATCGTGGGAGAATAGATAAGTCGTACAATGGAATGTGGAACGGTTTGAGCGGCAAAGCCAAAAATTCACATAGGAAAATTTTAACGTCGCGTTCACAAATTCTTCAGTTGTCAAGGACATAGTGAAGATTTTGGACAAGTTCCAAATAGAACACATATGAAGAAATTGTGAATATATTAGGTTGAGAATAGCATAGAGGGGGAAGGGTCGGATCACATTCACAAAACCCTTGGATGAGAAGAGATTTTGCAAGTTGCGGTGTGAGCTAAATATCTTAGAATCTTCGAATGTTCTTTGAAAAGGATACACATCCTAACACTTCTGAAAAATTGATGACTTTGATGCACAACACACGAAGTAACGTTTTTCTTCAATCAATGAAGACTAACCCTCTAAGTGTGAAGAAATTAATGAAGAAACTGATTCTCAGAGCCCTACGACAATTGTATGCGGTGTTTGAAATCATCATTATATACGGTGGGTCACGCCACCAACAAAAGTTGAAAAATCTTCAATCTGAGTTTTTCTTCAGTTTTTGGAATTCCTCAACTGTTCAATTTCTTCAACTTTGAAAAGTCTTTACTCTTTCCGCTGTTGTTCTTCATTGACTGGGTTGTGAGCAATCTTGATGGCACTCTCATTGTCACAGTAGAGTGGCACATTCTTCATGTTGACGCCGTAGTCCTTGAGGGTCTGCTTCATCCATAGTAATTGAGCACATCATGACCCAACAACTATGTACTCAGCTTCAGTTTTGTTTACTATTTGTAGCCTATCTTTCAGGGAAATGCCTCATAGTGCTTCCACTGAGCCTTGGTAGCTTTCTACTGCTCCCGAACACGTAGGCTGGCCGGCATGTGTCCTTCTTCGTTCCTGTGTCTGTCCCTTAGGGGAAATGTCACGCGTTGTTCCTTTAAGTCCATGTAGCTTCCTAAGACTTGGGTTCATACGTTGATGACCGACACATTCGTTGCTGGGTCATGTATGCATGTCTCTGTAATTTAGTGCCACTTTTGGTTTATAACTAGCCATGTCGGCCCGGGTTCTCTGTCATATGGATGATAGCAAGACTATCATATATGTGTGCCAAAATGCGCAAACGATCCCGGTCCAGGTAAGGTGGCACCCGTGGGGATACCGTGCGTGAGGCCGCAAAGTGATATGATGTGTTACATGCTAGATCGGTGTGACTTAGGATCGGGGTCCTGACACACTCGCTATACTAACTTTATTGCTTCTTTATCTAAACAGCCCCTAGTTTTTGTTTACGTGCTCTTTATATTCTTGCAAACCTATCCTGTTACACATATAAAGTACTTCTAGTTTTATACTTGTTCTAGGTAAAGTGAACGTCAAGCGTGCGTAGAGTTGTATCGGTGGTCTATAGAGCTTGAGGGAATATTTGTTCTACTTTTAGCTCCTCGTTGGGTTCGACACTCTTACTTATCGAAAGAGGCTACAACTGATCCCCTACACTTGTGGGTTATGCAGACCTTTTTCTGGCGCCGTTACCGGGGAGCAATAGCGTGGGGTGAATATTCTTGTGTGTGCTTGTTTGCTCTATCACTAAGTAGATTTTATTTTCTGTTCTAAGTTGTTCACTATCTTTAGTTATGGATATGGAACACAAAATACCAAAAAAATAGGTGTACTTGCTAGTCATGGAGATGGGGAACCTCCTAAAACCCTCGATGCTCAGTATGTGAAAAATATTATGTACTACTTTGATAATCCTGAGAAAACCCCACTCAACTATATAATGGGAGTAGCGTTGGATCAACGTGAATACTTTAGGGATTATTGCTTGACATAAAAAGGGAAACTATTACGGGGTCAAATTTATATGTTGCATTGGTATGCTCGGCAACTATGCTTGAGATATGATTATACTTGTTTCTCTTGGATGAAGGCTCCACACCTTCCTTTTCATGCCAATTTAATGATAATGAAACTATGCTAAAGGTATATATGATTATTATGATGTGGGACAAATAAAAGAATTCATTGCTTTTAAGGGTGCTTATGAAATTGAATCTCTGTTTAAAAAGTATGATGCTTTTGATGATTATGTTTATAGGCCTGAAAATCTTGCTATATTTAAATATTGCTATTTGAATTATGAATATAACTCCAATATTGATGCGTTTATTGAGAAAGTCTCCACTGTCCAAGCAGAGACTAATATTTTGCAGGAAACTATGGAAGAAGGAATTGATGAAACTGTGAGCTCATTAGATGAAAAGGGTGACGAGGAGAGCGAAGAACAAAAGGAGGAAGAGCGGATTAGCTACTCGTGCCCACCTTCTAATGAGAGTAACTCTTCAACTCATACATTGTTTAATTTCCCTTAGTACTTACCGAAGGATGATTGCTATGATAAGTGCTATGACCCCTTTGATTCATTTGAAATATCCTTTTTTGACCAAATTAATGCTTGCTATGCTTGTGGCCAAGATGCCAATATGAATTATGCTTATGGATATGAACTTGCTATAGTCCCTTATGTTAAACATGAAATTGTTCCTATTGCAACCACACATGATAGTCCTATTATATTTTTGAATTCTCCCGACTACACTATATCGAAGAAGCTTGCCCTTATTAAGGATTATATTGATGGGTTGCGTTTTACTACTACACATGATGATTTTAATAGATATAATATGCATGTGCTTGCTGCTCCTAATTGCAATTATTATGAGAGAGGAACTACATCTCCGCCTCTCGATGTGTCCAATAGGATAAAATTGCAAGAAACTGTTTATGCTATGCATTGGCCTTTACTATGTGTGCATGAATTTTTATTTTATGACATGTCGATGCATAGGAAGAGAGTTAGACTTCGTTGTTGCATTATATATGTTACTTTGTGCTCACTACTAAATCACAAATCATTGTTAATTAAAATTGGCTTTGATATACCTTGGGATCCGGGTGGATCCATTACTTGAGCACTATATGCCTAGCTTAATGGCTTTAAAGAAAGCGCTGCCAGGGAGACAACCCGGAAGTTTTAGAGTGTCATTTATTTCTGTTGTGTGCTTTTATAAAGTTTAAAAACAAAAAAATAAAGAGGGGGACCTAAAACTTTTTCAAAAAGAAAAGTGAAAGTAAGAAGGACGAGCACCGTTGAAATGGGGGAGCTCCTTGAACTTTGTTCATGGCCATGGAAACTTTGAAAATCTTGAATTACAGAAACTTTTCAATAAAAATAAGTATCCCCTTGTACAATTCCATTGTATTATAAAAATAATGTTCCAAGAGTTTCCTTTATGATGATTAAACTGCTTGTTGGTTTGTGCGGTGCAAAACCAGAAACTTTGGCTGTAGTGCGCGATTTTACATTTTTTACTCGAACGTCGAACGGATCTAAAACTTTTTTAAAAGTCTTTCTATGCAAATTTCTGTTTTTTTCTAATTTTTCCAGAATTTTTAGTGTTGCAGAAGTATGGTTAATGTTCAGATTACTACAGACTGTTCTGTTTTCACATATTGCTATTATAGCTTCATTGTTTGCATATGTTTGAATTCTTGTTGAAGCCTCCGTGACTTGGGGCCATAGAATTGTGATAGCATACAGTGGGTAATGTTTGTTCATAATTATACAATAATGTTAGAGGAGTACATGATGGGATTTCATTGATCATATGCACTAACCCCGCCTCTAAAAGTTCGGTTAAGTTTTATGTCGATGAAGTGTTCGAAGATCGAGGAGGTCTCGATGTGAGAAGAAGGAGGAGAGGCAAGAGCTCAAGCTTGGGGATGCCCAAGGAACCCCAAGTACCCCAAGTAAATATTCAAGGAGACCCAAGAATCTAAGCTTGGGGTTGCCCCAGAAGGCATTACACCTTTCTTCAACAAGTATTAGTATGTTTTCGGATTTGTTTCGTTCACATGTTATGCGTAAACTCTTCGAGCATCGTGTGCTTTTTATTTTTCCTTTTAATAAATGCACCATGCTGGTATGATATAATCCTTGGTTGATTTATAGAATGCTCTTTGCACTTCAGTTATATCTTTTGAGTATGGCCTTATAGAATGCTTCACGTGCTTCACTTATATCATTTGAAGTTTAAATTGCCTGTTTCTCCTCACATAGAAAACCGCCATTTATAGAATGCTCTTTTGCTTCACATATAATTGTTAGAACGTGGGCATATCTTTTGTACAAAGAATTAAAACTCTCTTGCGTCATTTATATCTATTTAGAGAGTTGACAGGAATCGGTCATTCACATGGTTAGTCATAAAATCCTACATAAACTTGTAGATCACTGAATATGATATGTTTGATTCCTTGCAATAGTTTTGCGATATAGAGATGCTAGTATGTGGGAGGTACTAGTGAATGATTGTGGTTTATTAAAAATATGTGTGTTAAGGTTTGTGATTCCCGAAGCATGCACGTATGGTCTCCTAACTATGTAACCAAATTGGCGCACATTGTATTTTGGTTGTTTATCTTTGCGTGAAGGTTGGGGGCGCGCGATGGCTAATCCTACCAACCTCCCCCTAGGAGCATGCGTTGTAGTATTTTGCTCCGAGGGCTAATAGAGTTTTTGCAACAAGTATGTGAGTTCTTTATTACTAATGTTGAGTCCATGGATTATACGCACTCTCACCCTTCCACCTTGCTAGCCACTCTAGTACCGCGCAACTTTTGCCGGTGCATCAAACCACCTTATATCCTTCCTCAAAACAGCCACCATACCTACCTATTATGGCATTTCCATAGCCATTCCGAGATATATTGTCATGTGACTCCACCGTTCTATTTATTATGACACGCACCATCATTGTCATATTGCCTTGCATGATCGTAAGATAGCTAGCATGATGATGTCATTGCTATGCTAGATCATTGGACATCCCAGTACTTCGCCCGAGGCATTCATATAGAGTTATATTTTTGTTATAGTATCGAGTTGGAAGTAAATAAAAGTGTGATGATCATCATTATTAGAACATTGTCACATGTGATGTTATAAAAAATAAAAGTGGCCAATGAAGCCCAAATAAAAAAAGGAGGCCAAAGAAGCCAACCAAAAAAAAGAGGCCAAAGAGCCCAAAAAATGAGAGAAAAATTGAGAAGGGGCAATGTTACTATCCTCTTACCACACTTGTGCTTCATCATAGCACCATGTTCTTCATGGTAGAGAGTCTCCTATGTTGTCATTTTCATATACTAGTGGGAATTTTCATTATAGAACTTGGCTTGTACATTCCAACGACGTGCTTCCTCAAATGCCCTAGGTCTTCATGAGCAAGAAGGTTGATGCACACCCACTAGTTTCTTTTGATCTTTCATACACTTATAGCTCTAGTGCATCCGTTACATGGCAATCCCTACTCACTCGCATTGATATCGATTGATGGACATCTCCATAGTCCATTGATTTGCCTAGTTGATGTGAGACTTTCTCCCTCCTTTTGTCTACTACCACCTTCTATCCCACCCATAGTGCTATGTCCATGGCTCACGCTCACGTATTGCGTGAAGAGTTTAAAAGGATCAAAAAAGTAAAGTATGAAAACAATTACTTGACTGACACCGGGATAGGCATGAGGTGTACCTTGTGTTAAGAAAAGGGAGCATAAAAGACTATATGATTTTGTAGGGATAACGTTCTTTAGCATTGATATTTTGAAAGACTTGATTGTTTGTTGGGATGCCCGAGTATTAAATTCTTTTATGTTAAATGATAGACTATTGCTTTGAATCACTCGTGTCTTAATATTCATGTCATGATTAGATTACATGATCAAGATTATGCTAGGTAGCATTCCACATCAAAAAAAATCTTTTTTGTCATTTACCTACTCGAGGACGAGCAGGAGTTAAGCTTGGGGATGCTGATACGTCTCAGTCGTATCTATAATTTTTTATTGTTCCTTGCCAATATGATACAACTTTCATATACATTTGGCAACTTTTTACACTATTTGTGGGACTAACATATTGATCCAGTGCCTAGTGCTAGTTCCTGTTTGTTGCATGCTTTTGTTTCGCAGAATATCCATATCAAACGGAGTCCGAATGGGATAACAATGGACGGAGATTTTTTTGGAATATATGTGATTTTTGGGAAGAATAATCAACGCGAGACGATGCTCGAGGGGGCCACGAGGCTGGGGGCACGCCCCAGACCCTCGTGTCCACCCCTTAAGGCGGTTGGTGCCCTTCTTTCGCCACAAGAAAGCCAATATCCATTTAAAAATCGTGTCAAATATTCAGCCCAATCGGAGTTACGGATCTCCGGGAATATAAGAAACGTTGAAAGGCCAGAATCTGAGAACACAGAAACACAAAGAGACATATCCAATCTCGGAGGGGCTCTCGCCCCTCCGCTGCCATGGAGGCTATGGACCAGAGGGGAATCCCTTCTCCCATCTAGGGAGAAGGTCAAGGAAGAAGAAGGAGGGGGGCTCTCCCTCCCCTCTCTCCCGGTTGCGCCGGAACGCCGCTGGGGCCATCATCATGTGACGGCGATCTACACCAACACCTCAGTCATCTTCACCAACATATTCATCACCTTCCCCTATCTATCTACAGCGGTCCACTCTCATGTAACCCGCTGTACCCTCTACTTGAACATGGTGATTTATGCTTCATATTATTATCCAATGATGTGTTACCATCCTATGATGTCTGAGTATATTTTCGTTGTTCTATCGGTAATTGGTGAATTGCTATAACTGGTTTAATTAGCTTGTGGTTATGTTGATGTCCTTTGGTGCCCATCATTTGAGCGCGCGCATGGATCACATCATAGGGTTAGTTGTATGTTGATAGGACTACGTACTGGAGGGCAAGAGTGACAAAAGCTTCAACCTAGCATAGAAATTGATGCATACGGGATTGAAGGGGGAACAATATATCTTAATGCTATGATTGGGTTTTACCTTAATGAATGTTAGTAGTTGCGGATGCTTGCTAATAGTTCCAATCATAAGTGCATAGAATTCCAAGTCAGGGATGACATGCTAGCAGTGGCCTCCCACATAAAACTTGCTATCGATCTAGTAACGTAGTCAATTGCTTAGGGACAATTTCGCAACTCCTACCACCACTTTTCCACACTCGCTATACTAACTTTATTGCTTCTTTATCTGAATAGCCACTAGTTTTTATCTTCGTGCTCTTTATATTCTTGCAAACCTATCCCGTTACACCTACAAAGTACTTCTAGTTTTATACTTGTTCTAGGTAAAGTGAACGTCAAGCGTGCGTAGAGTTGTATCGGTGGTCGATAGAACTTGAGGGAATATTTGCTTAACCTTTAGCTCTGCGTTGGGTTCGTCACTCTTACTTATCGAAAGAGGCTACAACTGATCCCCTACACTTGTAGGTTCTCAATCATCATGATGAAATGAAAACAAGCACAGAGTACAAGTAGTGTGTAAACAGGATAAGCAGGCTGAAGACTTAGGTCTGAAGAAATAGCGTTGTGGAAATTGAGAAAGTCTTCAATCAAAGTCTTAAAACAGTACATATCAAGTCCAACGACACATGAATGAGTAAATGAAAGATTTGAGGAAATAGAACCAGTTGGCTTGATGAAGACAATGATTTGGTAAACCAGTTCCAACTGCTGTGACAGTTGTACGTCAAGTTGGAGCGGCTAGGTATTTAAACATGAGGACACACAGTCCCGGACACCCAGTCCTAGACACACAGTCCAGGACACCAAGTCCTCACCGTATTCTCCTTGGGCTAAGGTCACACAGACCTCGCCCAATCACTCGTGGTAAGTCTTCACAGGTGACTTCCAAACCTTCACAAACTCGGTCACCCGGCGATCCACAGTTCCTCTTGGATGCTGTAGACTATTGACGCCTAACCGTCTGGAAGATCACAGTCTTCAAAGGTAACAAGCTTCAATTCCACACAAGAACAATCTCTTCAGTGATGCTCAATCACTTTGGGGTTTTAGGTGTTTGGGGTTTGGGGTTTTCCTCACTTGATGATTTTCTCTCAAAGTCCTTGGAGGATGGGTTGCTCTAATGACAAGTGTTAGTTTCTCTCGGAGTAGCCAACTAGCTCATGGTTGTAGGGGGCGACTATTTATAGCCTTGGGAGCAGCCCGACATGATAAGACATAAATGCCCTTCAATGATATGACTGTTAGGTTGGTAGATATTTTGGGACAGCTGGCGCATAGCACAACAACGGTCGAAATTTTGAGTATCAAAATCCTCAGGGCTATCATGTTCCTCACTTGGTAGGCAATCTGCACTGGAGAATTCCTAACTCCTCAGTCAGAACAAATTCCTCAGAGACCAAAAGAACTTCGTCACTGTCACTGAAGAAATTGACTGAACTGTATGAGATATCCAATGGCTTCACTCGAAATGATTCGTAGGTGTAGGATTTGAGTTGAGCATCACTTGGAAACATGTTTCCTCAGTTTTTCCTTGACCCCCTTTAAGTGTACAGTGTTTCCTATGACTCAAGAAAGAGAAAATGAAACTACGAAAACAAAAGTCTTCACGCTTCATAATCCTCGCATGATTATTCAAGGTCACACCAATTTCTTTACTTTCAAAATCTTTACAAAGTCTTTAGAAATCCAAAGTCTTTAGTTGAAGACATTCATTTTCAGGGGTCGACTTTCTCTGTAAATATTAAACTCCTCATAGACTTATAGACCTGTGTACACTCACAAACGCATTAGTCCCTTAACCTATAAGTCTTCAATACACCAAATCACTAAGGGGCACTAGATGCACTTACAAAACTAGGATTTGATATATTTGCTTTACTTGCATTTTGTGAACCTTCTCAACACTATCGATATCTTGACTAACATTTGCTTGAAGATTTTGTGCCACTTATCCTCACCAAGCTCCTCCATAAGCTTTATGCGTGTAGGTGTGAGAAACAAACATGGTACCAATTCCCCTATTGTAGCATCACATTGAGTGATCCTTGATATATCTTCAATCTTCAGAAAAGGTAACTTTGGTATTGTCTTCTCATTTTCCTACTCACCCCCCCCCCCACTTTACATGATGGATAGGCCATGTTCTTCTACAAACCCGATAGTCGAGCATAAAGTTTAAGCACCAAACTACGTCACCAAGAATCACCTCTTCGGCGTCCAACGAGCTCTTCATCAAGAAAGTGAAGCTTTGGGCGACCGCATCGAGCAACTCGCTTCTGAACTTCGCACACAAATGGAAGATTTCCACAACATCATCGTGAATCGTGCGTCTTCGACTTCCTGATCAAGAAGGCGCCATGCAAGTCGACGCTCAAGTGACCACTCCTCGGCTTACTCTTCGTCGCATGCAAGTCCTCCACGGCCTCGTCCACCTCCACAATTCGTCAATCAAGATCGACAATCTCCGGACAATCCATTCCATGGCAATGGGTTACAAGATCGAGTACGAGCACATAAGAAAGTGAGACACCAAGAGCAACAACCCCAACATCAAGTACATCAAGATGATGATGCATTCCGGCAAGCACAAGAAAGACATGATGAACAAACACGCAACACACAACAAGCTCTTCGTGAATCCTCAAGAGTCCTCGCCGACCGCAGCCACCAAGTATGTGAACAAGAAGAAGCACTTCGTCAAGCACAACAACAGGAAGCCGCTCGTCGTGAAGCGGAGCAAGAGCGACGAAACCGGAACAACATACCACGGCCCAACCGGCAAGACCATCTTGAGTAGCAAGCATTCGAGGAGCCTCCACCTCGTCACGAGTGACACCACCATCGTCACCATGATGAAGACCAATGCTTTAGCAAGCTCAAGTTCACCATGCCCAAGTTCTTCGGAAGCACCGATCCCGAGGAGTATCTCTCATGGGCATTGAAGGTCGACAAGATATTTCGCCTCCACAAGTTTGAAGAGGAGAAGAAGATTGCCATGGTATCTCTCGAGTTCCAAGACTACGTCCTCATTTGGTGGGAACAAGTGATCACGCGATGAGAAGCAAGATGTGAAACACCAATCACTACTTGGGCTCACATGAAGGAGGTCATGAGAGCTCACTTTGTGCCTACACACTACACACGCGATCATTTCAAGAAGCTGCAACTCCTCAAGCAAGGTACCAAGACGGTGGCAGAATACTATCAAGAAATGGAGATCACTATGATTTGAGGAAATGTCAATGAAGATGATGAGAAAACGATGGCTCGCTTCTTGAATGGTCTCAACCACCCTATCAAGAAGATTGCGGACTTTGAACTCTATACCAACCGTCTCGAGCTCGTCCACCAAGCAATCAAAGCAGAGCGCCAAGTGCAAGATGACTTCAAATATGCAAAGTACTCTTCCAAGGACTACGACTCTTAGACTCAAGCGCCAACAAATTCGACACATCCTACGTCTACAAGAGCATACCCAAGCACCGGCGACAAGTCAAGTTCGAAGCAAGCACCTTCTTCCACTCGTCCACCGGCAAGCTCATACAAGTCCGAAACTACTCGAACACCAGCACCACCCGATGACCCCGTCAAGATAAGTTCAATGAAATGATTCACTTGTGGTCTCCGAGGACACAAGTCATACCAATGCACCAACAAACGAACAATGATCTTCAACGATGATGGAACATACGACTCCATGAGTGAAGATGAAACAGAAGCGCTCGAGCATGTGGCCATGCACCGCCAAGTGAATGAGCATGAAGACAACCAAGTCTTTTGCGACAACGACTCAAGTCCAGCTCTCATCGTCTCCAAGGTCTTGACACTCCAACAACAAGACGACTAAGACCAACGATGCCACATCTTCCACATCAAAGCATGCATTCAAGGTCGTTCGGTCAAGGTCATCATTGATGGAGGAAGTTGCCATAACCTCACAAGTGAAGAACTATGCTCCAAGTTGCAACTCGTGAAGAAGAAGCATCCGCGTCCTTACAAGGTTCAATGGCTTAGCGACTCCGGCACGATCCAAGTTGAGCACATGGTTCAAGTTTCCTTCATGATCGGCGCGTACGAAGATACTTTGGAGTGTGATGTCGCCCCTGTGTCCTTGTACCACCGTCTCTTGGGACGACCTTGGCAATACGACTGAGGTGTCCTACACAACGGACGGAAAAATCAATATAGCTTGAAGATGAAGGGCAAGGAATATGTGCTTCGTTCTATGTCACCAAGCCAAGTGATCGCTGATAAGCAAGCTTCGACATATCTTGGAGAGAGTAGTGAGAGAGGGAACCACCATAAAAAGAGCGAGCTCCACAAGCCAAATTCGAGTACCTCTACATTAAGAGATAAGAGTGACATAGTACTTCTAGACACCAAAAGAAACATGAGAGAAGTGTGTGAGAACCCAACTAGCGTCATCCACTATGTCCTCGTGTGCAAAGATGAAGTGGTTCAAACTAACAACTCTCACCATCTACCTTTAGTGTTGTCTCAATTGTTGCAGGAATTCTCGGACCTTCCTCGATGAGCTACCGTCGGGTCTACCTCCACTTCGCGGCATCGAAGACCGCATCGACCTCATACCCGGCGCACCACTTCTGAACAAGGATCCTTACCGCATCAACCCCAAGGAAACAAAGGAGGTACAATGTCAAGTACAACAACTCATCAAAAAAAATCATGTACGTGAAAGCATAAGCCCTTGTGTCGTTCCAGTTATTCTCGTGCCTAAGAAAGACGGAAGTTTTTGCATGTGATCCTATTGTAGTCCGATCAATGCTATAACTGTTAGATATCGTCACCCTATTCCACACATAGATGGCATGCTTGATGAATTATGTGGTGCCACCATCTTTTCGAAAATTTATCTTAAAAGTGGCTATTACCAAATTTGCATTAAAGAGGGTGATGAGTGGAAAACAACTTTCAAAACCAAGTTTGGTTTATATGAGTGGTTGGTCATGCCGATGGGCTTATCGGAAGCGCCCGACTCATTCATGCATCTCATGCATTTCGTTGTTCGACCTTATATTGGCGTCTTTGTAGTGGTTTCCTTTGATGACATCCTTGTTTTTAGCAAGTCGCTTGAGGATCAGGTCATACACATCTGTATGGTTTGGCAAACCCTTCGGAAAGAACACCTCTATGCTAACATGGATAAATGCACTTTTGGCGTTGATAAGGTTGTTTTCCTAGGATTTGTAGTCTCTTCACATGGTGTCCGTGTCGATGACACTAAAATTGAAGCTATTAAAACTTGGCCCCAACCAACGAATCTCCAACAAGTGCGTAGCTTTCTTGGTTTAGCCGGTTTGTATCGCCGCTTTGTGAAGGACTTTAGCACAATTGCTTCTCATTTGTATGCTTTGAGTAAAAAGAACGCACTCTTTGTTTGCGGTACCTTGCAAGATACCGCGTTCAATGAGCTAAAAAAATTCTTACTCACGCACCCTTACTTGCCCTACCTAACTTTGACAAACCTTTCGAGATCCACTGTGATGCTAGTGGTACCGGCATAGGAGGCGTGCTCATGCAAGAAAAGCACCCAATTGCGTATTTTAGTGAGAAAATTTCCGTTGCTCAACTTAATTACCCCATCTATGATAAGGAATTATATGCCTTAGAGAGAGTTTTACATGTGTGGGAACACTATCTCCGTCCTCATGAATTCATTCTTCATGGGGACCATGAGACACTCAAATACCTTAAAGGTCAAACTAAGTTGAGCAAGCGTCATGCTAAGTGGAGTGAGTTCGTAGAGTCTTTCCCACATGTCATCAAATACATTAAAGGCAAAGAAAACGTTGTGGCGGATGCGCTTTCCCGCAAATTCATGCTTGTTACCCAACTCGAGTTGAATGTCATTGGCTTTGAGCATATTAAAGACTTATATGCGCATGATGATTACTTTGCGACTCCTTATGCTAAATGTGTGACGTATACTTCTTGGGAACGTTATCATATCAAGGGTGGTTATGTTATGATCGCAAACAAACTTTGCATTCCCGAGTCGTATCTTCGTTTGCTCCTTTTGCAGGAATCTCATGGAGGAGGACTTATGAGCCATTTCCGACGTGACAAGACATTCGCGACGCTCTCCAAGAATTACTATTGGCCAAAGATGTTCCGCGACATCTCATGCTACACCATTCAGTGCTCGACATGTCGCAAAGCTAAGTCTAAAGCTCAATCTCATGGTTTGCATATGCCACTTCCTATTCCGTCTCAACCATGGGAAGACATTAGTATGGACTTTGTGCTAGGTTTGCCGAGAACTCAAAATGGCAATGATTCTATCTTTGTTGTAGTGGATTATTTTTCCAAAATGGCTCATTGCATTCCTTGCAACAAGATAGACGATGCTTCACATGTTGCCAATCTCTATTGTAGGGAAATCCTAAGGCTACATGGACTACCAAGGACAATTGTGTCGGACCGTGACGTCAAGTTCATAAGTTACTTTTGGAAGACACTATGCGCCAAGCTCAGCATCAAACTACTATTCTAGATGGCCTATCATCCTCAAACCCATGGCCAAACAGAAGTCGCCAACTGAACGCTCGCCACTCTACTACGCGTGTTGATAAAGATGAACATCAAGGAGTGGGAGGAGTGCCTACCCATCGCTGAGTACGCCTACAACCGTATACAACACTCTACTACCGGCAAGTCTCCCTTTGAGGTCGTCTACGGCTTCAACCCCTTGTCACCTTTGGACATCCTCCCTCTACCTCTCCAAGAACGCGCCAACATGGATGCAAATGCAAGAGCAAGTTAGCTCAAGAAGGTGCATGAAGATACAAGGTCAATGATCAAGCATCAAGTCCAACGTCTCGCCACCAAGCACAACACAAACAAGGCACCAATGGTGTTCCTACCGGGTGATCTCGTTTAGCTATACCTACGATGTTGGATTTCGGGTTCTGCAAACCCTTAAGAGGTTCGAACTCTGGGGTGCGCACGAAGAACACTCCCTCCCCAGCGCGCTCACCCTATGATTCCGCGGCCTAGCTTGTCATGCTCAAAGAACATGGGACGACATAGAGATTTATACTGGTTCGGCCCACCCTGTGGTATAATACCCTACTCCAGTGTGTGTGGTGGATTGGCCTTGTATGGCTGAGGATGAACTAGTACAAGGGACGAACAACCTCCAGAGGAGAGGTGTTGTTGGGCTCGGATGAGCTTGTGGTGTGAGTAGGGTGGAATGGATCTCTCCTCAATCAGCCCCCTCTCTATGGTGGTGGATAAGTCCTATTTATAGTGGCCTAGGACCTCTTCCCAAATATCAGCGGGAAGGGATCTCACAACGGCCAAAATTGAAGGGGAACAACTAGTACAAGTTATCCTCACAAAAGTAGTCTTCGCCTGCTAAAGGCTCTGCTGGTGACGCCGCGCTAGGCTCCACGATGACCTCCGCTCTGCAACCTTGACGGTCCTTGTTCTTGTTGCACCAATATGGAAACCTTAGCCTGATCCCTCGGGACTCCGCGCCTGCGCTTGCCCTCTTCGCACCAAAGAGGAAACTGGCGCACTGCGCCCGCCGGCGCTCGCTTGGCCTTGGTCATCATGGCTCACGTCACGTGAACCTCGCGAGGTGCTCCTTGCATAGATATCTCCGCTCCTCGGGAGCCAACCTAGAGAGACTGCCCCCCAGGGAGGTCTTGCTGTCGCCCACCTCGCGAGGCTTGGCCCCTCGCGAGGGTCTTGAGCTGTAGTTGATGAAGATGCGCCGCACCAGGCCGCTGATGGAGCCACATCACGGGCCGCAGGCAGGCAAGTCTGGGTACCCCTGTTCCCAGGATGCTGACATACGCAAAGACCGCTTCCCCAAGGAGCACAAATCCAAGCTTCTTCCACGCACCGATGGGCCATTCAAGGTGCTAGCATGCTACAACGTCCATGCTTACAAGATCGACATCCCCCAAGCCAAGTACAAAGTAAGCGACATCTTCAATGTCAAAGACTTGTCATGCTTCCATGGTGATGAAGATCTTGATCCGCGGATGGATCTTCCCCATGGGGGGTGATGATGCAGAGCATCCCTCCATTATCCCCATGGACACTCCGACACCGCCACAAGCACCAACGGGACTAATGACTAGAGCACGTGCACGCGCCATAGAGAACGACGTGAATTCTTTGCTCTTTAAGTTCCATTCGGATTTGCATGAAAATTGGATTCTACCTCACAAGGACCTGTTGTGCATTCTTAGTCACTGGGAAGGTGATCATGATAAGGAAAAGTCGGAGTCTCAAACATCCACGGAGCAAGAGAAGGAGGAAGAGGTCGAGAAGAAAGAAGGAAAGAAGACCCCGGACCACCACGTACAAATATCTGTGAAGTATTTTTGTCTTGGATGACATAAATAAATTGTTGCATAGTATGCATTAGAAATTACCTAACAAATATACATGTATGCAATATTTTTGGTTGTATCCAATGTAGTCATGTCCTCATCATCCTCCCTTTCATGAAAATAAAGCCGTCCTCGGCTTTGCTTAATATGAAATGTGTCTAACAAAAAAGACAATGTGTACATGTTGTATATGTATATGTCATCCATTTTTACTTCCCTTGATTTTTGCACATATGACACATGTATACATGAGTAACTTTCGTAGTTCATAAAATATAAAGCCAACATATTACCACAAGAAGTAGAAGGCATGAAAATATTCCAACTCAGTCTGCACATATAAGTGAAGCCCTTATTCATATCAAAAGATTGGCAATTTTCATCATTACACCATCCCAAGATTGGTGAATAAACCTTACTTGCATCAAATTTACATGCTACAACATGCTTAAAGAAGAAAACATGCAATAAGTCATTTGACACAGAATCATCACAAAGATTAGAGGTCATATCAAAATGATTAAACGTTGGTTCTTTTGCATCAATGGTAAATTCAATGGGTTTTGCTCAAAATTGTTGGTATTTCAGCTGTTTGATCACACGATGCATTCAGGACAGTAACACCATTATCAAAAATAGGAAGTGTGCTCAAATCAATAGGTAACTCAACACATGATGTATTCAAGTTAACTAGGCATGCATCATTCTCATGCGAAGTTATATCATCAATATCTTTAATGTTACCTTGTCGCAAAGACGTAGCCGATGTAGGTACGGACGATGACAACGTACCATAAATTGAGATGATGTCGCGCTCACAATCTGAGGTGTGGCTGCTCTAGTAGGTGCAACGGTGGAGGAAACAATCGGCGGTGATGAGCATGAACTGGAATAGTAGTTTTTGTAGTCACCAAATGCATCCTCCTATATCTGTCTCTCAAAGGTACAAGCACGAACATACATACCAGTAATGCAACGAGGAATATAATGAAATCTTGCGCGAATATCGTGGTTCAAACCACCAAAAAATCTATTCATTTTATCATCCTCAGATTCTTCTATGTCCCAATGATGCATGTAAGATTTGAACTCTTGGTAGAAAGCATGAACAGTGTTACTGCCTTGTTTTAATTGTTCTATTTTGCAAAGCATTTCACGACGATAGTAAGCAGGAACAAATTGTTGTCTTATTATAGGTTTCAAATCTTTCAAGTTGTGGGTTGGTTCTCAATATTTTGCTTACAATGCACACTCCACCAAACAGAAGCAAAACTAGTAAATTCTCGAGTGGCAGCACGTACTTTCTCAAGTCCAGAAAAATCATGGCTAGCAAAAATTTGTTCTACCTCAAGCTCCCAAGCAAGGTACGTCGAATGATTAAATCTACCCTCAAATTGTGTTAAAGAGATAACCTGACCATATGCTTGTGTGTGTTGTCCCACATCTCGTGATGGTGAAAATGTATCCGTCGTCCAAGAACTTCTATCTCCGGCACCGGCCATGATTAGTAGAAACAAGAAACAAAATTTGAGAATAATGTTTCTATGAACTAATAGGATGTGGTGTTAAAGAGATCACAGTAAAGAAAAAATCAATAACTTACAAGTTCTTACCGTGAAGTAGGTGGTGACCAGCAACCAGCGGTGTCGAATAACTCCGAAGATTGAGAAAGTGATTGCCAGGTAAACGTAAATATGCACGGTGTAGAAATATGTGGAGCTGAGTTGGCTATATATGGTAGCAAAATATTAGCAATAATCACTTCATAGATGCAATGTTGAATAAACGCTCAATGACGGTACTGTGCTGGTCGTAGGCTAGACCGTGCTAGAGATGCGAGCCTAGAACACTAATCAAGTCACGACATAGTACAACTACTATCAAGAAAGGATATGAAGTAGCTCTCGACAACAAGATATAAGTGAAGATCAAAATGGCAGTAAAGATAATGATGAGAAACAACTCCCAAGCACGATATAACAACAACTCTCTCTTCAACTTTCCTCTGAAAACCTTTGTGCCAATTTTTTGATAATTTTTCTATAGAATGCTACTGACTCAAGCTTTCAAACGCAAAAAGAATCACTCAATTCCGAGTTGATATGAGGAGTAAAAATATATTCTAAAACTGGTTTGAAAAACTGGAACAAATCATGTTCGCGAACTTTGGAAGGCAAAAATACCAATTTAGAAGCCGATTTTGAGGTCGGAAATATTGAACTTTCTTTTACAACTATTCAGATGCGGCTCGTCGCTATCTTTAATTTGAGTACTTGCGGAGCCAAAACGAACTTCGTATAAGGAAGATATGTGTATTTTATTGAATAGTGCACAAAACATATTCCAATCCGAATTCAACTACGAGAATTATTCTAATAGATCCAAACTTGTCTTTTTTTTCTCACACTTTTTTTTCTTTTTTCGTCTTCACTTTTTTTTTCTAACTTTTTTTTATCTGTTTTTTTCTCTCTCCCTCTTTCCAAAACAAATTGGACAAGATGCAGATTGGATAAGGCGAAGATGTGTACAACCTCAACTATGATTATGACAATGAACGGTGTGTAGCACGTGGTGGAAATTGATGGATGTGATGATGGACGGCGGAAGGAATAATGATGCAGCGGCGGCGTGACTAATGTGATCAAAACTCGAAACTCTAAACGAACTAGATACTAAGAGCAGCAACTTGACACGACGATGCAACCGATAATTCAATAATGGAAACAATGAAAAGAAAATTGCAAAAGCTCGGACTAGCTTGGACAAAGGATGAACATATCTAGCTTTTTTTGTGGATTTTTCTTGGACAATATGTAAGAAAATAAATATAATCTATGGAAAACTGGAAATTCTCACTGAGCAACCTGAAAACTGATACCAGTTGATAGAGGAGAGGGCCTGATCTTTCGATGAGATGATAACTATCGATTTGGTGGAGTCGACTTTGACGATCCGACTACAAACATGCATGACGTTGCGCCTTAGCAATCGCTAAACCAATCTCTTGGGGTTACTGACGATGCCAGAAGCACGATCAGCCTGACCACGAAGGTCTATTCCCACATGCAATCGAAGAACAACCAATAATATGATAAAGCAATATGAATATTGCAAATATATATGAAGTATTGATAAAGGTGGGGATCCGTAAGCGGTCTTGGTCTGGTCGTTGGACACAAATGAAGTACACGAAGTTGCAATGACTAACTTTTAACTAAACAAATCCCAATGAAAAAGCTACTATATGTATATACTTATATAGGAGCAAGGGGTGGCGGCCAAGGAGGTGGGAAGATGTCCCAAGCCACCCTAAAACTAACCCTAGGTCGTACAAGGCCCATTGGCCCAAGTGGAGGTGATGCAACACCTTTGGACTTGTAGTTTGACTCGGATTCTGTTGCATCGTCACATTGTTTCATCGTTATCACAATGCTCCGGATGAATTTGAAGGTGAATCCAATTGGGCAGGAAAGATCACGAAATCTATTTTTCAAAAAAAAAGAATCACCCAATTCGGAGTCCATATGAAGGGGTTCTTGCCATTTTGAGTCAGATATCTCTGTGCAGTCCGAATCTGAATGCTGAACGTGAGAGGCTTGGACTCTATCTTCTCCTGGCACAAAAGTGATGTGGGAGGACTTTTTGAACAGCACATAAACTTCTCTTTTTCCCTTATTTTCATATGTGAATTGTACAAATATCCCATACACGTGCAATTAGACATGCCACAAAAATCTGTGAAGTTTTTTTGTCTTGGATGACATAAATAAATTGTTGCATAGTTTGCATTAGAAATCACCTCACAAATATACATGTATGCAATATTTTTGGTCGTATCCAAGGTAGTCATGTCCTCATCAAGAGCGATTTTTTTTTCCAGAGTGTCATTTTCCCTTGTTTCCGTGTAGCGCCATGATTTTGTTAGTGTTCTAGGCTCGCGTCTCTAGTACGGTCTAGCCTAGGACCAGCATAGTACCGTCGTTGAGCGTTTATTCAACTTTGCATCTTTGAATTGATTATTGCTGACCTTTTTTGCTACCATATTATAAGCCTTCCGAGATCCACATACATCTACGTCATGCGTTTGACTCTCCCTGATAACCTCTTTATCCAAGCTTTGAGAGTTTTGACTACCACGGTTGCCGATCACCACCCGCTGCGGGGTAAGAACTGGTAAGAATTTGATATTTGCTTCACGGATTTGTGACACCCCACCACCACCATTATCTAGTAGTCTGTTGGATCATATTTTTGTGTGTTTCTATTGCTACTAACCATGGCAGGATCACAAGTCAACGAGACTGACTGGGAGAACATGACGAACAAGGAGTTGCATGATAAGTCAACATGTAGAAGATGTGATGTCCAGTTTTGGCGATGAACTAGCAAGGATGGATGGCATTGAGAAGTCAATTGACACCAAGTTGTATGCGAAATTCGCTGAAGTGCTTGAGCGTCTACCTCCACCTGTTGCACCATTGCAACAACAACAACAAAAACAACAACAACCACCTCGACGTCACGAAACTGCCTTCCGCCGAGCGACCCATATCCTTCTTGAGCATGGCCAAACTATTGGTGTTGCTGTTATTACTTCTATGGCTCCTGTTGCTGTTGAGGAGGAGGACGATTACGCGGGAGATTACGAGAATGAAGTTGATCAAAATCACAACTACGTGCAACCACCAGCACCACGACCACCAGGTCGTCCACATGCAAATAATCGCAATGGTAGGGCTGCACCACACCCTCAGGTACGCGATCATGACCATCTCCCTAAATTTAATATTGAATATTCCACCATTTGAGGGTAGATATGTTCTTGATATATATCTTACTTGGGATTTAGAAACGGAACTACATTTTACATGTTTAGAACATCCCGAGGAGAGACGTGTTGCTGTTGCTCTTTGTGCTTTCACTAGTTTCGCTTGTGTGTGGTGGTCTGAACATCGTAGATTATATCCGAATAATATTCCAACTACTTGGGTGCTTTGAAAACTGATTTGCGTACTCGTTGGGTTCCACCATATTATTAACGTGAATTACTACAAAACCTGCAGCGTTTAAGAGAAGAAGAAAAATTATGTAGAAGAATATTATCAGCAATTACAAACTGGCATGATTAGATGTGGTATTATTGAGGATAATGAAGCTATGCTTGCACGTTTTATGGGTGACAAATATAGAGAGATTCAGACCATTCTAGAGTATAAGGAGTACAATAATATCAATCGTTTATTCCATCTTGCTTGCAAAGCTGAACGTGAAGTGCGGGATCGATAGGCATTGGCGTGGACTAATTTTTCTCCAGGTCGACCTTCATCATGGACACTGTCGGTATACTAAGATAGGGGTACCTTAGTACCCCAACTTGTGCAAGGGCAGTAGCAGCTTCCCGCGGCACGGCTTACCACGTGCTCGCCGGAAACCTTTCTGGTCCCTATAAAGCCATTCAAGAACAAAGTATACAAGTCAGAAGATCAAGGCCCCGGCAAGTGGATCTTGCCGGGAAGGCCGTACCAGGCTCAAGACTATCACTTTAGCACAAGGCCCTGGCAAGAGGAGCTTGCCAGGAAGACTAAGGAATGCATACCTCAAGAGACGCCTCGGCGCATCATGCGCCCCGGCAGGACCCGGGGAGCGACAAGCTTCCGGGCCCGGCAAGGTCACGGCCCCGGCAAGGTGCTTGCCGGGGGAGCTCATGCTGTGTGCCCGCGCTCCAGCTCATCTGGCCACGCGTCGCCCTGGGGCTCTTCCAGGGACGCGTGGCGGATGGCTGTGCAGCTTGGGGCACACGGTGGAAATCCACGGTGACGAGGCTACCGCCGTGTCGAATGGAGAAGCATGGACGAATGCTTTTGGGGTCGACGGTGACGGGCATTTAATGCCCTTGTCCCCCACTGTCAAGGTTAGGTGATGACCACTGTTCATCCACTGTTCACGCACTATTCCCGCACTGTTACAACTACCACCAAAGTTACATTTTTGCCCTCCTCTACATTGACACCTGTCGGTGACCCCTTGGGCTATAAAAGGAGGCCCATGCACAACGTAGAGGGGGTTCGAATCCTAAGCAACTCTCACGCTCGGTGTAGCTAGAACTGTAGCTCTTCAAGCTCCCGAGCTCAATACAACTAAGGCAGGAGTAGGGTATTACGCGTCTGCGCGGCCCGAACCTGGGTAAACTGCCCGCGTGCTCTCCTCGATCCGCTCTTCGTGCTCCCTCCGCTCCCTTACCGCAACGTAGAAGGGGCTCCGGTCCCATAGGTGCTCGTGGGAGGACAGTTTCCCCCGACATCTTTGGCGCGCCAGGTAGGGGGGGCGTCGAGGTTGTGCGAACCTGATCCGGCGCTCACGCGGGCGCATTCTTCATCAACCTCTCCAGATTCATCAACTTCATCAGCGACAACATGGCCCCGAAGAAGAAAGCTTCGGAGGTCGGAGGCCCGTCTGCGTCGATTCCACCACCACCAGAACCAACGGTTGGTGGAGGAGACGCCGGCGGAAGGGTGGTCGCCGGCGAGGAAACTCACGGCGCCACCAAATCCAAGGACAAGACGGACGACCGAGCGAATTCCAAAACCTCGATGTCCGTAGACGCACCACGTCCATCTCAGCAGACGACAGGCCAGCAGCGCCGTGGTACAGGAGGTACCATCCGCTTGCTGGGGCAAGGACAAACCGGAGGCTCGCAGGATGCTCAAGGCCACCGTCCTGGCACGAGCAAGGCGCGGTCGCCGGGGCGAGAAACTGCTCCTTCTAACCATGTTAGAAGTCCGAGCATATCTCGCTCCTCGCACCGCTCGCCGCCGCTCCCCTCCTCTCCAGCAGAAGCTCTCGCAAGAGCGCAACTGCTCCTCGATTTCCCTCCAGCGGCAGACAAGGCCGAAGATTGGAGGGCGACGATTCAGAGTCTCATCGCCTTCGCCAACAACAACACGCCGCAGCAGCCGGCGACATCGCGGCCACGGCAAGTCGAGCAGACGAAGGCCGATGGCGACAAGACCGCCGGGGGTGCAACCACCATGCACTCCCCGCCGCAGAAGCAGAAGACACCACCCCGCCGGATTAACGTCGACGACGACTCCACGGCGTCGTCGGATCCGCGGGCTCGTCGGGACCAGCGCCAAGTCCTCGACGACCGGCGCCAAGAAGACGCTCGGACGCGCATCGAGCGCCGACGAGAAACCAGGCGACAATCGGATCGGCGCGCTGGGACCGCTGTCGACGCGTACGCGCCCGGTGAGCCAGGCGACTTGCCATACGCGGCAGGTTGCCCTGCATTCACTCGTGAGCTGCGGCGTGTCCAGTGGCCCAGCATGAAAAACTTCAAGCCCGACGTACCCGAGAAGTACGACGGCAAGACGCACCCCTCGGAGTTCCTCAGCATCTACACCATCGCGGTGCAGGCTGCCGAGGGGCGCGACGAGAAGATACTGGCTAACTACTTCCCGCTAGTGCTTAAGCCGAACGTTCGTTCTTGGCTTATGCACTTGCCGGAAGGCTCCATTTCTTCGTGGGCAGATCTGTGCCACCAATTTGTTGGCGCCTTCACGGGCGGCCACAAACCCCACGGCCAGGAGAGTGATCTCCACATCTTGGCCCAGAAGGAAGGAGAATCCCTGCGCAAGTACATTCAACGATTTAGCCGCGTGCAACACAACATTCCCGACGTCCACCCTGCTGCGGTTATCAGCGCGTTCCACCAGAACGTGCGTAACCGCCGCATGAGGGAAGAGATGGCCATGACCAAGATATGGGATGTCAGCGAGCTCTATGCTCTGGCTGACAAGTGCGCGCGCACCGAAGAGGGAAGGAAACTCCCCGGAGAGGATACTGGCGCAGGAGGAAGCGACAGTGAGGACGCCGCCCCGGCAAAGAAGAGCCGGCGGCGGAACAACAGAAGAAAGAAGAGCAAGGAAGTGCTGGTCGTCGAGCAGTCCGGCAAGGAGGCTCCCGCCAAGAAGACACAGGCTGGCGGCTCCGGCAAGGAGCCCGCCCTTGTAGCGGCAGCCGACAAGCAGGACGGCTCCGACAAGCAATATTGCAAGATCCACCGCACCAAGGGTCACGACCTTTCGAACTGCAAACGAGTCAAGTACCTCGTAGAACAGCTGAAGGCTGAGTACGAGCGTCGCGACAAGGAGAAGGCCCAAGGTGGCGGGGGAGAGCCAAGCAAGAAGCGGCCATTCAATGGCCGGGGAGGGCGCCGCGGCAAAGCCAAGCAGCGGCAAGGTGATCGACCTCCCCGGGGCCGCGACAAGGATGAGGAAGAAGAAGACGACGACGACATGGAGGAAGGTGATAACAGCGAGCAGGAGTTCCAGAAGGCCACAGAAGTCCTGTGTGTCGACGGAGGCGCCTCTCTTCATACTTCCCACCGCCAACTCAAGCAGTGGGTGCGGGAAGTAAACGCAGCTGAGCCGCCCGTCGAGTCACGCAGGCTCCTGAAGTGGTCCAGCACGCCCATCATTTTTTATCTTGAGGATCACCCTGACCGCACGACGGCGGTCGGGTGCTTGCCGATGTTGGTTTCACCAACTATCTGCAACCTCAAGGTCACCAAAATGTTGGTTGACGGAGGGGCCGGCCTAAACTTGATCTCCTCAGCTGTGATCAAGAAACTCCAGATCCCAGACGGCGAGCTCGAAGAAACCGGGTCGTTCCAAGGAATAAACCCGGGAAGGAGCAAGCCCAAGGGGAAGATCACTCTGCCTGTGACCTTTGGCGGGGAGCTCAACTTCAGGACGGAGAGGATAACCTTTGACGTGGCCGATATCCCATTGCCATACAATGGGATACTTGGACGTCCTGCCCTCGCCAAGTTCATGGCAACTTCCCACTTTGCCTACAACGTACTCAAGATGCCGGGGCCGATAAGCGTCATCTCTGTCCCTGGCGACAAGAAGGACGCGCTTATCTGCGCCGACAAGATATACCGGGATGCAGCAGCCGCAGCGGAGAGCGACACACTTGCCGCTGAAGCTCCCGGGGGGAAGAAGACCAAGACCAAGTCCGGCAAGTGCTCTGGGGCCCACTCCGGCAAACGCACCTCTTCGGAGTGCTGCGCTGCTGTCGAGGACGCACCATCGAGCTCCACCGGCAAGTGCAAGAAGGGTATGGCCGCTCCACCGGCAACCAAGAAGGTGTCCGCCAAGGAGGACGCCACTGGTGGTACCTTCACCATCAGTGCTACGCTCGACAACAAATAGGAAAGCGCGCTCGTTGCCTTCCTGCGGGCGAATGTCGATGTGTTTGCGTGGCAACCATCTGACATCCCCAGCGTTCCCAGGAAGGTAATTGAGCACAAGCTTGCTGTTTGTCCTCATGCGCGGCCCGTCAAGCAGAAGGTCAGGATGCAAGCCGTGGAGCGCCAAGAATTCATCGCCGAGGAGATAAAGAAGCTAGAAGCAGCAGGCCTGGTTAGTGGCGTGATCCATCCCACGTGGTTGGCCAATCCAGTTGTCGTACGCAAGGCCAATGGGAAGTGGAGACTTTGTATAGACTTCACTGATGTGAATAAAGCATGTCCCAAGGATCCATTTCCCTTGCCGCGTATTGACCAGATTGTTGACTCCACCGCAGGATGTGAGCTGCTTTCCTTCCTTGATGCATACTCAGGTTACCACCAGATTTTCATGGCCAAGGAAGATGAAGAGAAGACTGCATTCATTACTCCATGCGGCACATATTGCTTCATACACATGCCCTTTGGATTGAAGAATGCAGGCTCGACATTTGCAAGGGTGGTGCACACTGCTTTTGAGCCACAGATCCACAGAAATGTAGAAGCTTACATGGATGATATAGTGGTCAAGAGCAAGAGCAAAGATACCCTAATCCAAGACTTAGAAGAGACCTTTGAAAATCTGCGCATGATCCAGCTTAAGTTGAACCCCGAGAAGTGCGTCTTCGGAGTCCCTTCCGGCAAGCTTCTCGGGTTCTTTGTGTCCCAGAGGGGGATTGAAGCCAATCCCGACAAGATAAAAGCCATCGAGCAGATCGAAGCCCCGAAGCGCGTCAAGGATGTAAGGAGACTTGCAGGTTGTGTGGCTGCCCTCAGTAGGTTCATTTCAAAATCTGCAGAACGCGCCCTGCCTTTCTTCAAAATCTTGAAGAAGGCAGGTCCTATGAAATGGACTCCGGAAGCGGAGGCAGCGCTGCAAGACTTGAAAGGATACCTATCCTCCACTCCAATACTTGTCGCACCTAGGCCACAAGAGAAGTTGCTGCTATACTTAGCAGCAACCAATCAAGTGGTTAGTGCTGCGTTAGTAGCGGAGAGGGAGGCGGATGAGGAGTCTACACCACCGGCAAGTGAATCCAGCGACAAGCAGGGGGCTTCCCCGACAAGCTCTGGCTCCGACAAGGACAAGTCTGCGCAGGAACAAGGAGAGGTGCGAAAGAAGATGGTGCAGCGCCCAGTGTATTTTGTAAGTTCCCTCTTGCAGGGGGCTAGATCAAGATACTCTGGGGTGCAGAAGTTGCTTTTCGGCCTCCTCATGGCCTCGAGAAAGCTGCGCCATTACTTCCAAGCACATGAGATAACAGTGGTCACTCGCTTTCCGTTGAAGAGGATATTGCAGAATCCAGAAGCAACAGGCAGGATCGTCGAGTGGGCACTAGAGCTGTCAAGCTTTGGTCTCAAGTTTGAAAGTACTTCAACCATACAGAGCAGAGCTTTGGCAGAATTCATAGCTGAATGGAGCCCAACGCCCGATGAAGAAGTTCCAGAAACAAGCATCCCCGTACAAGAAGCAACCAGCGAATGGGTAATGTACTTCGATGGTGCCTTCTCGCTGCAAGGCGCCGGTGCCGGCGTGGTACTCATAGCGCCCACCGGAGAGCACCTCAAGTATGTTGTCCAGATGCACTTTCCCAAGGAACAAGCGACAAACAATACTGCTGAGTATGAAGGTTTGCTTGCCGCCCTCAAGATTGCAGCCGAGCTTGGGATTAAGAAGTTGATTGTCGGGGAGATTCTCAGTTGGTGGTCCGACAAGTGAACAAGAGTTACCAGAGCCCTTTGATGGAAGCCTATGTTGATGAAGTGAGGAAGCTTGAAGAACACTTTGAAGGTCTGCAAATGGAGCACGTTCCAAGAGCACAGAATGATATTGCAGATGTCCTTTCAAAGTGTGCTGCGATGAAGTTACCTGTGGAACCAGGGACCTTCCTGCTCAAGCTAACTCAACCATCCGTTACACCATCAGTTGGGCAAAGTAAGAAGAGAAAGTTGGTCTCCGGTGACTACTTGCCGGTGGATCTTCCAGAAGCCGCCGCCAAGGTCCCCAAGATCAACAACCAAAATGTTGAGGAACAGTTTGCTCCTGCGGATCCGAGGATCTGTACAGTTGAAGCAAGCGTTCCCGACAAGCCTTGCCCCGGCAGGCTTGCCGGGGGGCCATCAGCTCCGGCGGAGCCGGAGGTTCTTGCCGTAGAAGCTGAGGTTCCCGCAGCAGCCCTCATGCCTTTAGTCCTTGCCGTTGAGCCTCGGGCTCCGGCTTGGGCACAGCAAATCGTTCGTTTTCTGCAAACTGGAGAACTTCCCGACGACCCAGAAGACATAGAGAAGATAACAAGGCAGTCAAGTATGTACCAGTTCATTGACAACGAACTGTACAGAAGAAGACTCAACGGTGTCAGGTTGAAGTGCATTTCCAGAGAAGATGGACAGAAGCTGTTGGCAGAGATACACGGAGGCATATGTGGCCACCACATTGGCGTAAGGGCACTTGTCGGGAAGGCGTTCCGGCAAGGGTTCTTCTGGCCAGAAGCCCTCCGAGATGCAACTGCACAAGTAACCAAGTGTGAAGCGTGCCAGTTCCACGCCAAGCAAATTCACCAGCCAGCTCAAGCTCTCCAGACGATCCCTTTGTCCTGGCCCTTCTCGGTCTGGGGGCTCGATATCCTTGGCCCTTTCCCCCGTGCTATCGGGGGCTTTGAGTACTTGTACGTTGCGATCGACAAGTTCACAAAGTGGCCAGAAGTGGAACCAGTGAGAAAGGTGACAGCACAGTCAGCGGTCAGGTTCTTCAGGTCAATTGTTTGCCGTTTCGGAATCCCTAACAGGATCATCACCGACAACGGTACACAATTTACTAGTCGCACCTTCATGCAGTACGTCCAAGACCTTGGCGCCAAGGTCTGTTTCGCTTCTGTTGCTCACCCGAGGAGTAATGGTCAAGCGGAGAGGGCCAATGCTGAAGTGCTACGCGGACTCAAGACAAGAACCTTCGACAGGCTGCGCAAGTGCGGAAGAAACTGGATAGAGGAGTTGCCGGCGGCTCTTTGGTCAATCAGGACGACACCAAATCGAGCCCCTGGACAGACACCCTTTGCTCTTGTCTATGGAGCAGAGGCAGTACTCCCCACGGAACTCGTATACGGATCTCCTCGAGTACTCGCTTATGATGAGCTCGAGCAAGAGCAACTGCGACAAGATGATGCATTGCTCCTCGAGGAGGAACGTCTCCAGGCTGCTGTACGAGCTGCTCGATACCAGCAAGCCTTGCGTCGCTAACATAGCCGCAAGGTCAAGGCCAGGAGTCTCGAGGAAGGTGACCTTGTTCTTCGGCATGTTCAGTCCGCCAAGAATTCCAACAAGTTGACGCCGAAGTGGGAAGGCCCTTATCGGGTGAGACAAGTCACAAGGCCCGACGCTGTCCGCCTTGAGACCGAAGAAGGCTTACCGGTGAGCAACTCCTGGAACATAGAGCATCTTCGCAAGTTTCACCCATAAGGCGCGGTTGCCATGATCCGCTCCGGCAACCACCTTTTGTACGAGTCTTGCCGTTGTTGCATGTAAACCTTTGTACAAAGCCGGGCGCAGATCCCGTGCATCAGTAAAGTTTTTGTGCTTCGCACTATTTGCCTTTTCCATGCTTTTCTTTGTTATTTGCATGCATTATTTGGCACCTTGTGCAACGCACATCCCCGGTAAGCACTAGCAAGCCGTGAGGCTCTATACTTGTTTTTCCTCCTCTTTTTCTTTCCCTCTTAAACAGAAGGAACATTCCTCGCGCACAAGTTTGCCGGGGGGGAAGGAGGTGGAGGATGAACCAAGTGCTATTCAAGAAAGAGAAGCCTTGTCGGGGAGCAAACAATATATGAAAGCTAAGTTACTAGAATTTGGGCAGTTCAAATTTTTAAATTTCAGTTATCTTCCTTGAACAACCACACTTTGTATGGAAAACCTGTGCGTGGAGGAACCTACCCGTGGCTAGCCGCACCCTTACTTTGTTCTCGAGCACGCTCAACGACTTAAGTGAGCTGCGACAAGTGTCGCGCCCTTACTTCGTTTTCGAGTTCGCTCAGCAAGCTAAGTGCGCTGCGACTAGCTGCGACAAGGTTACTTGCCGGTAAGGTCCTTTGCCAGCAGGCTGCTAAGAGTCCAGCACTCAGCGCTCGCGGCAAGGGCCCCCTGCCGGCAAGTCCCCTAAAAGCGTAGGGTAGAAAGCATACAAAGTAAACGACCAAAAGCAAGGGAGATAACACCGCCTTGATTGCTCGAAAATAAGATAATATATTACAGAGATAACTTGTTGCAATAACTAATAGATTCTTGTCCAATAACGTGCCTTGCAGCGGCAAGGGAAACAGAAAGAAAGGAGCCTAATCTACGCGGTCGCCTTCACGCCTTGAGATTTTGTTCACCTTGGCGACGATGTGGGCGACCTGCGCCTTCAACGCTTCCTGATCTACATCGTCCGGCAAGCTGCGGAGGACGTTCACAAGATTGATGCCAAGGTTGCGGTAGACGATCTTCGTCAAGACGCGCTCCAAGGTGCCTGCGCAGAGCTGACACGACTCCTCGGCCAGCTGCGCGGGGAGCTTCTCCTGCAAGCGTGCAAGTGCCGGCGCGATTCCCCTGAAGAAGAGACTTAACTTGGCGCTGTGGGGGAGATTTTCGTCCGAAGAGTACATAAGGTGCTCCACCCTCAGCGCCATCAACTCCTTGTCGATATTGGCAGCAGAAGCGACCAAGTCGTCAGTCCATTGCTCCACCGCCCGGCTGAAGTTGTTCGCGGAGACGGCGGCGCTCTCCACCAGGCCTTGTTCCTTGCGGAGCTCGTCCTTCAGCTTCGTCTCGCGATCCCGGGCGGCGTCAAGCGAATCAGTCAAAGTGGAGACCTTCAACTCCAAGTTAGCGATTGAATCTTTGGCGGTAGTAAGCTCGTCGCCCTTCTTGGAGAGGCGTACCTGCAAGTCAGAGTTGGTGTGGGTGTCCTTCTCCCGCTCCACGTTGAGCGCGGTGACTCTGTCCTCACTTGCCTTTAGGTATCGCTCCAGCTGATCCACCTTGAGCTCCAGGTCCCTCTTGGCGGTTTCCGCGGCGGCTGCGGCTTCCTTTGCCTCCTTCATGGCTTGCTCCCGGGCGGTTAGCTCATCGTCATGGGCGTCGAGCTCAACCTTCCGCTGGTTGAGCGCCCCCTCCCGCCGAGACAGCTCCTCGGCGGCCAGCCGCTGCCGCTCTTCCGCCTCTGCCTTCTCCAGGAGAAAGGCTTGCTGCTCTCCGGCGAGCTCTTCCCGCTCCTCTGCCAAGTTGCGGAGGGCGGCCTGGTTGGCGACGCGAAGCTCCGCGGCCCGCTTCTCCAAGTCAACCCCAGCCTTGGCGGCAAGAGATTCCCGGGAGTCCAGTTTCGCCTGCCTGGCCCGGTAAAGGGCCAGGAGCCGGCGAAGGAGCTTCTCCTCTTCGGGCTCGTCTCCACCGCCAAGTGCTTCAACGACCTTCAACCCCGCGGAGGCGAGGACCTCTCCATCGTAGGTCTCTCCCTCCACGGGGGCTCGCGACGAAGACCCCCACGGGACTTGTATGAAGACTCCGTTGGGGGCCTCAAGGTAGATGCCTGGCTGCTCCGTGGCGGCGGAGGGGTCGGCGGCCGGTGCAGCGCTTGACGCTCCTGCTGCCTCCGGGCCAGCAGTGTGGTCGCCGCCCCCCTCCCCGGCCGCGGCGTCTGCGGTCGGGGCGGTCTCCTCAGCGGCAGGCTCGTCGGCTCCTGCCATGCCCTCAGCGGCAGTGGCATTGCCGCCGTCGCCTTGCGGGCCCTCCTCGCTGGTGGCCTCAGTCTCCATCCGCTCCGGCGCAGGAGGATCTAGCAGAAGAAAAAGAAAAGAAAAGATCAAGCAAATATCCAAAAAGACAAGTTCAAGAAGATAAAGCTACAAGACTCACCTTCGCGAACTTCGTCGACGACAGGCTCCCTCGGCGGGGAGTCCTCCCTTGGCGGTGGAGCAGTGGCCCCTGCTGGCGGAGGGCCGCCCGTGCCCTCCCTTGGCGGGGTGGCCACCCTTGCCGGGCTGCTCACCCTTGGCGGGGTGCCCGCCCTTGGCGGGGTGCCCGTTCTTGTTGGAGCATTCTCCCTCGCCGGGGAGTTCACCCTTGGCGGGGAGGGTGGAGCAAGTGGCTCTTCGGGGGCAGTCTCCGGGCGCTCCTGCGGCTGCGGCTCCACTTCTGCACAAGACAAACAAGACAACAAAACATCAGTACAAGATAACAACCTCGAGCGCACCTGTCAAACAGAAAAGAATGACTACCAGACTTACGCTGGGGGCTGCTCCTCGGAGCAGCGGCTTGATCCGGAAAGCTTGCCGCTGGCACGTCTCCGGTCGCCGCGGTGGGCGAGTCGTCTTCGACCTCAACCACGGAGATCTTGGCCCTCTTCGCCGTCCGCTGGGCCAGGGTCCTGAAAGCAAAGCAAGAACAAGATCAGAATCATCAAGAAAAACCAAGTCAAAATCGAAGAAGTTACAAGACGCAAATACTTACTCCTCTTCCTCTTCGTCGTCGGAGCTAAGGGCGGAGAAGTCGAACTCCACCTGAGATGCTCCCGCGCGAGGAGCAGGAGGAGAAGGCTCCCTCGGGCGCTTGGCGGTCTCCGGGGCTGGGGGCTGCGAAGACCCAGCCTCCGCTGGCGCCAAGGCCCGAGGAGCAGGCGGAGCGGCCGCTTCGCTCCGGGAGGATCCCCCTCCGCTTGGCGCTGGTGCACGGGGCGCCTCCGTCGCGGCTTGGCTCGCCCTGGTGGCGCGCGTCGCCCGGCGAGCAGGCTGCTGTCGAGGCGCCTGCGTCCTCGTCGCTGTAGCCGCCTTGCGGAGGCGCTTCCTCGGTGTTTGCGTAGGACTTGCCGGAGGCGGGGAGTTCTCTGAGGACGAGGAGGCATCGTCGTCAAGTCCCAGAGATCCGCCGGTGTCTTCATCGGCCTCGACGTCCTCCTCCTCCTCCCCGGCAGGCTCGCTGGGCCTAGCGCCATGCCCGGCGGCCTCGCTCCCTCCGGCGGTCCCGCTCCCTCCGGCGGTCCCGCTCCCTCCGGCGGCCCTGCTTCCTCCGGCACCCTCGCCTCCTACGGCGACCTCGCTCACAACCCCGGGTATCCCGGAAAGCCTCAGGGAAGGAACCCCGGCAAACTCCTCGGGCGGAAGCTTGAGCAACCTGAGGATTTCAGCCTCCTCTGCTTGGCTCAACACGTTCGCGGCTTCTGCATCGTCCACAGTACATCCAAAGTCTCCCGCCGCTGCAGCTGCGGCGGCCTCTTCCATCCGAGAAGCGATGTAAGCTATATCCCGCGTCGTGGTGGCCCGGGTGAGGCCCCTGTTCTCCTCGGTGTTCTTGGGCTTCTCGACCAGGTTATCGAAGAAGCTCAGCACAGTATCCGGCGGAGGCTCGATCCAAGTGGGGACGAGGCCATGGGAGTCGCACTCCGGCATCATCGCGCGCAAGGAATCGCACGCGGTGCTGTTGCACAGTGGCACTACTCCTTTGGCCGGTCTGAACCACTCCGGGTGGGCCGGGTCGTGCTTGAAGAGCTCTCGGACCATTCCCTTTAGCTCCAAAGCAGTAAAATTGAAGTTCAATCCACAGCGCAGCCTCATGATATCCGCCGCATTGCCAAATTCCCAGGCGGGCCTTTTCCTCTCTTGTAAAGGGGCAATGCGGCGGCGGAGGAAATCTGCTCCAACCTCTCCGATGGTCAGATTGGCGGCCCGGAGACGAATAATTCTGATAAGGGCAATGCTAAGTTTGTTGTCCTCTGGAGCCAATTCGCTCCAGTTCCTGCCGCGCACTATGGCTGTTGTGCACTGCGCAGTGAAGGGCTCCGGCTTGTCCTCCACCACCCAACACCAATCTGCATGCAATTCTTCCCACTTGCCGCGGAGTTCTCCCTTCAGGTATAAGTCCTTCTTATTCAACCGGAAAATCCAGGAGATGCCGCCGGAGAGGGGAGCGCCAGCCTCTACTCTAGGCATAAAGAAATGGCGAAAGAGTGCTACGTTTGGATGGATCCCAACATAGTTTTCGCACAAATGTGTGAAAACCGCCATCGTAAGGATGGCGTTGGGAGTAAAGTCTAGGAGGTGGAGGCCATATGTGTTCATAATGTCACAGAAAAACTCCGAGTACGGAGGGCACAATCCGCAGTGGAAGAAAACAGCAAAGAAGAAATACCCGCCGGGAAACAAATCTCTGGCGACGGCGGGGAAGGCTCTCGTGCGGGGATGAGCATTGGTCTCCCCGGACCAGAAGAGGTAGTACTTGTTCCGCAGCTCCTTCGCGCTGAGACTCGGCGCGAAGACCACGTTCCTCTTCCGCAGGGCGGCAAGCTTCGCCGCCTGCTCGGATTTCTCCTTCTTGGCCTTGTCCGCTTTCGCCTTCTTGCTCTTCGGAGCCATGGCGGAGGCGGCGAGGGAAGAGGCGAGGAGCTCGACGGCGGAGGAGGGGTGGAGGCAAGGAGCAGCGGAGGATTTCTGGAGGATGAAGGCGCAATGAAGACGAAGGAGGAAACTGCCCCTGCTTCCTCTGCTTTTAAGGGGGAAGTGGGGGACGCTCCGCATTTCCCATTAAACAACAGGCCACGATCTCTCCCACGACGCCGCAATCGACGCGTGCCGTTAGGGAGGGGCGCGGCGGATGCGGAATGGGATTCGGCTTGCCGTGGGCCGCGTGTGCCCGTGCACTGTTTTGGGCCTGGCCCAACAGCGCTCGGCACCGTGTGTGGCCCAGGCCCGGGGGCTCCTGTCGGTGTACTAAGATAGGGGTACCTTAGTACCCAAACTTGTGCACGGGCAGTAGCAGCTTCCCGCGGCAGGGCTTACCACGTGCTCGTCGGAAACCTTTCTGGTCCCTATAAAGCCATTCAAGAACAAAGTATACAAGTCAGAAGATCAAGGCCCCAGCAAGTGGAGCTTGCCGGGAAGGCCGTACCAGGCTCAAGACTATCACTTTAGCACAAGGCCCTGGCAAGAGGAGCTTGCCAGGAAGACTAAGGAATGCATACCTCAAGAGACGCCTCGTCGCATCATGCGCCCCGGCAGGACCCGGGGAGCGACAAGCTTCCGGGCCCGGCAAGGTCACGGCCCCGGCAAGGTGCTTGCCGGGGGAGCTCATGCTGTGTGCCCGCGCTCCAGCTCATCTGGCCACGCGTCGCCCTGGGGCTCTTCCAGGGACGCGTGGCGGATGGCTGTGCAGCTTGGGGCACACGGTGGCAATCCACGGTGACGAGGCTACCGCCATGTCGAATGGAGAAGCATGGACGGACGCTTTTGGGGTCGACGATGACGGGCATTTAATGCCCTTGTCCCCCACTATCAAGGTTAGCTGATGACCACTGTTCATCCACTGTTCACGCACTATTCCCGCACTGTTACAACTAGCACCAAAGTTACATTTTTGCCCTCCTCTACGTTGACACCTGTCGGTGACCCCTTGAGCTATAAAAGGAGGCCCATGCACAACGTAGAGGGGGTTCGAATCCTAAGCAACTCTCACGCTCGGTGTAGCTAGCACTGTAGCTCTTCAAACTCCCGAGCTCAATACAACTAAGGCAGGAGTAGGGTTTTACGCATCCGCGCGGCCCGAACCTGGGTAAACTGCCCGCGTGCTCTCCTCGATCCGCTCTTCGTGCTCCCTCCGCTCCCTTACCGCAACGTAGAAGGGGCTCCGGTCCCATAGGTGCTCGTGGGAGGACAGTTTCCCCCGACAGACACCGTGTGCATCTTCTACTTCCACGCATTCTGTTGCACCGGCATCTCCATCAGTTAGCACCTCCAACCGTCATACAAGAAAGCAGACACAAGCACTACTTGCCAAGAGCACACCCATCGGGCCTGCATAGAGCTCCTCTTCTTCCATGGCATCAGCTGGGCACACACATGATATTATTTGTCATCGTTGTAAGGGAAGAGGTCATTTTGCGAGCGAATGCAAATCTCAGTGTGTCATGATTACTACTGAGGATAGTGGGTATGAGTCTGCTAGTGACCATGATGTGGAGACTTTGGCTCTTATTACACATGAAGAACACATTGGAGATGATTCTGAAAAACAGATGCATTACATGGCTGCTGACGACGCTTATAGGTATGACTCTTTAGTAGCTCAACGTGTTTTGAGTGTGCAGATCACACAAGCTGAGCAAAACCAGAGGCACAATTTGTTCCATACAAAGGGAGTTGTGAAGGAATGTTCTGTTCGCGTCATCATAGATGGAGAGAGCTGCAATAATCTGGCTAGCATCGAGATGGTGGAGAAGCTGTCTATTACCACATGACCACATCCACATCCTTACTACATCCGATGGTTCAACAACAGAGGCAAGGTTAAGGTAACACGTACTATTCGTGTGCATTTTAGTATAGCTACATATGCTGATTATGTTGATTGTGATGTGGTACCCATGCAACCATTTTCCCTATTACTTGGTAGACAATGGCAATTTGATAAAAAATGTGTACACCATGGTAGAAACAATCAGTATACTCTTTTTCATAAGGATAAACATATTACTTTGCTTCCTATGACTCCTGATTCAATTTTGAAATATGATATTCATCGAGCTAGTAAAGCAAAACAGGAGCAAAATAAGAGTGAAAATCAGATTGTGGCAAAAGAATTTGAGGAACAAATGAAACCTAATAATAATCCATCATATCATGTTGCATCTGAAATTAAATTGAAAAGTGGATGTTTACTTGCCACCAAATCTGATATTGAGGATCTAGATTTCAACAAATCTATTAGATACGCTTTTGTGTGTGAAGAGGCATTATTTTCATTCGAGGACGTGCCTTCCTCTTTGCCTCCTGCTGTCACTAACATTTTGCAGGAGTTCGCTGACGTCTTTCCACAAGACGTACCACCAGGATTACCACCTATTCAAGGGATTGAGCATCAGACTGACTTAATTCCCGCTACATCTCTACCCAACCGTGCACCATAAAGTACCAGTCCAGAGGAGACGAAGAAGATTATGCGTCAAGTACAGGAGCTACTAGATAAAGGTTATATATGCGAATCCCTTACTCCTTGTGTTGTTCCTATTATTCTAGTGCCAAAAAGGACTGTACATCACGCATGTGTGTTGTTTGTAGAGGCATTCATAATATTACTTATTCGTTATCGTCATCATATTCCTAGGCTAGATGATATGCTTGATGAATTAAGTGGCTCTACTATTTTCTCCAAAGTTGATTTGCATAGTGGACACCATCAAATTCGTATGAAATTGGGAAATGAATGGAAAATAGCATTTAAAACTAAGTTTGGATTATATGAGTGGCTAGTCATGCCTTTTGGGTTAACTAATCCACCTAGTACTTTCATGAGATTAATGAATGAAGTTTTACGTGCTTTCATTGGAGGATTTGTTGTAGTTTACTTTGATGATATGCTGATTTATATCAGATCTTTGGAGGAACATTTGGAACATTTATGTGTTGTTTTTATTGCTCTACGTGATGCACGTTTGTTTGGTAACCTTGGGAAGTGCACCTGTTGCACTGACCGAGTATCCTTTCTTGGCTATGTTGTTACTCCACAGGGAATTAAAGTTGATAAAGCCAATACTGAAGCTATTGGGAGTTGGCCGCACACCAAAACAGTCACACAAGTGAGAAGTTTTCTTGGACTTGCTGGTTTCTATAGGCGTTTTGTGAGAGATTTCAGCACCATTGGTGTACCTCTCAATGAGCTTACAAAGAAGGATGTCCCTTTTGTTTGGGGTACTGCACAAGAAGAAGCCTTCACGGTATTGAAAGATAAGTTGACACATGCTCCATTACTCCAGCTTACTGATTTTATTAAGAATTTTGAGCTTGAATGTGATGCTAGTGAAATTGGATTAGCAGGTGCGTTATTACATGATGGTAAACCTATTGCATACTTTTCAGAAAAGTTGAGTGGGCCTAGTCTGCACTATTCTACTTATGATAAAAAATTATATGCTCTAGTTCAGACTTTGGAAACATGGCAACATTATTCATGGCCCACAAAATTTGTTATACATTCTGATCATGATTCTTTGAAGCATATTAAAAGTCAAGCTGAATTGAACCGTAGACATGATAAATGGGTTGAATTCAATGAGACTTTCCCTTATGTCATTAAACACAAGAAGGGTAAAGAAAATGTTATTGCTGATGCATTGTCTCGTCGTTATACTATGCATTCACAACTTGACTTTGAAATATTTGGTTCAGAGACCATCAAAGATCAATATGTGCATGATGTTGAATTTAAAGATGTATTGCAAAATTGTAAAGAAGGGATAACATGGAACAAGTTCGTCGTTAATGATGGATTTGTGTTTCGCACTAACAAGCTAAGCATTCCAGCTAGCTCCGTTCATCTTTTTTTGTTGCAGGAGGCGCATGGAGGAGGATTATTGAGACACTTTTGCGTGAAGAAGACGGAGGACGTAGTTGCAACACATTCCTTTTGGCCAAAGATGAGATGGGATGTTGAGCGTTTTGTTGCTCCCTGCACTACATGTCAAAAAGCTAAGTCACGACTCAATCCTCATGGTTTATATGCCTTTGCCTGTACCTAGTGTTCCTTGGGAAGATATATCTATGGACTTTGTTTTGGGTTTACCTCGAACAAAAAAGGGGAGGGATAGCATATTTATACTCGTGGATAGATTTTCAAAAATGGCACACGTCATACCATGTCATAAAAGCAATGATGCTGCTAATGTTGCTGATTTGTTCTTTTGTGAAATTATTTGCTTGCATGGCGTGCCAAATACTATTGTGTCAGATCGTGATACTAAATTTGTTAGCCACTTTTGGAGATGTTTATGGGCTAAGATGGGGACTAAACTGCTTTTTAGTACTACATGTCACCCCCAAACTGATGGACAAACTAAAGTAGTTAATAGAACTTTGTCTACTATCCTTAGGGTTGTTTTGAAGAATAATGAGGAAATGTGGGAAGAATACTTGCCTCATATTGAACTTTCTTATAATCGTTCACTACATTCTACTACTAACATGTGCCCTTTTGAAATCGTATATGGTTTCTTACCTCATGCACCTATTTATTGGCTACCTCTTCCATCTTCGGAGAAGGTTCATTTTGATGCTAGACAACGTGCTGAATTGATCTTAAAAATGCATGAGTTAACTAAGGAAAATATTGAGCGCACGAATGCTTTGGAGATAAGGGTATAAAACATGTTGTCTTTGCACTTGGAGATCTTGTTTGGTTACGTTTGCGTAAGGACAGGTTTCCTAATTTGTGCAAGTCAAAGCTAATGCCACGTGTTGATGGTCCTTTTATGTTGTTAGACAAAATAAATCATATTGCATATAAACTTGAGCTACCTGCAGATTTTAGGGTAAGTCCCACATTTAACATTGCAGATTTGAAGCCTTATTTGGATGATGAGCTTCCATCGAGGATGACTTCATTTCAAGAAGGGGTGGATGATGAGGACATCAATACCATTATTACACCCACTGCCCCTGCTATTATACATACTGGAACAATTACTAGAGCTCGCACAAGCTAATTGAATTACCAGGTACTTTCGTTTCTTGGTAATGATTCTAATGTTCATGAGAATATGATGCTGCCTAAATTGGATACATTTGTCTTGCTTACAAATGAAGGGCCTAGCTTGGACAAGAAGGATGAACATTGGAGAAAGACCAAGCATGGAGATGATGGCATGCGCAAGGGGAACAAGAACGGGATTACAAGTGATGATTTCAGGACTGTGAAGCCACCATAATGAGTGCATGAAGCCTTGGACGAAATATACAAGATGCCACTTCATAAATTTTGTCCATAGGCTATTACTAGTGTTGCGTCACCTTATTATTGGGGTAGGCCCATGTAAATTCGAAATACTAAAGTACGTATGTGTGGGGAAAACAGAGTTAGGGTTGGTTTTGGAGCCCTTCTCCAAGCGGTCACTAAATTCCCCCCATCTCTATCTCCATATATACAGCCCTTAGGGCATCGTGGACACTTTGGATTTTGTTTAGATTAAAGTTCGCCATAGCTGCAACTTCGCATACTTCATTTGTGTTCAACGACCACACAAAGACTTCACAGAACCCCACTTGATCAATAAAGTTTACCTCTTAAATTTGCAATATCAGTTTCTTGCTTTTTCTTCATTTGCTTGGAGGAAATAGACCTTCGTGGTCAGGTTGATCGTACTCCTGTGTCGTCAATAACCTCTCGGAGTTGGTGTAGCGATTCCTAAGGCGCGACATCCTCGCACGTTCGTAGTCGGGTCGTCAAAGTCGACTTCCTCGAAAATGATAGCCACCGTCTCATAGAAAGATAGGACACCTTTGCCTCTATCAGATTATCCCGAGGAAAGACGTGTTGTCGCAGCTCTTTGTTCTTTTACTAGTTTTGCTTGTCTATGGTGATCTGAATATCGTCGATTATATCTGAATAATATTCCAACTACTTGAGCTGCTTTGAAAACTGCTATGCGTACTCGTTGTGACGAGGACATTAATACCATTGTTACACTCACTGCCCCTGCTATTGTACATACTAGACCAATTACTAGAGCTCGTGCATACCAATTGAATTACCGGGTACTTTCGTTTCTTGGTAATGATTCTCATGTTCATGAGAATATGATGCTGCCCAAATTGGATACATTTGTCTTGCTTACAAATGAAGGGCCTATCTTGGACAAGAAGGATGAACATTGGAGCAAGACCAAGCATGGAGATGATGGCATGCGCAAGGGGAACAAGAACGGGGTTACAAGTGATGATTTCAGGACTTTGAAGCAACCATAATGAGTGCATAAAGTTTTCCTCTTAAATTCGCAATATACAGATTGCAATCTCAGTTTCTTGCTTGTTCTTCGTTTGCTTGCAGGAAATAGACCCTTGTGGTCTGGTTGATCGTGCTTTGGTGTGGTCAATAACCTCTCGGAGTTGGTTTATTGATTGCTAAGGTGCGACGTCCTCGCACGTTCGTATTCGGATCGTCCAAGTCGACTTCCTCCAAAATGATAGCCACCCTCTCATCGAAAGACGGGACACCTTTGCCTCTATCAGATTATCCCGAGGAGAGATGTGTTGTTGCTTCTCTTTGTTCTTTCACTAGGTTTGCTTGTGTGTGGTGGTCCCAATATCGTAGATTATATCAGAACAATATTCCAATTACTTGGGATGCATTGAAAACTGCTATGCGTACTCGTTGTGATGAGGACATCAATACCATTGTTACACCCACTGCCCCTTCTATTATACATACTGGACCAATTCTTAGAGCTCGCACATGCCAATTGAATTGCCAGGTACTTTTGTTTCTTGGTAATGATTCTAATGTTCATGATAATGTGATGTTGCCCAAATTGGATACATTTGTCTTGCTTACAAATGAAGGGCCCAGCTTCTAAAAGAAGGATGAACATTCGTGCAAAACCAAGCATGGAGATGATGGCATGCGCAAGGGGAACAAGAACGGGGTTACAAGTGATGATTTCAGGACTTTGAAGCCACTATAATGAGTGCATGAAGCCTTGGATGAAATATACAAGATGCCACTTCATAAATTTCGTCCAGAGGTTATTATTGGTGCTGCGTCACCTTATTATTGGGCTAGGCCCATGTAATTTCAACATACTAAAGTATAGGCTGCTTTTAGAATCCGTATGTGTGGGGAAAACAGAGTTAGTGTTGGTTTCGGAGCTCTTCTCCAAGGGGCCACGAAATTCCCCCCCTCTCTCTGTCTCTCCATTTATGCAGCCCTTATGGCATCGTGGAGACTTTGGATTTTGTTTAGATTAAAGTTCGCCATAGCTGCAACTTCGCGTACTTCATTTGTGTTCAATGAGCAGACAAAGACTTCACAGAACCCCACTTGATCAATAAAGTTTACCTCTTAAATTCACAATATCTAGATTGCAATATCAGTTTCTTGCTTGTTCTTCATTTGCTTGCAGGAAATAGACCTTCGTGGTCAGGTTGATTGTGCTCTGGCGTCGTCAATAACCTCTTGGATTTGGTGTAGCGATTGCAAAGGCGTGAAGTCCTCGCATGTTCGTTGTCGGATTGTCAATGTCTACTTCCACCAAAATGATAGCCACCATCTCATCAAAAGACGGGACACCTTTGCCTGTATCAGATTATCACGAGGAGATACGTGTTGCCGCTGCTCTTTGTTCTTTCACTAGTTTTGCTTGTGTGTGGTGATCTGAATATCGTAGATTATATCTTAATAATATTCCAACTACTTGAGTTGCTTTGAAAACTGCTATGCATACTCTTTGTGATGAAGACATCAATACCATTGTTATACCCACTGCCCCTGCTATTGTACATACTGGACGAATTACTAGAGCTCGCGCATGCCAATTGAATTACCAGGTACTTTCGTTTCTTGGTAATGATTCTAATGCTCATGAGAATATGATGCTGCCTATATGGATACATTTGTCTTGCTTACAAATGAAGGGACTAGCTTGGACAAGAAGATGAACATTGGAGCAAGACCAAGCATGGAGATGATGGCATGCGCAAGGGGAACAAGAACGGTGTTACGAGTGCGATTTCAGGACTTTGAAGCAACCTTAATGAGTGCATGAAGCCTTGGACGAAATGTACAAGATGCCACTTCATAAATTTTGTCCAGAGGTTATTATAGGTGATGCTTCACCTTATTATTGGGAAAGGCCCATGTGATTTTGAAATACTAAAGTATAGGCTATTTTTTGGGTCCGTATGTGTGGGGGAAAACAGAGTTAGGGTTGGTTGCGGACCCCTTCTCCAAGGGGCCACGAAATCCCCCCCCCTCTATCTGCATATATACAGCCCTTAGGGCATCGTTTAGACTTTGGGTTTTGTTTAGATTAAATTTTGCCATAGCTACAACTTTGCGTACTTCATTTGTGTTCAACGACCAGACAAAGACTTCACAGAACCCCACTTGATCAATAAAGTTTTCCACTTAAATTCGCGATATCCAGATTGCAATCTCAATTTCTTGCTTGTTCTTCGTTTGCTTGCAGGAAGTAGACCTTTGTGGTCAGGTTGATCGTGCTTTGGCATGGTCAATAACCTCTCGAGTTATTTTAGCGATTGCTAAGGTGCGACGTCCTCGCACGTTTGTAGTCGGATCGTCAAAGTCGACTTCCTCCAAAATGATAGCCACCATCTCATCGAAAGACGGGACACCTTTGCCTCTATCAGATTATCCCGAGGAGAGACGTGTTTCTGCTGCTCTCTGTTCTTTCACTAGTTTTGCTTGTGTGTGGTGGTCTGAATATCGTAGATTATATCTGAATAATATTCCAACTACTTGGGCTGCTTTGAAAACAACTATGCATACTCGTTGTGATGAGGACATCAATACCATTGTTACACACACGGCCCCCGCTATTATACATACTGGATCAATTCCTAGAGCTCGCACATTCCAATTGAATTGCCAGGTACTTTTGTTTCTTGGTAATAATTCTAATGTTCATGAGAATATGATGTTGCCCAAATTGGATACATTTGTCTTGCTTACAAATGAAGGGCCCAGCTTCTAAAAGAAGGATGAACATTCGTGCAAAACCAAGCATGGAGATGATGGCATGCGCAAGGGGAACAAGAACAGTGTTACAAGTGATGATTTCAGGACTTTGAAGCCACCATAATGAGTACTTGAAGCCTTGGACGAAATATACAAGATGCCACTTCATAAATTTCTTCCAAAGGCTATTATTGGTGCTGCGTAACCTTATTATTGGGCTAGGCCCATGTAACTTCGAAATACTAAAGTATTGGCGGTTTTTAGAGTCCGTATGTGTGGGGAAAACAGAGTTAGGGTTGGTTTTGGATCCGTTCTCCAAGGGGCCCCCCTGTCGGTGTACAAAAAGAGGGGTACACTTTTTGTACCCCTATGACTGTGCACGGACAGTCTGAGCCACGGCGCCATCGCACCAAGCATGGCAAGGTAGGCAAGCGGGGGCAAGACTGAAGCTTGATGGAGACTGGAGCGACGCCAAGAATAAGACCACGAAGAGCAAAGGGACGAAGCGGCTTCCCCCGGCAAGATCCTTGCCGGGGCCGGCTCTGGCAGCCCCGGCAAGACCCTTGCCGCGGCAGCTCGCCCCGCGCCTAAAGGGAAAATCACCCTTGAGTCCACCACCCCCATGGGGCGAGGATTCGGGAGATATCACCGTGGTGGCATGCAGATCTTTGTGAAGACCTTCAAGATCAGATGCAAGATAAGAAGACGACGACCCTTGGCGGGATCCCAGCAAAGGAGGTCCATAAGGCCCCCGGCAAGCACCTTGCCGAGAATGACAGCAGGCGCCGCGGCATGACCCTTGCTGGGGCCCCGGCAAGGCCCTTGCCGAGGACACCCACGGGGCCACCATCAGGCCCGCACCAACTGGGTTTCCACCGACCCACGCAGCTGCCGACCCGACCAGCTGGACAGGCTCCTGCGTGGCAACCCACAGATCTTCATGAAGACCCGCCATTGCGCCACCTTAGCTGCCTGTCTACCTACATGGCACCTCAGGCACCGCTGGCCAGGGCGCGTGTCGACACAAGGAGGAGCGGCGACGGATAAGACGGCCGTCTCCCCTCGTCCCCGATAAAGCAAGGACACCTAAGCTGGGTGCATTAAATGCACCTTGTCCTGTAATGCGAGGGATAACCTCGCATCACTGTACCATTTCCACCTCCTGTGTGCCACTGTGGCAACCCCTTTTCCCTAAAAAAGGAGGCCCGAGGCGTCCAGGAGGGGGATTCGACTTTTCGGAACCCCTCATGACTCTTTGGGAGCTCCTCGTTAGCTGAAGAATACCAACATATAATCCACCAAAGCAGGAGTAGGGTTTTACGCATCTTTGCGGCCCGAACCTGGGTAAAGGAGCCGTGTCCTGATCGTTAGATCCACTCTTCTCTCAACCCCGCGCCCCACAACCGTAGTAGGGATTCTTGTGATCCCATATGTGTCGATCCAAATACACCGACATCTTTTGCGCGCCAGGTAGGGGGCGCAGTTGTGAGAATCGGCTTTAGCGGTTAGTTCGACGCTTCTGCATCATCATGGCGCCCAAGAAGAAGACGACGGTGGCGGTTGGCCAGTCGAAAGCCGGACAGCCCGTCCTGACGCGGGCGAGCAGTGGACTAGTCGCGGAAAGGACTCGGGGCGCTGCTCGCGAACACCAACGCCATCCCGACAACCGGAGTTTGGGAGGTGGCGATGCCTGTGCACCTGGTAACAGGCCGCACATCGCCAGTTCCAGAGATGGAACCCGGCCCTCCGCGGGTGGCGCGGGGCCCTCCAAGGCCGCGGCCACACCACCCGAGGGTGACGCGAGGCCCTCCAGAACTCCCACGCCTGCGCCAACAGCACGCTCTTCTCAAGCAGCACGCGACGAACGGCGTCGTCGTCCCGAAGACCCCAGACGTCGCCATGGGAAGAGCCCCGAGCGCCGCTCCCGGGACGTAGAAGGCCTGCCCGCTCGCCGAAGCGCTGGTGGAGACGATAGGCGACTGCGGGATCGTGATGGAGCTCCCCCTGACGCGGTCAGGGGTCGAAGCGCGTCACAATCCTTGCAGGTTTCGCTATCGCCGACACCAGCCGAAGCTTTGGCGCGCGCGCAGTTGCTCCTCGACTTTCCTCCCATCACGGGGAAACTCGACGAATGGAGAGCCACCATCTGAAGCCTTGTCGCAGTCGCCAACAGGGACGACCTAAATCCAGCGGAGCTCCCGGGCCGACGCTCCGATGTTGTCCCACGCACCGTGGGCGGGAGAGCTGGCAGCGCCGTGGCTACGGTGCATTCGCCTCCCCCTCGCCCAGTGCCGCGTGCGTCAACCCGTCGAGACGTCGCGGGCGACGCCATCTCCATAGCGTCGTCCGACCCGCGGACCCGTGGCGACCAACGTCAAGTTCTTCAGGAGCGAGCCCATGAAGACGCTCGAACCACCATCGAGCGCCGGCGCGAAACGCGCCACCAGTCAGACAGGCGAGCAGGGCCTGCTGCGGACCGCCCAGCACCGGAAAGCCCTGGAGGTCTACCCTACGAGGTGGGCTGTCCGGCTTTCACCCGTAAGCTGCGGCAGTTCCAGTGGCCCTCTCACCGCACCTTTAAACCTGACGTTAGCGAGAAGTACAACGGCAAGACCCACCCGTCGGAGTTCCTCAGCATCTACACAATCGCGATGCAAGCTGCTGGTGCCCGCAATGATAAGGTGCTTGCGAATTACTTTCCCTTAGCTCTTAAACCTAACGCCATGTCGTGGTTGATGCACTTGCCAGTAGACTCTATTTTCTCCTGGTACGACTTGTTCCATGAGTTTGTTGGCGCCTTTACCGGAGGCCATCAAGCCCATGGCCAAGCGAGTGACCTGCATGTCATACCCAGGAAGGAAGGCGTGACTCTGCGCAAGTACATACAGAGAATCAGCCGGGTACAGTACAATATCCCCGATATTCACCCTGCCGCCATCATCAGCGTGTTCCACCAGAACGTGCGCAACCGCAAGATGCGCGAAGAACTGGCGATGACCAAGGTGAAGGACGTGGCAGAAATTTACGTTCTTGCCGATAGATGTGCCCGGGCCGAAGAGGGAAGGAAGTACCCCGGCGAAAGCGCCGGTGCGGAAACCGACTCCTCGGACGAAGATACCGATGTTCCAGTGAAGAAGGGCCGGAACCGTAACAGGAAGCGCAAGGGGAAGGCAATGCTTGCCGTCGAATGATCTGATGACACCGGCTCCGCCAAGAAAACCAATGCGGGTGACCCTGGCAAGGAAATTGCCGGATGTGTCGCCTGCCGGGCCTTGGCGGCCGCCGAGAAGCTAGGAAACTCCGGCAAACGGTACTGCACGATCCATCGCACCAAGGGCCATAATCTCCAGGACTGCCACCAGGTTGAGCTCCTTGCTGAGAAGCAAAGAGCTGAATACGAGAGGCGGGACAAGGAGAAGGGCCAAGACGGCGCTGAGGGATCCAGCAAGAAGCGTGACGGCCAAGCAGGCCGTCGCGGCAAGGAGAAATAACAAGAAAGTCCCGCCCGGGGCCACGATAGAAGACCTGAAGACGATGATCACGAAGAGGACGACGAGTCCGGCGGCCAAGAGTTTCAGAAGGCCACGGACGCCATGTGCGTCGATGGTGGCGCCTCGCTGCATGCTTCTCACCGCCAGCTTAAACAGTGGGCGCGAGAGATTATTGCCGCAGAGCCTTCGCCTGGTGCCCAAAAGCCGCTGAAATGGTCCAGCATACCTATCATCTTTGACGCCGAGGATCACCCTGATCGCATTACTGCGGTCGGGTGCTTGCCATTGTTGGTTTCACCAAAAATACGCAACCTCAAGGTGACGAAGATGCTAGTCGATGGCGGGGCCGGCCTAAACCTACTCTCGCCCACCGTGATCGAGAAGCTACAAGTTCCTGATGGAGACCTCGAGGAGACGGGCACGTTTCAAGGGGTCAGCCCAGGAAGGAGCCAACCAAAGGGGAATACCACACTGCCCATGACTTTTGGAAGTGATCTGAACTATAGGACGGAGAGGATCGTGTTCGATGTCGCCAGGATCCCCCTGCCTTACAACGGGATCCTTGGCCGCCCAGCGCTGGCCAAGTTCATGGCTGCATCGCACTATGCCTACAACACCCTGAAGATGCCAGGGCCCGTGACGATCGTCACCATCCCCTCCGACAAGAAAGACGCGCTGATTTGCGCCGACCGATTGTACCAGCAAGCAGTTGCAGCAACTACCGCTACGGGGGCATTTGCTCCTGCCACTGGAGCCCCGGGAGGCAAGAAGAAGAAGACCGGCGAGACCTCGGGCGCCCACTCCGGCAAGCGCACCTCTTCGGAGTGCTGTGCTCCCGTCGAGGACGTGCGTGAGAGCTCCACCGGAAAGGAGAAGATCGGCGAGACCTCAGACACCCACTCCGGCAAGCACACCTCTTCGGAGTGTCGCACTCCAGTCGAGGACGTGCCAGAGAGCTCCGCCGGCAGAAACAAGAGATCAAGGGCTACGCTGCCAGGAACCAAGAAGGTTTCTGTCAAGGAGGACGGCATGGGAGGGGCTTTTACCATAAGCTCCGCCCTTGACAACAAATAGGAAGACGCGCTTGTCACCTTCCTGCGGGCGAATGTCGACGTGTTTGCCTGGCAAGCATCCGACATCCCCGACGTTCCCAGGGAGGTGATTGAGCACCACCTTGCTGTCTGCCCTCATGCGCGGCCCGTCAAGCAGAAGGTCAGGAAGCAAGCTTTGGAACGGCAGGAGTTCATCACCGAGGAGATCCGGAAATTGGAAGCTGCGGGTTTGGTGAGAGGAGTGCTCCACCCAACGTGGTTGGCCAATCCAGTCGTAGTGCGCAAGGAAAACTGGAAGTGGAGGCTGTGTATTGATTACATAGATATCAATAAAGCTTGTCCAAAGGACCCCTTCCCGTTGCCGCGCATAGACCAGATTGTCGACTCCACTACAGGGTGTGACCTGCTATCATTCCTCGATGCCTACTCCGGCTACCACCAGATCTTCATGGCGAGGGAAGACGAAGAGAAGACATCATTCATCACCCCATGTGGTACGTACTGTTTCGTACGAATGCCTTTCGGGTTGAAGAGTGCTGGCTCGACATTCGCGAGGGCAGTCCAGATTGGTTTTGAACCCCAGTTCCATAGAAATATGGAGGCTTATATGGATGATATAGTGGTCAAAACCAAGGACAGGGCAACCCTTGTACCGGATTTACAAGAAACATTTGTGAACCTGCGCAAGATCAACCTCAAGCTGAACCCTGAGAAGTGCGTCTTCGGTGTTCCGTCTGGCAAGCTTCCCGGGTTCTTTGTGTCACAGCGTGGGATAGAAGCCAATCCGGACAAGATCAAAGCTATACAGCACATTGAAGCACCCAAACGGGTCAAGGATGTGCGTCGGCTTGCTGGCTGCGTTGCCGCCATGAGCAGATTCATTTTCAAGTCTGCTGAGCGCGCCCTCCCCTTTTTCAAGATTTTGAAAAAGGCGGGCCCAATGGAGTGGACGCCGGAAGCCGAAGCAGTGTTACAGGATCTGAAGAAGTATCTTTCCTCCACGCCAATACTGGTTGCGCCTCGACCACAGGAACCGTTGCTGCTATACCTAGCGGCAACGAACCAGGTGGTTAGTGCTGCACTGGTGGCGCAAAGAGAAATCGATGATGAGGTGATAGCAGCAACGGAGCCTGGTGCCACTGTCGTAGAGACGACACAGCCGATTGGAGTGCAGCCGAAGAAGAAGATGATGCAACACCCGGTCTACTTCGTTATCTCCCTCTTGCAGGGGGCTAGGTCAAGGTACTCCGGTGTACAGAAACTGCTCTTCGGCCTTCTTATGGCCTCGAGGAAGCTGCGTCACTACTTCCAGGCGCACGAGATCACTGTCGTCACTCGCCTCCCTCTGCAACGGATATTGCACAATCCAGATGCAACGGGAAGGATCGTAGAGTGGGCACTGGAGCTGTCCAGCTTTGGCCTCAAGTTTGAAAGCACCTCGACAATTCAGAGCCGAGTCCTGGCAGAGTTCGTCACAGAATGGACCGCAATGCATGATGAAGAAGTCCAAGAAACTGCTCTCCCCGGCAAAGAGGCAAGTTGCAACTGGGTCATGTACTTTGATGGCGCTTTCTCTTTGCAGGGCGCCGGGGCTGGCGTACTGCTGGTCGCGCCCACCGGAGAGCACCTCAAGTACGTGGTCCAAATGCACTTCCCTAGGGAGGTATCAACGAACAACACTTCCGAGTACGAGGGGCTGCTTGCCGGTCTTAGGATCACGACGGACCTCGGAATCAAGAAGCTCATTGTTAGAGGCGACTCATAGCTTGTCGTCGAACAAGTCAACAAGGATTACCATAGCCCGTTGATGAAGGCCTACGTCGATGAAGTGAGGAAGTTGGAAGAGCGCTTTGACGGTATACAGGCGGAGCACGTTCCCCGAGCGGAGAACGACATCGCCGATTACCTGTCAAAGCGCGCTGCTCTCAAGTTACCTGTGGAACCAGGTACCTTGTGCTTCAGCTTTCTCAGCCATCCGTCGATCCATCAACAGAGCAGAACAAGAGGAGGAAGTCAGGGCCCGACAAGTACTTTCCCGCCGAGCTCCCCGGAGCCGCCGGCAAGGATGTTGCCGGGGACACTGAGCCCGCCACTGGAGGGCTAACTCCGATAGAGCGTCAAGCTTTTGCCGTCGAGATGGCCACTCCCTTGGCGGAGGAAATGCCTTTAGTCCTCGCCGTTGAGCCCCAGGCTCCAGTGTGGGCGTAGCATACCGTCCGATTCCTTCAGACTGGAAAACTTCCTGAGGAGTAGGAAGAAGCGGAGAAAGTAGCCCGTCGGTCCGCCCTGTATCAGTTTGTTGATGACGTCCTGTACAGGAGAAGACCGAACAGTGTGAAATTGAAGTGCATCCCTCGAGAGGAAGGACTGGAGCTGTTGGCGGAAATACATGGAGGCATATGTGGATCCCACATAGGGTCAAAAGACCTTGCCAGCAAGGCATTCCGGCAAGGCTTCTTCTGGCCCACTGCCCTCCAGGATGCGGCGGCGCTGGTCACCAGGTGCGAAGCATGCCAATTCCATTCAAAGAAACTTCATCAACCAGCTCAAGCCCTTCAAACCATTCCTCTCTCCTGGCCCTTCTCGGTCTGAGGGGTCGACATACTGGGCCCTTTCCCCTGCGCCGTCGGGGGCTTTGAGCACTTGTACGTTGCAGTCGACAAGTTCACAAAGTGGCCAGAAGTGGAGGCGGTGAGGAAGGTCACAACTCAGTCAGCCGTCAAGTTCTTCAAGGGGCTAGTGTGCCGTTTTGGTGTACCCAACATGACTATCACCGACAACGGCATGCAGTTTACAAGCCGCACCTTCATGCAATATACCCAAGACCTCGGCAGCAAGGTCTGTTTCTCTTCCGTTGCTCACCCCCGAAGCAATGGTCAAGCTGAGAGGGAAAATGCTGAAGTGCTGCGAGGATTAAGGACAAAGACCTTTGACAGGCTGCACAAGAGCGGGAGGCGCTGGATTGATGAATTGTCGGCGGTTGTTTGGTCGATCAGGACGACGCCAAATCGAGCCGCCGGCCAGACGCCCTTTGCCCTGATATACGGGGCAGAAGCAGTTCTCCCCACGGAACTCATATACGGGTCACCTCGAGTGCTCGCTTATGATGAGCTTGAGCAAGAGCAATTGCGGCAAGATGACGTGATGCTCCTTGAGGAAGATCGTCTTCGGGTGGCTGTGAGAGTAGCGCGTTACCAGCAAGCCTTGTGCCGCTACCATAGCCGCAAGGTTCATGCCCGAAGCTTTGAGGAAGGTGACCTTGTTCTCCGGCAAGTTCAATCAGCCAGGAATACGAACAAGTTGACACCGAAGTGGGAGGGCCATTATCGGGTAATACGAGTCACCAGGCCTGGCCCAGTCCGCCTAGAGACCGAGGATGCCGTTCCGGTGAGTAACTCCTGGAACATCGAGCATCTTCGCAAGTTTTACCCACAAGGCGCGGCTTGCCGGGCCTCCCGGCAAGCCACCCTTTTGTACAAGCTTTGCCGGCAAGGCATGTAACCCTTTGTACAAAGCCAGGCGCAGACCCTGAGCATAAATAAATGAAGCGCTGGCGCCCTGAGTTTTAGCATGCATGCCGAGTCGAGTCTCGTCCTTGGTTAGGGTTGATAGTGCTTAGCAGCGGCCAACCCCTAGCTTAGAGGTCGAGTCTTTGTCTTTCCTTTGTCTTCCTTGGTTTACAGGACGCACATGCATCCTTGCCGAGGCCACTTGGAGGGAGGAGAGAAGAACAAATCAGTACTTAGGCCCCGACAAGCCAGCGTTGCCGGGGGCTACAAGAGCAAGAATTCGCCCGCGACAGACCAGGGTTGCCGAGGGCTGCAATTTCAGATAAGTCCTTTTTCCCTTGTCATGCATTCCGTTATGGACTAAGGTATGTGAAACCTCGTTCTTTTCCTTAAGCTACCGTGCTCCCATGACTCTAGGTCCTAAGGCTCGTCCCTGGGACCAAGTTTGGTCGTAGTCGCGGCAGCAAAAGGATAAAACGAGGAGCCTAAGCCCGCTTCATCCCTGTAATGCCCAGGATGGGACTATATCTCCTACGTGTCGAGGCACGACTTAAAGATATAAGCCCATGCTGGAATGATCGCAAGTTTGGTATCTTTGCACGACTCATGTAAAAGAGGGATTAAATTGCAAAAGGAGATAGTTGGCTTACACTCGCCACTTCACAAAATACATTACATGAGCAAAACATCATTCAAAACATCACAGCCCATCTAAGGGTAAGATCCAAAAGACAAGATACCAAACATAACGTCAAACCACAGGTCAGAATCGAATCCTAGTAGAAACCACTACTGGTCGTCGAAACATCACAAGCATACGGCCACTCTCTTCATCGAACTCCCGGTGAAGAACTTGAACCAGCTCCTGCTTCAAACTCGGCAGAACCTGCATCTGGTGTTGTAGTATCTGTGAGCCACGAGGACTCAGCAATCCCATAACCATGGGTATCAAGACTAGCAAAGCTTTGTGGGTAGGAAGAGGTAAGGTGGTGAGGGTTGCAGCAGCGGCTAAGCATAATATGGTGGCTAAATACGAGTACCAGAATAAGATGAGCATCTACGCAAACGGTCGCAAAAGTAGTGATCGCTAAAGATCCTGAACTACATACGAGTCAAACATAACCCCACCGTGTTCTCTTCTCAAAATGAAAAGAGACAGTCACGGTTACCCACACAGTTGTGTGTTTTACTTCGGATCCTCTGTCAAGTTTTCTACAATCGGACATTAACAAATTCCAATCTGCCACATAACCACGGGCACGGCTTTCGAAAGATCATAACCCTGCAGGGGTGTTCCAACTTAGCCCATCACAAGCTCTCACGATTAGCTGAAGTGATAAATATAATATCATCACTCCTTATCTTAGGGAAATCCGATCAGGCTCGGCATCCCGGTGCACAAGACATTTCGACAATGGTAAAACAAGTCCAGCAAGACCTCCCGGTGTGTCGACACCCTGATAGTAGCCGCGCGTATCTTGTCTCAGGCCACGACCGGATGGGTGATGCTACAGGTTATACCAGATACCTTGTGTTTCCCCAAGGCGGCCCTGCAGGACCCCCGTTTGGGACCAACACCATCAGCACTGGCCCCCCCTGCTATGTAGAATTAAGAACCCGGGGACGCGACCCCCTATGCAAATTTAATTAATTAATTAAGTTGTTATTATGAGGCAAATTAAAACCAATGTTGGGCCTTGCTGGAGGAGTTTTATTCAAAGTCGAACTGTCAAGGGGTCCCCATCCACCCATCGTGTAAGGAACGCAAAATCAAGGAACATAATGCCGGTTTATCGGCGCCTAAGGTGGCATGAGTGGAACAAAACACCGAGCAAAAGGCCAAGCCTTCCACCCATGCCCAATATATAGGTGTGTTAATAATAATTATAGATATTGTGATATACCAACAACAAGTTCCCTGCTGGAACGAACTTCATCTTCACCTGCAACTAACAACGCTATAAGAGGGGCTGAGCAAGCGGGTAACATCGCCAAACAGTGGTTTTGCTAGGAAGGCTTCAAAAGTTAGAGGTTTCATGGCCACAAGGAGAGGCTGACATAAAAGATGGGTAGCGCGACATGTAACGATAGCATCGAGACAACTAAGCATGGCAATGGTAGTAAAGGTATTCAAGGGTATGATCATCTTGCCTGGGATTCCACAAGGGAGAAGAACGGATCCATGAAGAAGTCGGAGCAACATAGTCGAGCGAATCCTCACAACTCCGGAACGAAACTGAAGCTATCAAGAGAAGCAACCGGAAGAAGCAAACAACACGGTAAACACACAAGCATAAACATGGCATACGATGCACATCCAAGTATGATGCATGTCCGGTTTAATTATGCATGGCATGCCAAAGTGCACAAACAAGTACTACAAGTTAAGTGGAGCTCAATATGCAACGAGTTGCATATTGACGAAACACCACATTTTAATTATTTAATTGACTCTCATTATTTACAAGACAAGATTAAATGTTTTTAACATAGCAAGAGGTGAAGCATAATAAAACTACCTATTTAGACAATTTAAATGTGGCCGGAAATAACAACAACAATTCTGGGAAAATCCCCATGAGCATGTTTAGCAATTTTAAGCAACAACAATTAACACATTTTTAAATGTTGTTAACATGATGCGGATGACATGATCAAGTTTATGCAATTTTTATTAAAAGTGAACATGAAGGGATATGAAGTATTTGTCACCGTGGTGGAAGGAGAAAGGTGCCACGGCAACTATCCGAAAATGATGCAATGGCAACATCTCGGTTCCGGTAACTCGTTGAGAGACCGGTGCAAAAGATTACGGAGAGCGAGTCGAACGAGATGAAAAAGGTGGGGTGATCCCGTTGCCGGGTTCCCACGGGTCGGCGACAAGGCAACCGAGGAGCACGACAAAAGATAATACGGGCACGGAGCACACAAGGGAAACAACTCATACAACACATGCATTCCATCCACGGGTCATCGTCTTGGGGTTATACCTTCGGAACAAGCGTTTCGGGGTGGATCGAGATCGTAGAGGAAGTAGACGTTCTCGTTCGGAGAGGAAGTAGTGGTTCATGTCTCCGAAGAGGAAGTAGTTGTTCACGGGGTCTTCGATGGTCGATGCTAGTGGTACACATGTTGTCGGGGTACTTGTCGGTCTCGAGTGCTCCGGGCGTCGCGGTACTTGGCGCTTCAAAACGTTCGTCGTGGTACACGTTTTGTAGATGTTCATGCCGTCATGTCGTGGTACTTGGCGATTCCGGAGATGTGCACGGGTTGTAGTGGTGCTCATATTGTCGGTCCGGTCGCGGTTCTTGCAGTCTCGTCGGGTAGTCATACACGGGTCCTGGACAAACCCAACAGCAGAAGGCAACACAAAGAAACAAAAAAGGGAGCACGGGGGTGGGGGGGGGCGAGGAGGCCATGGCAGCGGCAGCACGGTCTTGGCGCGCCAGTGAGGAGGCAGAGGCGCGGCGCACAGACAGAGGTGCAGGCGTGAGGTACTTGCGAAGGAGGGCGCTGCTGGTGGCCCGAAGGGAGCGGTGGCCCTGGCCGGCGAGGCTGCTCCCGCGCTGGAGATGGAGGCAGCAAGGGGATTGCTGGAGGAAGAAGGGCGCAGGGGCCACGGCTGGAGGTGGACGGGGCGCTCGAGGCCGCGGCCCTGGCGACGGAGGAGGCGTCGGTGCCTGGGGCTCCTGGCCGGCGCTCGAGAAGGCGCGGAGGAGTGAGGCCTCAGGAGCGGAGGGGCGCGCCTTGGGGCGGCCGGCTCGCGGGCGCCAGGCGCGGGCGGCGCTGGAGGAAGGGGCGCGGGAAGGGAGGACGGAGGAAGGCGCAGGGCCATGGCACAGTCGGCGCTGGAGAAGGGAGGCCGCAGGCCGCGGTCTTGGCGCTTGGCGAAGGAGATCGAGGGAGTGGGGTTCGGGCGAGAGAAAGGGTTGCGGCGCTGGGATGAGAGCGAGGGGACGGGAGGAGATCGTTGCGCAATGGGGCTAGGGTTAGGGATTGGTTGGGCCAAAGAGGCCTGGGCCGACTTGGCAGCTAAAAGGCCAGCTGGATAGGGAGGCCTGGGCCCAGGAAGGATGGGCCCGAGCGGCTGGAGGAGGTTGGCTGGCTGGTTCTCTCTCCTTTTCCAGTTGTTTCCCAAAAAAACAGAAAACAACAAAGAAGAAAAAGAAAAGGAAGGAGGAAAGAGGGGGGTTAGGGAAAAAGTTGCACAAGGGATTATTATTTTTCTCGGGCTCATAAAAATGAGCATGGTCCGAGAAAAATATAAAAGACAAGATCGAGATATAATTCAAACATATTTGAATTTAATTCAAATGGGTTTGAACTAAGACTTCATTTTTGAAGTGTCCAAAAATGTTGAGGTTTTTGGAGGAACCTCAATAAACGAGAAAAGAAATATAGGGAAGGTTTTTGACGGTGAAACTTGAATTAAGAGGCATGGGGAAAATATGCAAGTGTGTTGGGTTAATTTCAAACAAATGGAATAATATTTAATATAGCTCCCTAATAATATTGAGAGGCTTTTATATGTTATAAAGAGAAGTCATCCTTCCCTTGATTTAAATGAACCGAAGGTCCACACGATTTATTTAGGTTGAGATGCAAAATAAATATGACATGATGGCATGATGACATGATGCAAAGCTAAATAAATAACACAAGCACAAAAGAAACACACGGGAGGAACCCAGAACATCTGGAATCTTCTGGAAACTTCTGGGACGTCGGTCTTCGGGCGTCACAACTCTCCCACACTAACAGAGGATCTCGACCCGAGATCCTAGAAATAGCACCGGGTAAAAACGAAAAAGAAGAGGTAAAACAAAGTTGCTTCTTTGACGAACGAGTGAAACCAAAGAACCTTGAGAGGTTGAACAATCTTGAAAGAAAGAATACAACGGAGAAGAACGAAGTTAAGAGCACTCCGGTAAAATGGAGGAACATGGAACATTATGAGAACCTTGTAGGTTGAAAGACATGAAACAAGAGCTTACGAACCAAAAGAATATGAAACTGCATCGGTATAGCCAAGGAATAAGAATGACAGAATTCGGACAGCACTCCGACTGAAAATGGAAGGAATTAACATGAACTTGAGGAGATGGAATGATACTTGATGAAATCAACAACATATTGCCTTCAAAACAATTAAAAGAATGGCACAAGGTTAAGAAAGATTCAGACAACACTCCGGTTGAAAAGAGAGGCAAACTTGATAAGATGAGAGAACTTGAATGAAGAATACAACACTCCGGTTAAATGATAAGCAAGGGAAAGAACATGATCTTGATAAAACGATATGATGGTTTGGAGAGAGCAACATCACAATGCCTCCGGAATGGAAGACTAGCATATAAATCAACGAAAGAAATGAAGGGAGAAGAAAAAAAATGACAACTTCTCCCACAAATGAATTTGAAGAGCATCTTTACCCAGATGGGTTGAACGGAGTTGTTGGAAAATCAACAACGAAACAAATAAGCTTCATGTGGGCTTATGGAAAACATCTCAAAATTATGAGGTGACAACCGGGCACTAACGGAAATGATTGATTGCATTGAGATCAACAAGGAGACAATAAGCTTATTTCGCCGGAATGATAAATGAAGAACTTGGGTCATTTATAAGCACCATAATAGCAACAATCCTCAGGGAAAGCTTTTGATGAAATACAACCCAAGATAACTCCAACGAATAGATTGAATGGTTGGAAAGATCTCCTGAACAAAGAAAATGATGGGTTTAAATATCTCATTCCTGACAACTTGTGAATCATGAAACATGAAGGAAAAATTGTCAAAAATGGCATACCACCATCTCAAAGAATAAGGTAGAAAGAATTGCACTTGGAAAGCATGATGAAGAATGCTTGAGCTCCAACAAGAATCTTGACGAAGACTTCGAGGATGAATTAAATCTTGATGAACCACCATGAGAACTCCGGTAATGAAAGCATGAGAAGTGAAAAAATGAAAAGAATAAGATTCAAGGCCTGCGATGAATTAGATGGAGCTTTGAAATGATAATTGAAATAACTTGGAGCTCCGAAAAACAAGATGAACAACTTAGAACCGAGAATATGATATGATGAACAAGCTCCAGACAAAAGAATTAAATCACCTCGGGGTAAACTTGAATTAATACGATAACACGAAAGAGTAATCTTGAACGAGCCACCGTAAGAATAGGGAGACGAACGAAGAGGCATCAATGAAGAATATTTGGAGGACGAAGTTGAAAACTGAGAACAAAAAAATATTGTAAAATTATGGCCTTCGGAGGATCACAATGGAAAGAATTCATGAAATGCTTCGGACGGGTATAAAAAGAATTCCTCACAATCTGAACAATAATGAGGATGGCATGAAGCTAGAACCACGAATCTTGAGAAAACGGGTCAAGATTTAATAGAAACACCACCATGAATTGTACAGGCACTCCGTAATGAAGAATTAAAAAGGTTGAACCAATGATGAAAAAGAATTTGAAAGCGATCTTGGAGAAGGTATGTGACTGATGGGAATCATTCTTATGTCACACTTTGGAAAGAATTTGAGTATAACTCCAGAAAAATTGGAAGAGTCAGGTAAGGCCCTGGAAAAAGACCTGTGGGTTAGGGCCCACTCAAAAGAAATCGCCATTGAAAAAGATTGCTTAAGAGATATTGCGCCGGTTGAATTAAATGACTTGAATAAGATAGCAATCCTCAAAAATAGCTTGAACGGATTAAGAATGGAATTATGAATCTTCAGCACTCCGGATATGAATAGCAAGAGGAGAATGGTTAATTGGTGCACCGGAATAAGAAAGCATTGTGAAAAGAGGAAAATGATAAGATCAACACCGAAATCTTGAATTATATCCACCGGCAGAATATGAGAACAAAATAATGATGAACTTGAAGCTCTCGAGCATCTTCACGATAAAGCACCGCGTAAGAACATTGAAGGAAAAGAATGAAGAAATATCACATGAATAAAATGGATACTTCATCTGAGAATTTTTGACTCCAAGAAGAAGAAGGGTGGGAGGGTGGGGAAAACAAAGATAACTTGGGATGTGTGAAACAGACAATCGTCAGTTTTCTCAACGGCGTCCGTATGGAATAACTTGAAGAGAAGGCACACCGGTTGAAAAGGATTAACATGAAGATATCGATGGATCACGAAGGATTAACACTCCCATAGAAATATGAGAACACCGATTAAGAAAGGTATGGAATCAACACTTGACATCGAAGCAACTCGAATACCAGAATCAAAACAAGAACAAAGGATAGATATGTTTATGAAGAAGATTATGTTGCAACACATCTATCCGAACAGAGAATTGAACGAATGAATTATGCAGGTACATCAACTAGTCGAGAAGCCACTTGGGAGAACAAAAGATAAATAAAAGCAACAAGGAGCAGAAGAACAAATACAAGATAGAAGCTTCGTTCGACATATTCATGCTGAAAGCTCATGGAACGTGTTACAAAAGGGTTTTGCAATCCCCGGATCAGCATAGCCAAGGACCCTTTAAGATGCAACTCCCGATCGGAACAAACGCCCATAAAACCACTTCACTCAATGTAGAACCCCGAACTTCATATCATGCACTCATTAGAAGAATGCCTAGAACTATTAGATGAACCCACCTATTAATTTCTGAAAGTTTCCAGTTATGCAATCAGGTGTTGGGCATACAGGGGAAGCACCGCGCACTCAACTCTAATCCTACATCCAGCTGTATCCATCCTTCAACACATAACCAGTTATCTCCGGAAACTGTTTACCTCGGACCTTCGAAACGCATCCACTATACAAGCTATGGCAATACTCCCGAACTACCTCCCCAGTACTGGGTGATGTCGGGGTTATCTTGCCACTAACCGCATAGGAGAGTTTTCGATGTCGGCCGTCTTAAGTATTCCAGAACTGATGCGATATATTTGCGATGACAACACCTCGGAGCTCAACTCCCCGGGACACTGCCACAACCCCTAATGACAGGAGGCATCGAGAACAATGTTCTCGTCACAAAGACATCGGAACAATCCAAACAATACTCGCGTGATCCTAAAAAAAATTTGTGCAATTTTTGAGAGTAGAAGAGGCAAGAGTAATCGTCAGGAGTCCTCACCAGAGTGAAAAGGGATGAGGAGCAAACAGAAATCCTACTCTCCGATATATATAGGACTCAAAACATTTTCAGTGTGTGCCTAGACTCGACCGTCAACGATTCGATCAATCAGTGGGGGCTTCTAGGTCGGTGAAGGCTCTGAATACCAACTTGTAATGCCCAGGATGGGACTATATCTCCTGCGTGTCGAGGCACGACTTAAAGATATAAGCCCATGCTGGAATGATCGCAAGTTTGGTATCTTTGCACAACTCATGTAAAAGAGGGATTAAATTGCAAAAGGAGATAGTAGGCTTACACTCGCCACTTCACACAATACATTACATGAGGAAAACATCATTCAAAACATCACAGCCCATCTAAGGGTAAGATCCAAAAGACAAGATACCAAACATAACGTCAAACCACAGGTCAGAATCGAATCCTATTAGAAACCACTACTGATCGTCGAAACGTCACAAGCATACGACCACTCTCTTCATCGAACTCCCGGTGAAGAACTTGAACCAGCTCCTGCTTCAAACTCGGCTGAACCTGCATCTGGTGTTGTAGTATCTGTGAGCCACGAGGACTCAGCAATCCCATAACCATGGGTATCAAGACTAGCAAAGCTTTGTGGGTAGGAAGAGGTAAGTTGGTGAGGGTTGCAGCAGCGGCTAAGCATAATATGGTGGCTAACTTACGAGTACCAGAATAAGATGAGCATCTACGCAAACGGTCGCAAAAGTAGTGATCGCTAAAGATCCTGAACTACATACGAGTCAAACATAACCCCACCGTGTTCTCTTCTCAAAATGAAAAGATACAGTCACGGTTACTCACACAGTTGTGTGTTTTACTTCGGATCCTCTGTCAAGTTTTCTACAACCGGACATTAACAAATTCCAATCTTCCACATAACCGCGGGCACGGCTTTCGAAAGATCATAACCCTGCAGGGTGTTCCAACTTAGCCAATCACAAGCTCTCACGATTAGGTGAAGTGATAAATATAATATCATCACTCCTTATCTTAGGGAAATCCGATCAGGCTCGGCACCCCGGTGCACAAGACATTTCGACAATGGTGAAAAAAGTCCAGCAAGACCTCCCGGTGTGTCGACACCCAGATAGTAGCCGCGCGTATCTCGTCTTAGGCCATGACCGGATGGGTGATGCTATAGGTTATACCAGATACCTCGGGTTTCCCCAAGGCGGCCCTGCAGGACCCCCGTTTGGGACCAGCACCATCAGCACTGGCCCCCCTGCTATGTAGAATTAAGAACCCGGGGACGCGACCCCCTATGCAAATTTAATTAATTAATTAAGTTGTTATTATGAGGCAAATTAAAACCAATGTTGGGCCTTGCTGGAGGAGTTTTATTCAAAGTCGAACTGTCAAGGGGTCCCCATCCACCCATCGTGTAAGGAACGCAAAATCAAGGAACATAATGCCGGTTTATCGGCGCCTAAGGTGGCATGAGTGGAACAAAACACCGAGCAAAAGGCCAAGCCTTCCACCCATGCCCAGTATATAGGTGTGTTAATAATAATTATAGATATTGTGACATACCAACAACAAGTTCCCTCCTGGAACGAACTTCATCTTCACCTGCAACTAACAACGCTATAAGAGGGGCTGAGCAAGCGGGTAACATAGCCAAACAGTGGTTTTGCTAGGAAGGTTTCAAAAGTTAGAGGTTTCATGGCAACAAGGAGAGGCTGACATAAAAGATGGGTAGCGCGACATGTAACGATAGCATCGAGACAACTAAGCATGGCAATGGTAGTAAAGGTATCCAAGGGTATGATCATCTTGCCTGGGATTCCACAAGGGAGAAGAACGGATCCATGAAGAAGACGGAGCAACATAGTCCAGCGAATCCTCACAACTCCGGAACGAAATTGAAGCTATCAAGAGAAGCAACCGGAAGAAGCAAACAACACGGTAAACACACAAGCATAAACATGGCATACGATGCACATCCAAGTATGATGCATGTCCGGTTTAATTATGCATGGCATGGCAAAGTGCACAAACAAGTACTACAAGTTAAGTGGAGCTCAATATGCAACGAGACGAAACACCACATTTTAAATATTTAATTTACTCTCGTTATTTACAAGACAAGATTAAATGTTTTTAACATAGCAAGAGGTGAAGCATAATAAAACTACCTATTTAGACAATTTAAATGAGGCCGGAAACAACAACAACAATTCCGGGAAAATCCCCATGAGCATGTTTAGCAATTTTAAGCAACAATAATTAACACATTTTAAATGTTGTTAACATGATGCGGATGACATGATCAAGTTTATGCAATTTTTATTAAAAGTGAACATGAAGGGATATGAAGTATTTGTCACTGTGGTGGAAGGAGAAAGGTGCCACAGCAACGATCCGAAAATGATGCAACGGCAACATCTCGGTTCCGGTAACTCGTTGAGAGACCGATGCAAAAGATTACAGAGAGCGAGTCGAACGAGATGAAAAAGGTGGGGTGATCCCGTTGCCGGGTTCCCACGGGTCGGCGACGAGGCAACCGAGGAGCACGACAAAAGATGATACGGGCACGGAGCACACAAGAGAAACAACTCGTACAACACATGCATTCCATCCACGGGTCATCGTCTCGGGGTTATACCTTCGGAACAAGCGTTTCGGGGCGGATCGAGATCGTAGAGGAAGTAGACGTTCTCGTTCGGAGAGGAAGTAGTGGTTCACATCTCTGAAGAGGAATTAGTTGTTCACGGGGTCTTCGATGGTCGACGGTAGTGGTACACATGTTGTCGGGGTACTTGTCGGTCTCGAGTGCTCCGGGCGTCGCGGTACTTGGCGCTTCAAAACGTTCGTCGTGGTACACATTTTGTAGATGTTCATGCCGTTATGTCGTGGTACTTGGCGATTCCGGAGATGTGCATGGGTTGTAGTGGTGCTCATATTGTCGGTCCGGTCTCGGTTCTTGCAGTCTCGTCGGGTAGTCGTACACGGGACCTGGACAAACCCAACGGCACAAGGCAACACAAAA
>LR738711.1:497032583-497137320 GCA_902687465.1 Secale cereale | reverse complement strand
CGACGAGGCCATTGCAGCGGCAGCACGGTCTAGGCGCGCCGGTGAGGAGGCAGAGGCGCGGCGCACGGACAGAGGTGCAGGCGCGAGGTACTTGCGAAGGAGGGCGCTGCTGGTGTCCCGAAGGGAGCGGTGGCCCTGGCCGGCGAGGCTGCTCCCGAGCTGGAGATGGAGGCAGCAAGGGGCTCGCTGGAGGAAGAAGGGCGCAGGGGCCACGGCTGGAGGTGGACGGGGCGCTCGGGGCCGCGGCCCTGGCGACGGAGGAGGCGTCGGTTCCTGGGGCTCCTGGCCTGCGCTGGAGAAGGCGCGGAGGAGGGAGGCCTCAGGAGCGGAGGGGCACGGCTTGGGGCGGCGGCTCGCGGGCGCCAGGCGCCAGGCGCTGGAGGAAGGGGCGCGGGAAGGGAGGCCGGAGGGAAGCGCAGGGCTATGGCACAGTCGGTGCTGGAGAAGGGAGGCCGCAGGCTGCGGTCTTGGCGCTTGGCGAAGGAGATCGAGGGAGTGGGGTTCGGGCGAGAGAAAGGGTTGCGGCGCAGGGATGAGAGCGAGGGGACGGGAGGAGATCGCTGCGCGATGGGGCTAGGGTTAGGGATCGGTTGGGCCCTAGAGGCCTGGGCCGGCTTGGCAGCTAAAAGGCCAGCTGGATAGGGAGGCCTGGGCCTAGGAAGGATGGGCCCGAGCGGCTGGAGGAGGCTGGCTGGCTGGTTCTCTCTCCTTTTCCAGTTGTTTCCCAAAAAAACAGAAAACAACAAAGAAGAAAAAGAAAAGGAAGGAGGAAAGAGGGGGGTTAGGGAAAAAGTTGCACAAGGGATTATTATTTTTCTCGGGCTCATAAAAATGAGCATGGTCCGAGAAAAATATAAAAGACAAGATCGAGATATAATTCAAACATATTTGAATTTAATTCAAATGGGTTTGAACTAAGACTTGATTTTTGAAGTGTCCAAAAATGTTGAGGTTTTTGGAGGAACCTCGATAAACGAGAAAAGAAATATAGGGAAGGTTTTTGACGGTGAAACTTGAATTAAGAGGCATGGGGAAAATATGCAAGTGTGTTGGGTTAATTCCAAACAAATGGAATAATATTTAATATATCTCCATAATAATATTGAGAGGCTTTTATATGTTATAAAGAGAAGTCATCCTTCCCTTGTTTTAAATGAACCGAAGGTCCACACGATTTATTTAGGTTGAGATGCAAAATAAATATGACATGATGGCATGATGACATGATGCAAAGCAAAATAAATAACACAAGCACAAAAGAAACACACGGGAGGAACCCGGAACATCTGGAATCTTCTGGAATCTTCTGGGACGTCGGTCTTCGGGCGTCACAAGCCCTGCCTCCGCCAAGGGCGTGAGAAAGGTCGAGCGAAGTAGGGAAACGGCAAGGCCTGTTGCCGGGCGAGAAAATGTTTATCTTAAGGATATCATGGATTTATTCCCTGTTGTGGGTTTTTACCTACGAACAAAGGACCCGGCAGACATTCCTTTTTCATTTAAAACATTCCATTCAGGTACAGTCCATATGGAATGAAAAACATGAATAAGGGGGATTACAAGTTTTAAACTTAACAGATGCCCGAAGGCTTACAGACTAAAAAGAGATAAATGCGCCTTTCTTGTCTCTCTCCTCAGGAGGTAGGTCAAGGAGGCGAGAAGGGCAAAAGGGGCGCCTAGGCGAGCTACGGGTGGCAGAAGACACCGAGAAGGCATCTCGGCGGCCTCCCCAGGGCTGGACTGTGATGACGGCGCCGGAGGCTGAGCTCGAAGACGAGGCGACAGGACGTCAGTAGGAGACGAAGGCGTCGGTGCCCGCGTACTCTGACATGACGACCTTGCCTCCCACCTTCTTCCTCTTCCTCTTCCGCAACCTTCCTTCACCAGCCACCAAGGAGACGACCCCGAGAAGTTCAAGGAGCCGGCGACGCGGATGATGGGGTCGCCGATGCCACCAGGAGTGGCGCCCGACACCTAGTCGGACCCGTCATCCTGCCGTCCCCCGCCCTCGTCGTCGTTGTCGCTGTCCTCCTCGTCACCCTCGTTCGAGGAGGAGTCTTCGTCATCAGAGGATCTCTCCATGCAGCACCTCGCGCGAGTTCCGAGGTGCCCGAAGACCTTGACGGAGAGGTGGTCATCCCCTATCAGCTTGAAGTGGAGGGTGAGCCCGTCCGTCAGGCTGTGGATGCGAGCGCACCTTTTCCATCCTTGGCGAAGATACATCACATGAGGGGCGGGGAAGTCGACGCGGGCTCGCGTGCCACTGATCCCACAACCCCTCATGTGCAGCCATAGCGACTCCGGCGGGTTCGCCTCCATCTCCCGCGCAAACGGGGTCGGGAGACAAAGGCGACGGCGCGGCGACCCCCGCATCCTAATGAAGAATTCGCAGGGGTCATCTCCAACATGACCTTCCACTGGAGGAGGAGCTGCTGGCGGGGGCGAGGCCGGCAAGCCGCCCCGTCTTCCTGTTCCCCGAGCACCCCGGCCTCGCCCACGGCCCCGCCCCCTCCCTATTCCCCTCGTAGCTGGTTCGACCACTACTGGTGCAGGAGAAGGAGGGACGCGCGGTCGAGCAGCGACCCGCGCCGCCACCGTTGAGGAGCCGGGGTTTTCCTTCTTCATGGCGGATAGAAGAAAGGAGCAGAAGCTGAAGGAGAAAGAAGATGGAGGAGTGCGGAGCGTCGTCCCCTCCCTCCGCCCTTTATAAGGGGGCGGGGCTCGAGCTCGACCGCCCCGCTCGACCAATCAAGACGCAGAAGGGGAGAGGGGCTGGGACCGACCCGCCGCCCCAACCAACGACGGCTCGGTTTCCCGCCTCCATCGCTCGCCACCTCGAATGCATGGGAGGCACGTGGCGAACGCGCAGGACCGAAGGGACGGGCGAGGCGACCTCTCCCCACCCCGTGATCATGGGGAGTGGACGCCTAGCAGACCGCGCCTCGGCCCCATCAAGTCAGCGGGCCACGCCCCCACACCTCCCCCCGTTTATGGGGAAGGCGCAGGCCGCCTCCTTTCGCAATTACTGCGACGTGACACATGCGTGCGGAAACCGCCCCACGCATGCCGCCAACGTCACGCACGCCCCTCCACCACGCGCCGCGTGCGCGGGCCGTGGGAGGCGCAGCGCGCGGAAATTTAACCACGGTGAGAATCACCCCGCCTGCCCGCGCACCGTTCTGGGCCTGGCCAAACAACGTGTTGCGCTTATGTGTGGCCCAGGCCCCGGGGCTCCTGTCGGTGTACAAAAAGAGGGGTACACTTTTTGTACCCCTATGACTGTGCACGGGCAGTCTGAGCCACGGCGCCATCGCACCAAGCATGGCAAGGGACACAAGCCGGGGAAAGACTGAAGGTTGATGGAGACTGGAGCGACGCCAAGAACAAGACCACAAAGAGCAAAGGGACGAAGCGGCTTCCCCCGGCAAGATCCTTGCCGGGGCCGGCTCTGGCAGCCTCGGCAAGACCCTTGCCACGGCAGCTCGCCCCGCGCCTACGGAGCAAATCACCCTTGAGTCCACCACCCCCATGGGGCGAGGATTCGGGAGATATCCCCGTGGTGGAATGCAGATCTTTGTGAAGACCTTCAAGATCAGATGCAAGATAAGAAGACGACGACCCTTGGCGGGATCCCAGCCAAGGAGGTCCACAAGGCCCACGGCAAGCACCTTGCCGGGGATGACAGCAGGTGCGACGGCAAGACCCTTGCTGGGGCCTCGGCAAGGCCCTTGCCGAGGACACCCACGGGGCCACCATCAGGCCCGCACCAACTGGGTTTCCACCGACCCACGCAGCTGCCGACCCGACCAGCAGGACAGGCTCCTGCGTGGCAACCCACAGATCTTCATGAAGACCCGCCGTTGCGCCACCTCAGCTGCATGTCTGCCTACATGGCACCTCAGGCACCGCTGGCCAGGGCGCGTGTCGACACGAGGTGGAGCGGCAACGGACAAGACAGGCGTCTCCCCTCGTCCCTAATAAAGCAAGGACACCTAAGCTGGGCGCATTAAATGCACCTTGTCCTGTAATGCGTGGGATAACCTCGCATCACTGTACCCTTTCCACCTCCTATGTGCCACTGTGGCAACCCCTTTTCCCTATAAAAGGAGGCCTGAAGCGACCAGGAGGGGGATTCGGCTTTTCGGAACCCCTCACGACTCCTTGGGAGCTCCTCGTTAGCTTAAGAACACCAACATATAATCCACCAAAGCAGGAGTAGGGTTTTACGCATCTTTGCGGCCCGAACCTGGGTAAAGGAACCGTGTCCTGATCGTTAGATCCGCTCTTCTCTCAACCCCGCGCCCCGCAACCGTAGTAGGGATTCTTGTGATCCCATAGGTGTCGATCCAAATACACCGACACTCCCCTCTCTCTCTCTCTCCATATATACACCCCTTAAGGCATCATGGAGAGTTTGGATTTTGTTTAAATTAAAGTTCGCCATAGCTGCAACTTCGCGTACTTTGTTTGTGTCAACGACGAGACAAAGACTTCACAGAACCCCACTTGATCAATAAACTTTTCCTCTTAAATTCGCAATATCCAGATTGCAATATCAGTTTCTTGCTTGTTCTTTGTTTGCTTGCTGGAAATACACCTTCGTGGTCAGGTTGATCGTGCTCTGGCGTGGTCAATGATCTCTCGGATTTGGTTTAGCGATAGCTAAGGCCCGACGTCCTCGCACGTTCGTAGTCGGATCGTCAAAGTCGACTTCCTCCAAAATGATAGCCACCATCTCATCGAAAGACGGGACACCTTTTCCTCTATCAGATTATCCCGACGAGAGACGTGTTGCTTCTGTTCTTTGTTCTTTCACTAGTTTTGCTTGTGTGTGGTGGTATGAATATCGTAGATTATATCCGAATAATATTCCAACTACTTGGGTTGCTCTGAAAATTTCTATGCGTACTCGTTGTGATGAGGACATCAATACCATTGTTACACCCACTGCCCCTCCTATTATACATACTGGACCGATTCCTAGAGCTCGCACATGCCAATTGAATTAGCAGGTACTTTTGTTTCTTGGTAATGCTTCTAATGTTCATGAGAATATGATGCTGCCTAAATTGGATACATTTTTCTTGCTTGCAAATGAAGGGCCTAGCTTGGACAAGAAAGATGAACATTGGCGCAAGACCAAGCAATGAGATGATGGCATGCACAAGTCGAACAAGAACGGGGTTACAAGTGATGATTTCAGGACTTTGAAGCCACCGTAATGAGTGCATGAAGCCTTGGACGAAATATACAAGATGCCACTTCATAAATTTCTTCCAGAGGCTATTATAGGTGCCGCGTCACCTTATTATTGGGCTAGGCCCATGTAATTTTGAAATACTAAAGTATAGGCTATTTTTAGAGTCTGTATGAGTGGGGAAAACAGAGTTAGGGTTGGTTTCGGACCCCTTCTCCAAGGGGCCACGAAATTCCCCCTTTGTCTTTCCATATATATAGCCCTTAGGGAATCGTTTAGACTTTGGATTTTGTTTAGATTAAAGTTCGCCATAGCTGCAACTTCGCGTACTTTGTTTGTGTTCAACGAGCAGACAATGACTTCACAGAACCCCACTTGATCAATAAAGTTTTCCTCTTAAGTTCGCAAGGAAACACGAAATTGTGATGTTCAACTAACAGACAATTACTTCATATAAGTGGAAATCTTTATTGATCAAGGTGGGGTTATGTGATGCCTTTGTCTAGTTGTTGAACACAAACGAAGTAAGTGAAGTTGCAGCTATGGAGAACTTTAATCTAAACAAAACCCAAAGTCTGAACGACGCTCTAAGGGCTGTATATATGGAGGAAGAGTGGGGAATTTTGTGGCCCTTGGAGGAGGGGTCCAAAACGAACCCTAACTCTTGTTTCCCCACACACACGGACTCTAAAAACATCTTATACTCAAGTATTTCGAAATTACATGGGCCTGGCCCAATAATAAGGTGACGCAACACCTATAATAGCCTCTAGACGAAATTTATGAAGTGGCATCTTGTATATTTTGTCCAAGGCTTCACACACTAATTATGGTGGCTTCAAATTCCTGAAATCATCACTTGTAACTCCGTTCTTGTTCCCCTGACGCAGGCCAACATCTCCATGCTTGATCTTGCTCCAATGTTCATCCTTCTTGTCCAAGCTAGGCCCTTCATTTGTAAGCAAGACAAATGTATCCAATTTAGGCAGCATCATATTCTCATGAACATTAGAATCATTACCAAGAAACAAAAGTACTTGGTAATTTAATTGGCGTGCGCTTGCCATTATAGTGTTTTTCGGCCAAAAAAAGGTGCGCAAAAAAAAGAGCGCAAAAAAAGAGGCTGAAAATATATATTCAAATTGTGCTTTTCCCTTGATTACGTGTAGTGTCGTGATTTTGTTAGTGTTCTAGCCTCGCATCTTTGGTACGGTCTAGCCTAGGACCAGCACAGTACCATCGTTGAGCGTTTATTCAACTTTGTATCTCTGAATTGTTTATTGCTGACCCTTATTGCTACCATATTATAAGCCTTCCCAGCTCTACATACATCTACGTCGTGCGCTTAACTGTCCCTAGTAATCGCTTTATCCACTCTTTGAGAGTTTTGACTACCATGGTTGCCGATCACCGTAAGAATTTGAGCTTTTCTTCACGGATTTGTGACACCCCACCACCATCATTTACTAGTAGTCTGTAGGATCATATTTTTGTGTGTTTCTATTGCTGCTAACCATGGCAGGATCACAAGTCGACGAGACTGGCTGGGAGAACATGATGAACAAGGAGTTGCATGATAAATTTCAGCAAATGTTGGGTCAAGAGGTAGAAGATGTGATTACCATTTTTCGCAATGCACTAACGAGGATAGCTGGCATTGAGAAGTCAATTGTAACCAAGTTGGATGTCAAATTCGCTGAAGTGCTTGCGAGTATACCTCCACCTGCTGCACCTCTGCAACAACAACAACTACTACCTCCATGTCGCGAAACAACCCTCCGTCGAGCGAGCCGTGTCCCTCTTGAGCCTGGCCTAATTGTTTGGTGCTGCTGTTGATACTTTTGTGGCTCCTATTGCTGCTGAGGAGGAGGAGGATTATGCGGGAGATAATGAGGATGTGGTTGATGAAAAGCTGTCAGGACCCCGATCCTAAGTCACACCGATCTAGCTGTAACACGTCATATCACTTTGCGGCCTCACGCACGGTAACCCCATGGGTGCCACCTTACCTGGCCCGGGACCGTTTGCGCATTTTGGCTCACGTATATGACAGTGTCGCTAGCATCCATATGACAGAGAACCCGGGCCGACATGGCTAGTTATAAACAAAAAGTGGCACTAAATTACAGAGACAGGCATCCATGACCCAGCAACGAACGTGTCGGTCATCAACGTATGAACCCAAGTCGTAGCAAGCTACATGGACTTAAAGGAACAACGCGTGACATTTCCCCTAAGGGACAGACACAGGAACGAAGAAGGACACATGCCGGCCAGCCTACGTGTTCCGAGCAGTAGCAAGCTACCAAGGGTCATTGGAAGCACTAGGAGGCATTTCCCTGTAAGATAGGCTACCAAAGGAAAACAACTAGGTGTCGGATCCCACACATACCAAGCATTTCAATCATACACACAATATGCACAATATGTGCAAATACAACATTGCATCACAACAGAACTCTATGACTCAAAGTACTTTATTTAAGAGGCTCCAAGAGCCATACATAACATATCCATACAGGTAGGGGTCACATGACCCAACACTCAAGTCATACAGTCATACAAGCACAAGCGGAAGCTACATGTCTGGGTACAGACAACTTAGAAAATAAAACAGGCTTGATGTAGCCTGACTATCTACAAGGCCCTTCACAAGCTCCAGATCTCCGTCTGGGTGACAAGCTACTCGTCGACGTCAACGTCTATGTAGGACCCATCAGAAGGGGCAGGGTTCTCCTCTGCAACAGTTATTAAGCAAACATGAGTACAAAGGTACTCAGCAAGTCTTACAACAGAACCTATAATACATGCAACATTATCAACAGGGGGGCAGTGGAGTTCATAGCAGAAAGACAGCTTTGACTCTTGGCTAACCTATTCTACAACTCTCAACAGATTGCAAGATATTACTACGAACACGAGTCCTCTACTCACCACAACGATGGTGCGGTGCTCGTAGAGGTGTGTGGAGGGGTCCTACAGCATCTACGCGGAACGATGAAGCTGAAGGGCACGGTGGCCGGACCATTAGATGGCCGGAGCCTCGTCGGCGATGAGCTCCGCGGCGGCGCGTGCAAGTGAGCTACGTGCGGTGCGTTCAGTGTAGGAGAGAGCCAACGGAGAGGGGGAGGACGAAACTGGGCTCACGGCGGTTGCAGTAGACACCGAAGCGAGCTTGGGGACGGTCGGAGCTGAGCGGGGCGGCGAGGGGGATCTCCGCGGCCGGAGTTGGGGAAGACGGGGTCGGGGGCGTCTCCAGGGCGGGCGAGCGCTCGGGGCTCAGCCTGCTCGATGTAGTCGAGGACGTCGGAGACGACGTTCACGACGACGGGGCTCAGGGACGGCGGTGGACGCGGCGACCACGACGGCGCGAGCACGGCGGCGTCGGCCATGGTGCGGGGAAGGCGAGGGAGACGAGCTGGGGAGGGTGGAGAGTGTCAGCGAGCTCGGGGACGAAGTGGACGATCGAACCCAGCCTCCAGAGCGGCGAGGGGAGGAAGCAGGGCGGCGGGCAGCTGCGTGGCGCGCGCTGCGGCCGCCGTCGAGCACCTGCCTGCCTGCCTAGCCGAGCCAAGCAGCTCGCTGGAGCGGCGGCTGGGCTGGGCCGACAGGTGGGCCGGTTGGGCGCCAGGTAACTCTTTCTCTCTCTCCTTTTTTCTATTTCTTTTCTGTTTCATTTCTTTTGCAACTTTGTTGAATTATTAAAAATGCCAGAACATATTTCTAGCTCATAAAACTAGTCATGCCCACTGTATATAATATGAACAGCATGGAACATTTTAGTTTATGATTATTTGGGCACATAAAATATTTTATAGCATTTAAATGCCCAAATGCAAATACCATATGATTTAATCCAGAGACCTTAGATGTCCTAGAAAAGTGTGCACCATTTTTGGCAGAGGTTTAAGACCAAGGCAAAAATGATGAACATTTTTGAAGGGCATTTTGGGTACATTGGAAAAGATTTTATTAAACCCTAGTTGTTAGAAGAGGGGTGCTGGGGTTTCTGTCATTCCCATTTCAAGTTTCTTTGAAAAGTAAACATGATGCACACTCTAGCTAGTCCTCATGCAGGCATTGACTAGGGATGTTACAACATCTGAACTACGTGCAACCACCAGCACAACCACCAGGTTGTCCACTTGCAAATAATTGCAATGGTAGGGCTGCACCATACCCTCAGGTATGAGATCATGACCATCTCCCTAAACTAAAATTGAACATTGTACTATTTGAGGGTAGATATGTTCCTGATATATATCTTACATGGGAGTTAGAAACCGAACAACGTTTTACATGTTTAAAATATCCTGAGGGGAGACGTGTTGCTGCTGCTCTTTGTGCTTTCGCTAGTTTTGCTTGTGTGTGGTGGTCTGAATATTGTAGATTATATCCAGTTAATATTCCAACTACTCGGGATGCTTTGAAAACTGCTATGCTTACTCGTTGGGTTCCACCATATTATCAATGTGAATTACTTCAGAAATTGCGGCGTTTAAGACAAGGAAAAAAATTCTGTAGAGGAATATTATCAGGAATTACAAACTGGCCTGATTAGATGTGGTATTGTTGAGGATAATGAGGGTATGCTTGCACATTTTATGGGTGGCCTAAATAGATAAATTACGACAATTCTAAAGTATAAGGATTATACTAATATCAGTCGTTTATTCCATCTTGCTTGCAAAGCTAAACATGAAGTGCAGGATCAACATGCATTTGCGCGGACTAATTTTCCTACAGGTCGACCTTCATCATGGACACATCATGCATCCTCTACTTAGACACGTACGGCTGCACCACCGTCTACTTCATCCGTCACTTCTAGCCGTGATAAAGGCAAACATGCACAACCACCATCAGCCACGAGTACACCTTTTGGTCCTGCGCAAAGCTCTTCTTCACCCATGGCATCCACAGGGAAAACACATGATGTTATATGTCGTCGTTGCACTGGTCGTGGTCGCAATGCAAGGGAATGCAAATCTCAGTTGTCGGTGTACAAAAGTAGGGGCGCTCTTTTTACCCCTTACTTGTGCACGGGCAGTCAGAGCCGCGCCTACGACCAAACATAATAGAGCAAAGGAGGGAAGCCAGAGACACAGAGTTGCCAGAACAACGCCAAGACGATGGCACGAGAAGACAAAGCAAGGAGACAGGCTCTCCCCAGGCAAGGACTCTTGCCGGAGCGGCCTGCGCGCCGCCGGCAAGGGCTCTTGCCGTGGCAATTCACCTAAACACCTCCGTCGCAACCACCCTTGAAGCCTATGAGCTCCAACGATATCAACAACGTTGGAGCCAATGCTCGGGAAGCGCCCACGTGATGGCATGCAGATCTTTGTGAAGACAAAGGTCCATGACTCCCAAGATAAGAACCAGAAGACACGGCGATCGCGAGGCTCCTTACCGAGGACGCCCACGAGGCCCCAGTAAGGCTCCTTGCCAAAGACACCCCGGAGCCCCGGCAAGCCTCTTGCCGAGTGACACTCACAGAGGCCCCGGCAAGACCCTTCCCGGGAACAGAAGCAAGACTGCGGCAAGCCTTGCCGCCACGTCACTGCCCCAGCTCGGCGGCTGACCTGCTGGCCCAGGAAGGCACCCACGTGGTGATACGTGGTTCCTGGGCCAGCTAACCAAGCACCTGCGTGGTGGTATGCAGATCTTCGTGAAGACCCTACCACCACGCCACCTCAGCTGCCTACCTCGCTGGCCTGGATGCGCGTCACGACCAGACGGAGCGGCCATGGACGGGGCGGGCTTCTTTTACATCCGCGATAAAGCAAATAGACACCTAAGCAACACATTTAATGCGTCTTGTCCCGTAATGGCGTGGGATAAGCCTATGCAATGTATCCCTTTCCACCTCCTGTGTGCCACTGTGGCAGCCCCTTTAGACTATAAAAGGAGGCCCGCGGCATACTGGAGAAGGATTCGGACCCTGGAAAGCTAGACAGGCACCATAACTAGCTCAAGAACCCAACAACACTCGAATATACACCAAAGCGGGACTAGGGTATTACACATCCTCGCGGCCTAAACCTGGGTAAACAATCGCTGTGCTGACTCTTAGACCCGCTCTTTGCACAACCTCGCGCCCGCGAACCATAGAAGGGATTCCAGTGATCCCATAGGTGTCGTTTCGTACCGACATTAGTGTGTGATGATTGCTACTATGTATGGTGGTTATGAGTCCGCTGGTGACTATGATGAGCAGCCTTTGGCTCTTATTACACGTGAAGAACACGGTGGAGATGATTGTGAAAATGAGACACAATACATGGCTCCTGAAGACGCTGACAGGTATGAATGTTTAGTTGCTCAACGTGTTTTGAGTGTACAGGTCACACAAGCGGAGCAAAAGCAGAGGTATAATTTGTTCCATACAAGGGGAGTTGTGAAGGAACTTTCTATTCGTGTAATCGTAGATGGAGGGAGCTGCAACAACTTGGCTAGCATGGACATATTGGAGAATCTATCTCTCACCGCAAGACCACATCCGCATCCTTACTACATCCAATGGTTCAACAATAGCGGCAAGGTTCAGGTAACACGTACTGTTCGTGTGCATTTCAGTATCTCTACATATGCTGATTATGTTGATCGTGATGTGGTACCCATGTAAGCATGTTCCTTATTACTTGGTAGACCATGGCAATTTGATAAAACTTCTGTACACCATGGTAGAAACAATCAGTATACTCTTGTTCATAAGGATAAACATATTACTTTGCTTCATATGTCTCCTGATTCCGTTTTGAAAGATAATATTAATAGAGCTAATAAAGCAAAACAGGAGAAAAATAAGAGCAACAAACGAAGCCTAATAATGAACCATCTACTATTGCTTCTTAAATTAAATTGAAAAGTGCGTGTTTACTTGCCACAAAATCTGATGTTGATGATTTAGATTTCAGCAAATCTGTTTGCTATGCTTTTGTGTGCAAAGAAGCACTATTTTCATTCAAGGACGTGCCCTCCTCCTTGCCTCCTACCGTCACTAACATTTTGTAGGAGTTCGCTGACGTCTTTCCACAAGACGTGCCACCGGGATTAGCACCTATTCGAGGGATTGAACATCAGATTGACTTAATTCCTCGTGCATCACTGCCAAACCGTGCGCCCTACCGTACCAATCCAGAGGAGACAAAGGAGATTATGCGTCAAGTACATGAGCTGCTCGACAAAGGTTGTATTCGTGAATCTCTTAGTCCTTGTGTTGTTCCTATTATACTTGTGCCAAGAAAGTATGGTACGTCACGTATGTGTGTTGATTGTAGAAGCATTAATAATATTACTATTTGTTATCGTCATCCTATTCCTAGGCTAGATGATATGCTTGATGAATTGAGTGGCTCTACAATATTCTCCAAAGATGATTTGTGTAGTGGATACCATCAAATTCATATGAAATTGGGAGATGAATGGAAAAGAACATTTAAAACTAAGTTTGGATTATATGAGTGGTTAGTCATGCCTTTTGGGTTAACTAATGCACCTAGTACATTCATGAGATTAATGAATGAAGTTCTACGTGCTTTCCTTCGACGATTTGTGGTAGTTTACATTGATGATATACCGATTTATAGCAGATCTTTGGAGGAACATTTGGAACATTTATGTGCTGTTTTTATTGCTCTACGTGATGCACGTTTGTTTGGTAACCTTGGGAAGTGCACCTTTAGCACTGACCGAGTATGTTTTCTTGGTTATGTTGTTACTCCAGAGGGAATTTACGTTGATAAAACCAAGAATGAAGCTATTGAGAGTTGGCCGCAGCCCAAAATGGTCACACACGTGAGAAATTTCCTTGGCCTCGCTGGATTCCATATGCGTTTTATGAGAGATTTCAGCACCATTGATGTACCACTCAATGAGCTTACAAAGAAGGATGCGCCTTTTGTTTGGGGTACTACAAAGGAAGAAGCTTTCACGGTATTGAAAGATAAGTTGACACATGAACTTTTGAGCTTGAATGTGATGCTAGTGGAATTGGCTTAGGAGGTGTGTTATTACAAGATGGTAAACCTATTGCATACTTTTCTGAAAAATTGAGTGGGCCTAGTCTGAACTATCCTACTTATGACAAGGAATTATATGAAACATGGCAACATTATTTATGGCCCAAAGAATTAGTTATACATTCTGATCATGAATCTTTGAAGCACATTAAAACTCAAGCAAAACTGAACCGTAGACATGCTAAATGGGTTGAATTCATAGCGACTTTTCGTTATGTTATTAAACACAAGAAGGGAAAATAAAATGTTATTGTTGATGCCTTGTCTCGTCATTATACTATGCTTTCACAACTTGACTTTAAAATATTTGGTTTGCAGACCATCGAAGATCAATATGTGCATGATGCTGAATTTAAAGATGTATTGCAGAATTTTAAAGAAGGGAGAACATGGAACAAGTTCGTCGTTAATCACATATTTGTGTTTCGTACTAACAAGCTATGCATTCCAGCTAGCTCTGTTCGTCTTTTTTTGTTGCAGGAGGTGCGGGGAGGAGGATTAATGGGACACTTTGGCGTGAATAAGATGATGGATGTACTTGCTACACATTTTTTGTCCAAAGATGAGACGTGATGTTGAGCGTTTTGTTGCTCGCTGCACTACATGTCAAAAAGCTAAGTCACGACTCAATCCTCATGGTTTATATATGCCTTTGCCTGTCCCAAGTGTTCCTTGGGAAGATATATCTATGAACTTTATTTTGGGTTTACCTCGAACAAAGAAGGGGAGGGATAGCATATTTGTTGTCGTGGATAGTTTCTAAAAAATGGCACACTTTATACCATGTCAAAAAAGTGATGATGCTGCTAATGTTGTTGATTTGTTCTTTTGTGAAATTATTTGCTTGCATGGTGTGCCAAATACTATTGTTTCAGATCGTGATACTAAATTTGTTAGCCGCTTTTGGAGATGTTTATGGGCTAAGTTGGGGACTAAATTGCTTTTTAGTACAACATGTCACCCCAAACTGATGGACAAATCGAACTACTCAATAGAACTTTATCTACTATGCTTAGGGTTGTTTTGAAGAATAACAAGAAAATGTGGGAAGAATGCTTTCCTAATATTGAATTTGCATATAAGCGTTCGTTGCATTCTACTACTAAGATGCACCCTTTTGAAATTGTTTACGGTTTCTTACCTCGTGCACCTATTGACTTGTTGACTCTTCCATCTTCCGAGAAGTTTAATTTTGATGCTAAACAAAGTGCTGAATTGATCTTGAAAATGCATGAGTTAACTAAGGAAAACATTGAGCATATGAATGCTAAATATAATCTTGCTGGAGATAAGGGTAGAAAATGTGTTGTCTTTTCACCTGGAGATCTTGTTTTGTTACATTTGCGTAAGGATAGGTTTCCTAATTTGCGCAAGTCAAAGCTAATGTCACGTGTTGATGGTCCTTTTAAGGTGTTACAGAAAATAAATGAAAATGCATATAAACTTGAGCTGACTGCAGATTTTGGGGTTATTCCCACTTTTAACATTGCATATTTGGAGCCTTATTTGGGTGAGGAAGACGGGCTTCCATCGAGGACGACTTCACTTCAAGAAGGGCAGGATGATGAGGACATCAATACAATTGTTACACCCCAAAGCCCCTGCTGCTATACATAATCGACCAAATACTAGAGCTCGCGCACGCCAATTAAATTACCAGGTACTTTCGTTTGTTGTTATGATAATGTTCATGAGAATATGATGATGCCTAAATTGGATACATTTGTCTTGCTTACAAATGAAGGGCCTAGCTTGGACAAGAAGGATGAACATTGGAGCAATATCAAGCATGGAGATGATGGCATGCCCAAGGGGAACAAGAACGGAGTTTCAAGTGATAATTTCAGGACTTTGAAGCCACCATAATGAGTGCATGAGGCCTTGGACGAAATATACAAGATACCACTTCATAAATTTCGTCCAGAGGCTATTATGGGTTCTGCGTCACCTTATTATTGGGTCAGGCCCATGTGATTTTGAAATACTTGAGTATAGGCTGTTTTTAGAGTCCGTATGTGTGGGGAAACAAGTGTTAGGGTTGGTTTCGGACCCCTCCTCCAAGGGCCACGAAATTCCCCCCTCTTCCTCCATATATACCTCCCTTAGGGCGTCGTTTAGACTTTGGGTTTTGTTTAGATGAAAGTTCGCCATAGTTTTCACTCCACGTACTTCGTTTGTGTTCAACGATCAGACAAAGACGTCACATAACCCCACTTGATCAATAAAGCTTTCCACTTGAATTCGCATCTAGATTGCAATCTCAGTTTCTTGCTTGTTCTTCGTTTGCCTACAGGAAATAGACCTTCGTGGTCAGGTTGATTGTGCTCCGGCGTGGTCAATAACCTCTCGGAGTTGGTTTAGCGATTGCTAAGGCGTCACGTCCTTGCACGTTCGTAGTCGGATCGTCAAAGTCGACTTCCTCCAAAATGATAGCCACCATCTCATAGAAAGACGGGACACTTTGCCTCTATCAACACTTCATACCATGTCATAAAAGTGATGATGCTGCTAGTGTTGCTGATTTGTTCTTTCGTGAAATTATTCGCTTGCATGGTATGCCAAATACTATTGTGTCAGATCATGATACGAAATTTCTTAGCCACTTTTGGAGATGTTTATGGGCTATGTTGGGGACTAAACTGCTTTTTAGTACTATATGTCACCCCCAAACTGATGGACAAACTGAAGTAGTTAATAGAACTTTGTCTAGTATGCTTAGGGTTGTTTTGAAGAATAACAAGCAAATGTGGGAAGAATGCTTGCCTCATATTGAATTTTCTTATAATCCTTCACTGCATTCTAGTACTAAGATGCGCCCTTTTGAAATTGTGTATGGTTTCTTACCTCGTGCACCTATTTATTTGTTGCGTATTCCATCTTCGGAGAAGGTTAATTTTGATGCTAGACAACATGCTGAGTTGATCTTAAAAATGCATGAGTTAACTAAGGAAAATATTTTGCGCATGAATGCTAAGTATAAACTTGCTGGAGATATGGGTAGAAAACTTGTTGTCTTTGCACCTAGAAATCTTGTTTGGTTACATTTGCGTAAGGATAGGTTTCCTAATTTGCACAAGTCAAAGCTAATTGATGTAGGGTGGACACCCCAACGTCGATCATTCACGAAATGGAGGGGATCCCACGAAGAACATGATGAACACGGGGAAGAATGCAGAGAAATCACAAGGAAAAACACTCAAGAACAAGTCCAATCACACATCCACTAGACTAACAACACATAGATCCACAAGATACGTGAACTAGAAAGGGAAAGATACAAGGTATATTTCATTCCAAATCCAAAGGAGATGGGGTCTTGATGATATCCTGTAGGATCTTCTCACATGCTCGCATAGAGGTCTTCAATCCAAGCGTGGATCTTCTCCATAGAGGCCGCGGTAACTCGATGGAGTAGAACCACAAGGATGAGCCAGGTTCTATATCTAAAATGAGCTGTCACTTTGGTGACCCTAGAAATGAGGTGGGGGAGGAGTGTCACATCCCTAGCTAACACTTGCATTAGGACCTAACTAGAGTGTGCATCATGTGTACTTTCAAAGAAACTTGAAATGGGATTAACAGAAACCCCAGCACCCTTCTCCTAACAACTAGGGTTTGTTAAAATATTTCCCAATGTACCCAAAATGCCCTTCAAAAATGTTCATCATTTCTGCCTTGGTCTTAAACCTTTGCCAAAAATGGTGCACAATTTTCTAGGACATCTAAGGGCTTTGGATTAAATCATATGTTATTTGAATTTGAGCATTTAAATGCTATAAAATATTTTAAATGCTCAAATAATCATGAACTATAATGTTTCCTACTGTTCATATTATATACAGTAGGTATGACAAGTGTCATGAGTTATAAAAATGTTTAGGCATTTTTATTAATTGAACAAAGCTGCAAAAGAAATAAAACAGAAAGAAAATAGGAAAAGAAAAATAGGAAGAAACACTTACCTGTGCCACTTACCTGCTGGCCCAGCCGGCCCAACCCACCAGGGGCATCCCCGCCTTCTACGCCGCGCCAGCGCACGAAGCAGCTCGGTGGCGAGCGCCGCCGATGCGCCGGCCACCTCCTGCCTGCCTGGCTGGTCCCTCGACCCCCTGGATGGACTAGGACGACGCCACGAAGCCCCCTCGACCATTTCCCCTCTCCCCCGTGTCTCTCCCCCTCCTCTCTCCCCTCCGCCGAGCTCCCCCGAGCGAGCTCGTCGTCGACGACCGCTGACACCGCGCTCTACGCCACTCCCTCGCCTCCCCAAAGCACCACTAGCTCCGCCGCATCGCCCCGAAGCTCCCCACCGACGCACACGACGCCAGGAGCCCCGCAACGTCCTCCTCGCTGTCGTCTTCAACCTTCGGCACCGGAGATCGCCGCCGCCCGTACGCCATCGTCCGACCGTCCCCGAGCTCACTTCGACGCCCTCTGCGACCGTTGTGAGCTCACGCTTCGAAACCCCCTCTCCACGGGCTTGTGTATGCCTTGTAGCCGCCGCCCCCTTTGCTGACCGATGATCACCGCCGCCGGCCAACTCACCGCCGTGGCCATAGGCACCGTACCTCGTGGCTGAGCACGCCATTAGCTTCAGTAGGTCTCCAGCAAGCTAAAGCAAGGTTTAGCTCCTCCTACCGTGCACTACAACTCCTCCCGACCAACTCCGTGCGAGCACCGTCGCGGACGAGCTCGTCGCCGTCGACTCCGGCGACCTCTCGACCAACCAGTGGCACCGTTGGATGCGGTGCATCACCAGGAGCACACCGAGCCCATCCGCGCGGCAAATGGCTGCCGGAATAAGGATTCCGACGAGTCACCGCCGTGCGAAATGGTCGCCGCCGGCCAAACTCCGGCGGGCTGACGTGGCCTGTTAGTTAGGAGCTAACAGTAATTAGTTTAATCACCACAGTCACTGACAGTGGGCCCCATTTGTTAGTCAAACCCAGTCAACCCTGGTTATGACCGGAATTAGCTCCTGAGACACTGACATGAGGGACCCACCAGTCAGGTTTGACTTGGACTGGCCCTGTTGACTGCCTGACGTCAGCATGATGTCATGCTGACGCAGTAAAGGTTTTTCTGGGATTTTTAGATTTAAAATAATTCAGGAAATTCCAGAAAATACCCAAAACTTCTAAAAATCATATAAAATCAACCATAGCTCACATGGAAAAGATTTATATATGAAAAATGATCAGAAAAATCCAATCTTTCTAATGGCACTTGTTTCATGCATGTTTGAACAAGTTAACTTGCTGTATACATCAAAAACATGATAATGCACTTATTTAAATAATAGTTTGAACTCCAATTTGAATCTTTGATTCAAATAGGTTCAAACCCTTCTGGTTTTAGTTGCATTAGCCAACACACATGCATCTTGCCATGTCATGAGCTTGCATCATATTGTTGCATTTGTTTGTTAATGATTGTATCGTCGGTGTTCCTTGTGTTAGGTCCTGCTCCCGAGGATACTGCTGTGTATCCAGTTGAAGAGCAGTACCCGACAACTACCTTGTCAGGGAAGCAATCATTGATCATTCCGATACAAACCCAATCTTCTCGCTCCTGCTCTTTTTTACTGCATTAAGGCAACAGCGTGTGAACTGCTACTTGCTGCGGTAGTTGAACCCTATTCCCTTGCATGACCTGTCATTGCCACAGTAAATAGTTGAAACCCACTAGCATGTGTAGGAGTTGATTGAGCCATGTGATGTGTGATCCACCATGCTGTTTGTTTATGTTGCCTGCTATGCTTAGAGTTGTGTCTGGTCTGGTTCATCTGGATGATGGATCAGAGTGAAATAATCTTACCGATAAAGAGAAGGAGGTGTGGAATACGCTTGGTAAAGGTATCGATGAAAGGCCATGTAGGAGTACATGGTGGGTTGTTTCATTGGAATCGTCCATAGGACCTGAGATCTGTATGTGTGGTTCAAGTTGCAGTTACTACCATGCATTGGGCCCGAAACCAATGGACCCTCTCGGCTTATTAATTACCCGCGATCTCTGTCCAGGAGTTGCAACTAGTTTCTGGTGTTTATAGCTTACTGGAGGTCGTGCACAACGCTGACCCTCGGGGTGGGTTGTGATGCGACAGGTACGTGGCACGGTGTACCGTTTGCCTGTTAGGTGACTCGGGAACCCTGTACACACCGTTTGGGGCCGTGAGCGACACCCCGGCCGGATCTCCCCAAGGATGAAACCCAAATAGGCGATAAACCTGGACGAGAGACTTGAGTAGTTAGTCAGGTCGTGGCCAACACCCCCGCTGGGCTTCCGCTTGAAGGTTGCCGAGTACACGCCGAGTAAACGGCGATAAGTGGTGGAAGCGTGTGTGAAGAAGTACACCCCTGCAGGGTTATCAAACTATTCGAATAGCCGTTGTTCGCGGTACGAACTACTTGGTTACTCTTACAGTTCATAGACAAGTTGATGGATACTACTAAAAGCCTCAAGATAAGCGTGAGTGCCGTGGATGGCCCTTCCGTAGGATGACGGAAGAGGATCCTCGGTAGTGTATTGATGTGCTGAGTAGTGGACTCGTGTTCGTAATAACATCTTGCAATCTGTTGAGAGTTGTAGTATAGGTTAGCCAAGGTCAAAGCTGGCATTCTGCTATAAACTCCACTATCCCCCTTTGATAATGTTGCATGTATGATAGGTTCTGTGGAAAGACTTGCTGAGTACCTTTGTACTCATGTTTGCTTAATAACTGTTGCAGAGGAGAACCCTGCCCCTGCTGATGGGTTCTACATAGACGTTGACGTCGACGAGTAGCTTGACACCCAGACGGTGATCTAGAGCTTGTGAAGGGCCTTGTAGATCGTCAGGCTACACCAAGCCTGTTTTATTTTCTAAGTTGTCTGTACTCAGACATGTAGCTTCCGCTTGTGTTTGTATGACTGTATGACTTGAGTGTTGGGTCATGTGACCCCTACCTGTATCGATATGTTATGTATGGCTCTTGGAGCCTTTTAAATAAAGTACTTTGAGTCATAGAGTTCTGTTGTGATGCAATGTTGTATTTGCACATATTGAGCATATTGCGTGTATGATTGAAATGCTTGGTATGTGTGGGATCCGACACCTAGTTGTTTTCCTTTGGTAGCCTACCTTACAGGGAAATGCCTCCTAGTGATTCCAATGAGCCTTGGTAGCTTGCTACTGCTCGGAACACGTAGGCTGGCCGGCATGTGTCCTTCTTTGTTCCTGTGTCTGTCCCTTAGGGGAAATGTCACGCGTTGTTCCTTTAAGTCCATGTAGCTTGCTACGACTTGGGTTCATACGTTGATGACCGACACGTTCGTTGCTGGGTCATGGATGTCTGTCTCTGTAATTTAGTGCCACTTTTGTTTTATAACTAGCCATGTCGGCCCGGGTTCTCTGTCATATGGATGCTAGCGACACTGTCATATACGTGTGCCAAAATGCGCAAACGGTCCCGGGCCAGGTATTGTGGCACCCGTGGGGTTACCGTGCGTGAGGCCGCATAGTGATATGACGTGTTACAGCTAGATCGGTGTGACTTAGGATCGGGGTCCTGACAGCGTTGGCATCAGAGCTGGACTGCCTGTAGGTTTCTCAAGCCAAACTGGTCGATGTTGAGTCTAGAAAAATTCTTAGTTATATGTAGGGGAATTGATTGTGGAAGGGAACGTAAGGCTCTTTTTATTCCTTTACCTTATGACCTTCTGATCCGAGTCTGTCTATTCTTTCTACGAGGATTTAGGATTAGGCCTCTTATCCTTACTAGGTTCACGTGTTACTAATCCGTAGACTCTTAGGATTGTTGGTTTCAAGCCTCAGTTCAGTTTCTATCCCTTGAGTATGATGATTGTTGAACCCGGAACCTTGATATGGATTGTTGAGTGGCTAAGCTATCATTTGTATGATGTCTCAAATCTTTGTTTGAGCATTTACAGTTGTTATGTTGCCCGATTTCTTCCAGAAACACTAATGCCTTTGCATTATTTCGTGTTTCAGATGTCTGGCCGCATCCCTCACCAAGTAATTCGTTTGACTCGGTGCATTAATGTGCCTGGTCACACGGCCATGCTAGTCCGTGTGATGACTGAGACCGGTTATCGCTGGTATCCTGAATACACCGTGGAGGAACAATACCGGGATTTCAATCAAAGTCAGTATTTCTGCAGAGTCCGGATATACCCCTCATATCCTAGAGCTAACGATCCCATCCATTGGTCTTATGGACTCGGGATTACCATCGAGATGGCAGTGCAGGATGCCGCTTATTCGATGATGACCATTCTCCGTGCTAGGCATGCCCTGTTGCTGAACACTCAGTTCTGTTACATGCCAGCCTCACTTCCCGGAGAGGAAGGCTACTACACTGGTCTGTATACTGATGCTGCTCATGAAGAGCCACTGCTTCAGACTACTGTTCAGATGTTGGAGGATAGGGACCGTGAGGTCCGTGCCCTCCGAATGGAGCTGTATAACACTCGAGCCGCTCATTGGACTACTTTGACACGGCTTGCACCTGCTGTGCATGCCGGATATCTGGACATGCGGGATTTGTATCCTGTGCGGACTCATCTGCCTGATCGCATGGATTGGCGTGATGTTGGGGGTATTACACCTCCACGTGGGCGTCGGTTACCACCAGCATCGGGACCGAGACCACACCCATGCCCCTATGGTCCACAGCCTTCGAGTGCTCGCGAGTTCCAAGATCCGTCTGTACCACTTCTAGGCTACGGTGGTAATCTTTACGAGGATTACTACGCGAATGTCTAAGCTAGTCCGTGGTAGTAGTAGTATTGTAGTAGTTGTATTTCCACAGTCCTGCGTGTCTTGTGGAATATGACTTAGTGTGTACTGAGTTCCGGAGGTGTACTTAAATAATGTATAGGAGCTTGGAATGCCTCTGATGGGATGTATCGTCTTTCACCGCAGTTGTACTTTAGCCTTGGCTTGTACTAAACTTTGTATGGTGTGTATGACCACTGGTGTATATATAGCAGTTCCTATATTACCATGTCGTACGGATGAACATCTCTGCATTCTGTGTCATCCATTACATTCTGCACTTCTATGTCAAATTTTGCCATCCTTGTCTAAACCGTTGTTTTGTTTTCCTAGGATGGTCAACACTCGCAACACTCCTGCTGCTCAGGAGCAGGGTGAGGCTAGTGGGGCTAGAGATGGGAATCTGCCCCAGCCACCCTCTTTGGCGGAAGTTATGCTTGAAGTAGAACGGAACAAGAGAGAGACCAACCGTCTGCTGGAACGCATAGAGCAGAACACTGGGTTCCGTCAGAGGAATGACATGGTGTCAATCCACGATTTTATCAAGATGTGTCCACCAAAGTTCCATCACTCCACTGAACCTCTGGATGCGGATGACTGGCTACGTAGTATTACCCACAAGCTACACTCTGCCCGTGTGGCTGAAGCTGATAAGGTTATCTACGCCGCCTACCATCTTGAGGGCCCTGCCAGTCTTTGGTGGGAAAACTTTGAAGCTATGCGTCCTGCTGGGCAAGTCACTACCTGGGTTGAGTTCAGTGAGGCATTCCGTGAACATCACATTCCGGAAGGTCTCATGGATCGCAAGCGGGAGGAATTCTGCAATTTCACCCAGGGCCGCTTAACTGTGGATGGCTATAGTCGTGAGTTTGGTAATCTGGCACGCTATGCACCTGAAGAAGTATCCACCGATGCCAAGAAGCAGGCGAGGTTCCGCAAGGGACTCAGCCCTGAACTCCGCCGGGATCTGCATCTGCACGAGTGCACTTCCTTCTAGAAGTTGGTTAACAAGGCTATCAGTGCTGAAACAGGCCAGACCGACTTCGAGGCCACCCGCAAGCATACTCGAGACCTTGGTTCCTCATCCGGCTCTGACTCTCACAAGCGCCGTGTGTGGGTTCCTAACACTGCTCTGCCACCCAAGTATACACCGAGGCCATCCTATGAGGCGCCTCGCCCAACTCAACAGTTTGCACCTGCTAAGACCTATGGAGGACCACCTTCCAACTTTGCTCCACGCACCACCACTGCGACATGTTTCAAGCGTGGAGAACCGGGACACTACATGCGTGATTGTCCCCAGAACCAGCCAGGAAAACCTGTTGGCCGTGGTAACCCAACTTGCAAGGTGAATTATGTCAAGCCAATCCCCACTGCACGTGGTCATGTCAACTATGTTTCTGCCGAAGAAGCTTATGAGGATCCTAACGTCGTCCTTGGTATGCTTCTCGTAAATTTCCAACCGGCATCTGTTCTTTTCGATACTGGAGCATCCCATTCGTTCATATCTGAGAGCTATGCTCGATTGCACAACATGAATTTTTGTGACATGCCTACTTCCATGGTTATTCAAACTCCTGGATCAAAGTGGGAAACCTCTAGGGTAAGCCATGGAAATGAAATCCTTGTCGATAGACTTGTTTTCCTTGCGTCTCTAATCGCTCTCAAGTCCTCGGACATAAACATCATCTTGGGTATGGATTGGATGACAACTCATTATGCCAAGATTGATTGCTTTACTAGGACCGTTCAACTTACACATCCATCCGGCAAGATAGTCAATGTCTTGACCCGAATGGCTGAGCGTCAGCTCTACTCTCTTAATGCCAGCCCTCTACCAGAACTCGAAGATATCCCGGTAGTTCGTGACTTTCCGGATGTTTTTCCAGAAGAACTGCCAGGAGTTCCACCTGACAGAGATGTCGAGTTCGTGATAGATCTTATCCCTGGAACTGTCCCAATCTCTAGGAGACCTTATAAGATGGCACCACTAGAATTAGCTGAGCTAAAGAAACAACTCGATGAGTCTTTGCAAAAAGGCTTCATCCGTCCTAGTTCTTCCCCTTGGGCTTGCCCCGTCCTCTTCGTTAAGAAGAAGGATGGAACGGAGCGGATGGTTGTAGATTACCGACCTGTCAATCTGGTCACCATAAAGAACAAGTATCCGCTTCCCAGGATCAACGACATGTATGATCAGCTCGCTGGATCCTCAGTCTTCTCTAAGATGGATTTGAGGTTGGGCTACCATCAAATCAAAATCAAGAACGGGGACATTCCTAAAACGGCTTTCGTTACTCGTTATGGCCAATATGAGTACACCGTCATGTCCTTCGGATTAACCAATGCCCCAGCTACCTTTTCTCGGTTAATGAATTCTATATTCATGGAGTATTTGGATAAATTCGTCGTGGTATACCTCGATGATATACTCATTTTCTCCAAGAACAAGGAAGATCATGCCGAGCATTTAAGGTTGGTATTGACGAAACTTCGAGAGCACCGCCTTTATGCCAAATTCTCTAAATGTGAATTTTGGTTGCCAGAAGTAACCTATCTAGGTCATGTGATCTCTGGCAAGGGTATTGCTGTCAATCCCGAGCGAGTTCAAGCCGTACTTGATTGGACTCCCCCTGAATCGGTCAAGCAAGTTAGGAGTTTTCTTGGCTTAGCAAGTTATTGCCGACGTTTCGTCGAGAACTTCTCCAAGGTTGCTAAACCTCTAACCGAACTCCTCAAGAAAGATAAAAAGTTTGAGTGGACCCCACAGTGCGAGTCCAGTTTTCAGGAACTGAAAAGACGCCTAACATCTGCACCTGTACTGGTACCACCAGACTTTTCCAAGGATTTTATAATCTATTGCGACGCCTCGCGACAAGGACTAGGTTGCATTCTCATGCAAGATCGTCAAGTGATTGCATACGCATCTCGACAGTTGCGTCCACATGAGGATAACTATCCTACTCATGATCTAGAGCTTGCAGCTGTAGTCCATGCACTCAAAACATGGCGACATTACCTTCTTGGTAATCGTTGTGAAATCTTCACTGATCACCAAAGTTTGAAGTATATCTTCACCCAACCGGATTTGAATCTCAGACAAAGACGTTGGGTTGAGTTGCTCACCGACTACGACTTAGGAATCACTTACACTCATGGAAAGGCCAATGTCATGGCTGATGCACTAAGTCGTAAGTCATATTGTAACAACTTAATGTTACAACAAAGTCAACCACTTCTCCACGAGGAATTTCGTAAGCTTAACCTTCACATTGTTCCTCGAGGATTCCTTTCCACCTTGGTGGCGAAACCTACCCTTATGGATCAGGTCATCAAAGCACAGAAGGTTGATCCCGGAATTTCCCGTATAGAGAGGAACATCAAGAAAGGAGTTGCAAGATGTTTCTCAATTGATGATCAAGGAGTCGTATTCTTTAGCAACCGTTTAGTGGTTCCTAAAGTACGAAACCTAAGACGTTTGATCCTTAAGGAGGCTCATGAATCTCCTCTCACGATTCATCCCGGTAGTACCAAAATGTATCAGGACTTACGTCAGAGATTCTGGTGGACTAGGATGAAGAGAGAAATTGCTCAATTCATTGCTAACTGCGACGTTTGTCGTCGAGTTAAAGCAGAGCATCAACGACCTGCTGGCACCCTTCAACCTTTAGCTATTCCTGAATGGAAATGGGATAAAGTCGGTATGGACTTCATTACCGGTTTCCCTAGGACCAGGAAAGGGAATAATGCTATCTTCATCGTTATCGATCGCCTCTCTAAAGTAGCTCATTTCCTGCCTGTTCGGGAGAGTATTACCGCTAGCCAGCTAGCAGACTTATATATTTCTCGAATAGTATCACTTCATGGTGTGCCGTTGGAGATTAACTCAGACCGTGGAAGTCTTTTCACTTCCCGATTTTGGGAAAGTTTCCAGAATACTATGGGAACTCATCTCTCCTTCAGTACTGCCTTCCATCCGCAATCAAGTGGTCAAGTGGAACGAGTCAATCAAATTCTGGAAGACATGCTTCGAGCCTCTGTCATCTCTTTCGGTATGGAATGGGAAAAGTGTCTTCCATTTGCCGAATTCGCTTATAACAATAGTTATCAAGCCAGCTTGGGCAAAGCTCCCTTCAAAGTTCTATATGGACGAAGGTGTCGAACACCTTTTAACTGGTCAGAGACCGGGGAAAGACAATTCTTTGGCCCGGATATGATCCAGGAAGCAGAGGAACAAGTTCGCATCATTCGTGAGAGATTGAAAACAGCCCAGTCTCGCCAAAAGAGCCAATATGATAGTCATCATAAGGCTGTGACTTTTGAAGTCGACGATAAGGCTTACCTTCGGGTTACTCCTCTTAAGGGAACCCATCGCTTCGGTATCAAAGGCAAATTGGCCCCTCGTTACATCGGTCCTTTTCGCATTCTTGCCAAACGAGGAGAAGTTGCCTACCAATTGGAACTACCTCCGCACCTCTCCAGAGTTCATGATGTTTTCCACGTTTCTCAACTCAGGCGTTGCTTCTCGGATCCTATCCGCGGAGTGGACCACAAAACGCTTGATCTCCAAGACAATCTCACATATCGAGAATACCCCGTTCATATTCTTGATCAAACTGAGCGCACCACTCGACGCCACAATATCAAGTTTCTCAAGGTTCAATTGTCACATCATTCCGAGAGTGAAGCTACTTGGGAAAGGGAGGATCGTCTTCGACTTGAGTACCCCACCCTCTTTCCGGAGGAACCCGAATCTCGGGACGCGATTCTTTTAAGTGGGGGTGAGTTGTCACATCCCTAGCTAACACTTGCATTAGGAACTAACTAGAGTGTGCATCATGTTTACTTTCAAAGAAACTTGAAATGGGATTAACAGAAACCCCAGCACCCCTCTCCTAACAACTAGGGTTTGTTAAAATATTTCCCAATGTACCCAAAATGCCCTTCAAAAATGTTCATCATTTCTGCCTTGGTCTTAAACCTTTGCCAAAAATGGTGCACAATTTTCTAGGACATCTAAGGGCTTTGGATTAAATCATATGTTATTTGAATTTGAGCATTTAAATGCTATAAAATATTTTAAATGCTCAAATAATAATGAACTATAATGTTTCCTACTGTTCATATTATATACAGTAGGTATGACAAGTGTCATGAGTTATAAAAATGTTTAGGCATTTTTATTAATTGAACAAAGCTGCAAAAGAAATAAAACAGAAAGAAAATAGGAAAAGAAAAATAGGAAGAAACACTTACCTATGCCACTTACCTGCTGGCCCAGCCGGCCCAGCCCACCAGGGGCATCCCCGTCTTCTTCGCCGCGCCAGCGCACGAAGCAGCTCGGTGGCGAGCGCCGCCGATGCGCCGGCCACCTCCTGCCTGCCTGGCTGGTCCCTCGACCCCCTGGATGGACTAGGACGACGCCACGAAGCCCCCTCGACCATTTCCCCTCTCCCCCGTGTCTCTCCCCCTCCTCTCTCCCCTCCGCCGAGCTCCCCCGAGCGAGCTCGTCGTCGACGACCGCTGACACCGCGCTCTACGCCACTCCCTCGCCTCCCCGAAGCACCACTAGCTCCGCCGCATCGCCCCGAAGCTCCCCACCGACGCACACGACGCCAGGAGCCCCGCAACGTCCTCCTCGCCGTCATCTTCAACCTTTGGCACCGGAGATCGCCGCCGCCCGTACGCCGTCATCCGACCGTCCCCGAGCTCACTTCGACGACCTCTGCGACCGCTGTGAGCTCACGCTTCGAACCCCCCTCTCCACGGGCTTGTTTATGCCTTGTAGCCGCCGCCCCCTTTGCTGACCGACGATCACCGCCGCCGGCCAACTCACCGCCGTGGCCATAGGCACCGTACCTCGTGGCTGAGCACGCCATTAGCTTCAGTAGGTCACCAGCAAGCTAAAGCAAGCTTTAGCTCCTCCTACCGTGCACTACAACTCCTCCCGACCAACTCCGTGCGAGCACCGCCGCGGACGAGCTCGTCGCCGTCGACTCCGGCGACCTCTCGACCAACCAGTGGCACCGTTCGATGCGGTGCATCACCAGGAGCACACCGAGCCCATCCGCGCGGCAAATGGCTGCCGGAATAAGGATTCCGACGAGTCACCGCCGTGCGAAATGGTCGCCGCCGGCCAAACTCCGGTGGGCTGACGTGGCCTGTTAGTTAGGAGCTAACAGTAATTAGTTTAATCACCACAGTCACTGACAGTGGGCCCCATTTGTTAGTCAAACCCAGTCAACCCTGGTTATGACCGGAATTAGCTCCTGAGACACTGACATGAGGGACCCACCAGTCAGGTTTGACTTGGACTGGCCCTGTTGACTGCCTGACGTCAGCATGATGTCATGCTGACACAGTAAAGGTTTTTCTGGGATTTTTAGATTTAAAATAATTCAGGAAATTCCAGAAAATACCCAAAACTTCTAAAAATCATATAAAATCAACCATAGCTCAGATGGAAAAGATTTATATATGAAAAATGATCAGAAAAATCCAATCTTTCTAATGGCACTGGTTTCATGCATGTTTGAACAAGTTAACTTGCTGTATACATCAAAAACATGATAATGCACTTATTTAAATAATAGTTTGAACTCCAATTTGAATCTTTGATTCAAATAGGTTCAAACCCTTCTGGTTTTAGTTGCATTATCCAACACACATGCATCTTGCCATGTCATGAGCTTGCATCATATTGTTGCATTTGTTTGTTAATGATTGTATCGTCGGTGTTCCTTGTGTTAGGTTCTGCTCCCGAGGATACTGCTGTGTATCCAGTTGAAGAGCAGTACCCGACAACTACCTTGTCAGGCAAGCAATCATTGATCATTCCGATACAAACCCAATCTTCTCGCTCCTGCTCTTTTTTACTGCATTAAGGCAACAGCGTGTGAACTGCTACTTGCTGCGGTAGTTGAACCCTATTCCCTTGCATGACCTGTCATTGCCACAGTAAATAGTTGAAACCCACTAGCATGTGTAGGAGTTGATTGAGCCATGTGATGTGTGATCCACCATGCTGTTTGTTTATGTTGCCTGCTATGCTTAGAGTTGTGTCTGGTCTGGTTCATCTGGGTGATGGATCAGAGTGAAATAATCTTACCGATAAAGAGAAGGAGGTGTGGAATACGCTTGGTAAAGGTATCGATGAAAGGCCATGTAGGAGTACATGGTGGGTTGTTTCATTGGAATCGTCCATAGGACCTGAGATCTGTATGTGTGGTTCAAGTTGCAGTTACTACCATGCATTGGGCCCGAAACCAATGGACCCCCTCGGCTTATTAATTACCCTCGATCTCTGTCCAGGAGTTGCAACTAGTTTCTGGTGTTTATAGCATACTGGAGGTCGTGCACAACGCTGACCCTCGGGGTGGGTTGTGATGCGACAGGTACGTGGCACGGTGTACCGTTTGCCTGTTTGGTGACTCGGGAACCCTGTACACATCGTTTGGGGCCGTGAGCGACACCCCGGCCGGATCTCCCCACGGATGGAACCCAAATAGGCGATAAACCTGGACGAGAGACTTGAGTAGTTAGTCAGGTCGTGGCCAACACCCCCGCTGGGCTTCCGCTTGAAGGTTGCCAAGTACACGCCGAGTAAACGGCGATAAGTGGTGGAAGCGTGTGTGAAGAAGTACACCCCTGCAGGGTTATCAAACTATTCGAATAGCCGTTGTTCGCGATACGAACTACTTGGTTACTCTTACAGTTCATAGACAAGTTGATGGATACTACTAAAAGCCTCAAGATAAGCGTGAGTGCCGTGGATGGCCCTTCCGTTGGATGACGGAAGAGGATCCTCGGTAGTGTATTGATGTGCTGAGTAGTGGACTCGTGTTCGTAATAACATCTTGCAATCTGTTGAGAGTTGTAGTATAGGTTAGCCAAGGTCAAAGCTGGCATTCTGCTATAAACTCCACTAACCCCCTTTGATAATGTTGCATGTATGATAGGTTCTGTGGTAAGACTTGCTGAGTACCTTTGTACTCATGTTTGCTTAATAACTGTTGCAGAGGAGAACCCTGCCCCTGCTGATGGGTTCTACATAGACGTTGACGTCGATGAGTAGCTTGACACCCAGACGGTGATCTGGAGCTTGTGAAGGGCCTTGTAGATAGTCAGGCTACACCAAGCCTGTTTTATTTTCTAAGTTGTCTGTACTCAGACATGTAGCTTCCGCTTATGTTTGTATGACTGTATGACTTGAGTGTTGGGTCATGTGACCCCTACCTGTATGGATATGTTATGTATGGCTCTTGGAGCCTTTTAAATAAAGTACTTTGAGTCATAGAGTTTTGTTGTGATGCAATGTTGTATTTGCACATATTGAGCATATTGCGTGTATGATTGAAATGCTTGGTATGTGTGGGATCCGACACCTAGTTGTTTTCCTTTGGTAGCCTACCTTACAGGGAAATGCCTCCTAGTGATTCCAATGAGCCTTGGTAGCTTGCTACTGCTCGGAACACGTAGGCTGGCCGGCATGTGTCCTTCTTCGTTCCTGTGTCTGTCCCTTAGGGGAAATGTCACGTGTTGTTCCTTTAAGTCCATGTAGCTTGCTACGACTTGGGTTCATACATTGATGACCGACACGTTCGTTGCTGGGTCATGGATGCCTGTCTCTGTAATTTAGTGCCACTTTTGGTTTATAACTAGCCATGTCGGCCCGGGTTCTCTGAAATATGGATGCTAGCGACACTGTCATACACGTGTGCCAAAATGCGCAAACGGTCCCGGGCCAGGTATTGTGGCACCCGTGGGGTTACCGTGCGTGAGGCCGCAAAGTGATATGACGTGTTACAACTAGATCGGTGTGACTTAGGATCGGGGTCCTGACAAGGAGTATATATAGTCTAAGCCACGAAGGGGTAAGTGGGAACGAGGATACATGGGCCTCTGGCCCGATTCTGCGCGTAGGCAGGTGCGGGATGTCCGGGCTGGGGGTCAGATGTCCGGCGCTTCGCGAGTCACCAGATGTCCGGGGCACTGGCCGGATGTCCGGCCCGAAGATGGTAAAACCTTTGGTGCGTTCTTTGTTCGGTGTCGGATTTCTGGGGAAGTGGCCCGATGTACAGGTGTTGGGGAGGCGTCGGATGTCCGGGCTGGCCGCCGAATGTCCGGTCGCTAAAGTTTCAGCAGCTCCATCTTCTTTCGACGTCGCTTTAAAGCTTCCCTCGCAGATGGTATAGGTGTTCCTTGGCGCTTGCACTCCTCCTCGTCGTCCGTGAAGCTACGACAATACATATGCATGCATACGAGGGAGGTCTCAAGTAGGATACCATCCTCGAAGGGGTCAAGTGAACACATGTAAAGGAGATGATTCACGTTTATGTATGAGAAGTAGAGGTCGCATGTGTCACTTGCCAAACGGACTCTTGGCATGGTGATGTCCTTAGGATGCTCCGCATCATCCCCTCCCCCTTGGAAAAGATCCGACCTCGGTTCGAAAACCAAATTACCATGGGAAAGAGATGGCGTCGCCGCATACAAGTGGACGATCACCAAGTACTCATCATCTTGAAGCTTTAAACGGGCACTCTCCCCAATGTTGCATCGTTAGTGATTCCTTCAAAAGGAGCAAGGACAACAAACACTTGGAAAAACAAATGTGGTTAGCGTTAGTGCAAAACCAAGCATTCAAGAGGTAATTCACCCAACAAGTGTTGTTATCAAGCATAACATATGGCGGGGCAAAGGATTGTGACATGGCTTGTAAGCACATCAAATGAGCACAAGCAAATATATCATGGGGACAAATGTGCACTTGTGAGGTATAGAAGCAAATATGTTTGACAAATGAACAAGCATGTACCTCAAGGTCATAGCACGCATGGGCAAAGCACTCAATGAAAGGTCTATGGTAGGCATAGGAATCATTCACAACACCAAAGGAAATGAAGTGTCTAAACACATGGGTCAAGTGCAAGACAATCCAAGCATAACATGCATATGGTGTAGTGAAGGTAGTATGACACTCAACACAATAGAAAGAGCGATTGTTCATCATGTGTGAGGCAATCATGTCAAGCATGTAGCCATCGATGCGACATGGCATATGTGAAGAGATGATATTGTTGCAACCAAGACTATGATAGGGACAAGTAATCCACAAGTCGGATGCAACACACAAGGCATATATATCATGAAGCATGACAATGTGGCAATGGCAAGTCAAAGAAAGATCTCTAGCATGTGTGCAAAGTGTCATGGTGCAAGCAACACAAGTAGTATGATCCACAATGTTCATGCTCATGGTTTGTGGTTTCTCGAAAGAGAAGGATATCACCTCAAAAGCATGTCCTTGTGCGTCCTTCACAATGCTGAAGCACAAGCAAGCATGTAAAAGCGTCATGAACGAAGGTGGTTCGATCTCAAGAGCTCGAATGGTCAACTCACGTGATGTGGAAGTCGACACGAAGTCCAAGTATCCTACACATGCACACAATAATACAAAGAGCTTATGCGCATGGTAGATAAACACATCATCCATCATGATGGTTGTATTCTCTTGCACATAAGCATTAGAAGCGAAAGTGCATGAATAAGATGATGCAACAATGGCTATATTCATGGCACTAGGCATATGGTGCAAAGAGGTTAGACATGCATGCTTCATAAGAAATATGTCAAAATATCCAAATAAATGTGAGAATGCTATGGGGGCAAATCTCATTGGCAAGACTAAAATCATAGTTGCGCTCAATACATGGACAATCATATAGCATGATAGAGGCAACATGTGTAGACATATGACAACAAGCAATATCAATCATGTGTAAAGCATGGGAATAGATGCCATCAACCGCATGTAATGAGCAAGTATGTATCATGGGTGATGCACTACACAAAGCAAACATGGTAATCATGTCGTGCAAGCTACTGGCGCGAAGATGCAACACACTAGAGGAACTCATGTCAATCATGTCATGTGAGCAAATAGTGGATATAGGCAATGCACATGACATATCGCAAGCACGAATGCAAAGCAAGATCAAAGTATCATCATAGGCATGGGCTACAAAGGAATCATGGCAATAACAAGCAATATCTCCACCACACTTGCAAATACACATACATGTATGAGAATCAATCATCATGTGTAATGCAAAGCATGGGTCACAAATGCATGGCAAAGTCATAGGAATGGGCATATCATGCAAAGTGAACATCGAAAGATGGGAATAAGAGATATAATGGACAATAACCAAAAACCATGTGAGTGCCATGCAGAAGAGATGCGCGAAGTGTTTGTGCAATGAAAACGATGGGAAAGACTATCGACGGGATCCCAAGTCATTGTTGCTCTGAGCCCGTTTCGTCAACTCGTGCTCTTGCGAGGTTAACGAGTAAGAATGGGGACCTACACAAAAGAGACACAAACCAAAGAAATTTTGTGCATGGTAAATGTACACATCATGCATCACGATGTGTATGTGCACGTCTAAGTTAGTACAAGATAAGAGATGCTAAATGAAATTTGAGGCACGATAGAGAAATATGTAATCCATCATGAAAGAATAGGTGTCATGTATAGCACGATGGGGACACAAGTTAGAGCAAGTATGTGGCACAACAAGAGCATTAGCATTCATGGGGAGCATATTGGGCACACAACTATGAGAATCATGCAATAGATGCGATGGATCAAAATCTCCTAAAAAGTATGAGGAAACTATGGGGGTCTCCTCATGAGCAATATCTTAAGCATAATGTGGAGAAGTGGAACAACATCCAAAACAATGCATATCCGAAGCCAGATAATCATGGCATGGCATATGATGGATATGATGCAAAGGAAGCATGTCAATATCATCACAAGAAAAATAAATGCCAATAACCCTGGGCTTGTCATCTATGCCCGAAGTTCAAATTGGATTTATCTTAATGGCATATGCATAGTTACTAAAATAAGATTGCTAATAGGACATATTATTTATCTTATGCATAGCATATGACAAGTCAAGCGGATTGTCAAACATGATGTGACCAAGAGAATTATCACAAGAAATCCTATGCAACATGCCATGACAACTAATAGACTCCACATGGCAATCATCAAACTCATCATAAATGGGTAAATCATCGCATGGGAAAATCATAGTAGAATGAAGCATGAGAATAGGTGGCTCGACATCATGCAAGCAATCAATGTCAACATAGTCCACTAGTGGGACAAGAGCATCACGTTCACCTTTGTTGCCTTTTTCATTCCACTCATGTGGTGTAGGTGAGGTGGGAAAGACCAAATGGTGGCCATCATCTTCATCTTGATGGAACCATGTGGGGGTGCATCATATTCCCCCATGGCCATCGTCTTTTCCAATGGAAGGACTAAGTCATCGAGAATCAGCGTGTCATCGTAAATGGGACCTAGCACCAACTGAGAAGACACAATAGAGGTAGAGGTCTAGTCATTAGTGTAGAAAGTGCCATCGCATGACCTACCAACTATGTTACTCTCTCTATGTGGTGGAAAACTCACTCCCTCAAAATAGGTGCACTCAAACTCACATATGGTGGAGTCACTGATCTCACTCAAGTGGTGGGGGTTATGTCTCTCCTCACATGGGAATTTGGGCATCCCATCATATATGGGGCTAGTGATGAAGTCACTCTCACTCTCAATATGGTGGCAAAAGTCACTCAAGTCATCATACGTCACCGTGGTCGAAGGGAAAATCCCATACTCAACCATCTCATCATTGTCGCCGTAGATGAAGGTCGATGATGGCACATCATAACTATCGCCTTCAAATATGGAAGCATCATCCTTGCTTGCCACGTTATCGTTCGCCTCCAAAGCTTGGTCCTCGAATGGCTCCGTAGTAGTCATCGCCACACCATCCTGAAAAAGAGTTGAAGTAGACTCAGCATCATCAATGCAACAAAGAGGGATGGCGGTAGAGTCAAACTTGGGAGCATCATCTTGGAGCTCGTTGGGCTTGGACATCATGGTGGTACTACTCTCATGCTCGCTGTCTTGGAGCTTCGTCTTCGAGAAGTGTGCTTGCGGTGAAGAAGCCTTGGCCTTCATAAGTTCTTGTTCCGCCTTGAGAGCACCAACGTAGTTTTCGTCGAGGGGCTTGTAGTTCTCGCTCAAGATAGTCTTGGAGATGTAGTTGTTCAATCCCATATGAAGTGGAACTTCATTGACATGGGGCCGTCCACGCCGGCTCGTCGCAAGGCATTCTTCATCTCATTGAAGTACTCGTCGATGAACTTGGATCCTTGGATGGCGTTCTCCAATTGGCGTAGAAGTTGTTCCTCTCGGCGTCCTGGGAACGGGGGTACCCACACTTGCCTGCCTGGGGCCCAGGGAGTGGCTCACAAGGTGGCATGGTATGGCCCAGCGTTTTCAGCAACCAATCAAGACCCTCGCTAGGGGCCAAGCCTCGCGAGGCAGGCGACGCAAGGCATCCCTTGGGGCGGCCTTTCAGTCCGGCTCATGAGGATCGGACATATCGAAGCAAGGGGCACCTCGCGAGGTCCTCGTGACGTGAGCAGTGACGACCGATGCCAGGCGGGCGCCAACGGGCGTAGAGTGCCAGTTTCCTCTTTGGTGCTAAAGGAGGAGGTGCAGGCGAGGAGTCCCGAGGCATCATGCAAATGTTTCCATATTGGTGCAACGAGACCAAGACCAGCAGGACGGCAGGACGGAGGTCATCGCGGAGCCCACGGCGGCGTCACCACTAGAGCCTTTGGCAGGCGAAGACCACATTTTGTTAGGATAGCTTGTACTAGCTGTCTCCCTTCAAATTTGACTATTGTGGGATTCCTTTCCGCTCAGTATTTGGGAAGAGGACCCGGGCCACTATAAATAGGACCTAGGCACCATCATAGAGGGGGTCGGATCATCGAGACCTCTCATACACTGCATGCTCACCCGAGGGCAAGAAGACCTCTCCTCAGGAGGCAGTTCATCCATGTACTAGTTCTTCCTCGGCCTACAAGGCAATCCACCACACCACATTGGATTAGGGTATTACACCACAACGGTGGCCCGAACGAGTATAAATCTTGTGTCTCTTGTTCATCAAATCTGACGAGCTAGGCCTAGGGCTATTGTTTAGACGAGCTAGGGCGAATGGAGAGATCTTCATGTGCACCCCAGTGTTCGAACCTCAAGGGTTTTGCCGGAACCCTAGATCCAACATTTGGCGCGCCAGGTAGGGGTGTGCCAAAGTTTTCTCCCTGTCCGTCCCACTTTCCGCTCACCAAGTTCTCATCGCAGACGTTCCCCCTCCGACGAGATTGGTGGCCGCGCGCAGCGTCGCTCCCGGCCATCGGGCCTTCACCCGCGCCTTACGGTGGGTACAGTGGCCACCCAGGTTCAGGCCGAATCTGCCACCATGCTACAACGGGACGGCCGACCCGTTCATCTTCCTCCAGGACTATGAAGAGGCCATCTCCGCGGCCGGCGGCGACGGCAAGGTCATGGCCAGCTGGCTCCCCATGGCACTCAACGGTGTGCCACGTGCCTGGTTTTTCAGCTTGCCAAAATTGTCCGTGGCGTCCTGGGAAGAGCTACATGACCTCTTCCTCGCGCGCCTCGGGGCTCCAGCGCCGAACACCGTCGCGGCCCTCCTCTGTGGTTCCCAAGCATCACCCTCCGGCCGACACATCAAGAAGATCTTTCGCCAGACGGGCGTCGCCTCCATACGCAAGGGGGCTCCTCCTGGGTGGGTGGCTCCCAAGTCCTCGCCTTCGACTCGGGAGACCAACCCGCCTGCACCGCGGGCTCCGGCGCTCTCCCGATGCTCTGCACCCCCACCATCTACACCGTGGCAGTCACCAAGACCCTCATCGACGGTGGGGCCGGCCTCTACATGCTCCCGGTGGAAGCTTTCAGCCACCCCAGGTCATGAAGACCTGGCCGGAGGAGACCACCTCCACGTCGGCATATGAAGGGGGAAGGTGGCACCCTTCATGCCGTAGCTGCATCGTCACCCGGCCGCGAGCCGGGAGCACCTCCTTTAGGAATGGAGGAAGAAGGTTCCAAGAATGCGGAGGGGCTCCCGCCCACATGATAAACTTGCGGACATCGTCTTCAGTATGAGACGATGGCAGGGCGCGTGGAATCACCCGTCTTTCTCGGTGGCTGACCGCACCACCCCCGTCGCTGTCCCCGCTTCGTCGCCTGTCGCTAGAGCACCCAAGGGAAGCTGGAATCCTGGTGGCACCCGCGTGCACCATGTACGGGCGTCCGCCAGTCTCAGGGGTTGGAGAATCACAGCGCCTCTTTTTCGGTGGGAGCTGCTCGGGCTCCACCATCGGGTTCTTCCCCTTCTCCGTGGCCGAGAACCTACGTATTGGCGCCTTGAAAAGCCCTCGGAGAAGTGGGAAGAACAGGGGTTGATCTACGACAGTCAAATGAAGGACGTGGCGCCTCAGCCCATATTATAGGTCGAGAAGATCAATCGCCGACCACTCACGCCACGCCATAATGACCCTGCCACCCGCGCCAAGGAGTTGTCAAGTCACACGGTTGCCGAGACTGCATAAGAAGTGGAGCTGCCCACGTTCCATCCAACCGCCACACACCAGCCTGGCCTGCAGCCTTTTTGGGGCCCGCAATGCTTCGTCCTCGACTAAGGCTCCGCCCTGAAGCCAACTCTGTGTGCGCCTTGGGCCCGGGGGCTACTATCGGTGTCCTGGGAACCAGGGTACCCAAACTTGCCTGTCTGCGGGCCGCGACACGCTCCCACCACGGCCTGGTACGGGCCAGCTGATAGACCAGCTGCCCAAGACCCTCGCGAGGGTCCTAGACCTCGTGAGGAGAACGACGTCAAGAACCCCTCAGGAGCAGCCTCGGCTAGGTTGCTCCGTAGGGGTGGAGAATCCAAGGCCAAGCCTACCTCAAGAGGAGCAGTGACGCAACCAGTGATGCACCATGCCAGCGGGTGCTAGCGCACGCGAGCGGCGTAGTTGCCATTTTGGTGCAAAGGAGACAGCGCAGGCGCAGGTTCCCGAGGAGCGGGACAAAGGTTTCCCCTTCGGTCCAACAAGACCAAAGACCGCAAGGACGACAAGGAGGATGTCACCATCGAGCCCACCACCGCGTCACCTGCTGATCCCTGTGCAGGCGTAGACCGCTTTTGTCAGAATAGGAATGTCATTGTGTTCCGCTTAAAATGGCCGTTGTGGGATCCCTTCCTGCCTAAAATTTTTGGGGGAAGACGACCCTGGCCGCCTATATAAGTAGCTAGGACCTACACCATGGAGGCATCCCAATCAGATCCAAAAACTCTGCCCTCGCATAAGGCAGCAAGAACTCTTGCCTCCTGACCCTCCTAAGCTCTCCTCCTGAGCTCAGGAACCACTGTATTCATCCATATTCAAGCCCTCCCGAGGCATATCCACGAAAGCAGGAAGTAGGGTTTTACACCACAAGGTTGCCTGAACCTGGGTAAACTCTCGTTTTCTTTACTTGTTGTTCGCTTGAATCTCTTCACTGGACGAGGGCGAGACGCTCGGTCGATGTGAGTGGGAGAGATCTTCGTTCACGCCCCTGTGTTCGAACTTCTTGGGTTTGCGGAGCCCGTAATCCAACACTTTTAGAGATGTTAATGGGCTAAGTTGGGGACTAAACTGGTTTTTAGTACTACATGTCACCCTCAAACTGATGGACAAACTGAAGTAGTTAATAGAACTTTGTCTACTATGCTTAGGGCTGTTTTGAAGAATAATAAGAAAATTTGGGAAGATGGCTTGCCTGATATTGAATTTGCTTATAATCGTTCACTTCATTCTACTACTCAGATGTGCCCTTTTGGAATTGAGTATGGTTTCTTACCTTGTGCACCTATTGTTTTGTTGCGTCTTCCATCTTCGGAGAAGGTTAATTTTGATGCTAAACAGTGTGTTGAATTGATCTTAAAAATGCATAAGTTAACTAAGGAAAATATTGAGCGCATGAATGCTAAATATAAACTTGCTGGAGATAAGGGAAGAAAACGTGTTGTCTTTGCACCTGGAGATCTTGTTTGGTTACATCTGCGTAAGGATAGGTTTCCAAATTTGCACATGTCAAAGCTAATGCCACATGGTGATGGTCCTTTTGAGGTGTTAGAGAAAATAAATGATAATGCATATAAACTTGAGCTGCCTGCAGATTTTGGGGTTAGTCACACTTTTAACATTGCAGATTTGAAGCCTTATTTGGGTGAGGATGATGAGCTTCCATCGAGGACGACTTCATTTCAAGAAGGGGAGGATGATGAGGACATTAATACCATTGTTACACCCACTTCCCCTGCTATTATACATACTGGACCAATTACTAGAGCTCGCGCACGCCAATTGAATTACCAGGTTCTTTCATTTCTTGGTAATTATTCTAATGTTTGTTAGAATATGATGCTGCCTAAATTGGATACATTTGTCTTGCTTACAAATGAAGGGCCTAGCTTGGACAAGAAGGATGAACATTGGAGAAGGATCAAGCATGGAGATGATGGCATGCACAAGGGGAACAAGAACGGAGTTACAAGTGATGATTTCAGGACTTTGAAGCCACCATAATGAGTGCGTGAAGCCTTGGAAGAAATATACAAGATGCCACTTCATAAATTTTGTTCGGAGGCTATTATAGGTGCTGCGTCACCTTATTATTGGGCCAGGCCCATGTAATAGGCTGTTTTTAGAGTCCGTATGTGTGGGGAAAACAGAGTTAGGGTTGGTTTCAGTCCCCTTCTCCATGGGGCCATGAAATCCCCCCCTCTCTCTCCATATATACAGCCCTTAGGGCATCATTTAGACATTGGGTTTTGTTTAGATTAAAGTTCTCCATAGCTGCAACTTCGAGTACTTCGTTTGTGTTCAACAACCAGACAAAGATGCCCCCCCGTCTTCGGTCTCCATGGGGGTTGTTTTCCCTTCAGTAGCGTGATAGCCCGTGCTCCGCAGATCCTCCATGGTCTTTTAGTGACCATGGAGGCCTCCCACTTGCCCCTGGCGCCGGAATGTCAGTGTCAAAACCGGCGGATCTCGGGTAGGGGGTCCCGAACTATGTGTCTGAGGATTGATGGTAACAGAAGGCTAGGGACACGGTGTTTACCTAGGTTAAGGCCCTCTCGATCGAGGTAAGACCCTACTTCCTGCTATATTAATTTGGATGAATATGAATACAAGAGTTGATCTACCTTGAGATCATATTGGCTAAACCCTAAAGTCTAGCCTATGAGGATTTTGTGATTCTTTATTAGCCTCTACGGACAAAACCATCCAGTTTATATACGCACCGGAGGGGCCTAGGGTTTGTACATAACCATCTTGCAGAGGAAGGAAAGATTACACCCGAACCTAAAACTTGCCATTACACGAGTAGAGGAGTCCTATCTGGATACGAGAGACGATCTTCGACTGTGATTATCACGGCCCACCAGTCCGTCCCACCAAGAGTTATCTAGCCACCCGAGGACCCCTCGATCCAGGACTCCCTCGGTAGCCCCTGAACCTGTCTTCGATGACGATGAGTTCGACATCCGTATTGTCTTCAGCATTGCAAGGCGGGTTCCTTCTTCCGTATATATCTTCTGCAAAAATGTGTATTGTGCTCGGCTTTGCAAGGTTAGTACAACCCTTAGCCTCGAAGGCAAGGCTCTTAAAATAAAATGAATAGTGTGTCTTTACTGAAACCTTTTTGGCGAAGCGTCGCGTCCATACCACTAACATATCGAACCATTTTATTTGGTCCTATTTTCGCGTTTCCAGGTATACCCTCATTGACACGTCTTATCAGAATAGAGATCGTGTCCGCTTATTGTGGGATCCTTATCAATGTGACGTGAGCATCCAGCGTTATAAAAGGAACCAGCGAGGTTTATGGCTAAAGTTTGGGGACGTTCTATATTCATAGCGTTATAAAAGGACACCAATCCCTTTCGTCATCCTCACGCTTTCCTCAAGCTCGAGCTCTCCAATCACCCTAGCCCCAGCTTCCCCATCTCCGGCGCCCACCGCTCTGCGTTCCTCGACCACCGCCTCCTTCCCCAGCAATGGATGGTTCCGGCACCAGGGGAAATCGGGAGGCATACACGGCCACTAAAAAAACCGTGGAGGATCTGCGGAGCGCGGGTTATCTTGCTACCGATATCGCGCACCGAGTCCTTGCCAAGGGTTAGGTGATTCCCGTCCCAGAGGCAGGTGAGAGGGTAGTGTTCACTTCACACTTTGTTAGGGGCCTAGGGCTTCTGCTCCACCCCTTTTTTCGGGGTTTACTGTTCTTCTACGGGCTAGATTTCCACGATCTATCCCCGAACTCAATCCTTCACATCTCCGCTTTCATAGTGGTGTGTGAAGCTTTCCTCCACATCCCTCCACACTTCAGTCTATGGCTTAAAACCTTCGACGTGAAGCCGGAGGTGGTGGATGGGCTGCACGAGGAGTGTGGGGGCACTGTGATTAGCAAGCTCCCGAATGCGATTTGGCCAAAAGGCTCATTCATAGAGATGAACAAGGTCTGGTAGCAGGAGTGGTTTTATATCACCGAACCCCATGACACCAAATGGGAGGCGGAACCTGCTTTCAGATCTGGACCCCAAGAGAGGTTGACCTCTCGGACCAAAAAGGGTCTGGACTGGGGGTCTCAAGTTGAGGTGACGACACTCCAGAGCTGCGTGTCCGGTGTGATTTCCAAGGGCCACCAGCTCTGGTTTGTGGTCCAAGTAATGCTGGCCCGGCTTGTCCTTCCATGCCAAAGTTGGGATTCCTCCCTATGGGAGTTCGATCCGCGAGGAGATAAGCATGTGAAACATCTCTTCGGCTTTACGCACAAAGAGATCTAGAAGCATATCTTCAAGGCCCAGAAGGAGTGGCCGGAAGAAACCGAGGACGCGAGCTATAGCACTGCGGCCTCCGCCCTAGAGGTAATAGAAAATTTTGTTGAACATATATCCTCTTACTTATTCAATGATAACAGGAATTGGAGTTTTTGCGTGATATACAGGGCTGGACGAAGAAGGCGACCCGGATCAAGTGTCTAGGGCCCTTGCCCGAAGACCCAGAATCACCTCGACTGACGGCGTTGCTGGTCCCGGCACCATACAAGGCGCCGGTCAAGATGCCCAAGAAGATGGGCAAGGGGGCCGGAGACAGGCCCCACCCTACGGACGAGAAGTCTGAGAAGATCAACATCCTCTCCTACAAACAGGAGGAGAATGACGAGGAAGAGGAGGAGGAAGAACTCCCTACGCAAGGCAGGGGGACGAAGAGGGGGCCCGCTGCTGATGCAGGCAAGGCCGCACCTCGGAGGAAGCTGAACCTCACTGCTAGTTCGGATTCATCCGAACATAGCTTCCTGGTGAAGCCCAGGGAGAAACCCCTGCCCAAAACTTAAGTTTGTCCGGATTATTTGCTGCACCTTTGTTTATTTAGCATCTTTGATGCTTACTTAGTACTTCTCACCTGCTGACCTACAACCCTCCCGGAGGACACCCTGACGCCTCCTTCTCGGAGGGGAACTCTCTAGCTCCCGGAGAGAGGGAGAGTGACATGCCGGTCCGAGCTCCTTCGGTCATGATCGTCGGGGACAGCGAAGTGTCCTCCTAGCGGGTGTCCTCTGAACAAGGAGATGAGGGCGGGGCAGGTGACAGGGCCACCGTGGGTAATATCTCGGTTGCCGCTTAACATGGGGAAACAACCCCCATGGAGACCGAAGACGGGGGGCCCGAACAATCCGGGGCCCTCCTGAACATTGACCCAGAGCCTAGTCGGCTCCGGGGTCTAAAGACCACACCCCCAGGCGGGGGTGGATACGACGACGCCCGGAGTCAATCCGGAGGCGCCGGACCCTATGGGGGGAGCACTACAAAGTGCTTCCATCATGGAGGAGCACCGCAGTGTGATGGGTGCCGTGATGAAGAAGATTTAGTCCGTCAAGGGCGGACTGAATGAAGCCTTCAACAGCCTATTAACGGGCTTTGAGGTAAGAAATGTAATGTTCTTTATGGAACTTTATTTGTTTTAAATACACATATATAGCCAGTAGCCCCTGATGCTTTGTGTAATTCTGAATAGAATTGGACGAAGTATCCATAGTGTAGCATATTCTGGAGCTGAACTGTATGTTTTTGTTGTATTTGAACATGCTTCACTAGTTTCGGTAACTGCACGAGATGCAGAAGTTGCCGAACTAAATCGGAAGCTTTTGCTGGCCAATGCGGACCTCGATCGCGTCAACCAGCGTTTAGATGAAATGCAAGGTATGCGGATTTAAATGACAAGCAGACTAATAATGTGAATTGAGTATGGATATAAACTCTTTTATTATATTTTATTAAACAGCTGGCGCCACTAAGCACGAGGCCCTTAAGGGCGAGCTCGCGCAGGCCAAGAAGGAGGCCGATGCTGCAAGGTGACCGCTGAGAAAGCGTTTGCCGAACTAGAGGCCGAAAAGGCCGCGTCCAAGAAGCACCAAGGTCGGGTATCCGAAGTCAAGGATGAGCTCAAAGATGCCATTGTCAAATGTGAGGCATTGGAAAAGAAGACTTCGGAATAAGCGTCCAAGCTTGCTGCGGGAGTGAAGACTGCCCAGGATGCACGAGGCATGGCGCACAACGCCTGTGAGGAAATCAAGCAGGCGCGACAGATAGCATCTGGTAAGACCTTTCTCTTACAGAGCATCTTCGAAGGGCAGAAGTATCTTCCGAGGAGCAGTGCTGACGCTGCCCAGTACTTCTGAGCCCAGGAGGGAAACGACATGGAGAAGTTGTTTTGGTGGCAGTTCTATGTGCCAACGACTAGATGAAGCAGCTGGTCGAGCTGCACAATATGGCAGGTTCGGGCATGAAGTACTTAATAGTCCAACTATGGCCCGTTGATCCACTCCCAAGTAGTTAGTTCGGATTGGTGAAGCGGCTCGTCGAAGTGAGTCCGTGGATTGATGCATTGACGCGTTTGGCCTGCATAGAATGTGCTCGGATGGCTTTCGCTCGTGTGAAGGTGCACTGGGCGAAGGTGAGGGCGGAGCACATAGCTACTGCTGGTCCGCCCGAGGGCTAGGAGCACCGCAAGCCGGAGAAGTACTTCGAGTACGTCATTGAAGGCGTCTGATGGCTTCTCGCCCCTTGTTGGTTACCCCAAGTGGAAGGTTTGAGATGCAGTGTAGCGGAAGTTTTCCCTTGGCAATACCAAGGATCGATTTCCCTGAGACTCCCAGTTTCAACAAGAAGGTGTCAACTGCTAACGGCGCTAGATATTAGCAATCAACGTGGACCTGCACACAGATACAAATAACTTTGCTCCCAACGAGTACAGAGAGGTTGTCAATCCCTCCGGCCTTGTAGTTTACAAAGGATCAAACGCAAGTGATAGTAGTGATAGATGTAATTGCAATAGTAAATAAAAAGCGGAAAGTAAATAGCGGATGTGATCAATGATGGTAATATGGACCGGAGTCTCATGATGTTCACTAGTGATGTCTCTCTCCCAAAAGACGATAAAACAGCTATGTGAGGTAAACGAATTACAGCTGGGCAATTGACAGGACCATGTGCGCAAACCAATGCTGATTAAGTTGCAAGAAAGGTAGAGGTTCAAAGCATGGGCGGTACGCCGAGGTAAGTAGACCGAAATCCATCTGCGTCTACTACTAATCATCCACCTTGAGATATCTATCCAGAACATCTCGCTGGTATTAAGTTGCGAGTCCCACCCATAGTGTAAACTCAAAGCAACAGACAACTGCATTAAAAGAACTTTGCGTAAAGTAAACAATCCTTGCACCCTCGGGCACAAGCACCGTTGTTTTCCCCCTTGTGGCAACAGCACATCCCCTAGACTCATGTTTCTGTCACTCAAGCTAGTCATCGAGGGGCATGAACCCACAATCAAGCATAACGTTCCCTCTTGGAGTCACTACCTACTACTTGGCCAAAGCAATAAATAACAATGGAGAACATGCAAGAATTACTTACGAAAATAAATATAAAAGAGGTGAATCAAATATATTACTCAAACACAATCTGAACATAATCTCATAATCCATCGGATCCTAGCAAACTCATCATAGCAACAACCTAAGGATTACATATGTGCCTCGATCATGTAGGGCAGCTCACGAGGACTAATTAGTGAAGCACAAGAACGGGAGGAGAACATCACATAGCTACTGGTCATGGACCCATGGTCCAAGGGAGACTACTCACAACTCATCCGGGAGGCGTCCATGGTGGTGGAGAAGCTCCCGGTGGTGATCCTCCCCTCCGGCAGGGTGCCGGGAAGAGTTCTCCTGGTGCTCCCGATCTTGGAAGCGGCGGTGGCGGCAGAACAGTGATGAGATCGCGAAAAAGAGTTCCCGTCTCGAGGGTTTCGGGAGACGGTATAAATATATGCCAAAGGGGGGCATCAGACGAGGCTCGGGGGGCCCAAACGCCCCCCCCCCCCGGCGCGGCCAGGGGGGCGCGCCACCAGGGCGCCTGGAGCCCTGGTGCCCCCCCCCGACTGTACTTTGGCTACCGGGAACCTTCTGGAACGCTGATTTTTTATATAATTTTCCGGTATTTTTCTGGCAGTTCTCGTAATGGGAAAACCTGAAATACAAAAACAGCCGAAAACAGAAACTGGCACTGGGGTGCACTGAGTTAATAGGTTATTCCAAATATGATCAAAAGTGTATGGAAGTGTATAAATATCATAGCAATATCACCCAAAAGAGGCATGGAGCAAGCAGAAATTATTGATACGTTTTGGACGTATCAACATGCCCAAGCTTAATTCCTGCTCGTCCTCAAGTAGGTAAATGATAACAAGAATAATTTCTGTGGTGACATGCTATTAACCATATAGGAATTTTTCATAGTCACATGACAAAAGCTTACTGAGACAATGAATCTACAGTAATTAAGTTGCCTCATGAGAAAATCACAAAGAACTGAAAGTTTTACAATATGATACTGAAACATCAAATAGATTTGTAATGAACATGGTGTGCAAATATGATAAAGTGATATCTCGCTTGCCCCCTTTAGTGAAGCAAAACATAAATGCAGGGGCACCTCCAAGTTTTAAGTGATGACTAGATACAATGATTTCAAAATAAACGATATCACAATCATGCAAAAGACAATGCTACTTTGGGACAATGCACATTACACTCAGAATGACAATCATGCTCTCAGTAGTTGGTGCTTTAAAAGAAGGTGGAGACTCTCGAACCGTGGCTTTTGTTGGCAAGGTTGAAAACCCGTAGTCAGAAACAAAGACAAAACATGTACCAGAGCTCTTGGTTTTAAAACAGAGGTAATAATTTTTTTTTAGATCATGCATGTTTCGTCAACGAATGCTAGCAGACAACTCAATCACTTCTTGAGATGGACAAGTTTCGAGGAACGGCTCCCGAATGAGGACGATCACATCCTCTTAATCTCCTTTGTTTATCACTGCCAAAGTTTTCCAATTTCTCATGAACAAAGCGTGAAGGAGGGTTTGTTTGTTATATTAATTTTGAGCTGGGCGCACTCAATGCCAGTTCCTTCTCGTATTATGGGTTTGCACATTATACATGCAATCCCGGGGTGAAGCTTGTCCAACTTAAAAAGATTACGAATTAACTACTACTTCCTCATGGACTTACAACAGAGGCACAAAATAGGAATGCTTTTCTTTGAATTATTTCGAGATGGTACATGCAAGTCTCCGTTAGGAATGGCAGGTAAATACCATGTAGGAAGGTTTGGTGGACTCATATGGCATAACTGGTTTAAAAGAATGTGGATGCACAAGCAGTCAGTCCGCTTAGTACAGGTGGAGGTTAGCAAAAGACTGGGAGCGACCAACTAAGAGAGCAATGACGGTCATAATCATGCAGAGCGACAAAGCAACATTGAATCAGGCATGGGAGTTATATCGCTACTCAGAAACAAAAGATCATCAAGGCTTGACAGACTTTCTTTACAGTCTTAAATATGCGTGAGCATACGCCAAGTCAATCAAAGTAAATTCTCTGAAGGAAGATATTACTAAACCATACCACATCATAGGCAAACAAATCATGTTGGTATTCCAATAACACATTGGGAACCCCCAGCTATTTGAGACTAACCATAAGAAAACATGAACTACTAAGCACCATTATGCACGTAGCATCTTAATCATAGACATATCAACCAATGCAACGGAAGCAAACTCTCTTAATAAGATAAGCATGATAACTAAAGAGAGTTCAAGCAACCAACTAAACGAAAGCTCTTTAAAAAGATAAGCATGAAAGTTAAGAGCTAAGCATGATAGTAGCTATTAAAAGACAAAAAACACACACAGCAAAGATAGACATGAAAATCCTATGTTATGTTCTAGGTAGAAGTGGAGCGTGTTTCTCTCCCACATAAAGAAAGCTGAGTTCGACTCGTTATGAAAAGCTAAGGAAAACTAAAAAGGAAAACTAAAAGCAAGACGCTCCAAGCATAGCACATAACACATGAAGTGATTAAAATATAGTGGAACGAAAGACGAACTGATAATGTTGATGGAGAAGGGGATGCACGGGGGCATCCCCAAGCTTATACGCTTCAGTCTCCTTGAATATTTCTTGGGGGTGCATGGGGGCATCCCCAAGCTTGAGCGTTTGACACTCCTGGATCTTTTTATTATCTTCCCTCGCACACTTGAAAACTCCCTTCATACATAACTCATCATAATCTGATTAGCGAGGTTAGTACCCATAATAAAATAATTGTTCCTTGCTGGAAATAAAGATATTCTTGAAGTTCTACTGTTTCTCAAGATTGCCAAAAGGTTTTTGCAAAGAAAAGGCAAGCTCTAGGTTTGCAAAATGAAGGAAAGGCAAAACAGGACAGAATCTGTGAAAAACAGAACAGCAGGTAGTAAATGATTTTTCTGGGGCACTTCTGCAACTCTAATCAAGAAACTCAAAACAGACGCACGAAAGACAATTATATAGAGCACGCTGTCGAAAAAATTCAGACCAAAAAGATGATCTGGTGATTTTATACGAATTTTTCTATCCAAGGACAGAATCTGTTTCCTGGACAGCACGTCACAACTTTTGAACTTTCTTGCAATCAGAGGCTACACTTGGCACAAAATTGAAAAGCAAAGATACAATGATGATGCTACTGTAGTAACAACATCAAGACACAACAAAAGCAAAATAAAATTTTATTCATGTGGGTTGCCTCCCAAAAGCGCTTTCTTTTATGCCTTTAAGCTAGGCATAATGCATAGAGATCAAGTTTTATCAAGAGTAAAAGAATAGCTAGCCCGTGTAACGGACTCAAAAGGTAACTTAATCTTCTTTCGAGGGAAGTGTTCCATCCCTTTCTTGAGAGGAAACTGGAATTTTATATTCCCCTCTTTCATGTCAATGATAGCACCAACGGTGCGTAGAAAAGGACGTCCCAAAATAATTGGACAAGAAGGTTCACATAATAGTAAAATCAACGGGAACATAGTTGTCATTGACAATGATAAGAACATCGTCGATCCTCCCCAAAGGTTTCTTTATGGAAGAATCAACGAGACGAACACCAAAAGAACAGGAATCAAAAGGTTTCAGTTTAAGCATATCATATAGTCTTTTGGGCATAACAGAGGTACTAGCTACAATATCACATAAAGCATAGCAAGAGAAGTTGTTTATCTTAATTTTAATCATAGGATCCTAACCATCTTCTAGCTTTCTAGGTATGGAGGCTTCTACTCTAAGTTTCTCCTCCCTAGCTTTGATGAGAGCATTAGTGATATGCTCTGTGAAGGCAAGATTAAGTGTGCTAGTGTGGGGATCTTTAGCCATTCTTTGTAGAAAGGTGACAACTTCTGAGATACTACAATTATCAAAATTAATTTTATCGTTATTGGGCAGAATTGCAGTGTCATCTTCTTTGTTTGAATTGCTCTCTATTATAAGAGTTTGAACGTCTTCCCAAGTTTGGGGAAGCATAGGAGCAATTTTAAACTGAGGCTCATACTCTTTTCCTGGAAGACCATGCCATGGGCATAACTCTCCATCAAGACTAACATAATCACAAGGTTTATTACTTTTGTAGATCCCGACAGTCGTGATAGGTGTAATGGAAGAAGGGGTGTACTCCTCCCATATAGTGTTTTTGGTGGAACCCATAGTAGCAAGCAAGCAAGATAACTATTTTTGTGATTTTCGATAAAAGATACTAAAGCAAAAACTGAAAGGTAAACTAATAAGACTAAAAGCAAAGGTAAAAGATAGCGTGCAACTCCCCTATCCTGAAGAGTGGAGTCCCCGGCAACGGCGCCAGAAAACTTTGCTTGATGGCTTCTCACCCCTCGTTGGTTACCCCAAGTGGAAGGTTTGAGATGAAGTGTAGCGGAAGTTTTCCCTTGGCAATACCAAGGATCGATTTCCCTGAGACTCCCAGTTTCAACAAGAAGGTGTCAACTGCTAACGGCGCTAGATATTAGCAATCAACGTGGACCTGCACACAGATACAAATAACTTTGCTCCCAACGAGTACAGAGAGGTTGTCAATCCCTCCGGCCTTGTAGTTTACAAAGGATCAAACGCAAGTGATAGTAGTGATAGATATAATTGCAATAGTAAATAAAAAGCGGAAAGTAAATAGCGGATGTGATCAATGATGGTAATATGGACCGGAGTCTCATGATGTTCAATAGTGATGTCTCTCTCCCAAAAGACGATAAAACAGCTATGTGAGGTAAACGAATTACAGCTGGGCAATTGACAGGACCATGTGCGCAAACCAATGCTGACTAAGTTGCAAGAAATGTAGAGGTTCAAAGCATGGGCGGTACGCCGAGGTAAGTATACCGAAATCCATCTGCATCTACTACTAATCATCCACCTTGAGATATCTATCCAGAACATCTCGCTGGTATTAAGTTGCGAGTCCCACCCATAGTGTAAACTCAAAGCAACAGACAACTGCATTAAAAGAACTTTGTGTAAAGTAAACAATCCTTGCACCCGCGGGCACAAGCACCGTTGTTTTCCCCCTTGTGGCAACAGCACATCCCCTAGACTCATGTTTCTGTCACTCAAGCTAGTCATCGAGGGGCATGAACCCACAATCAAGCATAACGTTCCCTCTTGGAGTCACTACCTACTACTTGGCCAAAGCAATAAATAACAACGGAGAACATGCAAGAATTACTTACGAACATAAATATAAAAGATGTGAATCAAATATATTACTCAAACACAATCTGAACATAATCTCATAATCCATCGGATCCCAGCAAACTCATCATAGCAACAACATAAGGATTACATATGTGCCTCGATCATGTAGGGCCGCTCACGAGGACTAATTAGTGAAGCACAAGAACGGGAGGAGAACATCACATAGCTACTGGTCATGGACCCATGGTCCAAGGGAGACTACTCACAACTCATCCGGGAGGCGTCCATGGGGGTGGAGAAGCTCCCGGTGGTGATCCTCCCCTCCGGCAGGGTGCCGGGAAGAGTTCTCCTGGTGCTCCCGATCTTGGAAGCGGCGGCGGCGGAGGAACAGAGATGAGATCACGAAAAAGAGTTCCCGTCTCGAGGGTTTCGGGAGACGGTATAAATATATGCCAAAGGGGGGCATCAGACGAGGCTCGGGGGGCCCAGGCGCCCCCCCGGCGCGGCCAGGGGGCGGGCGCCACCAGGGCGCCTGGAGCCCTGGTGGGCCCCCCCGGCTGTAATTTGGCTACCGGGAACCTTCTGGAACGCTGATTTTTTATATAATTTTTCCGGTATTTTTCTGGCAGTTCTTGTAATGGGAAAACCTGAAATACAAAAACAGCCGAAAACAGAAACTGGCACTGGGGTGCACTGAGTTAATAGGTTAGTCCAAATATGATCAAAAGTGTATGGAAGTGTATAAATATCATAGCAATATCACCCAAAAGAGGCATGGAGCAAGCAGAAATTATAGATACATTTTGGACGTATCAGCGTCCGCCTTGTAGAAAGCCAGTGCTCGAAGGATATTATCTTTGAGTAATTGTATTCGGTTGTAAAGACTTAAGCTTGTGAATCCGATGTATATAACTTTTGCGCTATTATAATATGAGAGCTTTTGACCTCCTGTGTGACTGTTTATGTAAATCAGAAAGTTTCCAGTCGTCGGCTTCAGCCACCATGTACATAGTACTAGGGTGTTCGGTCATATGCATATACACTCTTTATCCAACATCTTGGTCCGTATAGGAGGTGTATGCGGAGCGAACCAGGCAATCAGACTATGCGGCGTTATTGCTTTCACTTAGTCGTAGGAGTTTGACACGTGGGGCTATGTACGAGCCCCTGGTGCGGATATGATATTCCTTACTTAAGGTATCCAATTGCACCTAGCAAGGAGAAAAAACCAACCCTTCGTATAACACAGGGTAGATCTCTATCGATCGTAGTATAAAACTAAGTCACCGGATTGCGGACCAGCTTCTCGCCTATCATGATGGTCATTTTTCAGCTTTCTCTACTGAGGTACTTGACCGGACGAGCCAGAAGTACAATCGCAGTAGTTCTCCCTTTACACCCTAGCCAAAAAATCATGAACGTAGGGGGTAAGCACAGGAGCTGGGCAACCCAACTATTGAACCAAGACATGATTCAGAACTGATTCATATAAGGCAAACATCCAGGACACCGAACAATCCCTATAGGTGTTCAGTCTTTTCGACATATACCGGGCTGAACACAGCCTCTGGTAATAGACCCTGGTGACAAGGCACATGTGGCAATCTGTTGTGGGGAGAGAACATTTATGGTGAGTGAAAAAAACTCCGAACATAATACAAATCAAGCTGCTCTATTAATATCCCTTTATAGTACGGCGAGCCGTCAGCTTACAAATAATGCCGATCACCTTCTTGGACATTTTACATGCCAGAAAGGTATATAAAAAGAAAGAGAAAAAAGGTTTACACAGGGTCTTAATCTAAAAAGAAACCTTAGCGCGGGCCCCTGCTGCACGTCTGCACCGCTTCCTGCTCTGTAATGCGTCCTTGAAGGGGGAAGTATGATAGCCATCTGTAAAAATGGAAAACCTGGAAAAGAAAAAGACATCCAGTGTGGCCATAAACAAGACTGGTTCGTTTAGTGAACCTTAAAAGAAATTTTTTAGAGTCCGAATAGGGTCGAGCCGAACTATGAACTACATGCAGTGTGCCCCAAGCGTCGCCCAAGGGATTTTTAAGGCATAATTATGCACTCGAGGTACATGTGCTATCACCTTATGGGGCAGTCGATGGTGGCATAACTGCAAATCCACCTCAGGTTCAGCTGAGCTGCCGCACTGAGGCATATGTCGGACATGTTTAACTATGTCCGCAGTTTTAATGACCGATAAGTTGTCCGGCTAGAATAGGCCATTTTGCACTTCGGCTGCTAAGGCCGCAGTGTCCTCCTCCGTGCGGAGAGAGCGCTCCATATTTCCATTGACCGTGATGACGCCACGTGGTCCAGGCATTTTAACCTTTAGATAAGCATAATGCGGGACTGCATTAAAGCCGGCGAAGGTCGTTCTTCCGAGTAGTGCATGATAGCCGCTTCGGAACGGAGCTATGTTGAAGATTAGCTCTTCGCTTTGAAAGTTATCAGGAGAGCTAAATACAACCTCCAAGGTTAAAGAGCCCGTGCAGCGGGCTTGTACACCGGTATGACTCCTTTAAAGGTCGTGCTGCTTGGCTTGATTCTTGACGGGTCGACCCCCATCTTGCAGACAGTGTCCTGATATAAGAGATTAAGGCTGCTGCCGCCGTCCATAAGGACTCGGGTGAGATGTTATCCATCGATAATTGGGTCGAGAACTAGGGCAGCTGGACCCCCATGACGGATATTGGTCGGATGATCCATGTGATCGAAAGTGATCGGACAGGCCGACCATGGGTTGAATTTGCTGGCAGTAGGCTCAACGGCGTATACATCTCGGAGTGCGCTCTTGCACTCCCTCTTTGGGATATGAGTGGCATATATCATGTTCACTATTTTAATCTCCGGTGGAAATTTCTTCTGTCCCCCTCTATTCGGCTGGCGAGGTTCATCCTCATCTTCGCACTGAGGTCCCTTCCCCTTGTGTTCAGCATTGAGCTTGCCGGCCTGCTTGAAAACCCAACAATTACGGTTGGTATGGTTTGCAGAATTCTATTGTGTGCCATAGATTTGGCAGGGTCTATCTAATATTTTGTCTAGGCTGGATGGACAGTCTTTGTTGCCTTTGAACGACTTCTTCCATTGACCGGATCTGGAGGCGCTGAATCCGACGTTTACCACTGTATCATTTGGGCTTCCAGCATTATTTCGACGTTTGTTTTTGTTACGCCGTGGCTTTCCATTGTCGTCCCTGACTTCAGATGTTCCAGGGTCGCTGGTGCAGTACGAGCTAACCAGTTGTCCTCGCCTGTGCAAAAGCGGGTCATGAGTGTACTTAAGGTTGCCATTGTCCTCGACTTTTCCTGTCTGAGGTGTTTTGCTAGCCATTCGTCCCGGACACTGTGTTTGAAGGCCGCTAGGGCTTCGGCGTCCGGACAGTCGATGATTTGGTTCTTCTTTGTGAGAAACTGGTTCCAAAGCTTACAAGCTGACTCCCCGGGTTGTTGGATGATGTGACTTAGATCGTCAGCATCTGGGGGCCAGACATAGGTCCCTTGAAAATTGGCCGGAAAAGCATCCTGAAGTTCTTCCCAACTCCCAATGGAGTTCTCTGGGAGACTGTTTAGCCAGTGCCAAGCTGTTCTTTTCAGCTTGAGGGGGGGTATTTAATGGCGTGGAGGTCATCTCCATGAGCCATGCGGATATGAAGAATGAAGTCTTCTATCCAGACGGCATGATCCGTCGTTCCATCGTAAGCCTCGATGTTCACGGGTTTAAACCCTTCTCGAAAATCATGTCCAGTGCCTCATCGATGAAGCACAGAGGGTGTGCGGCGCCTTTGTATTTTGCTATATCATGGTATATTTCCGATGGTTGTGATGTTTATTATTGACCCTGAACTGGTATATGACCATCACAATTGGCTTGATAGCCGCCGTCCCATGCGGGAGCCCGGTCCCTAGGTCCGTAGATAGACCTGGTCTTGCTAGCTTTTTAGTTCAGGTCCTCACGCAGATCATGTTTCCGGACTTGACCCGCATCCTCCTTTGCTTCACGGGGTGTGGGTGCGGGCTTGTGTACGCTGTTGCTAGCAACTCTGTCCCGTCCGCGAGGTGGTCGGTACGGCTTATCGATTGTGTTATTCTTCGATGGTATCGGCGCAGTGGCCTCGTCGTCGTATTCGGGTAGCAGTTTACGCTTAGGATAGCCTTTGGTTTGGCCGTTGTTGCCATGTTTTTGCTCAGCGTCTAGCACCTCGTTCCATCTATCGTTGAGTGTGTCCTGTGCGGCTTGAAGCCGTCTCTGGTGCTTTTTCAGCCTCATTGTGGTGGCAATCAGCCTCCGATGGAAGCGCTTTTGTTCGGAGGGTTCTTCTGGGATGATGTATTCGTCGTCGCCCAGTCTAACTTCTTCTTCGGAGATGGATTCGTTATTACTGTATTCGGCATCGCTGTCATCGGACAGCGGCTTCGGACTATGCTCGCCGTCCTCTCGCTCCTCCTGCTCCATTGCTGGGTCTGCGGGGTCTTCGACTTGTTCCAGAATATCACCGTCATTAGTGACAATGTTGCTATCCTTTCCTTTACGGGATTTGGTTCAGCACTTTGGACACCAACATTTGGGAGGTTCTTCGACAGGCTTGTCCTCTAAGGGATCGTTTTCGTCGCCTCCCTCCTTCTCCTTAGGTGTTCCACCATATACACGTCATATGGGGATGTGGCTATCCACCGCCTGGTTACTGGTCGGCTTTGATCTTGATTTGCTTCGGCTTCGAGGTCCATCCCTTTGAAGTCTTCGGAAGCGTAGTCAAGTAGATCGGTTAGATCTTCGACCGTGGCTACCATGTGAGTGGTGGGTGGGGCGCATAATTCTCCATCAGCCTCTAGGTCAAACCGGTTATAATGCGGCTATGTGTCCCCATCTAAGGAGAGGGATTTTAATGACTTTAACATGTCGCCAAAGGGTGAGTGCTGGAAGATATCTGCATCACTGAATTTGGCGATAGACGCCTGATCGAGCTTGAAGGGCATGGATGATTCGGAATCTGAGGCTGGAGTCGAGTCCGGGGTTCCGGTAACACAGACCCCGCTCATAGTTGGGCCCGTGTGTGTCTCCAACGCCGTTGAGTCTACGGCTTCCTTGGCGGGGTTGAGCTTCCCATCCTTGGGCGACGCGATCTGTACTAGATCTAGGTCTTGAACTGTTGCAGGTGCTATTTCCTGATCCGATGACAGAGTTAGGTCGTGTTCATCGTGATGGCAGAGAGAGGTCTCCGCGGGCTCGAATCCGTCGAAGATCAAGTCTTCGCAAATATCAGCAATGTAGTTTAAGCTTCCGAATCTGACTTGATGGCCAAGGGCGTAGCTCTCAATCTGCTCGAGTTGGACTTTAGTGTTGGCACGGAGCGCGAAACAGCCGAACACGAAGAGCTGTTTGGGAGGGAAGATTCCCGCAGTGTTGCCGTCGAGGTTGATGATGCGATCCGTCAGTCCTTCGGTCGATGACATTGTGGAACTCTCAATGAAAGCACCAATGTCGGTGTCAAAACTGGCGGATCTCAGGTAGGGGGTCCCGAACTATGTGTCTGAGGATTGATGGTAACATGAGGCTGGGGACACGATGTTTACCCAGGTTCAGGACCTCTTGATCGAGGTAAAACCCTACTTCCTGCAATATTAATATGGATGAATATGAATACAAGAGTTGATCTACCTCGATGTCGTATTGGCTAAACCCTAAAGTCTAGCCTATGAGGATTTTGTGATTCTCTATTAGCCTCTACGGACTAAACCCTCCAGTTTATATACACACTGGAGGGGCCTAGGGTTTGTACATAACCATCTTGCAGAGGAAGGAAAGATTACACCCGAACCTAAGACTTGCCATTACACGAGTACAGGAGTCCTATCCGGATACTAGAGACGATCTTCGACTGTGATCTTCACAGCCCACCAATCCGACCCACCAAGAGTTATCTGGCCACCGGAGGACCCCTCGATCCAGGACTCCCTCAATCACAAAACCCCACTTGATCAATAAAGATTTTCTCCTAAATTCGCAATATCCATATTGCAATCTTAGTTTCTTGCTTGTTCTTCGTTTGCTTGTAGGAAATAGACCCTCGTGGTCAGGTTGATTATGCTCCGACGTGGTCAATAACCTCTCAGAGTTGGTTTAGCGATTGCTAAGGCACAACGTCCACGCACGTTCATAGTCGGATCGTCAAAGTCGATTTCCTCCAAAACTATAGCCACCATCTCATCGAAAGACGGGAAACCTTTTCCTCTATCGCGTTGGGTTCTACCATATTATCAATGTGAATTACTTCAAAAATTGCAGCGTTTAAGACAAGGAATTTTTTTTGTAGAGGAATATAATCAGGATTTATAAGCTGGCCTGATTAGATGTGGTATTGTTGGGGATAATTAGGCTATGCTTGCACATTTTATGGGTTTTTTTAAATAGAGAGATTCAAACCATTCTAGAGTATAAGTAGTATAATAATATCACTCGTTTATTCCATCTTGCTTGCAAAGCTGAACGTGAAGTGCAGGATCGACATGCCTTTGCGCGAACTAATTTTTCTGCAGGTCGACCTTCATCATGGACACCCCATGCATCATCTACTTCGACACGTCCGGCTGCACCATCGCCTACTTCATCTGTCACTTCTAGCCGTGATAAAAGTAAATAGGCACCACCACAATCAACCAGGAGTACACCTTCCGGTCCTGCGCAGAGCTCTTCTTCATCCATGGCATCCACAGGGCCAACACATGATGTTATATGTCGTCATTGCACTGGCCGTGGTCACTATGCGAGGGATTGCAAATCTCAGCGTGTCATGATTGCTACTGAGGATGGTGGTTATGAGTCTGCTAGTGACTATGATGAGGAGATTTTGGCTCTTATTACACGTGAAGAACACGGGGGAGATGTGATATGTCCAAAACGTATCTATAATTTCTGCTTGCTCCATGCCTCTTTTGGGTGATATTGCTATGATATTTATACACTTCCATACACTTTTGATCATATTTGGACTAACCTATTAACTCAGTGCACCCCAGTGCCAGTTTCTGTTTTCGGCTGTTTTGTATTTCAGGTTTTCCCATTACAAGAACTGCCAGAAAAATACCGGAAAAATTATATAAAAAATCAGCGTTCCAGAAGGCACCAGGAGTGTCTAGGGCCTCCATGTCCTCCTTCTTCGTGTTTTCTTCCTCCTTCTTCTTCTTCGTGTCTTGGTCTAGGTTCAAAAAGATCAGGCTGACTTAGTGACTAGTAGCTTCCATGTGCGCCCAGTGGCTAAATGGGCTCTGGCTTAGTTGATCAGTAATTGGGACCCTTGGCCCATAAAATGTCGACAGATGTAGCATATATAGGTGGGATGTGGCCGTCGGGTGGTTAAGGGAACCTCTTCCGAAAGACTTCGTCTCAATCTTTGGATTGGGTCTAGTGGGTAAAGCGTACAAAACTCTGCAGAGTATTAAAACTAATCATTGTTAGCCATGTACCCGGTTATGGATATTTTGAGCCACTATGCCATTACAGTTGTTGGATGATCTTGATATATGTGACACTTAATAATATTTATGGGCAACTTAATAAATGGGTAGGTTGGAGTTGATTTTGCCAATTCATCCTTATGCATTTAACTGTAGTAATAAAAGAACTAAATGAAAAATTGACTATTAGGTAGTTATGAGGACAAAATCAGCTTTCTGCAAAATAAACCCCCAAGCCTTCCTTTGTTGTTCTATGCATATACATGTAGGTCTGCCTTATTACTTCTCCTTTGTAACTTGCCAATACATTCAATGTATTCACCTATACGGCTGTAACATCTCATGTTGCAGGATTTTCATACGAGGAGTAAGGTCCCGTTAGGGTCGCTAATCTGCACTCATCATCGCTAGTTGGGCTATGATGGGATTCATCATTATTTTTTTCTACTTTCCGCTGTGTGATTTAATAAGAGTTAGCCATGAGCTATGCAAATATTTTTATTTTATATACTCTTGATCATACAATGTAATAAATGATGCACTTGTATTCCGGTATTCATCAATATTGTGTGTGCTAGCGAGTTCGATCTAGGGACTAGCACGGTAAGCATAGAGACTCAACTCCTTTGAGGTTTGGTCGTTACAGCAAAACTCTCACTAATGCATAGAGCTCTTTATCATAGACGGGGTAGTTAAGTTGCGCTCCGAAAAGTTTTTCGCTAAAATACGCGATCGGGCGCTTTTCTTGCATTAACACGCCTCCTATGCCTGTACCACTAGCGTCACAATGTACCTCGAAAGGTTCGTCAAAGTTTGGTAAGGAAAGTAGAGGAGCGTTAGTAAGCAAGGTTTTAAGCTCATGGAACACGGTGTCTTGCGAAGGACCCCAAGAAAGGGTGTGTTCTTCTTGCTCAAAATGTGTAGAGGCATAGCAACTGTGCTAAAGTACTCACAAAGCGTCTATAGACACCGTCTAGGCCTAAGAAACTATGCACATTATGCAAGTTCGTTGGTGTTGCCTAAGTTTTAATAGCTTCAATTTTAGTTTCGTCTACATGTACACCTTTGGAAGACACACAAAACATCCTAAGAACACAAGTTTGTTTACATCAAATTTGCACTTTTCCATATTGGCATAAAGTTATTCCTTGCGGAGGGTTTGCAAAACGGTTCTAAGATGATTCACATGGTCTTGGAGAGATTTGCTAAAAACGAGGATGTCATCAATGTAGACTACTACAAAGACTCCGATGTATGGCCTAAGAACATAGTGCATCATTTTCATAAACGTGCTGATTGCCTCGGATAAACTCATTGGCATAACAAGCCATTCATATAACCCGAACTTCGTTTTGAAGGCGGTTTTCCACTCATCACCCTCTTAAATGCGTATTTGGTAATAGCCACTTTTGAGGTCAATCTTGGAAAAGATTGTGGCTCCACTAAGCTCATCAAGCATATCATCTAAGCGCGATATTGGGTGATAATATCTAACCATGATAGCATTAATTGGACGGCAATCCGAACACATGCGGTCAGTACCATCTTTGTTGGGGACAAGGATTACCGAAACGGCACAAGGGCTCATGTTTTCGCAGACGTGTCCGTTGTCGATGAGTGGTTGGACTTGCCATCGGATCTCCTTGGTCTCTTTCAGGTTGATGTGGTACGGTGCCTTGTTAGGAAGAGGTGCTCCGAGATAGTGGAAGACATATTGGAAGTCCTACAATAGATGAGACAACACTAAAGGTAGAGGTGGTGAAGTGTTAGTAGGTTTACCTTCCCCTTTGCATAGAAGCACAAGGTGAAAGATGCTCGGTGGGTTCTCACACACTTCTCTCATCTCACTTTTGGTGGCAAATAACACTAGTTGTTTCTTGTCGCTCGTCGTGGAGGTGCTCGAATTAGGCTTGTGGCTCTCACTCCCTTTTTGGTGGTTCTCTCTCTCACCATTCTCTCCGCGATGGTCGGTAGATACTTGTTTGTCGGCGACCACTTGACTTGGGAACATAGGACGTAGCACTAATTCCTTGCCCTTCATCTTGAAGCTGTAATGGTTGGTCCATCCGTTGTGGGTGACTCCGCGATCGTGTTGCCATGGTCTTCCAAGGAGAAGGTGGCAAACTGACATAGGGACCACATCACACTCAAATGTGTCCTCGTAGGCGCCTATCTTGAAGGATACTTGCATGGTGTGCTCGACTCGAATAGTTTCGGCGTTGCTAAGCCACTTGAACTTGTAGGGATGAGGGTGCTTTGTCTTGACCAATTGTAGCTTGTCGCAAAGTTCTTCACTTGCCAAGTTATGACAACTTCCTCCATCAATGATAACCTTGACAGAACATCCATTGATGCCGGCCTTGGTGTGGAAGATGTGACATCGTTGATCTTCATCTTGATGATGTTGAAGTGTCAATACCTTGGAGACTACGAGATTGGGGCTCGATTCATTGTCGCAAAACAGTTGATGGTCTTCATCTTCATTCACTTGGCAATGCATAGCTACATGTTCAAGGGCTTCCATCTCGTCATCGCGATTCGTCGTCATTGATGATCATGGTTCGAACGGTCTTGCACTCAAATGACTTGTGGCCTCGTCCTTGGCATTTGAAACACTTGATGGAGCTCGTCCTGGAGGTATCCTTGGTTGGGGTTGTGGATGATGAAGCTCTTGACTTGAAGTTGTTCGAAGAAGGGGGATGACTTGATGTAGTAGAATTCTTGTAACTTGACTTGTCACCTAAGCTTGTAGATGGTTTGGTAGAGGTAGGAGGTGCCGAACTCGTTGAAGCTTGGTTGTAGGAGTCGTAGTTCTTGGAGGTGAACTTGGAGTACTTGTAGTCTTCTTGTACTTGTCGCTCCGCTTTGGTTGCTTGGTGTACTAGATCTAGGAGATTCGTGTATGGTTGGAAGTCCTCAATCTTCTTGATAGGATAGTTGAGTCCATTCAAGAATCTCGCCATAGTTTTCTCTTCATCTTCTGTGATGTTGGCTCTTATCATGGCCATCTCCATTTCCTTGTAGTACTCTTCAATGGACTTGGTTCCTTGCTTCAGTAGTAGCGCTTTTTGAACAAGTCATGGTTGTAGTGTGTTGGCATGAAACGTGCTCTCATGACATCCATCATTCGATTCCAAGTAGTGATAGCTGGTTCGCCTTTTGATTCTCTTTTCTCGATGATTTGCTCCCACCAAATGAGAACATAGTCTTGGAACTCGAGGGATGCCATTGCAATCTTCTTTTCTTCATCAAAATTGTGTAGGCGAAAGATCTTGTCAACTTTCCATGCCCATGAGAGGTAGTCTTCGGGATCTATGCTTCCGGAGAACCTTGGCATTGTGAACTTTAGCTTGCCATAGCGATGCTCTTCATTGTTTGCTTGCCTATTGTGAGGGTGTTCTTGATTTGGAGGATTTTCAACCTCATGTTTCTCTTAGCGTGGTTGATTGTCATTCTCATGTTGTTCTTGCCGAGCTTGTGGTTCTTGTCGAGGTTGTTGCTCTTGTTGCGCTTGAGGAGGAACTTGACGTTGCATTCGTGCTTGATAACGCCTCTCTTGCATCTCATCTCGAAGTGCTTCATCTTCTTGACGAATGTGTCAATTGTGAGTTGCAACATTGCGATGTGAGTCACGTAGGGCACGTTGCGCTGCGAGGGCTTGAGCTTCGCGACGTTGTTGTACTTGACGTTGTGCCTCGGCATCTTGCTCTTCTTGTTGTTGGCCCGCTAGCTCTTCTTGGCGTTGGAGCGCTCACTCTTCTTCTTGTTGGCGTATTCGTTCTCGTTCTTGTGCTTGCTCAATTGTAGCTTGGTTTTGATGATGGCGACATTCTTGCTCTTCAAATAGCTCTTGTGAACTCTTGTCATGAAGTGGGTTCCGGTTTTTATGTCGAGCTTTATGTGCGGCTTGGCGAAGAGTGTTCGATGTCGGTGTACTCGAGCCGGAAGTGTAGTCGGTATGACGACTTGAGCGGCTTCGTCTTTGAGAAGACGTAGATGAGGAGCGTCGATTAATCACCAAAGTCCGTAACTCATCAAATTGAGTAGATATGTTGGTGTTGATGATATTGAATTGCTCTCTTGTTCGTGCTTCAGAATGTCGTGCGTCGGCGGCGATTTGCTCAATGCGCTCTTTCATAGCTTCATTCTCTTGATGTAGAGCTCATTGAACACCAAATATATGTAGTTTGGTGATTTAGTTGTTCGATTCTTGAGGATCATCGAATAGCGGGTTCGAAGATGTACTTGGCCTATCCATCATCGCACGCACGTATGTGAGTGGAAGAAAAGGAAGAACAATACCAAATGTACCCTCACCGAAGTTGAAGGTGGATCAATGATTACTCAATAATGCAACCCGGAAATAGCACAATTGGTAACCTTCTTGTCGATTCTCACACCTACACAAATAAAGCTTTTGGAGGAGTTCGGTGAGGATAGTGGCACAAAATCAATGCAATTGTTAGCAAGAATCCATGATGTTGGAAATGATTCACAAATGGGCTCAAGCAACAAGTAGATCACTAGCAAGAATAATTCACATGGAACACACGTACGTAGATGTGGTTGTGCAACCAAGGGTGAGCGAAAAATATGGAATACACGGAAAATGCTCGTGTTACACAACACTAGAGAGACGCTAACCGATTGCTTAATAGGCGGATACGAACTTGTGCACAACCTATAAGAGACAAAAAGTAGCAACTTCCTATCACAAGTATGCTATACGTGTATGATATGCCGATGCTTTATCACAAGATGGTGTATTGCTATTTCATAAGATCTCTCTTGAAGCACGATGTATGTTTCTAAGGCCGTTTGCTTATAAGATTTTTGATGGCTCTTTTGCTTAAAAGCTTGGAGCTCTTTCTTTGGCCACTTATCCAGATTGTCATATCAAGATATCTATTGTGTATGCGGAACACTTTTGTCACACACCGGGATGTAATGATGTAGTATGCAATATCAATGACTATCACTAATGTGCACAAGTGTCGTGGCCCGACAATACTCAAATGGCTAGTCTCAATAGGAAATCTACGCAAAATGGTCTATGGGGTGACAGTGCAATTGCAAGGTAGGATAGACAAGGTGTCGTCGATGTTACCGTCCTTATCGAGGATGAGCGGTGGTGTCGTCAAGTTGTTCTGTTCCAAGTTAGCCTAAACACCCGAGGAAACGGTGAAACCACAACTCAAGTATGCAAGACAAAACATGATGAAAATTGTCGAATATCGTAACGGGTGAGCGATGGTGGTTGCGAAAGTGGTGGTGAGGTATAGGTGTATGCCCGAAAGAAAAGTGGGAAAACTTGGTGGCAATGGGTAGTGGTGGTGGAGGATTGGGCTGTGGGAGGCCGGATGTCCAAGCTGCAGGCCGGATGTACGGGTTGTCCGGATGTCCGGGGGTCATGGGCTGGATGTCCGGGGTGCCCGATCCCTGATGAACTCGGTGGAAAAGAAATATTTCGGGGAAAATTTGTGGATTTTGTGGATAGAAATTGAGGGAAAGCGGTAGAAAAGCTAAATCCACTTGTGGCAAAGAAAATATATGGAAAAAATCCAACCAAACCTCATCAAATCGACAGATCACAAATTTTTTGGTATGGCTATTTTTGTGGGGAATTTTCAAAATTGGGACAATATCAACAAAACAAGGCTAGAAGACAATGTGTGGGGTCAACACGATCTAGGCCGATCTTTCACGATTGGAGAGGGATCCCACGATGAACACGACGAACACAAGAGAGAAACATGAGGGAAACAAGGGGAAACACTCAAATCAACAAGAAGTAGTCACACATATGCTTGATCCGGTAACTCAAAGAGATACACGATCCAAAGTTAACGACGGACGATACAAGTGGCGTTAGTCTTCTCTATGAGGAGGTCTTGAATCTTCTCCCGAGGGAGGTCTTGAATCCGTGTGGATCTTCTGAGAAGAGGCATCAGTCTCTCGTAGATATGAACCACTAAAGATGAGCAATGCTCTAAGTCTAGATGAGCTATCACAATGCTAACCCTAACTAGGAAGAGGTACAGGTCTATATATAGTCCAAACGGGTGAGTGGATACATGGGCTTTGGCCCAGACGAAATGCACGTAGGCATGAGAGGCAGGATATCCGGGCGTCAGGCCGGATGTCCGGGCTGTCATGAAGCGTCGGATTTCCGGGCATGGAGCCGGATGTCCGAGCTGGCGGGGTTGAGCCACGGGTATGCTTCTGAGAAGTGCCGGACTTCTGGGTTGGTGGGCTGGATGTCCGAAGCCTGGTCGGATGTCCGGGTCCTGACCGGAAGTCTGGCTCCGGTAGCTTCGGTTGCGGGGCTCATCTACAGTAGATGCTCTAGGGTCCGGATGTTCGGGACCTGGATCCTCTTTGGTTCCGCTCGATGTTTCTCATCCTTCGTTAGCTTGGGGACTTGTCCATCCACATAAGCCTCTTCGAGGGGGTCTTCTTGGCACCTGAGTATGCAAAGCAATTCCCTTTGAAGTAGTAGGCATGTCTCACATGGTTCGCATGGAAGTTCGTTAAGGAGAGATGTCACCTCAGTCTCGAGATCTCTTGCATGGGCACGTGCCATGGGTCCACTTGGCACTTGGTGAGACGAAGACAGGTCCATGGGGATGACCATGGGATAGTCCGCATCAATGTTGTAGATCAATGGCCCGTGCTACCGTTCTCTTAAATTTTAATGCATTCCTAGAGAAAGCTAAGTTGAAAGATGATGGTAGCAACTACACGTAGTGGGTCCATAACTTGAGGATTAACCTCATTGCTGCACGGGTCCGTAACTTGAGGATTATCCTCATTGATGCATAGAATAATTATGTCCTTGATGCACCGCTAGGTGAAAGGCCTACTGCAGGAATAGATGCTGATGTTTTGAATGTCTGGCAAGCTCCATCTGATGACTACTCGACAGTTGAGTGTGCCATGCTTTACGGCTTCGAATCAGGACTTCAAAGAAGTTTTGAACGTCATGGATCATATGAGATGTTCCAAGAGCTGAAGTTAATATTTCAAGCAAATGCCTAAGTTGAGAGATATGAAGTCTCCAACAAGTTCTATAGCTACAAGATGGAGGAGAACAGTTCTTGTAGTGAACACATACTCAAAATGTCTGGGTATCATAATCACTTGACTCAGCTGGGAGTTAATCTTCCAGATGATAGTTTTATTGAGAGAGTTCGCCAATCACTGCCACCAAGCTACAAAGGCTTCATGATGAACTATAATATGCAAGGGATGGAGAAGAAAATTCCCAAGCTCTTCGCAATGCTCAAAGCTGCAGAGGTAGAAATCAAGAATGAGCATCAAGTGTTAACGGACCACCAGTTTCAAGAAACATGGCAAAGGAAAGAAAGGGAACTTCAAAAAGAATGACAAGCAAGTTGCCACTCCCGGGAAGAAGCCCAAAGATGAACTCAAGAGAGAAACTGAGTGCTTCTACTTCAAAGGGACTGGTCACTGTTTTTTGCAAGCGGAACTGCCCCAAGTATTTGGCAGAAAAGAAGGATGGCAAAGTGAATAAAGGTATATTTGAAATATATGTTATTGATGTGTACCTTACTAATGCTCGTAGTAGCGCCTAGGTATTTCATACTGGTTCAGTTGCTCATATTTGTAACTTGAAACAAGAGCTTCGGATAAAGCGTGATGAGGACATCAATACCATTGTTACACCCACTGCCCCCTGCAATTATACATACTGGACCAATTACTAGAGCTCGCGTACGCCAATTGAATTACCAGGTACTTTTGTTTCTTGGTAACGATTCTAATGTTCATGAGAATATGACGTTGCCTAAATTGGATACATTTGTGTTGATTATTAATGAAATCTATAGCATGGACAAGAGGGATGAACACTGGAGTAGGATCAAGCATGGAGATGAAGGCGCGCACGAATAGATATAGAACGACATTTCTAGTGCGTATTTCAGTACTTTGAAGCCTCAGTGATGACTTACAAGGACATGGATGAAATATACAAGATGCCCCTTCATAAATTTCGTCCATAGCTTATTTTAGTTGCTGCGTCACCTTAGTTTTGGGCCAGGCCCATGTAATTTCTAAATACTAAAGTATAGGCTGTTTTTAGAGTCCGTATGTGTGGGGAAAACATAGTTAGGGTTGGTTTCGGACCCCTTCTACAAGGGGCCACGAAATTCGCCCATCTCTCTCCATATATACAACCGTTAGGGCATCGTTTAGACTATGGCTTTTGTTTATATTAAAGTTCTCCATAGCTGCAACTTTGCGTACTTCGTTTGTGTTCAACGACCAGACAAAGAAGTCACAAAACCCCATTTGATCCATAATGTTTTCCTCTTAAATTCGCAATATCCAGATTGTAATCTCAGTTTCTTGCTTTTTCTTTGTTTGCCTGCAGGAAATAGACCTTCGTGGTCTGGTTAATCGTGCTCCAGCATGGTCAATAATCTCTCGGAGTTGGTTTATTGATTGCTATGGCACGACACCCTCGCACGTTCGTAGTCAGATCGTCAAAGTCGACTTCCTCCAAAACGATAGCCACCATCTCATCGAAAGACGGGACACCTTTGCTTCTATCAAGTGGTATCAGATTTCCATGTTGCTCGGTGAAATTTTCCAATTTTTCATAGTAAGATCGAGTTTGTTCTTCATCCCTATATTCCACGAAAAAGCCAAAAAAACAAATTTAGGGTTAGTTCATCATATCCGAACCAATCTGAGCCTTTGCATAATCTTTTTAGGGTTTTGCTTTGTTGAAGTTGATGTTGCACCGTCGTGTCTAGTCGCTTATGTTGTACTTGGCTATAGGGATGTCGACCTTGTAAGCATTGTCGTTGTACCGTGCTAGCACCTTGAATGGCCCATCGGCGCATGGAAGAAGCTTTGATTTGTGCTCCTTTGGGATGTGGTCTTTGCGTAGGTGTAGCCGAACGAGATCACCCGGTTGGAACACCATTGGTGCCTTGTTGATGTTGAGCTTGGTGGCAAGCCATTGGACTTGACGGTCAGTCGTGGATCTTGTTTCTTCATGCACCTTCTTGAAATAACTTGCTCTTGCACTTGCATCTATGTTGGCGCGTTCTTGGAGAGGTAGAGGGAGGATGTCCAAAGGTGACAAGGGGTTGAAGGCATAGACGACCTCGAAGGGAGACTTGCCGGTAGTAGAGTGTTATGCTCGGTTGTAGGCGTACTCGGTGATGGGTAGGCACTCCTCTCACTCCTTGATGTTCTTCTTTATCATCACGCGTAGTAGAGTGGTGAGCGTGCGGTTGATGACTTCCGTTTGGCCATCGTTTTGAGGATGATAGGCCATCGAGAATAGTAGCTTGATGCCGAGCTTGGCACATACTGTATTCAAAAAGTAACTTATGAACTTGACTTTGTGGTCCGAGACAATTGTGCTTGGAAGTCCATGCAGCCTCAAGATTTCCCTACAAAAAAGATTTGCAACATGTGAAGCATCGTCGATCTTGTTGCAAGGAATGAAAATTTCCATTTTGGAAAAGCGATCCACTACAAAAAAAAACATAATCCCTACCATTTTGAGTTCTCGGCAATCCTAACACAAAGTCCATACTAATGTCTTCCCATGGTTGTGACAGAATAGGAAGTGGCATATGTAAACCATGAGATTGAGCTTTGGACTTAGCGTTGCGGCATGTCGAGCACTGGTTGATGTAGCATGAGACGTCGCAGAACGTCTTTGGCCAATAGTAGTGCTTGGAGAGGGTCGCGAATGTCTTGTCCTGTCCGAAGTGTCCCATAAGGCCTCCTTCATGAGCCTCCTGCAAAATGAGCAAACGAAGAGAGGACTCGGGAATGCATAGTTTGTTAGCTCTCATAAGATAACCATCCTTGATGTAGAATCGTTCCCACGATGCATGTGTCAGACATTTAGCATTTAGAGTCGCAAAGTAAGCATCATCCATATACAAGTCTTTAATATTCTCAAAGCCAATAACATTCAACTCAAGTTGGGTAACAAGCATGCATTTGCGGGAAAGCGCATCCGACATAATGTTTTCTTTGCCTTTAATGTACTTGATGATATAGGGAAAAGACTCAATGAAATCACTCCACTTAGCATGACGCTTTTCCAACTTAGTTTGACCTTTAAGATATTTGAGTGTCTCATGGTCCGCGTGAAGAATGAATTCATGAGGATGGAGATAGTGTTCCACACATGCAAAACTCTCACTAAGGCATATAATTCCATATCATAGATGGGGTAATTAAGTTGAGTGCCGGATAGTTTCTCACTCAATACGCAATTGGGCATTTTTCTTGTATGAGCACGCCTCCTATGCCGGCACCACTAGGGTCGCAATGAATCTTGAAAGGTTTGTCAAAGTTAGGTAGGGAAAGTAAGGGTGCGTAAGTAAGCAAATTTTTAAGCTAATTGAACGCGGTATCTTGCAAGGTACCCCAAACAAAGGGTGCGCTATTTTTGCTCATAATGTGCAAAGGAGTAGCAATTGTGCTAAAGTCCTTCACAAAGCATCGATAGAAACCGGCTAAACCAAGAAAGCTACGCACGTGTTGGAAATTCGTTGGTTGGGTCCAAGTTTTAATTGCTTCAATTTTAGTTTCATCAACATGGACACGTTGTGAAGAGACGACAAATCCTAGGAATACAACCTTACCAACGCCAAAAGTGCATTTATATAGTTTAGCATAGAGGCATTGTTTACGAAGGGTTTGCAATACCATACGAATGTGTGTGACGTGATCCTTAAGCGACTTGCTAAAAACAAGGATGTCATCAAAGTAAACCACTAATAAGATGCAGATATAAGGTCGAAGAACGAAATGCATGAGACGCATGAATGAGCCGGGCGCTTCCGATAAGCCCATCGGCATTACCAACCACTCTTATAACCCAAACTTGGTTTTGAAAGATGTTTTCCACTCATCACCTTCTTGAATGTGAATTTGGTAATAGCCACTTTTAAGATCGATTTTTGAAAAGATGGTGGTACCACATAATTCATCAAGAATGTCATCTAAGCATGGAATAGGGTAACGATGTCTAACAGTTGTAGCATTGATATGATGACAATCGGAGCACATGTGAAAACTTCCGTCTTTCTTAGGCACGAGAATAACTGGAACGGCACAAGGGCTTAAGCTTTCACGTACATGACCATTGTCGATGAGTTTTTGTACCTGACGTTATATCTCCTTGGTTTCCTCGGGGTTGACGCGGTAAGGAGCCTTGTTCGGAAGTGGTGTGCTGGGTATGAGGTCGATGCGGTGTTCGATGCCGCGAAGTGGAGGTAGACCCGATGGTAACTCATCGGGGAAGACGTCCGAGAATTCCTGCAACAATTGAGACAACACTAAAGGTAGATGGTGAGAGTTGTTAGTTCGAACCACTTCATCTTTGCACATGAGTACATCGTGGATGACGCTAGTTGGGTTCTCATACACTTCTCTCATGTCAATTTTGGTGGCTATAAGCACTATGTCGCTCTTATCTCTGAATGTGGAGGTACTCGAATTTGGCTTGTGGCGCTCGCTCTCTTCATGGTGGTTCCTTCTCTCACTAGTCTCTCCATGATGTGTCGAAGCTTGCTTGTTGGCAATCACTTGGCTTGGTGACATAGGATGAAGCACATATTCCTTGTCCTTCATCTTGAAGCTATATTGGTTTGTCTGTCCATTGTGTAGGACACCTCGTTCGTATTGCCAAGGTCGTCCCAAGAGAAGGTCGCACACAGACAAAGGAACGACATCACACTCCAATGTGTCTTTGTATGCGCCGATCTTGAAAGAAACTTGAACCATGTGCTCAACTTGGATCATGCTTATCGTCGCTCGATTGAACCTTGTAGGGACATGGATGCTTCTTCTTCACGAGTTGCAACTTGGAGCATAGTTCTTCACTTGCGAGGTTATGGCAACTTCCTCGAATGACCTTGAATGCCTGCTTTGGTGTGGAAGATGTGGCATCTTTGATCTTCGTCATGTTGTTGTTGGAGTGTCAAGACCTTGGAGACGACGAGAGCTGGACTTGAGTCGTTGTTGCAAAATACTTGGTTGTCTTCATCTTCATTCACATGGTGGTGCATGGCCACATGCTCAAGCGCTTCCATTTCATCTTCACTCATGGAGTCATATGTTCCATCATCGTTGAAGATCATTGTCCGTTTGTTGGTGCATTGGTATGACTTGTGTCCTCGGCCACCACAAGTGAAGCATTTCATTGAACTTGTCTTGACGAGGTCTTTGGGTGGTGCCGGAGTTGAAGCAGTTTTGGACTTGTATGAGCTTGCCGGTGGACAAGTGGTAGAAGGTGCTTGCTTCTAACTTGACTTGTAGCCAGTACTTGGGTATGCTCTTGTAGAGGTAGGAGGTGCCAAAGTTGTTGGCGCTTGAGTGTAAGAGCCGTAGTTATTGGACGAGTAATTGGCATATTTGAAGTCATCTTGAACTTGGCGCTCCGCCTAGGTTGCTTGGTGGACGAGCTCGAGAAGGTTAGTATAGGGTTGAAAGTCCGCAATCTTCTTGATAGGGTGGTTGAGACCATTCAAGAAGCGAGCCATCGTTTGTTCATCATCTTCCTTGACATTTGCTCAAATCATAGCGATCTCCATTTCTTGATAGTATTCTTCCACCGTCTTGGTGCCTTGCTTGAGGAGCTACAGCTTCTTGAAAATATCGCGTGTGTAGTATGTAGGCACAAAGCGAGCTCTCATGACCTCCTTCACGTGAGTCCAAGTTGTGATTGGTGTTTCACCTCTTGTTTTTCGTCGCTCGATCAGTTGTTCCCATCAAATGAGGACGTAGTCTTGGTACTCGAGAGATGTCGTGGCAATCTTCTTCTCCTCTTCAAAGTTGTGGAGGCAAAATATCTTGTCAACCTTTAATGCCCGTGAGAGATACTCCTCAGGGTCGGTGCTTCCGGAGAACTTGGGCATGGTGAACTTGAGCTTGCCAAAGCATTGTTCTCCATCATGATGATGGTGGTGGTGTCGCTCGTGATGAGGTGGAGGCTCTTCGAATGCTTGCTCCTCACGATGGTCTTGCCTATTTTGACATGGTATGCTGTTCTGGTTTCGTCGCTCTTGCTCCGCTTCTTGACGAGCGGCTTCCTCTTGTTGTGCTTGACGAAGTGCTTCTTCTTGTTCATGTACTTGGCGGTTGCGGTCAGCGAGGACTCGAGAGGATTCACGAAGAGCTTGTTGTGCGTTGCGTGCTTGATCGTCACGTATTTCTTGTGCTTGCCGGAATGCATCGTCATCTTGATGTACTTGATGTTGGGGTTTTTGCTCTTGGCGTCTCGCTTGCTCGCATGCTCGTACTCGATCTTGTAACACGTTTCCATGGAATGAATTGTCTGGAGATTGTCGATCTTGATTGACGAATTGTGGAGGTGGACTAGGTCGTGAAGGACTTGCATCCGATGAAGATTAAGCCGCAGAGTGGTCACTTGAGCATCGACTTGCATGGCACCGTCTTGATGAAGAAGTCGAAGACGCGTGGTTCACGATGATGTTGCGGAACTCTTCCATTTGTGTGCGAAGGTCGGAAGAGAGTTGCTCGATGCGGTCGCCCAAAGCCACACTTTCTCGATGAAGAGCTCGTTGGATGCCGAAGAGGTGATTCTTGGTAACGTAGTTTGGTGCTTCAACTTGATGCTCGACTATCGGGCTTGTAGAAGAACTTGGCATATCCATCATGTAAAGTGGGGGTGAGTAGGAAAATGAGAATACAATACCAAAGTTACCTTTTCCAAAGATTGAAGATTATCGAGTATCACTCAATGTGATGCTACAATAGGGGAATTGGTACCGGGTTTGTTTCTCACACCTACACACATAAATCTTATGGAGGATCTTGGTGAGGATAAGTGGCACAAAATCTTCAAGCAAGTGTTACTCAAGATAACGATAATGTTGAGAAGGTTCACAAAATGCAAGTAAAGCAAATAGATCAAAGCCTAGTTTATAACTTGGAAACGCACATACAAAAATAAGTGGGATCCGTACAACCAAGGAGTGAGAGGAATAAGTGTGACCACGAAAAATGCTCTTGTTGCACGGATACTCGAGAGACTCTAGTGTAATGCCCAGGATGGGACTATACCTCCTACGTGTCGAGGCATGACTTAAAGGTATAAGCCCATCCTAGAATGATCTCAAGTTTGGTATCTTTGCACGACTCATGTAAAAGAGGGATTAAATTGCAAAAGGAGATAGTTGGCTTACACTCGCCACTTCACACAATACATTACATAAGCAAAACATCATTCAAAACATCACAACCCGACTACGGGTGAAGATCCAAAAGAAAGATACCAAAACAACATAAAGCCACAGGTCAGGATCGAATCCTAGTAGAAACCACTACTGATCATCGAAAACCGACACAAGCAAACGGCCACGCTCTTCATCAAACTCCCGGAAGTTCTGATCCATCTCCGGCATCAAACTCGGCTGAACCTGCATCTGGTGTGGTGAAGTAACTGTGAGCCACAGCGGACTCAGCAATCCCGTTCCCGGGTAACATGACTATTTAAGCCTTGGGAGAGGATAAGGCTGAAGAAAAGAATAAGAGTCTGCAGCAGACTAGCACTAACTTACGTAAAAGAGAGCGAGAAGAGAAGTGCCTCGGTCAAGAGATGATCACGAAGTGATCCTAGCTAAAGCTCAACAAACATAACCCCTCCGTGTTCAACTCCCGAATCCCTATTCGGAAATTGACAGTCACGGAACACACGAATGATGGGCTAGAAGCTCTTGAGCATCTTCACGATAATGAACAGGATAAGAACATTGAAGGAAAAGAATGAAGAAATATCACATGAATAACATGGATACTTCATCTGAGAATTTCTTGCTCCGAGAAGAAGAAGGGTGGGAGGGTGGGAAAAACAAAGACAACTTGGAATGAATGAAACAGACAAATCGTCAGATTTCTCAACGGCGTCTGTATGGAAAAACTTGAAGAGAAGGCACACCGGTTGAAAAGGATTAACATGAAAATCTTGATTGATCAAGAAGGACTAGCACTCCCATAGAAATATGAGAACACCGATTAGGAAAGGTATGGAATCAACATTTGACATCGAAGCAACTCGAATACCAGAATCAAAACAAAACAAAGGATATATGTGTAGCAGCCTAATCTTCACAATATCATCCGAACAGAGAATTGAACGAATGAATTACGCAGGTACATCAACTTGACGAGAAGCCACTTGGGAGAAAGAAAAGGTAAATAAAAAGGAACAAGGATCAGATAGAACAAATACAAGATAGAAGCTTCGTTCGACATCTTCGTGCTGAAAGCTCATGGAACGTGTTACAAAAGGGTTTTGCAATCCCCGGATCAGCATAGCCAAGGACCCTTTAAGATGCAACTCCCGATCAGAACAAGTCCATAAAACCACTTCACTCAATGTAGAACCCCAAACTTCATATCATGCATTCGTTGGAAGAATGCCTAGAACTACTCGATGAACCCACCTATTAATTTCCGAAAGTTTCCAGTTATGCAATCAGGTGTTGGGGATACAGGGGAAGCACCGCGCAATCAACTCTAAACCTACATCCAGCTGTATCCATCCTTCAACACATAACCAGTTCTTTTCGGAAACCGTTTACCTCGGACCTTCGAAACGCATCCACTATACAAGCTATGGCAATACTCCCGAACTACCTCCCCAGTACTGGGTGATGTCGGGGTTATCTTGCCACTAACCGTATAGGAGATATTTTCGATGTCGGCCGTCTTAAGTATTTAGTACTGCCGCGATATGCTTGTGACGACAATACCCCAAAGCTCAACTCCCCGGGACACTGCCACAACCCCTAATGTTAGGAGGCATCGAGAACAATATCCTCGTCACAAGAACATCGAAACAATCCCAGAATACTCGCGAGATCCCTAAAAAAAATTGGTGCAATTTTTGAAGATAGAAGAGACAAGAGTAGACGTCAGGAGTCCTCACCAGAGAGAAAGGAGATGAGAAGCAAAGAAATCCTACTCTCCGATATAATATAGGACTCAAAATATTTTCAGTGTGTGCCTAGACTCGACCGTCAACGATTCGATCAATCAGTGGGGGCTTCTATGTCGGAGAAGGCTCTGATACCAACTTGTAATACCCAGGATGGGACTATACCTCCTAAGTGTCGAGGCACGACTTAAAGGTATAAGCCCATCCTAGAATGATCTCAAGTTTGGTATCTTTGCACGACTCATGTAAAAGAGGGATTAAATTGCAAAAGGAGATAGTTGGCTTACACTCGCCACTTCACACAATACATTACATAAGCAAAACATCATTCAAAACATCACAACCCGACTACGGGTGAAGATCCAAAAGAAAGATACCAAAACAACATAAAGCCACAGGTCAGGATCGAATCCTAGTAGAAACCACTACTGATCATCGAAAACCGACACAAGCAAACGACCACGCTCTTCATCAAACTCCCGGAAGTTCTGATCCATCTCCGGCATCAAACTCGGCTGAACCTGCATCTGGTGTGGTGAAGTAACTGTGAGCCACAGAGAACTCAGCAATCCCGTTCCCGGGTAACATGACTATTTAAGCCTTGGGAGAGGATAAGGCTGAAGAAAAGAATAAGAGTCTGCAGCAGCACTAGCACTAACTTACGTAAAAGAGAGCGAGAAGAGAAGTGCCTCGGTCGAGAGATGATCACGAAGTGATCCTAGCTAAAGCTCAACAATCATAACCCCTCCGTGTTCAACTCCCGAATCCCTATTCGGAAATTGACAGTCACGGAACACACGAATGATGGGCTAGAAGCTCTTGAGCCTCTTCACGATAATGAACCGGATAAGAACATTGAAGGAAAAGAATGAAGAAATATCACATGAATAACATGGATACTTCATCTGAGAATTTCTTGCTCCGAGAAGAAGAAGGGTGGGAGGGTGGGAAAAACAAAGACAACTTGGAATGAATGAAACAGATAAATCTTCAGATTTCTCAACGGCGTCTGTATGGAAAAACTTGAAGAGAAGGCACACCGGTTGAAAAGGATTAACATGAAAATCTTGATTGATCAAGAAGGACTAGCACTCCCATAGAAATATGAGAACACCGATTAGGAAAGGTATGGAATCAACATTTGACATCGAAGCAACTCGAATACCAGAATCAAAACAAAACAAAGGATAGATGTGTAGCAGCCTAATCTTCACAATATCATCCGAACAGAGAATTGAACGAATGAATTACGCAGGTACATCAACTTGACGAGAAGCCACTTGGGAGAAAGAAAAGGTAAATAAAAAGGAACAAGGATCAGATAGAACAAATACAAGATAGAAGCTTCGTTCGACATCTTCGTGCTGAAAGCTCATGGAACGTGTTACAAAAGGGTTTTGCAATCCCCGGATCAGCATAGCCAAGGACCCTTTAAGATGCAACTCCCGATCAGAACAAGTCCATAAAACCACTTCACTCAATGTAGAACCCCAAACTTCATATCATGCATTCGTTGGAAGAATGCCTAGAACTACTGGATGAACCCACCTATTAATTTCCGAAAGTTTCCAGTTATGCAATCAGGTGTTGGGGATACTGGGAAAGCACCGCGCAATCAACTCTAAACCTAAATCCAGCTGTATCCATCCTTCAACACATAACCAGTTGTTTTCGGAAATCGTTTACCTCGGACCTTCGAAACGCATCCACTATACAAGCTATGGCAATACTCCCGAACTACCTCCCCAGTACTGGGTGATGTCGGGGTTATCTTGCCACTAACCGTATAGGAGAGATTTTCGATGTCGGCCGTCTTAAGTATTTAGTACTGCCGCGATATGCTTGTGACGACAATACCCCAAAGCTCAACTCCCCGGGACACTGCCACAACCCCTAATGTTAGGAGGCATCGAGAACAATATCCTCGTCACAAGAACATCGAAACAATCCCAGAATACTCGCGAGATTCCTAAAAAAAATTGGTGCAATTTTTGAAGATAGAAGAGACAAGAGTAGACGTCAGGAGTCCTCACCAGAGAGAAAGGAGATGAGAAGCAAAGAAATCCTACTCTCCAATATAATATAGGACTCAAAATATTTTCAGTGTGTGCCTAGACTCGACCGTCAATGATTCGATCAATTAGTGGGGGCTTCTAGGTCGGAGAAGGCTCTGATACCAACTTGTAATGCCCAGGATGGGACTATACCTCCTACGTGTCGAGGCACGACTTAAAGGTATAAGCCCATCCTAGAATGATCTCAAGTTTGGTATCTTTGCACGACTCATGTAAAAGAGGGATTAAATTGCAAAAGGAGATAGTTGGCTTACACTCGCCACTTCACACAATACATTACATAAGCAAAACATCATTCAAAACATCACAACCCGACTACGGGTGAAGATCCAAAAGAAAGATACCAAAACAACATAAAGCCACAGGTCAGGATCGAATCCTAGTAGAAACCACTACTGATCATCGAAAACCGACACAAGCAAAAGGCCACGCTCTTCATCAAACTCCCGGAAGTTCTGATCCATCTCTGGCATCAAACTCGGCTGAACCTGCATATGGTGTGGTGAAGTAACTGTGAGCCACAGAGAACTCAGCAATCCCGTTCCCGGGTAACATGACTATTTAAGCCTTGGGAGAGGATAAGGCTGAAGAAAAGAATAAGAGTCTGCAGCAGCACTAGCACTAACTTACGTAAAAGAGAGCGAGAAGAGAAGTGCCTCGGTCGAGAGATGATCACGAAGTGATCCTAGCTAAAGCTCAACAAACATAACCCCTCCGTGTTCAACTCCCGAATCCCTATTCAGAAATTGACAGTCACGGAACACACGAATGATGGGCTAGAAGCTCTTGAGCATCTTCACGATAATGAACCAGATAAGAACATTGAAGGAAAAGAATTAAGAAATATCACATGAATAACATGGATACTTCATCTGAGAATTTCTTGCTCCGAAAAGAAGAAGGGTGGGAGGGTGGGAAAAACAAAGACAACTTGGAATGAATGAAATAGACAAATCGTCAGATTTCTCAACGGCGTCTGTATGGAAAAACTTGAAGAGAAGGCACACCGGTTGAAAAGGATTAACATGAAAATCTTGATTGATCAAGAAGGACTAGCACTCCCATAGAAATATGAGAACACCGATTAGGAAAGGTATGGAATCAACATTTGACATCGAAGCAACTCGAATACCAGAATCAAAACAAAACAAAGGATAGATGTGTAGCAGCCTAATCTTCACAATATCATCCGAACAGAGAATTGAACGAATGAATTACGCAGGTACATCTACTTGACGAGAAGCCACTTGGGAGAAAGAAAAGGTAAATAAAAAGGAACAAGGATCAGATAGAACAAATACAAGATAGAAGCTTCGTTCGACATCTTCGTGCTGAAAGCTCATGGAACGTGTTACAAAAGGGTTTTGCAATCCCCGGATCAGCATAGCCAAGGACCCTTTAAGATGCAACTCCCGATCAGAACAAGTCCATAAAACCACTTCACTCAATGTAGAACCCCAAACTTCATATCATGCATTCGTTGGAAGAATGCCTAGAACTACTGGATGAACCCACCTATTAATTTCAGAAAGTTTCTAGTTATGCAATCAGGTGTTGGGGATACAGGGGAAGCACCGCGCAATCAACTCTAAACCTACATCCAGCTGTATCCATCCTTCAACACATAACCAGTTGTTTTCGGAAACCGTTTACCTCGGACCTTCGAAACGCATCCACTATACAAGCTATGGCAATACTCCCGAACTACCTCCCCAGTACTGGGTGATGTCGGGGTTATCTTGCCACTAACCGTATAGGGGAGATTTTCGATGTCGGCCGTCTTAAGTATTTAGTACTGCCGCGATATGCTTGTGACGACAATACCCCAAAGCTCAACTCCCCGGGACACTGCCAGAACCCCTAATGTCAGGAGGCATCGAGAACAATATCCTCGTCACAAGAACATCGAAACAATCCCAGAATACTCGCGAGATTCCTAAAAAAAAATTGGTGCAATTTTTGAAGATAGAAGAGACAAGAGTAGACGTCAGGAGTCCTCACCAGAGAGAAAGGAGATGAGAAGCAAGGAAATCCTACTCTCCGATATAATATAGGACTCAAAATATTTTTAGTGTGTGCCTAGACTCGACCGTCAACGATTCGATCAATCAGTGGGGGCTTCTAGGTCGGAGAAGGCTCTGATACCAACTTGTAATGCCCAGGATGGGACTATACCTCCTACGTGTCGAGGCACGACTTAAAGGTATAAGCCCATACTAGAATGATCTCAAGTTTGGTATCTTTGCACGACTCATGTAGAAGAAGGGATTAAATTGCAAAAGGAGATAGTTGGCTTACACTCGCCACTTCACACAATACATTACATAAGCAAAACATCACAACCCGACTACGGGTGAAGATCCAAAAGAAAGATACCAAAACAACATAAAGCCACAGGTCAGGATCGAATCCTAGTAGAAACCACTACTGATCATCGAAAACCGACACAAGCAAACGGCCACGCTCTTCATCAAACTCCCGGAAGTTCTGATCCATCTCCGGCATCAAACTCGGCTGAACCTGCATCTGGTGTGGTGAAGTAACTGTGAGCCACAGAGGACTTATCAATCCCGTTCCCGGGTAACATGACTATTTAAGCCTTGGGAGAGGATAAGGCTGAAGAAAAGAATAAGAGTCTGCAGCAGCACTAGCACTAACTTATGTAAAAGAGAGCGAGAAGAGAAGTGCCTCGGTCGAGAGATGATCACGAAGTGATCCTAGCTAAAGCTCAACAAACATAACCCCTCCGTGTTCAACTCCCGAATCCCAATTCGGAAATTGACAGGCACGGAACACACGCTGGTAGTGCATTAGAAACATTGTGTCAAGTTATCTACAACCGGATATTAACAAGCTCCCATCTGCCACATAACCGTGGGCACGGCTTTCGAAAGTTCATAACCCTGCAGGGGTGTTCCAACTTGACCCATTACAAGCCCACGATCCGCGGAGTCGCAACTCCAAAGTGAGAAGACCCGAGTATTCTCGGAATCCCGTGCTCAAGATACTCGGAACTAAGGTAAGGCTAATCCAGCAAATCCTCCCGGCGTGCCGACACCCTGATAGTAGCCGCGCGTATCTCGTCTCAGGCCACGATCGGATGAGCACAGCGTACAGTGGCCGAAATACCCAAGTTGCCAAGGGGGGCCCCGCACACGACTCTAGTTTGGACCAACACTCACATCGAGCACTGGCCCAGGGGGGTTGAATTAATTAAGCCTCGGGTTAATTACTCCCTCGGAAAGTTTTAGTTGTTAGGCGAATAGTACCAATGTTGGGACTTGCTGGAAAAGACTTAGCACTTAGCGGTTTATCGAGGGGGTCCCATACACCCCAACCGTGTTAGGAACGCATAATCAAGGAACATAACACCGGTTTATATGGTTCCTAACGGCATGAGTGGAACAAATCACCAAGCAAAAGGCTTAGCCTTCCACCCTTGCCAATATATAGATGATTTCATTTAGCAATTATATAGTGTGATATAACCCAACAAAACTTCAACATGAAGCAAGCATCTTCGATCTTCATGTGCAACTAGCAATGCTATAAGAGGGGCTGAGCGAAGCGTACTTAGCCAAGCAACGGTTTGCATAGGTAGGGTGGTTAAACATGGTCATGGTTACAAGTAGGAGGCTGACAGGAAGAACATGGGCATCGAGGCAAAACTATAGAGCGGAACTACTAGCAATAGGCAAAGATAGTAATGTTATCGGGGTTCGGTTATCTTGCCTGGGATTCCACAAAGGAGAAGAACGGATCCAAGAAGTAGACGGAGCAACAGTCGAGCGAATCCTCACAACTCCGGAACGAAACCGAAGCTAACAAGAGAAGCAACCGGAAAGAAGGAAACAACACGGTAAACACACAAGCATAAACATGGCATACGATGCACATCCAAGTATGATGCATGTCCGGTTTAATTATGCATGGCATGGCAAAGAGCACAAACAAAACTACAAGTTAAGTGGAGCTCAATATGCAACGAGTTGCATATTGACGAAACACCACATATAATTATTTAATTGACTCTCGTTTATTTACCTGACAAGATTAAATGTTGGTTAACATGGCAAGAGGTGAAGCAAAAACAAACTACCTATTTAGACATTTTAAATGGGGCCGGAAATAACAACAACATATCCGGAAGATCCCCATGAGCATGTTTAGCAATTATTAAAGCAACAATAATTAACATATATAATGTTGTTAACATGATGCGGATGACATGATCAAGTTTATGCAATTTATTAATTAAAGGTTGACATGAAGAAGATATGAAGTATTGTCATCGTGGTGGAAGGAAAAAGGTGCCACGGCAACAATTCCGAAAATGATGCCACGACAACATATCGGTTCCGGTAACTCGTTGAGAGTCCGGTGCAAAAGGAAAGATGGCGTGAGCGAGTCAAACGAGATGAAAGGTGGGGCGATCCCGTCTTCCGGGTTCCCACGAGTCGGCGACGAGGCAACCGAGGAACATGACAAAAGGGACGAAACGGACACGGTGCAAACACGGGGAACATCTCATACAACCACATCACAAGCATTCCACGGGTCATCGTCTCGGGTTATACCTTCGGGACAATCGTTCTCGGAGGGGTTCAAGTCGTCGAGGGACGTAGTGGAAGTAGTGCTACACGGGTCGTAGAGGAAGTAGACGTTCCGTTCGGAGAGGAAGTAGTCGTACATGAGGTCGCTAACGAGTAGCCGTTCCGTTCGTAGAGGTACTTGAGGGTCTCGGCGACAGTAGTTGTTCACGTTGGCGTTTCCGTTCGAAGAGGTACTTGTCGCGTCGTCTTGTGTCGGCGTTCCAGTTCGTAGATGTACTTGTCATCGGAGGGGTACTTGTCGCGTCGAAGTTGGCGTCGGGGTACACGTTTTATGTAGTGGTACTTGGCGTTCGTCGTCACGTGTAGTCGACTCGTTTCTTCACCGAAGGTAGGCGTACACGGGCGACGGTAGTGGTACTCGCGGTCGTCGTGGTACTTGGTCGTGGTACTTGTCGATTCCGCGTAGTCGCACACTTGTGGTCGAGGTACTTGTCGATCTCCGTCACACCGGAATAGACACTTGGCGAAACCCATGGCAGCAACTTGGCCGGCGGGAGCGCAGCAACAAACTTAGCGACGAGGCCATGGCAACGGCACTAGGTCTTGGGGCGGCCTTGGCGACGGAGTGGCTGCAGGCCTCGGGCTGCTGCCTTTGCGCGGAGGGGAGGAACGGCGCTGGAGAGGAGGCCGCAGCTCTTGGCCGAAGGAGATACGGCGGGGGTTGGTCACGGCAGGAGGCGCTGGAGCCGAGTCCATGGCTCGGGCGACGACGAGGCAGGGCCTGGGGCGCAGGAGGTCGAAGCAGGGCGGCGCTCGGGCCACGGGAGGGAGGATGCAGCGAGGCGCGGGGCCATGGCGATGCGGAGGACGGCGCGACGGGCGCTAGAGAAGGGAGGCCGCGAGCTGGAGACGAGGAGGGGCGTGGCCTCGGCCTGAGGACGGAGGGAGGCGGGGCTCCGGCCTGCTGGAGAATGGAACCGGAGGGAGAGGGCCGGGCGCAGAGGCACGGTGGCTCTGGGCTGCGGGGCCTTGGCCGCCGGCGGTGGGACGAATGGGGCGATGGAGGAGGACCGCAGGGAGGATCGAGAGTGAGGGGGTGCCAGGGGATCGATCGAAGGGAGAGGCTGGGAGGTCTAGGGAGGAGCGCAGGGTCGGGGAAGATGAGTTTGTGCGAGAGCGAGCGAGCGCTCGAGGGGGGTGGCGGCGCGCTGAGGGAATTGGTCGAGGGATTCGGTCGGACGCTAGGTTAGTCGGGCTAGGGTTGGTTTAGAGGAGGGGACTGGGCCGGAAGGGCCAGGAGGCTGAGGCCTGGAGGGATGGGAGGCTGGGCCCTCCTCTGCTTCTGGGCCGGCTGGGAGGAGAAGGAAAAGGGCCAAGGGCGGCTGGAGAGGTGGTTGTGGCCTATGGGCCAGGAGGAGGGAAGGCCTGGCTGCGAGCTGGGCTTTCTTTATTTAACTGCTGCTATTTTCCCAAAAAAACAGAAAACAGCAAGGAGAAAGAAAAGGAAGGAGGAGTTAGGGCAAAAGTTAGCACAAGAGGTTATTTTTCTCAGCCATCATAAAATGAGCATGGTGCGAGAAAAATATAAAAGGCCTGATCGAAAAAAATATAATTCAAACACATTTGAATTTAATTCAAATGGGTTTGAACTAAGACTTGATTATTGAGGTGTCCAAAAATGTTCAAATTTTCGAAGGAACCTCGAAACAACGGAAAAGAATTATTGGCAAGGTTTTGAAGGTGAAACTCGAAGTGAAATAGACATGGGGAAATTTGCAAGTGTGCTGCGGGTAATTCCGAAGAATAGAATATTTAATATAGCTCCATAATAATATTGAGAGGCTTTTATATGTTATAAAGAGAAGTCATCCTTCCCTCGATTTAAATGGACCGAAGGTCCACACGATTTATTTAAGTTGAGATGCAAAATAAATGACATGATGGCTTGATGCTATGATGCAATGCAAAATAAATAAAGCAAGCACAACTGAAACACACGGGAGAACCCGGAACCTCTGGAATCTTCTCGAATCTTCTGGGACGTCGGTCTTCGGGCGTCACATCTAGCTTGATTGCTCAAATGGGCTAGATACAAACTTGTGCACCAACCTATAAGAGTAAACGTGTCATCTCTGAATCCCAACTATCTATGTATGGAGTATCCAAGCTGACGCAACTATGCAAATGACACGATGCTATTGCTAACAAGCTCTTTTTGTTTCTTCTCTTTTTGCTTAAAAGCTTTTTCTCTTTTCTCTTTTTTTATGATTGATGATTGAGCCAAGTATGACACCAGACAAGTATGTAAGATATGCATGGGAGGGACTAGTGGCACATTGATGATAGCAAGATGATTGCACTCTAAATTGAGCTATGCAGGATAGGCGCATCACTAAGGTGCACAAAGAACATGGCCCTGCAATTGTCAACTTGCTAGTCTCAATAGGTAAGTAACGCAAAATGGCTCGGGGTGATCAAGTGCAATGGCAAGCTAATAGACAAGATGTCATTGATATTGCCGTCCTTGCTTACGGTTGGCAATGTCGATTCCTGGTTGATGACAGTGATGTCGAAGTCACACAATTCCTAAGTAGTCGAAACACCTTAGGAAACAGAAACCGCAACACAAAAACCGGTCAAATTTTGATGGAAGCAAATGGTGGTGGTAATGATCTAAGACGATGGGGGATGTCAAGAGCTACAAAACAAGCTAAAGAACAGAAAAACGGACTTCAGGAGCGGAAGTTATGGCGGAAACAATGTTGTTGGTGGGCTGATTCGAGGGGGTGCGGGCACCCACGGGTGTGGGGTGCGGGTGCCCGGGGTGGTCTGGGAAAATTGTCCCGGGGTGTGGGTACCCGGTATTTCGTGGTACGGGCACCCGATGGTCTACGATTTGGGTGAAAATCTTTGGGAAACAGTTAATTTCGATGGATTTCGTGGTGGGAAGTGTGGGGATGGGTGTTGGAAGGCTAGATCCACTTGCCAAACATCAAATCCATGGACCAAAACAAAAAAATATCACATGATCTAACAAATTGCAAGATTTTTTGGCTATTTTTCCGAGGATTTTTCAAAATTGGGACAAAAAGCCACGAAATTAGGCTAGCAAATGGGGGGATGGGACTCCAAGATGTGAATCAACCTTGCTCATGATACCAAGATGTTGTAGGGTGGAACCCTAGTTGAGATCTTTTCACACTTGGAGGACGAAAAGGAGCAAGAACACAATGAATACAAGAGAAATCACTCAAAATAAACCACAAGCACACATCCACTAGAGTATCATACGTGAGATCCAGAAGCATACAAGATCAATCCAAGGAAATAAGCACTAGGTAGATGTTCTTCCCACTCCTAGGAGATGAGGTCTTGATGGTGATCTACTCCCTTGGAAGGTCTTGAAATCCACAAGGATTCTTCCCAAGAGGGGTCTTGATCTCCAAGAGGAGGGGATACAAGGAGCAAAGCTCTCAATGTCTATCAAATACTTTGCTAAACTCACAAATGACATAGGAGAAGAGTATATAAAGGCTAGGGGCGAGATTGGGGAGAGGTAGTGATACAAATGTAAAAAATGACCCTAAAACGAAAACAAGTCAGGGTAGACCGGGCACCTGGGGTCGGAAGGACCGGGCACCCGGGGTGGCGCTGGAGGGTGGCCGGGCACCCGGGCTCCAAAGGCCGGGCACCCGGGGCGAGCCGGGCTGGTGTTGGGGGAGTGGTCGGGCACCCGGGCCAAAGTACCGGGCACCCGAGGCGGGGCTGGGCCGTCGCAGGAGGTGGCCCAGGCACCGGGTGCCAAGGGACCGGTCACCCGGGGCGGGCTGGTTTGGCGCCGCGGGGTAGCCCCGGCGCCCGGTGCCAAGGGGCCGGGCACCCGGTTGTGGCTGGGCCGGCGTTGAGGTGGCCCGGCCACCCGGGGATCTTCAGGCCACGCACCCAGGGCCGGCTGGAGGCAGCGCCCAAGCTGTGGCCGGGCACCCAGGGTGTCCAGGGCTTCTCTTCTCTCGTCCTTCTCATTCCTCTCTTCCTCCTTCTATTGCTCCGGGGTGCTCAAGGCTCCATCTTGATGCGGGGCTAACCTGATTCTAGGCCGATCTTTCACGATTGGAGGGATACACGAGGATGAACACGAGGGGAAATCACGAGGGGAAATGAGAGAAAACACTCAATCAACAAGAAATGATCAAACATGTGCTAGATCCTCAACACAATGAGATACACGGTCCAAATCCAACAAAGGAAAGATACAAGTTAGCTAGTTCATCTCCATGAGGAGGTCATGAATCCTTGAGGGATCTTCCCATTAGGGGTCTTGAATCTAGTGCGGATCTTCTCCATAGAGGTCGCGGTCTCTCTTGTGGAGTAGAACCACTATGGATGAGCAATCCTCTAGGTATCCAATGAGCTAACACAAAGCTAACCCTAACTAGGAGGTGGGGAACGAGTATTTACAGTCTTAGTCACGAAAGGGTAACAGAGAAGGGGATACATGGGCCTCTGGCCCGTCTCTGTGCGCAGGCAGGAGCCGGATGTCCGCGCCGGGGGGCGGATGTCCGGCGGCTCGCGAGGAGCCAGATGTCCGGGCCTCTGGCCGGATGTCCACGCTGTCGGAGGCCGGTTATGTAGTTGTTTTGTGCGCCGGATGTATGGGGATATTGCCGATGTCCGGGGTGTCGGGAAGAGCCGGATGTCCTGGGTGATGGCCAGATGTCCGGGCTGTCGAGGGCCACTTCTGTAGATGTTCCGTTGGGGCTCTGTATGTCCGGCGACACTGGTCGGATGTCCGGCGGCACGGGCCAGATGTACGGCGGCACGGGCCGGATGTCTGGGCCACTGACTGGATGTTCGGCGGGTGTAGCCGCATGTACTTCTTCCTTCTCCTTCCTTTGCTTCCACGCAGACTTGGCCTTGGTCCTTGGGCTCTCCATGGTCTCCTTGGAACCTAAGCACATGTAGTGACTTTGCATGAGGTAGCAACCATGTCTTTCACAAAAGGAAGGGGAAGCATTGAGGAACGGGTTCACCTTGCGTCCACTTGGGGCTTGGGTAGTAGTCGTAGTGTACATGGGGATGAATGAAGGATGCTTCGCATCATCTCCCCTCCCATGGGAAAGATCTGACCTCGGATCAAGAACCTCATCACCATGGAAATGGTTGTCATGGACGGACTTGTAGTTGGACGAAGTTGAAGACATGGCGCCATCCAAGTACTCCAAGGTGTCGCCGGAGTGGTAAACATGCAATAAGAGCAAACACAAACAACACTCGGAAATACAATGGTTAGCGCACCCAAAGTGTCCATCATGTAAGTGTGAGTCTGTTTGACAAAGTACATGATGCTTATCCATGGCCATTGGGTTGTCCATTGGGGGGACGGACTCGTCGAGGGTAGGCATGTCCTCATATAGGAGACCTAGAACCAAAGAAAACACACTCGGAGTAGAGGTGAAGTAGTTAGAAATCATAGTGGGCTCACATGCCCTATCAACTACCTCACTCACTAAGTGTTGTGGCTCACTCACTCCCTCTTGGATGCTCTCACTCATATGGTTGGTGGAGTCACTCAAATGGCTCTCGACCTCACATACGAGAAGTGGCATCGTTTCATGTGTGGGTCGAGTGGTGGTCACTCTCATCCTCTCAGAGGAAATGCTATCAATGTCACGTATGGTGGAGTCACGCGTATCACTCATGTGGTGGTGGCTCTCCTCACATGGGAATTGGGGCATCTCATCATATGTGGATGTCGAAGAGGTGTAGGTGCAATAGTTTCCATGCTCAATTTCCTCATCTGTAACGCCTCCAAAGATGAATGCTGTAGGGTATGGCAATACATCACTCTCCTCTGAGATCAAAGAGGAGGTCTCATGCTTGCTCGCGTAGCTTGACCCGAAGTAGGAGTCCAATATGGGCGCCATCTTCATCGTGTTAAAGAGGTTCATGCTCGGCGCCTTGGTCAAAGGGGATGGCCCATGCTCGACCGTCTTGTCGCTGTTGCTCGTAGATGATCACCTTGATGATGAAGACGTCGATGTAGGCGAACTCATGGAAGTAGGCGAAGATGCCGTACGTCCGAAGGCGAAGATGCCTTGATAGCACCTGGCGAAGATGCCGAAGTGGGGGCTGTAGCCGTAGCTCCTTTTTGGCGGTGGTTGTCTGACGGTCTTCTCTCTTGATCTAGAAACTTGGCCTTGTCGTGAAGTAGAGCTTGATCGGACTTGTAGGTATGCGTTCGTTGAGCATCTTCTTGATGATGGTGTCGTTGTCGTACTTGAGCTCTTGGTAGATGTCATTCATCATCGTTGTGCACATGATGCTTGGAGGTGACCTGCCCTTCATGATGATGTCGATGGTCGCCATGGCGGTGTGGACGTGGACGACTTGCGCTTGCGTTGTGTTTGCGCTCTAAAGACTTGCGACTTGAACATCGCTGCTGAGAAGATGACAAAGAGGAAGAAGACTTGTAATCGACCACCAAGTGTCGGAGCTCCGCCATGTGTTTGTTGAAGGAGTCGCACATGTCATCGAAGTAAGCCATTCTCCTTGTCTCGGAGTGTTGTAGTTCGATGGCTATGCTTTCCAAGCGCTCTTGCATTGCTTGTTGTAGTCTGATGGTTTTTACGTGGATGTCATTGTTCGCGTCGTCGATGTCAAAGGCCGGAGATGAAATGCTTTGCCTATCCATCAGAAGACTCAAGTAGTGGTGAGTGGGAGAAAAAGAATAACTAGACCAATGTACCTTACCCGATGTTGAGAATGAATCAATGATCACTCAATATGTATCAAGGAAATAGCAGAATTGGTACCGATTCTCGTCAGTTCTCACACCTGCACAATAAGGCTTATGGAGTAGCTCGGTGAGGGTAGGGGCACAATTTTTTTATGAAAAATGTTAGAAAGAGTCAATAATGTTGAATGAGATTCACAAATTCGCAAGTGAAACAAGTAGACCAATAGCAAAGAATGGTACACGAAAACACACGCATGGATAGATAAATGTGGTTGTGCAACCAAGGGTTGAGCGAAAAATGTGGAATCCTCAGAAAATGCTCTTGTTTTACAAAGCTAGAGAGACACTAGCCGATTGCTCAATAGGCGGATACGAACTTGTGCACTACCTATATGAGACAAAATGTAGCGACTTCCTATCACAAGTATGCTATGTATGTATGATGTTCTTGTGCTTTTAGCACAAGATGATCCAAGATGATCAAGTGTGATATGATATTTTGTGATGGCTCTTGCTTACAAGCTTCTTTGTGGCTCTTTTACTTAAAAGCATTTTGGGTCTTTTCTCTCTTGAGCTCTTTTTGTTGGCCTCTTATGCAAAATGCACTAACCAAGATAGCAATTGTGTATATGCGGGAACAATATTGTGACACAAGAGATGATATGATGATACCAAGGTGATATGGTATGGATGCAATGGAAGCACGTATCGATGATCACTAAATGTGTACAAGTAACGTTGTCGTCAATACTCAAAGGCTAGTCTCGATGGGCAAGTGACGCAAAATGGGCTAGGGGTTAACAATGTAATGGCAAAGGGGATATGCAATGATGTGGTTGAGGTTACCGTCCGATGATGATGATGAGAAGCAGTGCTCTTAATGTAGAACCATTCCTATTTAGCCGAAACACCTTAGGAAACGGGAATAACCACAACTCAAAATCTAAAGGACAAATGTAAAATGATGGTAGCGGGAAAGCGGCGGTGGTTGCGGAAGAGGATGGTGGGGCTATCCACGTTTTCGGAGTTGAAGTGACTGTCCCTAAGTAGCCGAAACACCTTAGGAGACACAAGCCACAACTCAAACAAGCTCAAACAAAATTGGGTTATGTTGGGTTGGCTATGTATAATGGGCAAGGTTATGCGGAAGTGGTAGTGGTGGTTATTGAAGAAGAAATTGTCCCTAAGTAGCCTAAACACCTTAGGAGACTCAAATCACTACCCAAGCAATCACAATGATAAGGGGATCAAAATGGGTTAGGTTGCGGAAGTCGGTGGTGGTTATGTGGATGATAAGGTGGAGGCCCTAGGCAAATATGTCAAAAATCACAAAATATGATGGAATCAAACGACTATGGTGGTATTTTTGTGTTATTGGGGATGTCAAGAGCTTCGAAACGAGCTAAAGAACGTCAAAAACAGACTCCGGATGAATTAGTTATGGACAAAAAACAGTGAAACAAGGAAGGCTGAAACTACAGGGGCCGGACATCCGGTGTCGGGGCCGGAAATCCCGATTTTGATCTCTAGGAGCCGGATGTCCGGCCGTGGAGCCGGATGTCCGGCCCGACAACTCCAGATCGAGATTGGGACTTTCAATGTAGTTTGTGGGCGGAAATTGATGATTTTGGGGGCAAAATTTGAGAGATTTCGTGGATGAAAGATTGAGAAACTTGGGGAAATGCTAGATCCAACTGAAACCAAGCAAATTCACGGATCAAAATCAACAAAACATCATCAATCTAACAAATCAGGAAAAACAATTGGGGCTATTTCTGGTGGGGAATTTTTCGAAATTTGGGAAGAACACAACAAAATCAAGCTAGAAAATGGTGGGGAGGCTCCAAATTCGTGATGAACCAAGGCTCGCGGCCTCTACGGAGAAGATCCACATCAGATTCAATAGCCCTAACGGGAAGATCCCTCGCGGATTCAAGACCTCCTCTTGGAGATGAACTAGCTACCTTGTATCTTTCCTTTGTTGGATTTGGACCGTGTATCTCATTATGTTGAGGATCTAGCACATGTGTGATCGTTTCTTGTCCATTGAGTGTTTTCTCTCGTTTCCCCTCGTGTTTTTCGTGTTCATCCTCGAGGATCCCTCCAATCATGGATAAGCAATGCTCTAGGTCTCAAATGAGCTAACACAAAGCTAACCCGAAGTAGGAGGTGGGGAAGGAGTATTTATAGTCTTAGTCACGAAAGGGTAAGAGAGAAGGGGATACATGGGCCTCTGGCCCGTCTCTGCACGCAGGCACGCGCGGATGTCCAGGCCGGGGGCCGAATGTCCGGCGGCTCGCGAGGAGCCAGATGTCCGGGCCTCTTGCCGGATGTCTGGGCTGTCGGGGGCCAGTTCTGTAGCTGTTCTATTGGGGCGCCGGATGTCCGGGGCGTCGGGAGAGCCGGATGTTCGGGGTGATGGCCGGATGTCCGGGCTGTCGAGGGCTGCTTTTGTAGATGTTCTGTTGGGGCGCCGGATGCCCGGGCGATGGGCCAGATGTCCGGCGACACGAGCCAGATGTCCGGGCCACTGGCCGGATATCCGGCGGCTGTAGTCGCAGGTACTTCTTCCTTCTCCTTCTTTTGCTTCCGCGCACACTTGGCCTTGGTCCTTGGGCCCTCCATGCTCTCCTTGGTACATAAGCACATGTAGTGACTTTGCATGAGGTAGCAACCATGTCTTGCACAGAAGGAAGGGGAAGCATCGAGGAACGGGTTCACCTTGTGTCCACTTGGGGGCTTAGGTAGTAGTCGTAGTGTAAATGGGGATGAACCAAGGATGCTCTGCATCACATCTTCTCCTTCTCATGATCATCTCCTTGGTCGCTAAGAATGCATAACGTGTCCTTGTGAGGTAGAATCCAATTCTCATGCAAATCCGAACAAAACTCAAAGGGGAAAGAATTCACCTCGTTCTCTATGGCGTGTGCACGTGCTCTAGTCATTGGTCCCTTGGGTGCTTGTGGCGGTAACGGAGTGTCCACGAGGATGATGGAGGGATGATCCACGTCACTATACTTACGCTAGATGATATGCTTGATGAATTAAGTGTCTCTACTATTTTCTGCAAAGTTGATTTGCGTAATGGATACCATCAAATTCATATGAAATTGGGAGATGAATGGAAAATAGCATTTAAAACTAAATTTATATTATATGAGTGGTTAGTCATGCCTTTTGGGTTGACTAACGCACCTAGTACTTTCATGATATTGTTGAATGAACTTTTACATGCTCTCATTGGACGATTTCTAGTAGTTTACTTTGATGATATACTGATTTATAGCACATGTTCGGAGGAACATTTGGAACATTTACGTCATGTTTTTATTGCTCTACGTGATGCATGTTTGTTTGGTAACCTTGGGAAGTGCACCTTTTGCACCGACCGAGTATCTTATCTTGGCTATGTGAAGTTGATAAAGCAAATATTGAAGCTATTGAGAGTTGGCCGCAACCCAAAATTGTCACACATGTGAGGAGTTTTCTTGGACTTGCTGTTTTCTATAGGCGTTTTGCGAGAGATTTCAGCACCATTGCTGCACCTCTCAATGAGTTACAAAGAAGGGTGTGCCTTTTGTTTGGGGTACTGCACAGGAAGAAGCCTTCACTGTATTAAAAGATAAGTTGACACATGCTCCATTACTCCAGCTTCCTGATTTTAATATGACTTTTGAGCTTGAATGTGATGCTAGTGGAATTAGATTAGGAGGTTAGTTATTACAAGATGGTAAAACTGTTGCATACTTTTCGGAAAAATTGAGTGGGCCTAGTCTGAACTATTCTACATAGTATAAGAAATTATACGCTCTTGTTCGGACTTTGGAAACATGGCAACATTATTTATGGCCCAAAGAATTTGTTATACATTCTGATCATGAATCTTTGAAGCATATTAAAAGTAAAGCTAAATTGAACCTTAGACATGCTAAATGGGTTGAATTCATTGAGACTTTCCCTTATGTCATTAAACACAAGAAGGGTAAAGAAAATGTTATTGGTGATGCATCGTCTCGTCGTTATACTATGCTTTCACAACTTGACTTTAAAATATTAGGTTTGGACACCATAATGATAAATATGTGCATGATGTTGATTTTAAAGATGTATTGCAGAATTATAAAGAAGGGAGAACATGGAACAAGTTCATCGTTAATGATGGAATTGTGTTTCATGCTAACAAACTATGCATTCCAGCTAGCTCCGTTCGTCTTTTGTTGTTGCAGGAGGGGCATAGAGGAGGTTTATGGGACACTTTGGCGTGAAGAAAACAGAGGACGTAGTTGCTACACATTTCTTTTGGGCAAAGATGAGACGGGATGTTGAGTGTTTTGTTGCTCGCTGCACTACATGTCAAAAGGCTAAGTCACGACTCAATCCTCATGGTTTATATATGCCTTTGCCTGTACCTAGTGTTCCTTGGGAAGATATATTTATGCATTTTGTTTTAGCCAAAGAAGGGGAGGGATAGCATATTCGTTGTCGTGGATAGGTTTTTGAAAATGGCACACTTCATACCAAGTCATAAAAGGGATGATGCTGCTAATGTTGCTGATTTGTTCTTTCATGAAATTATTCGCTTGCATGGTGTGCCAAATACTATTGTTTTAGATCATGATACTAAATTTCTTAGCCACTTCTGGAGATGTTTATGGGCTAAGTTGGGGACTAAACTGCTTTTTAGTACTACATATCACCCCCAAACTAATGGACAAACTAAAGTAGTTAATAGAACTTTGTCTACTATGCTTAGGGTTGTTTCGAAGAATAACTAGAATATGTGGGAAGAATGCTTCCCTCATATTGAATTTGCTTATAATCGTTCATTGCATTCTACTACTAAGATCTGCCCTTTTGAAATTGTGTATGGTCTCTTACCTCGTGCACCTATTTATTTGTTCCCTCTTCCATCTTCGGAGAAAGTTAATCTTGATGCTAAACAATGTGCTGAATTGATCTTAAAAATGCATGAGTTAATTAAGGAAAATATTGAGCGCATGAATGCTAAATATAAACTGATAAGGTTAGAAAATATGTTGTCTTTGCACCTGGAGATCATGTTTGGTTACATTTACGTGTTTCCTAATTTGTGCAAGTCAAAGCTAATGCCACGTGCTGATGGTCCTTTTAAGGTGTTAGAGAAAATGAATGATAATACATATAAACTTGAGCTGCCTGCAGATTTTTGGGTTAGTCCCAATTTTAACATTGTAGATTTGAAGCCTTATTTGGGTGAGGATGATGAGCTGCCGTCAAGGATGACTTCATTTCAAGAAGGGGAGGATGATGAGGACATCAATACCATTATTACACCCACTGCCCCTTCTATTATACATACTGGACCAATTACTAGAGGTCTCGCACGACAATTGAATTACCAGGTACTTTCGTTTCTTGGTAACGACTCTAATGTTCATTAGAATATGACGCTGCCTAAATTGGATACATTTGTGTTGATTACTGGAGTAGAGGGATGAACCTAAATTGGATAAATTGGATACTAATGAAGAGCCTAACATGGACAAGAGGGATGAACACTGGAGTAGGATCAAGCATGGAGATGAAGGCGCGCGCGAATTGATCAAGAACGATGTCTCTAGTGTGTATTTGAGTACTTTGAAGACTCTGTGATGACTTACAAGGATATAGACCAAATATAAAAGATTCCCCTTCATAAATTTCGTCCATAACTTATTTTAGGTGATGCGTCACCTTATTTTTGGGCCAGGCCCATGTAATTTTGAAATACTAAAGTATAGGTTGTTTGTAGAGTCCGTGTGTGTGGGGAAAACAGAGTTAGGGTTGGTTTCGGACCCCTTCTCCAAGGGGCGACAAAATTCCCCCCTCTCTCTCTCTCCATATATACAGTCCTTAGGGCATCGTTTAGACTTTGGGTTTTGTCTAGATTAAAGTTCACCATAGCTGCAAGTTCGCGTACTTCGATTGTGTTCAACGACCGGACAAAGATGTCACAGAACCCCACTTGATCAATAAAGTTTTCCTCTTAAATTCGCAATATCTAGATTGCAATCTCAGTTTCTTGCTTGTTCTTCATTTGCCTGCAGGAAACAGACCTGTGTGGTCAGGTTGATCGTGCTCCGGCGTGTTCAATAACCTCTCGGAGTTGGTTTAGCGATTGCTAAGGCGTGACATCCTCGCATGTTCGTAGTCGGATCGTCAAAGTCGACTTACTCCAAAACGATAGCCACCATCTCATCGAAAGACGGGACACCTTTACCTCTATCAAAGCGAAGATTGGCTAAGGACGAGGTCACGATGCATGTCGGGAATGGTTCCAAGGTCCATGTGATCGCCGTCGGCATGCTACCTCTACATCTACCATCGGGATTAGTTTTAGACCTGAATAACTTTTATTTGGTGCCAAGGTGGAGCATGAACATTATATCTAGATCTTGTTTAGTGCGATACGGTTATTCATTTAAATCAGGGAATAATGGTTGTTCTTTTTATATGAGTAATATCTTTTATCGTCGTGCACCCTTGAAGAGTGGTCTATTTTTCTTGAATCTCGATTGTGGTGATACACATATTAATAATATAGATGCCAAAAGATGCAAAGTTGATAATGATAGTGCAACATATTTGTGGCACTGCCGTTTAGGTCATATTGGTGTAAAGCGCATGAAGAAACTCCATGCAAATGGACTTTTGGAATCACTTGGTTAAGAATCATTCGACATGGCACAAATATCCCATACACCTGAAACTAGACAAGGCACAAAAATATGTGAAGTATTTTTGTCCTCGATGACATAAATAAATTTTTGCATAGTTTGCATTAGAAGTAACCACACAAATATATATGTATGCAATATTTTTGGTCGTATCCAAGGTATTCATGTCCTCATCATCCTCCCTTTCTTGAAAATAAATCTGTCCTCGGCATTGCTTAATCTGAAATGTGTCTAACAAAAAAGACAAGGTGTACATGTTGTATATGTATATGCCATCAATTTTTAGTTCCCTTGATTTTTGCACATATGAAACATGTATACATGAGTAACTTTCGTAGTTCATAAAATATAAAGCCAAAATATTATCACAAGAAGTAGAAGGCATGAAAATATTCCAACTCAGTCTGCACATATAAGCGAAGCCCTTATTCATATCAAAAGATTGACAATGTTCATCATTAAACCATCCCAATATTGGTGAATAAACCTTACTTGCATAAAATTTACATGCTACAACATGCTTAAATAAGAAAACATGCAATAAGTCATTTGACATAGAATCATCACCAAGATTAGAGGTCATATCAAAATGATTAAACATTAGTCTTTTGCACCAATAGTTAATTCAATGGGTGCACTCAAAATTGTTGGTATTTTAGCTGTTTGATCACACGATGCATTCATGACCGTAACACGATTGTCTAAAATAGGATGTGTGCTCAAATCAATAGGTAACTCAACACATGATGTATTCAAGTTAACTAGGCATGCATTAGTCTCATGCGAAGTTATATCATCAATATCTTTGATGTTACCTTGTCGCAAAGACGTAGCTGATGTAGGTACGAACTATGACAAAGTACCATAAACTTGAGATGATGTCGCGCTCACAATCTGAGGTGTGGCTGCTCTAGTAGGTGCAACGGTGGAGGAACCAACCGGTGGTGATGAGCATGAACTGGAATAGTAGTTGTTGTAGTCACCAAATGCATCCTCCTGTATCTATCTCTCAAAGGTACAAGCACTAATATACATACCAGTAATGAAACAAGGAATATAATGAAATCTTGTGCGAATATCATGGTTCAAACCACCAAAAAAAATCTATTCATTGTATCATCCTCAGATTCTTCTATGTCACAATGATGCATATAAGATTTGAACTCTTGGTAGAAAGCATGAATAGTGTTACTGCCTTGTTTTAACTGTTCTAATTTGCAAAGCAATTCAAGATGATAGTAAGAAGGAATAAATTGACGTCTAATTATAGGTTTCAAATATTTCTAAGTTGTGGGTTGGTTATCAATATTTTTCTTATAATGCACACTCCACCAAACAGAAGCAAAACAAGCAAATTCTCGAGTGGCAGCACATACTTTCTCAAGTTCAGAAAAATCATGGCTAGCAAAAAATTATTCTACCGCAAGCTCCCAAGCAAGATACATCGCATGATTAAATCTACCCTCAAATTGCGGTAAAGAGATAACCTGACCATATGCTTGTGTGTGTTGTCCCACGTCTCGTGATGGTGAAGATGTATCCGTCGTCCAAGAACTTCTATCTCCGGCACCTACCATGATTAGTAGAAACAAGAAACAAAATTCGAGAATAATGTTCCTATGAACTACTAGGATATGGTGGTAAAGCGCTCACAGTAAAGAAACTATCAATATATTACAAGTTCTTACCATGTAGTTGGTGGTGATAGGCAACCAGTGGTGTCAAATAACTCCAAAGATTAAGTAAAGGATTGGTAAGGGACTATGCTGGTCCTAGGTTAGAAATATGTGGAGCTTGGAAGGCTTAAATATATGGTAGCAAAAGATTAGCAATAATCAATTCAGAGATGCAATGTTGAATAAACACTCAACGACGGTACTATGCTGGTCCTAGGTTAGACCATACTAGAGACGCGAGCCTAGAACACTAAGGAGGTCACGGCGTCAATAAAGGATACGATGTAGCTCTCGACATCAAGATATAAGTGGAGATCACAACGGTAGTAAATATAATGATGAAAAACAACTACCAAGGAGTATATACAACAACTCTCTCTTCAACTTTCCTCTTGAAAAGTTTGAGCCAATTTTCTGATTATTTTTCTACAGAATGCTACTTACTCAAGCTTTCAAACGCAAAAATAATAACTCAATTCCGAGTTGATATGAGGAGTCAAAAAAATCTAAAACTGACCTGAAAAACTGGAACAAGCTGTGTTCGCGAACTTTGGAGGGCAAAAAGACCTATTTAGAAGCCAATTTTGAGGTGCAAAATATTGAACAAGCTCGTGCAACTATTCAGATGCGACTCGTTGGTAGCTTTAATTTGAGTACTTGTGGAGCCAAAACGGACTTCGTATGAAAAAGCTATGCCTGTTTTACATAACAGGGTAGAAAGGAGATTCCAATCCGAATTCAGATAAGGGGTTGAGTCTAAATAGATCCGAATTTCCTTTTATTTTTCTTCACTTTTCTCTCTGTCACTTTTTCCCTTTTTCTTTCTCTCCTTTTTTTCTCCTCCTTTTTTCTCCCTTTTCCCAAGACAAACTAGATAAGATGGAGATTGGATCAAGCGAAGATGTGAACGACCTCAACTATGATTGTGACAATGAATGATGGGTTGTACATGGTGGAAATTGATGGATGGGGTGGTGGACAGCGGAAGGGATAACGATGCAGAGACGACGTGACTAATGTGAATATAACTCGAAACTCTGGATGAACTAGACACTAAGACCAGCAACTTGACACGATGATGTAACCGATAATTCAATAATGCAAATAATGAAAAGAAAATTGCAAAGTCTCAGACTGGCTAGGACAAAGGATGAATAGATCTAACTTATTTTGTTGCTTTTTCTTGCACTATAGGTAAGAAAATAAAATCTAATCTAGGGATAACTAGAAATTCTCACCGAACAACCTGAAAACTGATACCACTTGATAGAGGCGAGGGACCGGATATTTCGACGAGATGATAACTATTGATTTGGTGGAGACGACTTTGACGATCCGACTACAAACGTGCACGCCATTGTGCCTTTGCAATCGCTAAACCAATCTCCTGGGGTTACTGATGATGCCAGAAACATGATCAGCGTGACCATGAAGGTCTATTACTACATGCAATCGAAGAACAAGCAAGAATATGATAAAGTAGTCTGAATATTGCAAATATAGATGAAGTATTGATAAAGGTGGGGATCCGTAAGCAGTCTTGGTTTGGTCGTTTGACACAAATGAAGTACATGAAATTGCAATGGCTAACTTTTGACTAAACAAATCCCAAAGAAAAAGCTACTAGACGGATCTACTTATATATAGGAGCAAGGGGTGGCTGCCAAGGAGGTGGGAGGACATCCCAAGGCAGCCCAAAACTAACCCTAGGTCACACAAGGCTCATGGGCCCAAGTGGAGGTGATCCAACACCATTGGACTTATATTTTGACTCGGATTCTACTGCATCATCAGATTGTTTCATCGATATCTCAAAGCTTTGGATGAATTTGAAGGTGAATCCAATTAGGCTAGAAAGAGCATGAAATCTACTTTTCGAAAAAAAGAATCACGCAATTCGGAGTCCGTATGAAGGTGTTCTTGCTATTTTGAGTCAGGTATGTCTGTGCAGTCCAAATCTGAATGCAGAACGTGAGAGGCTTGGACTCTATCTTCTCTTGGCCCAAAAGTGAAGTGAGAGGACTTTTTGAACAACACCTAAACTTCTCTTTTTCCCTTATCTTCATATGTGGATTGTACAAATATCCCATACACCTGCAATTAGACATGATACAAAAATATGTGAAGTATTTTTTTCCTCGATGACATAAAGAAATTGTTGCATAGTTTGCATTGGAAATCACCTCACAAATATACATGTATGCAATATTTTTGGTCGTATCCAAGGTAGTCATGTCCTCATCAACAAATATCATAAGCTTATAGACAAAGAGTTGAGCATGAAAAGAGGTACTTGTGCATGAGGATACAAGGAATAGGAAATAGTTTGCTTGCATACATATAGGTTGGTGTCAAGTGTTGAATCATGCCCAAGTGTGCAATTAAGCTAGTGTCTCTCCTAGTGATTGTGCAACACGAGCTTAGTCTTTGTTAGGCAAATTTGTATTTCTCATCCATATAGGTGCACAAGCCCCATTATCCTACTATGTGTGTTTCTTTATAGACCTCCTCTATATTTGTGATCACGTGCTTTTGCATTTTGAGTCCTTTGGCTTTATTTCAACATTTACAATATCTTGGACTTCAATTTTCCTGAAATTTGTGCCACTTGTCCTAACCAAGCCACTCGATAAGCTTTACTTTGTAGGTGTGACTGAACAAGTCCGGTATCAATTCCACTATTCTTTCATTTCACATTGAGTGAAACGAGATACATCCTCAAATTTGGGAAAAGGTAGCTTGGTATTGTTTATCTCATTTCCTACTCACCTTTGCTTGAGTCTTGTGATGGATAGGCAAAACACATCATCTCCGGTATACAACCTCGACGATGAGTTTGATGCCATGAAGAATCTCATCGACGCCAAGATGGACAAGCACATGGAGGAGCTCAAGGCCCTCATCAACAACCGCAAGCGTTCTTCCTCATCTTCGAGAAGATGCTCAAGTGCATGTGCTTCCGAGCTACCATCTCCGGCAAGTACAAACTGACATCGACAACGACATGACCAAGACACTCAAGTTAATCAAGGCCATACACAAGAGCAGAAGAGCAAGCTTCCAGACGCATGTTTGCTTCTCTACCAACCCCGTGCACAAGGGCCTTCGACCCCCGTGCACACGGGACCCCATGCAGACGGCCTTCTACGACCCCGTGCACACGGGCTATACAGAGCCACGACATCAACGATAAGACTACGACTTCTACGACTACGTTGGCATCTTTGCCAAGTGACTTCAAGGCATCTTCGCCTACTCCACGATCTCAAGTCCGCGACTTCCACAAGCTACTATGACTTTGATACCAAATACGAGATTCCATTCTTTGGGACTCATGACCCCGAAGACTACCTCGAGTGGGAGTGCAAGATGGATGACTACCTAAAGTGACATCAAGCCCCTTCTGAAGATCAAGTGAAGTGCGCCACAAGTAACTTCCACGACTACGCATCCACATGGTGGCTTCAGACACCTTGGAAGAGTTTCACCACGAGTTGGTCCAAGATGAAGAAAGCGATGAGGCTAGAATTTGTGCCTTCCACCTACATGGAACATCTACAATGCCATTTGGAGAACACCATGCAAGGATCCAAGTCCCTCGACGAGTACTTCAATAACATGAAGAAAGCCTTGCAACGAGCCAGCGGGGACGACTCCATTTGGATTAAGTTCTACTTCTCGATGGGATTGAACAACGACATCACCAAGACTATCTTCAACAACAACTATGAGTCCCTCGACGACATGTGCATTGGTGCTCTCAGGGAACAACGAGAACTGATGAGGGCCAAGTCTACTCGACCCCAAGCATCCTTTGCAACGACCACGCTCCAAGACGGCGAACATGAGGCTAGTACCATCGAGATGATCGAGCATGGGATTTTCCCTTCAGTCATGGACGAGAGTGATGTTGTGGCATCTTCGGCCTTCATCCACAACGACGACTACGAGATGGTTAAGCATGGGATTTTCCCTTCAACCAAGGAGGCATATGGTGATGAGTTGAGAGACTTATGCCACCATATTGAGAGTGAGAGTGAGATCACCACTAGTCCCATATATGATGAGCCACCCCATTTCTCATGTGAGGAGAACCACTACCACCACCACTTGAGTGAGATGAGTGACTCCACCATATGTAACTTTGAGTGCACCTACCTTGAGGGAGTGAGTGAGCCACCAACACATAGAGAGAGTTAGATAGTTGATTGGTCTTGTGAGGACATTTTCACCTCTAACAACTTGACCTCTACCTCTATTTTGTCTTATTATTTGGTGCTAGGTCCAATATACGATGATGCCCCGATCCTCAACGACTTCGTCCTTCCTTTGGACAAGACGATGGCCATGGTGGAATATGATGCACCCCACATGGTTCTGTCAACATGACGATGATGACCTCGAATTCGTATTTGCCACCTCACGTACACCACATGAGTGGAATGACAAAGGTTACATACGTGAAGGTTATGCTCTAGTCCCACTAGTGGACATTCTTGACATTGCTTGCTTGCATGATGTTGATCCACCTATTGCCATGCTTCATGCTAGTTCGACTACCTCATGTGATGCATTACACATTTATGATGAGTATGATGATTGTCATGTGGAGTCTATTAGTTGTGATGCCATGTTACATAGGATCTCTTGTGATAATTCTTTAGGTCACATCATGTTTGATAATGCGCTTGACTTGTCATATGCTATGCATGAGGTCAACAATATGTCATATTTGCAATCTCATCGTAATAACTATGCATGTTTCATTAAAATCAATCCAATTTTTTCACATGGCATAGATGAAGAAGCCATGGTTATTGGCATTTGTTTTGCTTGCGATGATATTGACATGCTCCCTTTGCATCATTTCTCTCATATGCCATGCCATGACCACCTAGCTTCGGATATGCATTGTTTTGGATGTTGTTCCACTTCTCCGTATTATGCTTCCACTATTGCTCATGAGGAGACCTCCATAGTTTCCTCATACATTTTAGGAGATTTTGATCCATCCCATTCATTGCATGATCCCCATACTTGTGTGCACAATATGCTCCCCATGAATGAAAATCCTCTTGTTCTGCCACACACTTGCTATAATTTTTGTTGCCATCGTGTTATACATAATAACTACTCGTTCATGATGGATGACATGTTCTTATACCATGCATCGAATTTCTTTGAGCGATGCTTATCTTGTGCTAACTCCCACATGCACATACACATCATGATGGATGATGTGTACATTTACCATGCACACACTTTGTTTCGTTTGTGTGTTTCGTATGTAGGTCCCAATACTTACTTGTCAAACTCGCAAGATCACGAGTTGATGAAACGAGCTCTAGAGAGCAATGATGCATTGGGAACCCGTGAGATGTCTCACCAACCGTTTCATCTACGCAAAGGCTTCGCGCAATTCTTCTACTTGGCCCTCGCATGGTTATGGCTTTTTGTCCATTATATATCATTTTCCCATATTTCCATGTTCACTTGGCATGATATGCTCATTCTGATGCCTTTTCCATGCATTTGTGACTCATGCTTCGCATTACACATGATCCATGGTTCTACTCCTTTTATGTGTGTTTTCAAGCTTGGTGTAGATATCTCGTGTTATGGCCATGTTTCCTTTGTGTCCCATGCCTATGATGACATTGATGCTTGCCCCATTACTTGTCTTGATTGCGATATGTCATGTGCAATGCCTATGTCTATTATTTGCCCACATGACATGATTGCCATGATCTCCCCTAGTATTTCTTCGCGCTACTAGTTTCCATGACGTATTTGATATGATTGCCTTGATTGTTGCATCACCGATGATTCCTACTTGCCCGTTTCATGCGGTTGATTGCCACATTTGCCATTCTTTTCACTTGATTGCTATTGCTTCTTGTCATATGTCTCCATATGTTGCCTCTCTCATGCTAGATGATTTACCATGTATAGAGTGCAACAATCCTTTTCATCTTGCGAATGAGATTGCCCCCATAGCATTCTCACATATATTTGGAGATTTTGACATATTTCTTGTGAAGCATGCTTGTCTTACCTCTTTGCACCATATACCTCGTGCCATGAATATCACCATTGTTGCATCCTCTACTGCAGGTTGCTGCTAACGCGACACCACGATCAGAGACCCTTCGACGAAACTGTGTGCTAGCCATAATCGCGAACGGGTGTGTAAAAAACCCGTCAAAAAGGTGCAAAACGTTTGCAATGGAGGATGCATCAAACACGGTTTAGATTTTGGTTGCGTGTGCGATGAGGGGCATACGGTTCAGTTCAATTGACTGTTTGCGATGAGGAGGAACAAAAGATACGAGCTGCCAGACTAAGGCGTGTGCGATGTATAGCATACGGTTCAGTCGGATGAACTTTTTGTGATTAAGCAACACAAAAGAAACGGCCAGCCAGATCAAGGTGTGTGCGATATACGGCATGCGGTTCACTCGGATGAACTGTTTGCGTTGAGAGATGAGAACAGAAACGGTTCAACTTAACAAGATGTGTGTGATAGGCGGCAAACAAGTATGAAATCGGAAACATGTGCATAGACTTATAACAACACAGGCGATCACTACTAACAAGCCGTGTGTGTTGCAAGCAAATGATTGCTGGCATACAATTGTGAGTGATTGATGAAAACATTACCGACGAGTTCCATTGTTTAGTCAGTGTGCGATGTGATTTCCTTTGTCCGCACAACATCTACGCTCTGTCTATAGAGCATCAACATATATACTTCAAAAGACAGCATTGCATAACCAAATTAAGCATACAATTACACAAGGAACTACACACATAACATTTCCACACACCAAAGTAAGCAATTACATGCATACTAAAGTAGGAGAAACGAGGATCTAATCATCTAATTATTGTTGCGATGACTCTTGCCATTGCTCTGCTTCCGGCTGGATCCCTCGCCGTTTTGGGGAAGGAGGCACTTCCTCATGTCAACGATCCACCTGTACATGTCGTAGCTCGTGTACGCCTCCTTGGCCGCGTACACGACGCGAGCTTCGTCGAGTTTCTCCATCCAGGCTGAGTGCCAGACACGCTTGTCCTTGTTTCACAAATCCTTCATGTCTCTGTAGTAGGGGTCGATGATGGCCTCGGTGAGGTGAACCAGTGAGTCCTTATCATGCTCCTTGCAACTCCAGATCTTGTATTGGCCCTGGATGTTGACAAGATTCTGGCAGGCGATGCCCGAATTCTTGAGCGCCTTTACATCGTTGGTGATGTCCACCGTAGTGAACATGTAGTGGGGGTTGTTGACAAACCTGGCAAAACCCTTGCAAGGCCTTGTGGCCAGGCAGTAGTGGCAGACGAGTACGTGGTGGCGCACGCACATCTAGGCGACGATGATCTTGGGACGAGACCCAGCACGAGCGCGGGTGTATTCGAGGTCGAACCCAACCACCTTGTACTTCTCCTCGGCAAGCAACAACTCCATGATCTGGATGGAGTGCTAGTGTAACGCCCCGGACACACCCGCCGGTGGTCGTTACTCCTGGCGGGATCTAGACTGGCCTCACATATCAATACTAGTCTTTTCTGCGCACTTTGTCCTCACTCGTGCGCACCCGGGAGCAACTTCCCGGTCGGTCACCCATCCTGAAACTACTCCAAGCTGAGCACGCTTAACTTTGGAGTTCTATCTGAATGGGCTCCCGGAAAATAAGGAATTCCTTATTGATATGAGTAGTCTATCATCCCTAATAAGCCAGGCCATCACATACACCCTCACTCAGAGGAACCGATGTCCTCGTCGGGCCACAGGAACGTTCCCTCTTGGCACAACCGTCTGTGCTTCCAGGACAGCACATGTGCCATGTCGTGTGCCACAACGGGTCACAAACGTCATGCACAACATGACTGCAAACTGTCCGCAAACATCCGTGTAACCGCGAGGGTCGGCCTGATACCAACTTGTAACGCCCCGGACACACCCGCCGGTGGTCGTTACTCCTGGCAGGATCTAGACTGGCCTCACATATCAATACTAGTCTTTTCTGCGCACTTTGTCCTCACTCGTGCGCACCCGGGAGCAACTTCCCGGTCGGTCACCCATCCTGAAACTACTCCAAGCTGAGCACGCTTAACTTTGGAGTTCTATCCGAATAGGCTCCCGGAAAAGAAGGAATTCCTTATTGATATGAGTAGTCTATCATCCCTAATAAGCCAGGCCATCACAGCTCCACCCAGACCGGTCGTTGGGTTACACCACCGAGAGGTCCATGAACCTTCTGTGGGTGTCCACCACGACAAACATGGTGAACTTCTGCTCGTCGTCGGCAGCCACTCGGAGCGCCATTGGAGCCATGTAGGATACCCTCTAAGATTTTCTTGTGGTGGGTGTGTTTCTTGCAATGGTGGGGCGCGATCGAAAGGTTGGCCGCTGTAATAAATGGGAGCCCGCCGGCCTATAATCGTCACGTCTTGTCACGGCGTTCATAGTGGATGATTCCAATGCACGCTTGACAACACCACACCACACGTGTGGGCTCGAAGAGGCGCCAAATGTACCATCGGTGAGCCTATTCCCAAGCTACCACGCAGTTTACCACGCAAGGTTCCTGCCCGGCTAGTTTGGCCAAGCGTCGGCTAGAAGTGGAAGAAACCAACTGTTTGCAATAATGTTGAAGATCGAAGTCGAGTTAGCTATACAGATTGTGTGCTGTGAGATCGACAAGGTAAACATATTCGAGAATGGTTAATAAAATATAAGACCATTGCATATTAAGGTCAAAATAGTGCTACCAATATACAAGTCTCATACGATGCCATTTCAATTATTGTACCACAAAAGCTTGAAATATTACAAGATTCAAATTCCAGAGTTATATGGCTCCAATTCAAAGATTACAAGGTTGAAACTGATATTAGAAATGAAATTCACCTCATCAGCTGCAAACGCTCATGCCGATCAGCTGAACATGGATAACAGAGAGGTTCAAACTAACATTACCACTACTTAGTCTGGTTTTGAAACCTCACATTTTTTGCAAAGGGGCCAGCCACTGAGAAGTCATGTATGGGGTTGACACGATGACTTCCGATTACTATGTCATTTGAAGTTCCAAAATGAAATTCAGCATTTTTGGAGCCTATTCCATTCTGTCGCAGGTGCCAACGCTAATCAACAAACCATTCATTTTTGCGAAATAAATGTAGGGCAAACCTCATTTCCTTCAACACCCTTGCTGTGAGAACAAAGAGCCGAGCAAATATAATCTTCGGTAAGGTCCCTCGGTAGGAGTTCAAAGTAATTCCTGAGAGATGCAGATCTAGGGATTCGACGTGATTGTCATATTCATTCACATTATCCACCACCGGGCCTAATCTTATCTGCAAAAGAAGAAAACATGTTAGTGCCTATTTGATTTGCAGGATTTGTAAAATGCACTAACATGCAAGCTTCGATCTGACATGATTAACATGGGCAGATGAATCCAAAGGAGAACTGCTTATTGATTGTAACCATATGGATCAAGCAACCAATAT
>LR738711.1:496896494-497032300 GCA_902687465.1 Secale cereale | reverse complement strand
TCATAGCTTAGGATTCCCTTCGTGCCGACATGAGGGGGGTGAGGGTGGGGGCAAGCAATACCGTCCGCTTTGCGAGAGAGGTGCCACATCGATGTAGCTAGCAGCCCCCTCCTCGTGGCGGAGGGGGCATGCATTCATAGTTTACGATTCCCTTCGTGCCGACACGAGGGGGGTGGGGGTGGGGGCAAGCAATACCGTGTGCTTTGCGAGAGAGGTGCCACATCAATGTTGCATTTGGTAATTGAAAATCAAACCACCCTTTTGATACAGAAATTTGGCCCACATGCAAGTGTGTTCGTGTTCTGACCCTCTCACGCGTCATTTTTCGCCAAATTTATTAACATTAGACAAGTTGGATGACGCAACAGACACGGTTCACTCAAACTAACCGTGTGGCACGCCGGTGCACCTGTCACGCACACATCCGCATAGTACATTGGTCTCCACGAGGCTCCCCCTCTCAAAAATATCCGCCCGCCTCGTGGGTTTTTCTGTTTGATAACACACGGTTGTTATCTCGGGACCGTGTGCATGTTGCTTGTTCCTAGTCCCGCCTGCATCCCTAGGAAATATCTACCCGCCTCGAGGGTTTTTCTATTTCATAACACACGGTTGTTATCTCCGGACCGTGTGCGATGTTTCATATTCCCAATCCCGCCTGCACCCCTAGAAAATAGCTGCCCGCCTCGAGGGTTTTTCTGTTTCATAACACACGGTTGTTATCTCCGGAACGTGTGTGATGCACTATCATCAAAATTCTCAATAGCCCGGCATTTCTCTCCCGCGTTTGATCCCCGCGTAGTAAAATTTTCAGTACCCGTGTCATTTCCTCAAACACCCCTCGCCCGCCCTCCACACAAACACACACACACACGCACCAAAACCTCTTCGGGCGTACGCGCACACACACACACCCTCCCTCGCTCGAAACCCTAGCAAGGTCCCTGCCGCCGCTGCCACCGCCGCCGTCGCAAGGCCTCCATTGTCAAGATCTGCCGGTTTGCCCGTGCAGCTTACCCACCGATATCCATACCCAGGCCGCCTGAGTTTCTTAGATGACGCCTGCCAAACGCCCCCTTTCCCACTTATCCCTATCCCCATCCCCATCCCCCTCTCCAGAGCATCGCAGCCTAAGCCGGGCTACGCTTCTCGTGGAGCTCGAGGAGCGACTGGCCCAAAATAAGTGTATAGCGGTCTCTTCGCCCAACTTCACCAAGGAAGCCGACGACCATTACTAGCGGTAGGTACTCAAGCAGCGGGCTAGAGTATGCGGGCATGTCTTGGCTGCCGGCTACGACACCGAGGTCATCGACAGCGACGGCTGAGGCGGGCTGTGTCATAGGTTTGTGGCTCATTCCCAATCCATGGCCATGCCGCTGATCTCCTCTGGCTCACTGTCAACAATTTGCCATTCAACATCGCCATCGAGCCCCTTTTGTCATTTCTAAAGGACACATTCTGCGACACTGGCTTGGGATCCAGAGCTTCCAAGTCAGACCTCATCGACGGCGACCACGAGGAGGGCACCCTCTCCGACTCTTGCACGGCGAAAGAGCCGATCTGCTCTTCCAAGGGGAAAGCACCCGTCTGCAACATCAGGGATGTCACCCTACAGCCGTGCTCTTCCAAAGGGAAGGAGCCCATCTGCGACAACATGGAGCGCATCCAGAGTCCGTGCTCTTCCCACGGGAACGAGCCGATCTGTGACAAGCGAGGAAACCCATGATTTGTTTTGTCGTTCCTCTTCACAAGGGGAAAACCATGATTTGTTTTGTCGAGTCCGTTTTGTTGTGTAGTGAGAATATGTGCAGTTTTAGTTGTTATATCTGCTTGTTTGCAGTATGCCTTGTTTATTTTAGTTGTTCACAATGTGATGCTCTATATGTGCAATTATTTACTATTTAGTACATTTCATCAATCTAGTTTTAAACATACCGAGGAATGCATATGTTTGCTTGCTGTTAAGCCTGTTATAGCTAGCATATGCCCATTTAAAGTTTTTGACTATTCGGTTGTTTATAGTTAGCATATGTTCAGTTTCAAATGCTATCTTTGGTTGTTCGTTGTATGCCTTGTTTATTCTAGTTATTCACGACGTGATGTTCTACATGTGCAAGTATGAACTGTGCAGTTCAATTTCATCAATACCAGTTTCAACAATACCACTATGAATGACTACATTTGGTTGCTACATCTTGTAGTTAACACGCCTTTCCATTTTTATTTAACCATAACTAGTGTACTTAGACCGCCACAATACCAGTTTGAATGACTATGTTTTCTAAATGTTAGGCCTGTTGCAGTTAGCACACCTTTCCACTTGTTTTTCTTTACTAGCGTGCTTAAACCTGTACACTGAAGCTATCTTTTGGAGATTATTTTGTCTGCCATGTATAATTTTGGTTGATATTTAGCCTGTTGTGCTTAACATGCTTCTCGATGTTCCTACACAGGACAATTTTGGGAACGACTGTTGTTTTCCATCGAGGTTAGTTTCATCCCACGGCTTATATCTCCTCACTGTTCAGGATATCGATAGCTGGTACCATATAGGCCGGTGGCTGATAAGGGACTAACCGGTGAATCAGACTTTTACCTGAATATATCTGCATCCCATTTTTCTTTAGGTTAACTAGGGCCATATGTAATATATCTGAGGCTACATAGCAACATGCAATGTACTTAATGTCTAAATATGCAATCCTATGCTACATAGCAACAAGAAAGAGTGTTACATTAATGTTCTAATGATGTCTAGATATACGTAGAAGAGCAGCAGCAACAGCAACAACAACACAACCCTCATGTTTAGATATACTTTAGGGCTATCTGAGCCCGAACTAGCTCAAACTAACTGTAACCCATGGATACATCGGCAGTTAATCAGCCGATAATTTGTAAGAATGTACTAGACTCCTTCCAGCCCATAATACAAGAAGTTAATTCATACAGATGTATACAAGATGTTAATTCATAGAGATTTCAAATGGACTACCACATTCAGATGTATATAAACATATTTTAAAAGAGTGTTGTACTACATCATTGTGCAATTGTTGTTTAGCTTCAAATATTAACTTGGTGATTTTAGGTACATATGTCATTGGTAAAGATCCGTGTTTCGACCCTTTCTGCGTATAGGTCAATGTGATATCGATGAACCAGCATCAAGTGAGGAAGCTGATAAAGAATGTTAGTAAAATGGGGCCAAGATGGCAATTAGAGTATTTGTTTACACTTTATCCACGACAACAACGAACTGCGGGATGGTAATTAAGAACTCTGCAGCCATTTTTTTACTACCCATAATGAGTTGTGTTAGATGACAATGTCTGAATCTTTTTTCGTGGTTGCCAAAGAAGTTTACTCGAGATTACCTCTCAAACTACATGATTGGTGGGCATGCAAAGGTTAAAGTATTTCTACCAGAACATGATGATTACCTAGATGTTTTCATGAATATCATGAAGGATGGGCGGTCGGCCATCAGCAGGGGTTGGATTAGAGTCGTGCGTGCCTTCTACATGGAGGAGCGCACAATATGGGCATTCCGCTTCACCTTGATCTGCAACCAGAACATATTTTTCCTCTTTCTTTACCGTGTTTAATAGTACAAATATACAACTATGGTTCACCATTCTTTATTTGGTTCTTATCTAATTTTTGAACATATGTACCTATGAATCGAATAATGCATTGGTTGTTTGAACCTGATGGATATGAATAAAGCTGTAGCATACATTCAAATTCAAATCCTAATCCGGCACAATTTGGAAAAGCAGCAATTAAATGACGGTGAATTTACGCTCTCTAGGTTGTTACGGCACACACGATTGGTAAAACACAAACGTTTGCGATATGCACCATAATCCGAGATGGTTCATAGAGAGGAAACATGTGCAAGCATGCATATAGTTGCCGTTTGCAAAGCGTGTGCGATGTCAGACAATATCACAAACGGTGCGGGCAAACTAAACATTTGTGTTAGTTGCCTTATCATACACGATTCGCAACCATGAACCATTTCTGATGAAGTATGCATCGTAAACGTTGCACCATATAATAGCATGTGCGATAGTTGAAGTGTACGACGATGTTACGACGGTCCGACCTTTCGTAGTCCTGTCCAACACTCGTACGACGATTAGCTAATCTTCTTAACGGTGAACCGTTTGTGATGAGCCGCGCACCATACACGTTCTATAATAGGGAACCGTTTGTGATGGGCCATGCATCGTAAACGTAGGACCACAGAGTATTGACTGCAATGGCAATGCAAGAATAAACGAGTAGGAGTACTGTAGGGGCCCTATCCCTGACGGTTTTTTGGTCGCGTAGGAAGGACTCCCCTATCACCCACACTCACTTGGAGAAGGTTCCAAATGCCGTCGCGGAAAGGGGTTTAAAACTATTTGTATAGCACCAACGCGTACCAGTGATGCACTTGTTCTTCTAATGGTTATGTGCAAGAGAAGAGAACCATCATGATGGATGATGTGTTTATTTACCATGCGCATACGTTCTTTGTTTTTGTTTGTGCATGTGTAGGATACTTGGACTTCGTGTCGACTTCCACTTCACGTGAGTTGACCATTCAAGCTCTTGAGAGCGAACCACCTTCGACCACGACGCTTCTACACCAAATTTGGTTGCGCTTTGGCATTGTGAAGGATACCCAAGGACACGCCTTCAAGGTGACATCTTTCGTGAGCATGGATATTGCGGATCATACTACTTGTGTTGCTTGCACCATGAGACTTATTGGCCATCCTGGACCACTTGATTGCACACATGTTAGACATCTTGATATGACTTGTCATTCTCACATTTCCATGCCTCATGATATATATGACTTGTGTGTTGCATCCAACTTGTTACCTACATCCTCATATCACATGCTTGGTTGCACCAATGTCATCATTTCACATATGCCATGTCCCTTTGCTTGTCACATGCTTGACTTATTTGCCTCACACATGTTGAACAATTGCTCTTTCTATTCTGTTGAGTGCCATGCTATTTTCACTACACCCTATGCGCATTATGCTTGGGTTGTCTTACACTTGCCCGATGTGTTTAGACATCTCCTCTTATTTAGTGTTGTGAATGGTTCCTATGCATACCATAGACCATTTGTTGAGTGCTTTATGCATGCTTGCTATGACCTGAAGGTAGATGCTTGTTCACTTGTCAAACATATTTGCATCTTTACCTCCCATTTGCATGCTTGTTTTTGTGATGCCCTTGCTTGTGCTCAATTTATATGGTTACATGCCATGCCACACTTCTTTGTCAAACCATATGCTATGCTTGATGACAACACTTATTGGGTTAATCACCACTTGAATGCTTGGTTTTGCTCTAACGCTAACAAAATTTCTTTTTCCAAGTGCTTGTTGTCTTGCTCCTTTTGAAGGAATTACAAGACGGTGCGACATTGGAGAGTGCCTATGTCAAGCTCCAAGATGAAGAACGCTTGGTGATCGTCCACTTCTACACAACGACATCATATCTTTCCCATGGTGATTTGGATTTTGATCCGAGGTCAGATCTTTCCGAAGGGGGAGGGGATGATGCGGAGCATCCTATGGACATCACCATGTCAAGAGTCCATTTCGCAAGTGACACATGCGACATCTACTTCATACATACAAAGGTGAATCATCTCCTTTACACGTGTCCAGTTGTACCCTTCGAGGATGGTATACTACTTGACCCCTCTCTCGAATGCATACATAGATGTGAGCGGAGCTACACATTCAACGAGGAGGAGTCCAAGTTGAAGATAAGATCTACACCATCCAAGAGGGAAGCCTGGAAGCAGAGAAGCAAGCGCCAAGAAGAAGATATCAGCTCCCAGGCAACTCGGTGCCCACAGCCCCTCCGACCCCATGCCCACGGGCCTCCCAGGCTGGCGGTCCTGAAGACCCCGTGTGCTCGGGCGTGTACCGTGCCCACGGGACCCCCGTGTCCATGGGCCCCACGGATCCCATGCGCACGGGCTCATGCGTCAGGTCTCTGGAGACCCCGTGCGCACGGGCTCCACTTACCCCGTGCGCACGAGCCCCCCTGAATGTTGTTCCGGGCTTTCCCCACGAAATGTCCTTTTTGCCCCTGCTTACCCCTTCATCCCCTAGGACCTATATATACTCTTCTTCCCCCTCCATTTGAGGGTAGCATTGGTTTCGCTCATACTAGAGATAGAGCTTTGCTCATCCACTTGATATCTACTCCACTAGAGACCAATGCCTCCCGACGAGAAGATCGCCCAAGTGGATTCAAGACCCCCCAAGTGGGAGGGTCCTTCATGGATTCAGGACCTCCTTCTTGGAGATGAACTCTACCTTGTATCTATCCCTTTGTTGTTCTTGTACGTTGTGGATCTTTGTGTTTGTGAGTCTAGTGGATGTGTGATTGGACTTGTTCTTGAGTGTTCTCTTGTGATTTCTCCCTTGTGTTCTTCTTGTTCTTTGGGATTTCCCCTCCAATTTGTGAAATATCTAGTCTTAGGATTCCACCCTACATCACTATGTTTCCCAATATTAATATCTTCGTAATTCTCTTCGAATTAATGGTTTGGTTTGGCCAACTAGATTGGGTCTTTTTGCAATGGGAGAAGTGCTTTGCTTTGGGTTCAATTTTGCGGTGTCCTCACCCAGTGACAAAGTAGGGGTCGCGAGGAACGTATTGTATTGTTGCCATCAAGGATAAAAATATGGGGGTTTCTGTGGGGACCCCGACTTAAGTGTCGAGATCACCGAATGCACGTGTAGAGTGATCCCAGATATCAATGCTCACTGAACACACAGAAGCTGAATAACAGGAGTCTTACATCCATACATACCGTCTTACACAAATTATGACCATTATGGCCAAGTCTTACATAGATAAAGCCTCATGGGCTGAATAGCAAATAAATCGAGTAACGGAAGTCTTTGTAGATAACTAGAACCCATGCCATCTGCCTTAACCCTACAAGCATTCTGACTGGGAAAGCGACCTAGTTCGCATGTTCGTCTCCATAGAATTCTTCTTCAAATTCCTGCTCCACCATGCCTGGCCAGTTAAATAACCAGTAGCAAGCCAATGAGTACTTTGAATGTACTCGCAAGAAACCCATGATTTGGTTCAAGGTAACAATGCAAGTTGTACAACAATAAGTAGCCTAGCTACAAGCTAGATAAGATGTTCTACCATTTGTGAAACATACATCAATGTACTTGGGTAACCTCGAAGACAGGTTACAGATATCAACATAAATAGAGTTCAATTCATTATCAACGAGTCAAGTCACCACCTTGACTCAACACACACCCACACTTTCACCGATATTGTAAAATTTTGGACATAGTTTAAGTAGTAGCTCCCAACTGTCCATGACCGTGGACATGGCTATTCGAATAGTTTTACACTCTGCAGAGGTTGCGCACTTTACCCACAAGATCTGGGAAGCTTTCGTGTCACCCACGATCCCGCAGTACCTCAAGTACTCGAGGGAAGCACCCGGTCATTACCTTTCCCTAGACGACACTAACATAGGGTCCACTCGTTGGTGCACGGCCCTCGTGTACAAACGATAGATCGTGGGACTTGCCCCTTTTTACAATGTCACGCATACACGAAGGGACCAACGGTGTGTCCGGTGCCCTGTAAAAACAGTCATGGTCGCCAATCCAAGCACGACCCCGTCCCGGGAGTGACCTCAAGTCTCCCCCGTCACTAGTGATGTGGGCACCTTGCTAGTATCAGCCTAAGTAATCAATAATGTTGTCACACCCTGCATTTTGTAACATGTCATTTGCATCAGTAAAGCATGAAAATTTGGACCAACAATTTTTTTTGCATCATTTGGCTTTTACTTGGAATTAAGTTCTTCTCTCTATGTGTTTCAAGTGCTCTTTTAAGTCAACTACTCCCTCTTGTAGATTTCACCTCCTTACCCCAAACTTCTGCCCAATGATCATACCAAGTGTATATAGCAGTATAGTATTTTCTTATAAAATTAATTTGGCCAAAAAGTATTTTCAAAAATTAGTTTTCCAAAACCCCCTAAATTGAGTTTGCACTGCAAGTGCTTGATTTAGGGTGAGAAAAATATTTCAAAGAGTATATTTGAAACCTAGTAGATATAGGACTCCCATAAGCCAAATATAATTTTAAAAGTTATTTTCCTATTTTATTGAAAGGCTTTTTCTTAAGGCCAGAAATGGTCTTTAATAGGGAAAATTTATTTATCTATTTCAAAAATATTTGCCAAAATTCAGGGAGACTCATAGGACATATATTGTCCATATATAAGAGTTTCAACACTTGGTCATGTTCAAAATATTGGGCAAATCCATCGGAAACCCTTTCTGGATATTTACAAAGGAAATATTCTCTAAAAATTCCAGGGAAATTATATCATGTCATATACGACATATTTGATGATCTTGCCAAGCCCCATGCCTTGGGAAGCAAGAAAACATCATCAAAACCCCTCAAAACCATTTTGTCCATATCTGAAGTTTGAGCAACTTTACATTGCCAAACTTGTCCAAATGCTCTCAAACTTGGTACACATGCTAGAATGGTCTAATAATGCATCTAGACCAAATGGCACAAGCTGTGGAGAAGGGTAACTTGATCAGAGTACCCCAAAACCATTTCTGTTCAAATTCAAATTTGAACAACTTTACATTACCAACTTTTTACTTGGGGCTTCAAACTTTGTGGGCATGATCACAACCCCAAATGATGACACTACACCAAGTGGTGCATCAAGGAGGGATGATTAGCTTGACTCAAACATGGTGAAACCATTTCTGTTGATTTCTAGGGTTCACCAAAGTTACATTGGCAAGTTTCTTCAAATAGGCCCAAACTTGGTGAAACACCCTATTTCCATATGCCATTTAATCTTGTTAAGTGTCATGGCTAGTGGAGATCATTTCATTGCTCAAAACCACATCAAACACCTTCTGGTGATTTTCCAAAGTTACCATTTTTCACCTCTTCTCTTATTCTCCTTGAGCCCAACTTTTCACCACAGCTTCCCTAGGTTCCCTTGCACCTCCAGTAACTTCCCCATGGCCAGAGATCAATAATTGAGGGGTGAAAACCCCATTTTACTCTGCTGGACAGCCTAATTTTCACTCTCACTCAACCTCTCTCCTCTTCCATTGAGTAACCAGGGCATCCAAGGCCACGACACACTTGTTTACTCCTCACCTGACCCCCCAGACAAGGTGGCCGCGAACAGCAAGCCAAAGGCATGCCCTGGCATGCAATAGGCGTTCTCCAGAGCGCGCTATAGTGCACACCCGCAGTGTAGCCTCCTCCAATCAGCAGCCCCCAACCACCTCGAGCCTCCCCTCGCGCCACTCGATGCGCCTCGACATCCGCAACATGCCCCGGCATTGTCCCCCTCCTCCTTCTCCCTCCTGTGGCTGCCCTCGCACGCGCGCCGGCCGCCCGCAAGCTCCAATCTTCGGCCTCGCATGCGCGCTGCTCTGGATGCTTCCCCCGCTCCCTCTCTTCCTCTCCTCGGCCCTGGACCACATCCAGCAACACCACAGACACCACCCCAGCTCCTCCCGAGCCAAGTGTGATAACCCTCAACCGTAAGGGATCGAGATAGTCTTCGCGGGTAAGAATAACCCAATTTATTGATTCGACACATGGGGAGCCAAAGAGTATTTATAAGCTTTGACAGTTGAGTTGTGAATTCAACCACACCTGAAATATACTTTCTTGCAACAAAAGATAAGTGGTAACAGTGATATGATAGTGATAATAGTGATAGTAAAAGTAAACATCAAAAGTAAATAGTGAAGGTAAATGGCAAAAGTAGCAACTAGTGACAAGCAGGGTTTAAAACACTGTAGGCTAGGGAGATGGATGGTTGGGCGCTGCATGGATGAGATAGATTCTAACTTGGGGCACGGCACACGGAAAAGTAATGATCATCTAGGCAAATATCAAACATTAGGCATGTATCCCGTAGGTAGTTGTACGTGCTTGCAATAAGAACTTGCACAACATCTTTTGTCCTACCATCCCGCTACGAACGGGGCCAAAAGGAACTTATAGAGATTAAGGAGCTCCTGTCAAAGAGCACCGGAACAAAGCAATGAACTCAATGGATACATGTAATCCTCAAACTACGGACCATCCCCTTTGGTGTCCCAAGCTGTCACTTTTGGGATCGCCGGTTCCGAACCGTAATAGGTGCAAACAACTCATAGATAGGATCACGAACACAAATATATTCATGCAAACACATATGGTTCAGATCTGAGATCATGGCACTCGGGCCCTAAGTGTCAAGCATTAAGAATAACAAGTTGAAGCAAAGATGATAAACACCATAGTAGATGATAGGCAACATGCCCCCAACGATCTGACAAACTATTACATGATCTAACTCATCCAATCCCTACCATCCCCTTCGCCTACAGCAGGGGAATTACTCACACATGGAGGGAGAAGTCATGGAGGGATGATGGAGTGGTGATGATGATGACGATGGCGACGATCTCCCCTCTCCGGAGGCCAATTCAGCCTCCAGATTAGCCCTCCCGAGGAAGAACAGAGGGTGGCGGCCGCTCCGCGACGGAAAACTGCGAAAAGAACTTGTGATCTGGGGTTTCCGCGTCATGAGTAAAAATACGAGGCAAAGTAGGGCACCAGGGGGTGTAGGCCCCACCCAGGCGACCCCCCGGCGCGGCCCAGGGGGGGGGGGCGCGCCCACAGGGCGCCTGGGCACCCCCTGGCCCCCCTCTGGCCCCTGGTTCCTTCGGGTGCGTGGATTTTCTGTGATTTTTCGTGGATTTTTCTGAGATACCTAAAAATCCGTTTTCCTGCACACAATAAAACCATACAGGCAGCTCTGCTGAAAACAGCGTCAGTCCGGGTTAGTTTAGTTCAAATCATGCAAGAATGAGGTCAAAACAATATCAAAAGTGTTTGGCAAAGTAGATACGTTTGAGATGTATCAACTCCCCCAAGCTTAGCATATTGCTTGTCCTCAAGCAATTCAGTTCAACGAACTGGACGCGACAAAGGAAACTTTGACAAACTTTTTTGCTTCATTAGATGTATATAAGCATGTACTACGAAAAGAGTCTAGCAAGTATTAAAAAAGTACTATGAGGACAATGCAAGGAGCAATCCTTCTTTCAAGTGACTAGTCACAAATACTTAAAAGTAAATAATATACTACTGAAAATCAAGACAAGATTACATTGCACATAGCTTGAGCATACTAGGGTGGTATCTCGCTAGTCTCCATGAGTGAAGCAAAACATAAATGCAGAAACTCCTCCAGAGTTTTAAAGGAGACTAGAACTAAGAATTTCAGAATAAATCATATCACAAGTATGCAGAAGACAATGTAATACTTTGGGACAATGCACATTACACTCAGAATGACAATTATGCTCTCCTAGTTAGTGCTTTGAAGAAAGAAGGTGAAGACCCTCGAACCGTGGCTTTTGTTGGCAAAGTTGAAAACCCGTGATCGGAAACAAAAACTAAACATGTACCAGAGCTCTTGGTTTTTAGAAACAGAGGTAAAAATGTTTTTGAGAGGTGCATATTTTGTCAACGAATGCTAGTAGATAACTCAATGACTTTTTGAGTGGACAAGTCTCGAGGAACGGCTCCCGCATGAGGACGATCACATCCTCTTAATCTCCTTTGTTTATCACTGCCAAAGTTTTCTGATTTCTCATGAACAAAGCGTGAAGGAGGGTTTGTTTGTTATATTATCTTTTTGAGCCGGGCGCACTCGATGCCAGTTCCTTCTCGTATTAACGGTTTGCATATTAGACATGCAATCCAGGGGTGAAACTTGTCCAACTTAAAAAGATCATGAACTAACTACTACTTCCTCATGAGCTAAAACATAGGCACAAAAAGAGAAATGCTTTTGATTAATTTCGAGATGGTACACGAAAGTCTTCGTTAGGAATGGCAGGTAAATACCATGTATAGGAAGGTATAGTGGACTCATATGGCATAATTGGTTTTAAGGATTTTGGATGCACAAGCAGTCAGTCCTCTTAGTACAGGTGGAAGTTTAGCAAAAGACTGGGAAGCGACCAACTAGAGAGCAATAACGGTCATAATCATGCAGAGCGACAAAGCAACATTGAATCAGGCATGAAAGTGATATAACTATTCTGAAACTCAAAGATCATCAAGGCAGAGTAGACTTTTTAGTCTTAACATGTGTAAGCATGTGCCAAGTCAATCCAAAAATTCTCTAAAGGGAAATACCACCTTAGTATACCAGACTATGAACAGTACAATGCATGTAGATCATTTCAATAACACATTATATACTCTAGTTATTCGAGACTAGCCACAAGGAAAGCATGAACCACTGAAAGAGCATTGTAAACATAGCACTATGTCGCTACAAGCTGGTCTCTAGATCATAAGTACAGGCATATGTACAAATCTAGAAACAAAAAGAGTTAATACCGGTCTTCCTTGTTGCTTCCCTTCAGTCGATCTTCGTCATTACTGCTTGTCACTTGCACGATCGAACGTAGGAAATATAATTAAATGCAATCACGGACTCGAGCTGAACTCTGAAAACAAAGCAAACTAAAGAGAGAAAGGAAATCTTTTTGGATTTTTCAAAGGTTGAATAAAAGCAAAAGAAAGAGAAAATCTTTTTGTTGTTTTTGCAAAGTGATAAATAAAGAAGAACGTGCAAAAACTTCGAAAAGATCAAAGTGAATAAAACGAAAAATACAATGGAAAAGTGAGAGGGGCACGTACTCCCCCAAGCTTAGGCTTTTGGCCTAAGTTGGTAGCAGCTACTGCCCCCAGGAGCCTCCTGCTCCGGGGGTATGGTGGTGAGTCCAATGGTCGTAGAAGGATGCTGGCGTGTACACCGAACTCCTCGGAGTCTCCCACGAGGAAGGTTCCGAGCGCCAAACAGAGGAAGAACCTTCACCAAACTCGGTGGCGGTCTCTTCCTGAAAATGTGGTAACTCACCGTGCTTCTCCTCGTCGGGCACCACCCCCTCCATGGGGTTATGAAACTGATGTTGGACCATGAACTCATCGAACTGGAGAACATCAAAGGACCATCCGTTCCTGCGAGAAAAATCAAACAAAAGAGGTGCAGGTAGACGGATCTCGCGTTCCGTGGTAGTTCCGAAACGCAAGATATAAACAAGATTATCAAGCTCAGAACCCATGGTGACAAACTTATGCCTTTTCATAGCAGCAAGATCAAACCTTAAATAAGTAAAAGGATTATCATCAGGGTGTGGGGTGCCTCCAAGATGTTCTATGATAAGTGTGGCATAAACGCCACCATATAAGTCCCCCTTGTTACCGTTCATAGCAAGGCGTCGAGCAATTAAGGCACCCAGATTATAATTAGACCTCCCTGAGAGGGCTGCTGCCAGGATAGCAATATCCGGAGCAGAAATGCTGCTCGTGTTGTCACGAGCTAACACCCCTCTGGCAATATAATATGCAAAATACCTGAGGTGAGGAAATAAGATGCTGGAGATCTTCGACCGATGAATATCCCTCGTACCCATGCTGCAGAGAGAGTTGATGACGGTTTTCAGGTCGGAGGGCTGAGTGGCCATCCTAGTCGTCCTCCCAACGTTCGGCACACCTATTATTTCACAAAAATTTCCCAAAGTCATGGTGATAAGATCATTGTAAATTTTAAACTCAATAGCACCTGAATCAGGATTATATCTAAAACTGTTAATGAAACTGGAGGTGAGTTTTTGATACTGGGTAACACGACTCGTGACGAGCCGTGTCAAACCTGCATTAGCACAAAGATTATAAAACTCATCCTTGATTCCCGCAGCTTCGAGGAATTCATCACATGGAAATGTCATCGCATGTGCTGGACTTGTGTCTTACAACAACTCCAGGGGCACATGATCTTCATTATAGCTCACCCTAGCAGTCCATGGTGAAGTTGCGGCTCTAGTAACTCGATCGGAGTGTGCGGACCTCCTCTTCTCAAGCCACCCTTTTGCCCTTCCTAACAAACTCATTTCTGATTTTTTTTTTGCAATTTACAAAAATGAGGATTAAAACAAGATGAGTTAAGGCAGACTACTCAACTCACTTGCCCAAGGCATAAACTTGCACCAAAACTTGGAAAATAACTTTCTACACATGCATGCAAGCTCATCTCCACAGCACCAAGAACTACTAAATACTCACAAATGAGGCCACCAATCAAAAATCTAATTGGAGGGGTGGAGGAGTCACATACCAGGGAGTATTTGCTCAAAATTTCAGCTCAAATGAGGGGCTGTAGAGAGAGATCGAAGAATCGCCTCCAAGAACAGCAAGAACACAAGAACAAGTGCAGAACTCGCGTTTTTGGAGAAAGAGAGAGAGAGAGGAAGAAGACATACCTGGATGGGGGTCCTGTGGGCCCCAGGCGCCCTGTGGGCGCGGCCAGGGGCTGGGCCGCGCCAGCTGGCCGCCTGGGCCACTGGTGGGTCCCCCTGGCTGGCCCCAGGACTTTCTGGGTCTCTCCCGACGTGGAAATTTTTATTTAAATTTTTCTGGAATTTTTCTGAAAACTTCACTGTTGAAAATTTTCGAAGTTCAAAAAGCTGCGGAACTCTCTGAAAACTTGAAGTAGTGAGTAGTATTGTGAAGCTTCAAAACATAAATACTTGGTACAGCAAGTAGGACAAAAACTAAAAACAAATGAAAACATAACAAGCTCAACTTTTTATCTATATAAAACATGTTTACTAGTAAGGTTGATCAAGTCTTACCAACAAACAGGCGATATATAGAGCAAAAAGTCTCACCTCCTACGAAGTAGTAACTAAACCTTTAATTTGATGGACATTGTCCCCACCATGATAGCTTTATATTTGTGAGGCACATGTAGTGGACAGTCCCATTCTCCAATTTCCATGATCTCGATATTCTCTATAAAGTTGAGGGCATGCCTCCTGTCGATCTTCTTCGGAAAATATACCGTGTGTTCTTTATCATTCACATGGAAGGTAACATTCCCTTTATTGCAATCAATAATAGCACCTGCGGTGTTAAGGAAAGGTCTACCAAGAATAATGGACATGCTCCCATCCTCGGGCATGTCAAGCACAACAAAATCAGTAAGAATTAAACAATTAGCAACCTCTACGGGAAGATCCTCACAAATACCTATCGGAACAGCGGTTGACTTGTCAGCCATCTTAAGGGAGATATCTGTAGGAATTAGTTTCTCTAAACAAAGCCTCTCGTAAAGAGAGAGAGGCATAACACTCACTCCTGCTCCAAGATCACATAAAGCAGTTTTGACATAATTATTCATTATGGAGCAAGGAATGGTGGGTATACCTGGATCACCGAGCTTCTCAGGAATCTTGCCACTGAAAGAGTAGTTAGCAAGCATAGTAGATATTGCATCATTAGGAACTTTTCTTTTATTAGTGACAATATCTTTAATATATTTTGAATAAGGAAGTAACTTAATAGCATCAGTCAAAGGGATTTGAAGAAAAAGAGGTTTAATCCACTCACAAAACTTATTGTAATGCTCTTCTTCTTTAGATTTGATGGACTTACCTGGAAAGGGCATGTGTTTCTGTACCCATGGTTCTCTTTCTTTCCCATGTTTTCTTGCGATGAAGTCTTCTTTAGTGTACCTCTTACGTTTGTTAGGTGCTTCTTCCTCTCGAACTTCAGGCGGATCATTCTTCTCACTATCCTTACCTTCAGGTTCAGCACCGTCTTCAGTCTCAGCATCAGATATAGATACACTGTTGGGATCAACAGCTGGCTCTTCATCTGCAATAGGATCATTAGAATTTTCAGTCTCCTTATGTTTCTTCTTTTTCTTTGGAGAGCCAACAATTTCTTCTTCCTGCATTTGAGAATCCTGCTCGATTCTCTTCGGATGTCCCTCTGGATAGAGAGGATCTTGAGTGCTAGTTCCTCCTCGGGTCTTAATCCCGAAAGCCTGCAAATTATCTTGTTTGGCATTGTTAGCAAGCAGATCTCTTTGCACATTAGAAATTTGGTCAAGCTGAGTTTGAACCATATGAAAATGCTTCATAAGACATTGAACATCATTAGCAGTTCTATCTAAAACATCAAGCAGTTTTTTTATAGCAAGAGAATTATCATGCAATTGACTTTGTATCCTCTCATTAAAATGGATTTGTTTCATAATAAAATTATCAAACTCATCTAAACATTGATCAGGAGGCTTACCATGAGGGATGTCACTTGAGTTGAAATCTAAAAGAGAGTGTACCTCTACCATAGGAGGGTGAGTAGTAGGCTCACACAGCTTCTCAATAGGGGGTGGTTCTTCACGTCTTCAGCTTTAATACCTTTCTCTTTAACAGACTTCTTTGCTTCTCGCATATCTTCGGGGCTTAGAACAAATATGCCCCTCTTCGTTGGTGGTGGAGGTGGTTCAGGGACGGACCAATCTTCACGGTTTTTGGCAATCCTGCCCATCAAATCCTCCGCGTCGTCCGGTGTTCTTTTCCTGAAAACACAACCAGCACAACTGTCCAAATAGGACCTGGATTCATCAGTTAGACCAGCATAGAATATGTCGATTAATTCATTCTTAGGAATTTCATGTCCTGGTCTAGCCCGAATCAGACCGCAGTACCTCCCCCAAGCTTTAGGGAGGGACTCATCCTGCAACTGTTTAAAGTTATAAATTCTTTGTAAAGCAGCATGTTGCATGTGAGCAGGAAAGTACTTATCAACAAAAGAGTGAGCTAAGTCTTGAGGACTCTTAATGGAACCGCATGGGAGTGAATCATACCATGCTTTAGCACCTTCCTTCAAGGAGAAAGGAAAAAGCTTGGTGATATAAAAGTATCGTATCTTCTCATCTGTGATAAACAGGCCACCTAACTCACCAAGTTTAGTTAGGTGTGCAATAGCATCATCATTTTCTCTGCCATAAAAGGGGTTAGCTTCAACCATAGGTATAAGTGAAAGATCAACAGAGAAATCATAATCAGGATCATCAATGCATATAGGAGATGTAGCAAATTCAGGATCAGGAACGGTTTTGTTCTTCAAAGAGTGTTTTTCAAATAGTTTCTTAATAACTTCAGGGTCAGAGCCAGAAAACTCTGTCAGTTCCCTGCATAAATCTTCATCAAGCATATAGTAATCATCATCAAGGAGCCTCTCTTTGAGTTTACTCAAATCAGGATAATCATAAGTTTAACCAATAGGGTAGCGAGTAACAGGAAGTTCAATTCCAGACTTTTTAGCAGCAGCAGCAATTTGTTTCTCAAGAGCATAACCAAGCGAACTAATATCATCAAAAGTAGTAGAGGCATCATCAAGAGTATCGGACATAGTAACAGATTCAGTAGGAGCATCATGTGGTGGTGGTGAGGCAAACTTACTCATAACAGAAGGTGAATCAAGTGTAGCACTAGTGCTCAGAGCAGTACCTCTTCTTGTAGTGGATAGTAAGATCGGAACCTTGGGGTCTCCTTTCTTACCCATAGTGGATGAAGTGCAGCAGGTAGGATATCTCAAGTAGACTTGTAAATATTGCTATGCTCCCCGGCAACGGCGCCAGAAAACGGTACTTGATAACCCTCAACCGTAAGGGATCGAGATAGTCTTCGCGGGTAAGAATAACCCAATTTATTGATTCGACACACGGGGAGCCAAAGAGTATTTATAAGCTTTGACAGTTGAGTTGTCAATTCAACCGCAGCTGAAATATACTTACTTGCAACAAAAGATAAGTGGTAACAGTGATATGATAGTGATAATAGTGATAGTAAAAGTAAACAGCAAAAGTAAATAGTGAAGGTAAATGGCAAAAGTAGCAACTAGTGACAAGCAGGGTTTAAAACACTGTAGGCTAGGGAGATGGATGGTTGGGCGCTGCATGGATGAGATAGATTCTAACTTGGGGCACGACACAGGGAAAAGTAATGATCATCTAGGCAAATATCAAACATTAGGCATGTATCCCGTAGGTAGTTGTACGTGCTTGCAATAAGAACTTGCACAACATCTTTTGTCCTACCATCCCGCTACGAACGGGGCCAAAAGGAACTTATGGAGATTAAGGTGCTCCTGTCAAAGAGCACCGGAACAAAGCAATGAATTCAATGGATACATGTAATCCTCAAACTACGGAATATCACGGTGTCCCATGCTGTCACTTTTGGGATCGCCGGTTCCGAACCGTAATAGGTGCAAACAACTCATAGATAGGATCACGAACACAAATATATTCATGCAAACACATATGGTTCAGATCTGAGATCATGGCACTCGGGCCCTAAGTGTCAAGCATTAAGAATAACAAGTTGAAGCAAAGATGATAAACACCATAGTAGATGATAGGCAACATGCCCCCAACGATCTGACAAATTATTACATGATCTAACTCATCCAATCCCTACCATCCCCTTCGCCTACAGCAGGGGAATTACTCACACATGGAGGGAGAAGTCATGGAGGGATGATGGAGTGGTGATGATGATGACGATGGCGACGATCTCCCCTCTCCGGAGGCCAATTCAGCCTCTAGATTAGCCCTCCCGAGGAAGAACAGAGGGTGGCGGCGGCTCCGCGACGGAAAACTGCGAAAAGAACTTCCGATCTGGGGTTTCCGCGTCGTGAGTAAAAATACGAGGCAAAGTAGGGCACCAGGGGGTGTGGGCCCCACCCAGGCGACCCCCCGGCGCGGCCCAGGGGGGGCGCGCCCACAGGGCGCCTGGGCACCCTCTGGCCCCCCTCTGGCCCCTCTTCTGGCCCCTGGTTCCTTCGGGTGCGTGGATTTTCTGTGATTTTTCGCGGATTTTTCTGAGATGCCTAAAAATCCGTTTTCCTGCACACAATAAAACCATACAGGCAGATCTGCTGAAAACAGCGTCAGTCCAGGTTAGTTTAGTTCAAATCATGCAAGAATGAGGTCAAAATAATATCGAAAGTGTTTGGAAAAGTAGATACGTTTGAGACGTATCAATGTGGCAATGGGCAGAAGCTCGCCGGCGCACAGGTCCACGGCACCTCGCCGTTCGCCTATAAAAGGACACCTCGCGCCCCTCCTCTCCACACCAACCGCTCTATCACCCACCTAATCATCCCCCTACGCCACTCACTCCACTCCAGACAGGCCCGAGCTCGAGATCGAGCTCGATCTCCACCGCGGCGGCTCGCCGTCGTCCGCTCGGTACAGGCCCTCCCCGCCACTCCTCTCGCTCGATCTAGAACCACAGACCCCCACTAATCCTTTCCCCCTCTTTTCCCTCTCTGCAGCTGCCGGAAACGACCAGAGCAACCTCCACCTGACGCCCCTCCGCCGCGTGACCTCGCCGCCGGCGAACTAGGCCACTCCGGCGACCAACTCCACCTCGAGCAGATCGGCGACACCACGCTGACTCCATCCATGCCCTTAGCTCGCCCTGCCATGCCCCGAATTGTCACCGGTGAGCTCGCCGGCCCTCTGCCGGAGGGTTAGGGATGACAGGCGGGCTCCACCTGTCAGCCTCCCCTCGCCCTCGCCTCTCTCTCCTCTCACTGACGCTGGGCCCCGCCCGTCAAGTTTGAAACCTGGCGTGCGCGCAGGCGCCCGTGCGGTGGGCTAGTTCCCCCTTTGGGCCTGGGCACTATGGCTGTTCTGGCCCAGTTGCACAGCAACCCTTTTTCTTTTTCTTTTCTGTTAAGATTTCAAATAATTCCACAGGATTAAATATTTATCCAAATGAATTAATTCCAGTTCCTAAAAACTTATAAAAATCCAACCTATTTAATGATGTCACTTTCACCCATATCCATGGACCTTTTCTGTTCTGTTCAAATTTAAATCTATATTTGAACACTAAAACCTCTGTTCAAAAGTTCATGTACCCCATTCTGTCACTCCAAATCTCAAAGTAAGAATTTTTTCCATCTTAGTTTTCCCTCTAGTATTTGATAAAAATAAGTTGACATTTTTCTGAGCACTTTGGTATTTCTGTTTTTATTATGGTCTTATTTTCCCGTTGTTTATTGCAACGATTAGATACCGTATTTGACGAGGTTGCTGAAGAAGAAGGAGGGGATGGCGACCTTGAAGACCAAGCCAATCCAGGCAAGCATCCCTTTGACCATGATACCCTTGTGTTCCTCGGAACCCTTTTATTTCCGAATGCATGATAAGAGTGACGGTGGTGAACTAGTTGAAAGCCACCACATGATGCATACCCTGCTCATGATCTTTACCATGTGCTTAGATGCAATGATAAATGATTAGTTGTGATGCTTAGTGATGCATATGAGCCATGAATCCTTCGTGGTTGCATTCTTTTCGAAAACCCCATCGGGTGCCCCAAATGCCCGAGGGTGATGTTGAGTTAGGTCATCACTTGAGGAAGAAGTGGTGTGCCAAGAAAGATCTTGTGTGTGGGTGAAATGATGGATTATATTTATGTCTGATTACCGTCCCAACCAAACATGTGCAACCACTCTACCCTTTATGGGACGGGGCATTATTGAGTACTTAGGCTGATACGAGCATAGTGCCCACATCACTAGTGACGGGGGAGACTTGAGGTCACTCTCGGGACGGGGTCGTGCTTGGATAGGCGACCATGACTGTTTTTACAGGGCACCGGACACACCGTTGGTCCCTTCTTGTACGCGCGACATTGAAAAAGGGCAAGTCCCATGATCTATTGTTTGTACTCGAGGGCCGTACACCAACGAGTGGACCCTATGTTAGTGTCGTCTAGGGAAAGGTAATGACCGGGTGCTTCCCCCGAGTACTTGAGGTACTGCGGGATCGTGGGGGACACGAAAGCTTCCCGGATCTTGTGTGTAAAGTGCGCAACCTCTGCAGACTGTAAAACTATTCGAATAGCCGTGTCCACGGTCATGGACAGTTGGGAGGTGCTACTTAAACTATGTCCACAATTTTACAATCTCGGTGAAAGTATGTGTGTGTGTTGAGTCAAGGTGGTGACTTGACTCGTTGATAAAGAATTGAACTCTATTCATGTTGATATCTGTAACCTGTCTTCGAGGTTACCCAAGTACATTGATGCATGTTTCACAAATGGTAGAACATCTTATCTAGCTTGTAGCTAGGCTGCTTATTGTTGTACAACTTGCATTGTTACCTTGAACCAAATCATGGGTTGCTTGCGAGTACATTCAAAGTACTCATTGGCTTGCCACTGGTTATTTTATTAGCCAGGCATGGAGGAGCAGGAATTTGAAGAAGAATTCTGTCGAGACAAACTTCCAAACTAGGTCGTTTTCCCTGTCAGAATGCCTATAGGGTTAAGGAAGATGGCATGGGTTCTACTTATCTACGAAGACTTCCGCTACTCGAGTTATTTGCTATTCAGCCCATGAGGCTTTATCTATGTAAGACTTGGCCATAATGGTCATAATTTGTGTAAGACGGTATGTATGGATGTAAGACTCTTATTATTCAGCTTCTGTGTGTTCGGTGAGCATCGATCTCTAGGATCACTGTACACGTGCATTCCGTGATCTCGACTCTTAAGTCGGGGTCCCCACAGAGCTGGTATCAGAGACATCCTGACTGTAGGAAGCCTTATTTAGCATGGGCGTTAGATAGGATGAGACCCTTTTCATAATCCTTCTTAACCTCTCTTCTTTTCTAAACCTTACCAAACCTGAGATATCATCAGCTTATTAACCTCTCCTATTCAACCTTTGTAGATGGCCGCGGTACCTGAAGAGCACCTGACCACTGGGTTCCCCTTGCTTCTCGAGGATAGCCTCCAGGAGTGCCAGTTCCACCGAGCACCCATCCTCACCTACCATGAGCATTGGGTTAGCGACACTGAGGTGCAGTACCATGTGGAAGTAATCGTGAAGGGAAACGATCCTCCCACAAGTTGGTTCTTCCAGGGACTCCAGATGGCAACACTACCCCTCGCTGTCGAGGTTGCTGCACTCAAGGCACTAACCCGTCTTCGCAAACTTCTTCCGGAGATGGCAGCCAAGATGACAACCCGCTTCTTGCCTTACCGGAAGGAAGGTGAAGATGAAAGCAGCGCGCAAGCCCCTCCACTGAAGGAAGGACTTCCACTTCGATTCCAGACCTACTTCAGCCTATGTGCCGACAGTTTGTCACAAGATTTGGCCTCGGAATCAATGAAGCTCCGAGAAGAACTTCACAAGACCAAGGCACTTCTTCGTCGAGCAGAAGAGAAGACAGATAGGATCAAAAAGGAAGGTGTGCCTCCCGAACAGTCCACTATCGTGTATTGAGGCGAAAGGCCCTCAGGAGATGTATCTTCCAAGAATGAAGAACCACCCCGGCGACGCCATATGACAGCAAGGGAATATCGCAAGCTTTTCCCTGCACCACCGACAAAACACCGCCGTATCCAACTCCTCCACTCCCCCACACCCTCAAGTGATAAGGGGGCCCAGACAGATGAAGACAAGGAGGAAGACCCGGAAGAGCCAGAATACGCGACCGAGCATTCTTCCGCTTAGGCATTATTCGCAACTCGGATATGCCAGTTCGTGGCCTCTACGGTAGGATAGGTCGTGTAACCCCTATGCGAAGTCGACTCCTTGTATGGTTCATATGAAGCCATCTAGTATTTGCTTTTGTTGTGTTGGATGTACGTCGTATTCTCCCTTCGGGATTATGTAAACGACTGCATCACCCATTTGGATTTTAATGAATGTGATTGGCCCTTTCGGCCCTTGCATGAATTGATTAGTGTCACACCCACCCCCTTACTAGGCACCCATCTTTATTGCTTTCCCTCTTCCAAATCATAAGACCTTTTACCGCTCCAATAGGATGCCTGTTGTAACTCGTACTAGTACCTCTACCCAGCAGCTTGAAGCCGGAGCATCCGCCCAATCAGAGGCCGGCCAAGACCAAACCCACGACCAAGCTCCATCACCACCTCCTCCGAACATGGACATGGCTCAGCTTCTCCAAGATTTCAGAGAGGAACGCCAAGCCAACATCGCAGCCCTTCAGATGATTGCTCAAGCTGTCACCAACAAACGCCAGCCGGCGGGGAATGGCAATGGACGTTCCATGTTGGCAGAGTTCAAGAAGCATGCACCACCAACTTTCATCGAGACTGTTGAACCCCTGGATGCAGACGACTGGGTCCGCACCATTGAGGACTTGCTGGAACTAGTCGAATGCACCGAAGACCGTGAGAAGGTGGCTTATGCTGCCCACTGCCTCGGGGGGACTGCTAGAGCTTAGTGGGATGGATTCAAGGTCATGCATGCTGGGCAAGACATCACTTGGGACAACTTCAAGGCAGAATTCCGCAAGGCCCATATTCCTTCCGGAATCATGGCTATCAAAAAGCGTGAGTTTCAAGCCCTGAAGCAAGGAAGTGGCACTGTCAAGGAGTACATGCAGAAGTTCAGTGTTCTGTCAAGGTATGCTCCTGAAGATGTCAGCACTGATGCTGCAAAAAGAGAGCGCTTCATGGAAGGCCTCAATCAGACTCTGCAGTAGTCGCTTGTCGTGTCCGACTGCTCAACCTTCCCTGACCTAGTGAACAAAGCACTCATGCTTGAAGACAAGCGGCGTGCTCTGGAAGACACTCGCAAGTGCAAGATGGCCAGCAAGGGAAGTTCCAGCAACCAGAAGCCTCGCCCGTGGAAGCCAGCCCCGGTCAAGCCAACCTACCAGCAACCAAGAGCTCCTGCACCTCGCACCAACTATCAGCCTCAGCAGTATGCCAACCCAAGGCCAGCATTCAACCCCAATAACGGTGGTGGCAACAAGATCAATAATCCAAACCAAGTCACTTGCTTTGGATGTGGTCAGTCAGGACACATCTCAAGGGTGTGCCCAACAAGAAGCCTGATGCCCCGCGCCCCAATGTGCAGAACCCAGGACTAGGCCACGGGATGCCACCAAGGAACCAAGCTCCTCGCAACCCGCCTAACCATGGGAAGGGGCGTGTGAATCACGTCACTGCTGAAGAAGCCCAGGAAGACCCGGACGTCGTGCTGGGTACGTTCCTTGTCAACTCAGCTCCTGCAACTGTCTTGTTTGATTCTGGAGCCACGCATTCATTTGTCACTCAAAGATTTGCTTTAAGAAGTGGCATGACCCCTACACTCCTGAATAATCCCATTGTGGTACAAAACCCCGTAGCAGAGATGAGAGCCAAGATAGGCTGTAAGGGAGTCAGTATTACCATTAACGGGGTATATTTCCTAGCAGACCTTATCGTCCTGAGATCACAAGGCTAGGATGTGATCCTAGGCATGAATTGGCTCAGAAAGCACCAATGCTTATTAGACTGTGCCAATCGGACTGTCACTGTGACCAATGACCAAGGAGACGAAGTTATCCTCTTCTGCTCAAACTGCTCAAGTCAACTGTCTGTCTGAAGTTGGACTGGAGCAAGTACCAGTAGTCTGCGAGTATCCCGATGTCTTTCCGGATGAGCTACTAGGAATGACCCCTGACCGCGACATTGAGTTCATCATCGAGCTCGTGCCCGGGGCAGGACCCATCTATAAGAAGCCTTATAGAATGGGGACGGAAGAATTAGCCGAGTTGAAGAAGCAACCGGAAGAGCTGCTAAGGAAGGGATTTACCCGCCCAAGTGCCTCACCTTGGGGATCACCTGTTCTGTTTGTGGCAAAAGGGACGGTACCATCCGCTTATGCATTGACTACCGTTCCCTCAATGAGGTTACAATCAAGAACAAGTATCCACTTCCCAAGATTGAAGATCTGTTTGATCAACTCAGCGGAGCCAAGGTGTTCTCCAAGATCGACCTCAGATCTGGGTACTACCAGCTGAAGATCAGACCGCAAGATATTCCGAAGATGGCATTTGTAACCAGATATGGCCTGTATGAGTGCACGGTCATGTCCTTTGGGTTAACCAATGCCCCAGCTTACTTCATGTATCTCATGAATAAAGTCTTCATGGAATATTTGGACAAGTTTGTTGTTGTCTTCATCGATGACATTCTTGTCTTCTCGAAGAGGGAGGAAGAGCACGAGCAACATTTGAGGATGGTCCTAGACAAGCTTTGAGAGCACCAACTATACGCAAAATTCAGCAAGTGTGAGTTGTGGCTGCATAAAGTTGGATTCTTAGGTCATGTCTTGACCGACGAAGGATTGTCAGTTGATCCCGCGAAGATCGAAGCTGTGACCCAATGGCAATCTCCAACGACCATCAAGGAAGTCAGAAGCTTCCTCGGACTTGCGGGCTATTACCGCAAATTCGTGGAAGGATTCTCTAGCATTGCCCGACCAATGACTCAGCTCCTGAGGAAGGACAAGAAGTTCGAATGGACGCCTAAATGCGAAAAAAGCTTCTAAGAGCTCAAGAAGAGACTGACCACCGCCCCAGTTCTAGCAACACCTGATATTCACAAGGAGTTCGTGATATATTGTGATGCCTCTCAAACCGGATTGGGAAGCATTCTGATGCAAGAAGGCTGAGTCATAGCTTACCTCTCAAGGCAGCTACGACCTCATGAAGAGAACTACGCTACTCACGATCTTGAGTTAGCAGCAGTGGTTCATGCCTTGAAGACATGGCGACATTACCTCCTAGGGAAACGGTGTGAGATATACATAGATCACAAAAGTCTGAAGTACATTTTCACCCTGAAGGAATTGAACATGAGGCAACGAAGATGGTTGGAACTAATCAAAGATTATGACCTCAGTGTTCAATATCACCCCGGGAAGGCTAACGTGGTAGCCGATGCCTTAAGCAGAAAGGCTTGCTCCTTGAATGCCATAATTCAAAAGAGGCAGCCAGCCCTGTTTGAAGAGCTGGAACAATTCAGTTTGGAATTGGTCACCCCTGGATTTCTAGATCATTTGGAAGTCAAACCAACCCTGATGGACGAAGTCAAGAAGGCACAAGGTGGGCAAGCAAGCATTGAAGGGATCAAGAAGAAGATGAAGCTAAGCAAGGCCCCAGGATTCTCCGAGGACGAGCACGGGATTGTTTGGTACAAAGGCCGCATCTGCGTACCAAACGTGATGGAGCTGAAGAACCTGATCCTGCAAGAATCCCATGACACTCCGTATTCCATTCACCCCAGAGGAACCAAGATGTATCAAGACTTGAAGGAAAGATTTTGGTGGCACGGGATGAAAAGAGAGATTGCAACCTATGTTGCAAAGTGTGATGTGTGCCAAAGGGTCAAGGCTGAATATCAGCGACCCGCTGGGTTGCTCCAACCACTCAAGGTTCCTGAGTAGAAGTGGGATAAAGTCGGAATGGATTTCATCACTGGATTGCCAAGGTCGAATAAAGGACATGACTCCATCTGGGTCATAGTCGACCATTTGACCAAGGTAGCCCATTTCAGTCCTGTCAAGACTACTTATGATGGCAACCAGCTGGCAGCTCTCTACATCGACATAATCGTAAGCCTTCATGGTGTTCCCAAGGAGATTGTGTCAGATCGAGGAACCCGGTTCACCTCAAGGTTCTGGAAGAAGTTCCAAGAAGCCTTGGGAACCAAGTTGTCCTTCAGCACGGCTTTCCACCCGCAGACTAGAGGTCAGACAGAGCGAGTAAATCAAATTCTCGAAGACATGCTCCGAGCCTGTGTCTAGGCATATGGAGCCAAGTGGGAAGATTGCCTCCCTTTTGCCGAGTTCTCCTATAACAACAGTTATTAGTCGAGCCTTCAAACGCCACCATTTGTGGTGCTGTACGGACGCAAGTGTCGCACACCCCTCAACTTGTCAGAAACTGGAGAAGGACTAGTCCTTGGGCCAGATATTCTCTGCGAAGCAGAAGAGCAAGTCCAACTAGTCAGAGAACGTTTGAAGGCAGCCAAGTCAAGGCAGAAGAGCTATGCTGACACTCATCACCGAGATATGAGTTTTCGTGTCGGAGACAACGTGTACCTGCGAGTAACTCCTCTGAAGGGAACCAAGCATTTCCACGTTAAGGGGAAGCTCGCACCAAGGTTCATTGGACCCTTTGAGATCATTGCACGACAAGGAGAAGTGGCTTACCAGTTGGAACTACCACCTGAGCTATCCGATGTGCACAACGTATTCCACGTGTCACAACTCCGGAAGTGTCTCCAAGTTCCGAACAAGCCTGATCTCTACGAGGATGTTGATCACCAAGCCATTGATCTTCAGCGTGATTTAACCTACCGTGAGAAGCCCATTCGCATTCTGGATGAAGTAGAACGACGGATGCGAAGCCGCACCATCAAGTACTTCAAGGTCCAGTGGAGCAACCACACGGTAGCAGAAGCAACCTGGGAACATGAAGACTATCTTAGATCCGAGTATCCCAATCTCTTTTAAGACCTAGTTTAGGAATCTCGGGAACGAGATTCTTGTAAGGGGGTAGGTCTGTCACACCCTGCATTTTGTAACATGTCATTTGCATCAGTAAAGCATGAAAATTTGGACCAGCAATTTTTTTTGGCATCATTTGGCTTTTATTTGGAACTAAGTTTTTCTCTCTGTGTGTTTCAAGTGCTCTTTTAAGTCAACTACTCCCTCTTGTAGATTTCACCTCCTTACCCCAAACTTCTGCCCAATGATCATACCAAGTGTATATAGCAGTATAGTATTTTCTTATAAAATTAATTTGGCCAAAAAGTATTTTCAAAAATTAGTTTTCCAAAAACCCCTGAATTGAGGTTTGCACTTCAAGTGCTTGATTTAGGGTGAGAAAAATATTTGAAAGAGTCTATTTGAAACCTAGTAGATATAGGACTCCCATAAGCCACAAAAATATAATTTTAAAAGTTATTTTCCAATTTTATTTAAAGGCTATTTCTTAAGGCCAGAAATGGTCTTTAATAGGGAAAAATTATTTATCTATTTCAAAAATATTTGCCAAAGTTCAGGGAGACTCGTAGGACATATATTGTCCATATATAAGAGTTTCAACACTTGGCCATGTTCAAAATATTGGGCAAATCCCTTAGAAACCCTTTCTGGAAATTTCAAGCTTTTGGAATATTTACAAAGGAAATATTCTCTAAAAATTCCAGGGAAATTCTATCATGTCATATATGACATATTTGATGATCTTGCCAAGCCCCATGCCTTGGGAAGCAAGAAAACATCATCAAAACCTCTCAAAACCATTATGTCCATATCTGAAGTTTGAGCAACTTTACATTGCCAAACTTGTCCAAATGCTCTCAAACTTGGTACACATGCTAGAATGGTCTAATAATGCATCTAGACCAAATGGCACAAGCTGTGGAGAAGGGTAACTTGATCAGAGTACCCCAAAACCATTTCTGTTCAAATTCAAATTTGAACAACTTTACATTACCAACTTTTTACTTGGGGCTTCAAACTTTGTGGGCATGATCACAACCCCAAATGATGACACTACACCAAGTGGTGCATCAAGGAGAGATGATTAGATTGACTCAAACATGGTGAAACCATTTACGTTGATTTCAAGGGTTCACCAAAGTTACATTGGCAAGTTTCTTCAAATAAGCCCAAACTTGGTGAAACACCCTATTTCCATATGCCATTTAATCTTGTTAAGGGTCATGCCTAGTGGAGATCATTTGATTGCTCAAAACCACATCAAACACCTTCTGGTGATTTTCCAAAGTTACCATTTTCACCTCTTCTCTTGTTCTCCTTGAGCCCAACTTTTCACCACAACTTCACTAGGTTCCCTTGCGCCCCCAGTAACTTACCCATGGCTAGAGCTCAATAATTGAGGGGTGAAAACCCCATTTTACTCTGCTGGACAGCCCAATTTTCACTCTCCGTCAACCTCTCTCCTCTTCCATTGGGTAACCAGGGCATCCAAGGCCACAGCACACTTGTTTACTCCTCACGTGACCCCCCAGACAAGGTGGCCGCGTCCAGCAAGCCAAAGGCATGCCCTGGCATGCAATAGGAGTGCTCCAGAGCGCGCTACAGTGCACACCCGCACTGTAGCCTCCTCCAATCAGCAGCCTCCGACCACCTCGAGCCTCCCCCTCGCGCCACTCGATGCGCCTCGACGTCCGCAACGCGCCACGGCGCTGTCCTCCTCCTCCTTCTCCCTCATGTGGCTGCCCTCGCACGCGCACCGGCCTCCCGCAAGCTCCAATCTTCGGCCTCGCACGCGCGCTGCTCTGGATGCTTCCCCCGCTCTCTCTCTTCCTCTCCCTGGCCCTGGACCGCATCCAGCAACACCACAGACACCACCACAGCTCCTCCCGAGCCCTGTGGCAACGGGCAGAAGCTCGCCGGCGCACAGGTCCACGGCACCACGCCATTCGCCTATAAAAGGACACCCCGCGCCCCTCCTCACCTCACCAACCGCTCTATCACCCACCTAGTCATCCTCCTACGCCACTCACTCCACTCCAGATAGGCCGGAGCTCGAGATCGAGCTTGAGCTCCACCGCAGCGGCTCGCCATCGTCCGCTCGGTATAGGGCCTCCCTGCCACTCCTCTCGCTCGATCTAGAAGCACAGACCCCCACTGATCCTTTTCCCCCTCTTTTCCCTCTCTGCAGCTGCCGGAAACGACCGGAGCAACCTCCACCTAACGCCCCTCCGTCGTCTGACCTCGCCGCCGGCGAACGAGGCCACTCCGGCGACCAACTCCACCTCCACCAGATCGGCGACACCACGCTGACTCTATCCCTGCCCTTAGCTCGCCCTGCCATGCCCCGAATCGTCGCCGGTGAGTTCCCGGCCCTCTACCGGAGGGTTAGGGATGATAGGCGGGCCCTGCCTGTCAGCCTCCCCTCGCCCTCGCCTCTCTCTCCTCTCACTGACGCCGGGCCCGCCCGTCAGGTTTGAAACCTGGTGCGCGCGCAGGCGCCCATGCGGTGGGCTGGTTCCCCCTTTGGGCCTGTGCATTGTGGATGTTCTGGCCCAGTTGCACAACAACCCTTTTTCTTTTTCTTTTCTGTTAAGATTTCTAATAATTCCACAGGATTAAATATTTATCCAAATGAATTAATTCGAGTTCCTAAAAACTTATAAAAATCCAACCTATTTAATGATGTCACTTTCACCCATATCCATGGACCTTTTCTATTCTGTTCAAATTTAAGTCTATATTTGAGCACTAAAACCTCTGTTCAAAAATTCATGTACCCCATTCTGTCACTCCAAATCTCAAACTAAGAATTTTTGCTATCTTAGTTTTCCCTCTAGTATTTGATAAAAATAAGTTGACATTTTTCTGAGCACTTTGGTTTTTCTGTTTTTATTATGGTCTTATTTTCCCGTTGTTTATTGCGATGATTAGATACCGTATTTGACGAGGTTGCTGAATAAGAAGGAGGGGAAGGATTGGAGACCTTGAAGACCAAGCCAATCCAGGAAAGCAGCCCTTTGACCATGATACCCTTGTGTTCCTTGGAACCCTTTTATTTCCGAATGCATGATGATAAGAGTGACGGTGGTGAACTAGTTGAAAGCCACCACATGATGCATACCCTGCTCATGATCTTTACCATGTACTTAGAGGCAATGATAAATGATTAGTTGTGATATTTAGTGATGCATATGAGCCATGAATCCTTCGTGGTTGCATTCTTTTCGAAAACCCCATCGGGTGCCCCTAATGCCCGAGGGTGATGTTGAGTTAGGTCATCACTTGCGGAAGAAGTGGTGTGCCAAGAAAGATCTTGTGTCGGTGAAATGATGGATTAGATTTATGTGTGATTACCGTCCCAACCAAACATGTGCAACCACTCTACCCCTTATGGGACGGGGCATTATTGAGTACTTAGGCTGATACTAGCATGGTGCCCACATCACTAGTGACGGGGGAGACTTGAGGTCACTCCCGGGACGGGGTCGTGCTTGGATAGGCGACCATGACTGTTTTTACAGGGCACCGGACACACCATTGGTCCCTTCGTGTACGCGTGACATTGAAAAAGGGCAAGTCCCATGATCTATTGTTTATACTCGAGGGTCGTGCACCAACGAGTGGACCCTATGTTAGTGTCGTCTAGGGAAAGGTAATGACCAGGTGCTTCCCCTGAGTACTTGAGGTACTGCGGGATCGTGGGGGACACGAAAGCTTCCCGGATCTTGTGGGTAAAGTGCGCAATCTCTGCAGAGTGTAAAACTATTCAAATAGCCGTATTCACGGTCATGGACAGTTGGGAGGTGCTACTTAAACTATGTCCCCAATTTTACAATCTCGGTGAAAGTATGTGTGTGTCTTGAGTCAAGGTGGTGACTTGAGTCGTTGATAAAGAATTGAACTCTATTCATGTTGATATCTGTAACCTATCTTCGAGGTTACCCAAATTCTTTGATGCATGTTACATGATGGTAGAATAACTTAGCTAGCTTGTAGCTAGGTTGCTTATTGTTATACCTTTGCATTGTTATCTTGAACCAAATCATGGGTTGCTTGCGAGTACATTCAAAGTACTCATTGGCTTGCCACTGGTTATTTAATTGGCCAGGCATGGAGGAGCAGGAATTTGAAGAAGAATTCTATGGAGACGAACATGCGAACTAGGACGCTTTGCCGGTCAGAATGCCTGTAGGGTTAAGGCATATGTCATGGGTTCTACTTATCTACGAAGACTTCCGCTATTCGAGTTTATTTGCTATTCATCCCTTGAGGCTTTATCTATGTAAGACTTGGCCATAATGGCCATAATTTGTGTAAGACGGTATGTATGGATGTAAGACTCTTGTTATTCAGCTTCTGTGTGTTCAGTGAGCATTGATCTCTGGGTCCACTATACACGTGCATTCGGTGATCTCGACTCTTAAGTCGGGGCCCCACAAATGCCCCATCCCATAAGGGGTAGAGTGGTTGCACATGTTTGGTTGGGATGGTAATCACACATAAATCTAATCCATCATTTTACCCACACGAGAACTTTCTTTGGTACACCACTTCTTCCTCAAGTGGTGACCTTAACTCAACATCACCCTCGGGCATTAGGGGCACCCGATGGGTTTTTTGAAAAGAATGCAACCACGAAGGATTCATGGTACATATGCATCATGATGTATCAACAACTAATCCTTTGTCATTACATCTATGCACATGGTAAAGATCATGAGTAGGGGTATGCATCATGTGGTGGATCTCAACAAGTTTACCACCGTCACTCTTTATCATCATGCAATCAGAAATAAAAGGGTACCGAGGAACAAAAGGGGGTATCATGGTCAAATGGTTGGTTGCCTTGGTTGGCTTGGTCTTCAAAGCCTTCAAGTCCTTCTCCTTCTTCTTCAGCAACTTCGTCAAACACGGTACCTAATCGTCGCAATAAATAATGGAAAAATAAGACAATAATAAAAACAGAAAAATCAAAGTGCTCAAAAAAATGTCAACATACTTTTATAAAATACTAGAGGGAAAACTAAGATGGCAAAAATTCTTAGTTTGGGATTTGGAGTGACAGAATGGGGTACATGGATTTTTGAACATAGGTTTTAGTGTTCAAATTTAGATTTAAATTTGAACAGTACAGAAAAGGTTCATGAATATGCGTGAAAGTTATATCATTAAATAAGTTGGATTTTTACAAGTTCTTAGGAACTGGAATTATTTCATTTGGATAAATATTTTATCCTATGGAATTTTTATAAAACAGACAGAAAAGGAAAAAGAAAAGTGGCACTGTGCCAGTGGGCCAGAAAGGCCACAGTGCAGCAGGCCCAGAGGGAAAACAGCCCGAGCGAGGCTGCCACCTCGAAGGCGTAAAGGTGAAGTACGCCTTCGACCTGACGGCGAATCGGTACACGCGCGAGTGCATTTTTAAACCTGGCGGGGGGGTACCACCCATCAAGGCGTGATGCTGACGGACAGGGCCCACGGCCATCGTCGTCTACCTCCGTCCAGAGGCGACGGCGAGCTCGCCGGCGGCGATATAGGGCACGGGAGGAGGCGTGGGTGGTACCGTCGTGCTCAGGGAGGAGCCGCCGTTCGGATGGAGGTGGAGTTGGTCGCCGGGGTGGCCTGGTTCGCCGGCGACGAGGAGGCACGGCGGAGTTGCTTCGGGTGGTGGTGGTTCCAGCCGTTTTCGGTAGCTAAAGAGAGGGGAAACAAGGGGGAAATGATCTGTGAGATCTTGCATTTCTAGATCGAGTCAGAAGAGCGGCAGAGAGGGCTTATACCTCTGGATCAACGGCAACCCGAGGTGGCGGAGCTCGACCTCTATCTCGAGCTCGGGCCCGTCTGGAGAGGAGTGGGTGGTGTAGGGGGGATTGGGTGTGTGAGAGGGCGAGTGGTGAGGTGAGGAGGGTGCGGGGATGTCCTTTTATAGGCGAACGGCAGGGTGCCGTGGACCCGTGCGCCGGCGAGCTGCTGCTCATGGCCACAAGGCTCGGGAGGAGCTGGCGCCGCGTCTGGGGTGTTCCTGGATGCGGGCAGAGCCATTGGAGAGAAGAGAGAGAGAAGGGGGGCCAGGGCATCGCGCGTGTGAGGAAGCTCATTGGAGCTCTCAGGTGACCGTCACGCGTGCGAGCTGGGGCGAGAGGAGGGAGAAGGAGGAGGGGGCCGAACAGCTGCCATGTCATGGACGTCGAGGCGGCCTCGGGAGACACCATCCCGACGCCCTAGGTGGTCGGGCGCCTCGGGTAGGACGCGGCTATAGTGTGGGAGCGCACTGTAGCGCTCCAGAGCGCCCATATGGCCGGCATGGCCGTGTCCCACGCGCTCTGGACGCGGCCACCATGTCCTTTGGCTCTAGGGGGAGTAAACAATGTGGGAGGGACGTTGGATGCCAGAGAGAGCTTCTAGAAGGAGAGAGGGGTGAGAGAGAAAGGTGAAAGTTGCTGTCCAGAATGTCAAATGGGGTTTTACCCCCCCCCCCCCCCTCAATCATTGAGCTGAGGCCAGGGGAGAGTTACTCGAGGTGCAAGGGGACTTGGGGAAGCTGTGGTAAAAAGCCTAGCTCAAGGAGAACAAGGAAAGAGGTAAAAGTGTTAGTTTTGGAAAATCACCAGAAGGTGTTTGATGTGGTTTTGGGCAATCAAATGATTTCCAATAGACCTGAGTATTAACAGGATCAAATGGTATAAATAAATAGGGTGTTCCACCATGTTTGGGCTCATTTGAAGAAACTTGCCAATGTAACTTTGATGAACCCTAGAAATCAACAGAAATGGATTTTCCAAGTTTAAGTTAAACAAATCATCCCTCCTAGATGCACCACTTTGTGTAGTGTCATCATTTGGGGTTGTGATCATGCCCACAAATTTTGAGGTCACAAGTAAAAAGTTCGTAATGTAAAGTTTTTCAAATTTGAATCTGGACAGAAATGGTTTTGGGGTACTCTAATCAAGTTACCCTTCTCCAAAGCTTATGCCATTTGGCCTAGATGCATTATTAGACCATTCTAGCATGTGTAACAAGTTTGAGAGCATTTGGACAAGTTTGGTAATGTAAAGTTGCTCAAACTTCAAAAATGAACAGAATGGTTTTGAGGGGTTTTGATGAGGTTTTCTTGCTTCCCAAGGCATGGGGCTTGGCAAGACCATCAAATATGTCATATATGACATGATAAAATTTCCCTGGAATTTTTTAGAGAATATTCCTTTTGTAAATATTTCAAAAGCTTGAAATATCCAGAAAGGGTTTGTGAGGGATTTGTCCAATATTTTGAACATGACCAAGTGTTGAAACTCTTATATATGGACAATATATGTCCTAAGAGTATCCCTGAATTTTGGCAAATATTTTTGAAATATTTAAATAATTTTTCCCTATTAAAGACCATTTCCGGCCTTAAGAAAAAGCTTTTAAATAAAATCGGAAGATAACTTTTAAAATTATATTTTTTGTGGTTTATGAGAGTCCTATATCTAATAGGTTTCAAATATACTCTTTGAAATATTTTTCTCTCCCTAAATCAAGCACTTGCAGTACAAACCTTAATTCAGGGGTTTTTGGAAAACTAATTTTTGCAAATACTTTTTGGCCAAATTATTTTTGTAAGAAAATACTATACTGTTATATACACTTGGTATGATCATTGGGTAGAAGTTTGGGGTAAGGAGATGAAATATATAAGATAGAGTAGTTGACTTTAAAGAGCACTTAAAAATCACAGAATGAAAACTTAATTCCAAATAAAAGCCAAATGATGCCAAAAAAATTATTAGTCCAAATTTTCATGCTTTATTGATGCAAATGACATGTTACAAAATGCAGGGTGTGACAGACCTCCCCCCCTTACAAGAATCTCGTCCCCGAGATTCCTAAACTAGGCTTTAGAAGAGATCGGGATACTCGGATCTAAGATAGTCTTCACGTTCATAGGTTGCTCCTGCTTCCGTGTGGTTGCTCCGCTGGACCTTGAAGTACTTGATGGTGCGGCTTCGCGTCCGTCGCTCAGCTTCATCCAGAATGCAAATGGGCCTCTTACGGTAGGTCAAATCAGGCTGAAGATCAATGGTTTGGTGATCGACTTCCTTGTAGAGACCAGGCTTGTCCGGAACTTGGAGACACTTCCGGAGTTGTGACACATGGAATACGTTGTGCACATCGGATAGCTCGGGTGGTAATCCCAACTGGTAAGCCACTTCTCCTCGTCGTGTAGTGATGTCAAAGGGACCAATGAACCTTGGTGCGAGCTTCCCTTTAACGTGGAAACGTTTGGTTCCCTTCAGAGGAGTTACTCGCAGGTACACATGGTCTCCGACACAGAAACTCATATCTCGGCGACGATTGTCAGCATAGCTCTTCTGTCTTGATTTGGCGGCCTTCAAACGTTCTCTGACTAGTTGGACTTGCTCTTCTGCTTCGTGGAGAATGTCTGGTCCAAAGACTAGCCCTTCGCCAGTCTCTGACCAGTTGAGGGGTGTGCAACACTTGTGTCAGTACAACACCTCAAATGGTGACATCTGAAGGCTCGACTGATAACTGTTGTTATAGGAGAAGTCGGCAAAAGGGAGGCAATCTTCCCACTTGGCTCCATATGCCAAGACACAGGCTCGGAGCATGTCTTCGAGAATTTGATTTACTCACACTGTCTGACCTCCGGTCTGCGGGTGGAAAGCCGTGCTGAAAGACAACTTGGTTCCCAAGGCTTCTTGGAACTTCTTACAGAACCTAGAGGTAAACTAGGTTCCCCGATCTGACGCAATCTCCTTAGGAACACCATGAAGGCTTACGATTCTGTCGATGTAGAGAGTTGCCAGCTGGTTGCCAGCTGGTTGCCATCATAGGTTGTCTTGACAGGAATGAAATGGGCTACCTTGGTCAAATGGTCGACTATGACCCAGATGGAGTCATGTCCTTTAATCGACCTTGGTAATCCAGTGATGAAGTCCATTCCGACTTTATCCCACTTCCATTCAGGAACCTGGAGTGGATGGAGAAATCCAGCGGGTTGCTGATATTCAGCCTTGACCCTTTGGCACACATCACACTTTGCAATATAGGTTACAATCTCTCTTTTCATCCCGTGCCATTAGAATCTTTCCTTCAAGTCTTGATACATCTTGGTTCCTCCCGGGTGGATGGAATACAGAGTGTCGTGGGCTTCTTGCAGGATTAGGTTCTTCAGCTCCATCTTGTTTGGTACGCAGATGCGGCCTTTGTACCAAACAATCCCATGCTCGTCCTCGGAGAATCCCGGGGCCTTGCCTAGCTTCATCTTCTTCTTGATGCCTTCAAGCTTGCGTGCCAACCTTGTGCTTTCTTGACTTCGTCCATTAGGGTTGGTTTGACTTCCAGATGGTCTAGAAATCCATGGGTGAATAATTCCAAACTGAATTGTTCCAGCTCTTCAAACAGGGTTGGCTGCCTGCTTTGAATTATGGCATTCAGGGAGCAAGCCTTTCTTCTTAAGGCATCTACTACCAAGTTAGCCTTCCTGGGGTGATATTGAACACTGAGGTCATAATCCTTGATTAGTTCCAACCATCTTCGTTATCTCATGTTCAATTCCTTCTGGGTGAAAATATACTTCAGACTTTTGTGGTCTGTGTATATCTCACACCGTTTCCCTAGGAGATAATGTCGCCAAGTCTTCAAGGCATGAACCACTTCTGCTAACTCAAGATCGTGAGTAGCATAGTTCCCTTCATGAGGTCGTAGCTTCCTTGAGAGGTAAGCTATCACTCGTCCTTCTTGCATCAGAACGCTTCCCAATCCGGTTCGAGAGGCATCACAATATATCACAAACTCTTTGTGAATATCCGGTGTTGCCAGAACTGGGCGGTGGTCAATCTCTTCTTGAGCTCTTGGAAGCTTTCTTCGCATTTTGGCGTCCATTCGAACTTCTTGTCCTTTTTCAGGAGCTGAGTCATTGGCCAGGCAATGCTAGAGAATCCTTCCACGAATTTGCGGTAATAGCCCGCAAGTCCGAGGAAGCTTCTGACTTCCTTGACGGTCGTTGGGGATTGCCATTGGGTCACAGCTTCGATCTTCGCGGGATCAACTAACAATCCTTCTTCGGTCAAGACATGACCTAAGAACCCAACTTTATGCAGCAAAAACTTACATTTGCTGAATTTGGCATATAGTTGGTGCTCTCGAAACTTGTCTAGGATCATCCTCAAATGTTGCTCATGCTCTTCCTCCGTCTTCGAGAAGACAAGAATGTCATCAATGAAGACAACAACAAACTTGTCCAAATATTCCATGAAGACTTTATTCATGAGATACGTGAATTAAGATGGGGCATTGGTTAATCCAAAGGACATGACCATGCACTCATACAGGCCATATCTTGTTACAAATGCCATCTTCGGAATATCTTGGGGTCTGATCTTCAGCTGGTAGTACCCAGATCTGAGGTCGATCTTGGAGAACACCTTGGCTCCGCTGAGTTGATCAAACAGATCTTCAATCTTGGGAAGTGGATACTTGTTCTTGATTGTAACCTCATTGAGGGAACGGTAGTCCATGCATAAGCAGATGGTACCATCCCTTTTTGCCACAAACAGAACAGGTGATCCCCAAGGGGAGGCACTTGGGAGGATAAATCCATTCCTCAGCTGCTCTTCCAGTTGCTTCTTCAACTCGGCTAATTCTTTCGTCCCCATTCTATAAGACTTCTTATAGATGGGTCCTTCCCCGGGCATGAGCTCGATGATGAACTCAATGTCACGGCCAGGGGGCATTACTGGTAGCTCATCCGGAAAGGCGTTGGGGTACTCGCATACTCCCGACACTTGCTCCATTCCAACTTCAGACAGACAGTTAACTTGAGTGGTTTGAGCAGAAGAGGAGTTGGAGGCAAACTTAACTTCGACTCCTTGGTCATTCGTCACAGTGACAGTCCGATTGGCACAGTCTAATAAGCCTTGGTGCTTGCTGAGCCAATTCATGCCTAGGATCACATCCAAGGCTTGTGATCTCAGGATGATAAGGTCTGCTAGGAAATCTACCCCGTTAGTGACGATACTGACTCTCTTACAACCTATCTTGGTTCTAATCTCTTCTCCGGGGGTTTGTACCACCATGGGGTTATTCAGGGGTGTAGGGGTCATGCCACTTTCTAATGCAAATCTTTGAGTGACAAATGAATGCGTGGCTCCAGAATCAAACAAGACAGTTGCAGGTGCTGAGTTGACAAGGAACCTACCCAGCACGACGTTCGGGTCTTCCTGAGCTTCTTTAGCAGTGACGTGATTCACACGCCCCTTCCCATGGTTGGGCGGGTTGCGAGGATCTTGGTTCCTTGGTGGCATCCCGCGGCCTTGTCCTCGGTTCTACGCATTGGGGCGCGGGGTCGGGCTTCTTGTTGGGGCACACCCTTGAGATGTGTTCTGACTGACCACATCCAAAGCAAGTGACTTGGTTTGGGTTATTGATCTTGTTGACACCACTGTTATTGGGGTTGAATGCTGGCCTTGGGTTGGCATACTGCTGAGGCTGATAGTTGGTCCGAGGTGCAGGAGCTCTTGGCTGCTGATAGGTTGGCTTGACCGGGGCTGGCTGCCACGGGCGCGGCTTTTGGTTGCTGGAACTTCCCTTGCTGATCATCTTATGCTTGAGAGTGTCTTCCAGAGCACGCCGCTTGTCTTCAAGCATGAGTGCTTTGTTCACCGGGTCAGGAAAGGTTGGGCTGATTGAGGCCTTCCATGAAGTGCTCCCTTTTCGCAGCATCTGTGCTGACATCTTCAGGGGCATACCTTGATAGAACACTGAACTTCTGCATGTACTCCTTGACAGTGCCACTTCCTTGCTTCAGGGCTCAAAACTCACGCTTTTTGATAGCCATGATTCCGGAAGGAATATGGGCCTTGCGGAATTCTGCCTTGAAGTTGTTCCAAGTGATGCCTTGCCCAGCATGCATGACCTTGAATCCATCCCACCAAGCTCTAGCAGTCCCCCCGAGGTCGTGGGCAGCATAAGCCACCTTCTCGCGGTCTTTGGTGCAACCGACTAGTTCCAACAAGTCCTCAATGGTGCGGACCCAATCGTCTGCACCCAGGGGTTCAGCAGTCTCGATGAAGGTTGGCGGTGCATGCTTTCTTGAACTCTGCCAACATGGAACGTCCATTGACATTCCCCGCCGGCTGGCGGTTGTTGGTGACAGCTTGGGCAATCATCTGGAGGGCTGCGGTGTTGGCTTGACGTTCCTCTCGGAAGGCTTGGAGAAGCTGAGCCATGTCCATGATCAGGGGAGGTGGTGGTGGAGCTTGGTCGTGGGTTTGGTCTTGGCCGGCTTCTGATTGGGCGGATGCTGCGGCTTCGGGCTGCTGGGTAGAGGTACCAGTACGAGTTACAACAGGCATTCTATTGGAGAGGTAAAGGTCTCATGATTTGGAATGAAGAGGGAAAGCACTAAAGATTGGTGCCTAGTAAGGGGGTGGGTGTGACACTAATTATTTTCATGCAAGGGCCAAAAGGGCCAAACACAATCATTAAAAATCCAAATGGGTGATGCAGTCGTTTACACATTCCCGAAGGGAAGATACGACGTACATCAAACACAACAAAAGCAAACACTAGATGGCTTCATATGAACCATACAAGGACTCGACTTCGCATAGGGGTTACACGACCTATCCTACCGTAGAGGTCACGAGCTGGCATATCCGAGTTGCGAATAATGCCTAAGCGGCGGAATGCTCAATCGCGTATTCTGGCTCTTCTGGGTCTTCCTCCTTGTCTTCATCTGTCTGGGCCCCCCTATCACTTGAGGGTGTGGGGGAGTGGAGGAGTTGGATACGGCAGTGTTTTGTCGGTGGTGCAGGGAAAAGCTTGCGATATTCCCTTGCCGTCATACGGTGTCGCTGGGGTGACTCTTCATCCTTGGAAGATACATCTCCTGAGGGCCTTCCGCCTCGATACGTGATAGCGGGTCGCCCAGGAGGCGCACCTTCCTTCTTGATCCTATCCGTCTTCTCTTGTGCTCATCGAAGAAGTGCCTTGGTCTTGTGGAGTTCTTCTCGGAGCTTCATCGATTCCGAGGCCAGATCTTGTGCCAAGCTGTCGGCACATATGCTGAAGTAGGTCTGGAATCGAAGTGGAAGTCCTTTCTTCAGTGAAGGGGCTTGCACGCTGCTTTCATCTTCACCTTCCTTCCGGTAAGGCAAGAAGTGAGTTGTCATCTTGGCTGCCATCTCCGGAAGAAGTTCTTGGAGGCGGGTTAGTGCCTTGAGTGCAGCTACCTCGACAGTGAGGGGTACTGTTGCCATCTGGGGTCCCTCGAAGAACCAACTTGTGGGAGGATCGTTTTCCTTCACGATTACTTCCACATGGTACTCCACCTCAGTGTTGCTAACCCAATGCTCATGGTAGGTGAGGATGGGTGCTCGGTGGAACTGGCACTCCCGGAGGCTATCCTCGAGAAGCAAGGGGAATCCTGTGGTGAGTTGCTCTTCAGGTACAACAGCCATCTACAAAGGTTGAATAGGAGAGGTTAATAAGCTGATGATATCTCAGGTTTAGTAAGGTTTAGAAAAGAAGAGAGGTTCAGAAGGTTTATGAAAAGGGTCTCATCCTATCTAACGCCCATGCTAACTAAGGCTTCCTAGTCTTACATCCATACATGTTAGCTGATGATACCAGCTCTGTGGGGACGCCGACTTAAGAGTCGAGATCACCGAATGCACGTGTACAGTAATCCCAGAGATCAATGCTCACTGAACACACAGAAGCTGAATAACAAGAGTCTTACATCCATACATACCGTCTTACACAAATTATGACCATTATGGCAAAGTCTTACATAGATAAAGCCTCATGGGCTGAATAGCAAATAACTCGAGTAGCTGAAGTCTTCGTAGATAAGTAGAACCCATGCCATCTTCCTTTACCCTACAGGCATTCTGACTGGGAAAGCGACGTAGTTTGCATGTTCGTCTCCATAGAATTCTTCTTCAAATTCCTGCTCCACCATGCCTGGCTAATTAAATAACCAATGGCAAGCCAATGAGTACTTCGAATGTACTCGCAAGCAACCCATGATTTGGTTCAAGGTAACAATGCAAGTTGTACAACAATAAGAAGCCTAGCTACAAGCTAGATAAGATGTTCTACCATTTGTGAAATGTGCATCAATGTACTTGGGTAACCTCGAAGACAGGTTACAGATATCAACATAAAGTCACCACCTTGACTCAACACACACACACACACACACATTCACCGAGATTATAAAATTCTGGACATAGTGTAAGTAGCACCTCCCAACTGTCCATGACCATGGACACGGCTATTCGAATAGTTTTACACTCTACAGAGGTTGCACACTTTACCCACAAGATCCGGGAAGCTTTCGTGTCACCCACGATCCCGCAGTACCTCAAGTACTCGAGGGAAGCACCCAGTCATTACCTTTCTCTAGACGACACTAACATAGGGTCTACTCGTTGGTGCACGGCCCTCGTGTACAAACGATAGATCGTGGGACTTTCCCCTTTTTACAATGTCACGCATACATGAAGGGACCAACGGTGTGTCCGGTGCCCTGTAAAAACAGTTATGGTCGCCTATCCAAGCACGACCACGTCCCGGGAGTGACCTCAAGTCTCCCCCGTCACTAGTGATGTGGGCACCTTGCTAGTATCAGCCTAAGTAATCAATAATGCCCCGTCGCATAAGGGGTAGAGTGGTTGCACATGTTTTGTTGGGATGGAAATCCACACATAAATCTAATCCATCATTTTACCCACACACGAGAACTTTCTTTGGTACACCACTTCTTCCTCAAGTGGTGACCTTAACTCAACATCACCCTCGTGCATTAGGGGCACCCGATGGGGTTTTCGAAAAGAATGCAACCACAAAGGATTCATGGTACATATGCATCATCATGTATCAACAACTAATCCTTTGTCATTGCATATATGCACATGGTAAAGATCATGAGGAGGGGTATGCATCATGTGGTGGCTCTCAACAAGTTTACCACCGTCACTCTTTATCATCATGCAATAGGAAATAAAAGGGTATCGAGGATCAAAAGGGGCTATCATGGTCAAAGGGTTGCTTGCCTTGGTTGGCTTGGTCTTCAAAGCCTTCAAGTCTTTCTCCTTCTTCTTCTTCAGCAATTTCGTCAAACACGGTATCTAATCGGCGCAATAAATAACGGAAAATAAGACAATAATAAAACAGAAAAATCAAAGTGCTCAGAAAAATGTCAACTTATTTTTATAAAATACTAGAGGGAAAACTAAGATGGCAAAAATTCTTAGTTTGGGATTTGGAGTGACAGAATGGGGTACATGGATTTTTGAACAGAGGTTTCAGTGTTCAAATTTAGATTTAAATTTGAACAGTACAGAGAACGTTCGTGAATATGCGTGAAAGTTATATCATTAAATAGGTTGGATTTTTACAAGTTCTTAGGAACTGGAATTATTTCATTTGGATAAATATTTTATCTTGTGGAATTTTTATAAAACAGACAGAAAAGGAAAAAGAAAAGTGGCACTATGCCACTGGGCCAGAAAGGCCACAGTGCAGCAGGCCCAGAGGGAAAACAGCTCATGCGAGGCTGCCACGTCGAAGGCGTAAAGGTGAAGTACGCCTTCGACCTGACGACGAACCGGTACGCGCGCGCATGCGTTTTTAAACCTGACGGGGGTGGGGGTCCCACCCGTCAGGGCGTGAGGCTGACGGACAGGGCCCACGGTCATCGTCGTCTACTTCCGTCCAGAGGCGACATCGAGCTCGCCGGCGGCGAAATAGGGCACGCTTGGAAGCGTGGGTGGTACCATCGTGCTTATGGAGGAGTCGTCGTTCCGATGGAGGTGGAGTTGGTCGCCGAGGTGGCTTGGTTTGCCGGCGACGAGGGGGCATGGCGGAGTTGCTTCGGGTGGTGGTGGTTCCGGCCATTTCCGGCAGCTAAAGAGAGGGGAAACAAGGGGGAAATGATCAGTGAGATCTTGCGGTTCTAGATCGAGTGAGAGGAGCGGCGGAGAGGGCTTATACCTCCAGATCGATGGCGACCCGAGGCGGCGGAGCTCGAGCTTGATCTCGAGCTCTGGCCCATCTGGAGAGGAGTGGGTGGTGTAGGGGGAGGATTGGGTGCGTGAGAGGGCGAGTGGTGAGGAGAGGAGGGCGTAGGGGTGTCCTTTTATAGGGGAACGGCGGGGTGCCGTGGACCCGTGCGCCTGCGAGCTGCTGCCCGTTGCCACAAGGCTCGGAAGGATCTGGCGCCGCGTCTGGGTTGTTCCTAGATGCGGTCTAGAGCCAGGGGAGAGAAGAGAGAGAGCAGGGGGAGGCCAGGGCACCGCGTGTGTGAGGAAGCTCATTGGAGCTCTCGGGTGGCCGTCGCGGAGGAGAGCTGGGGTGAGAGGAGGGAGAAGGAGGAGGGCGCCGACCGGCTACCGTGTCGTGGACGTCGAGGCGGCCTCTGGAGACACCATCCTGATGCCCTCGGTGGTCGGGCGCCTCGGCAGGACACGGCTACAGTGCGGGAGCGCACTGTAGCGCGCTCTAGAGCGCCCATATGGCTGGCATGGCCGTGTCCCACGTGCTCTGGACGCGGCCACCATGTCCATTGGCTCTAGGGGGAGTAAACAATGTGGGAGGGACGTTGGATGCCAGGGAGAGCTTCTAGAAGGAGAGAGGGCTGAGAGAGAAAGGTGAAAGTTGTTGTCCAGAATGTAAAATGGGGTTTTACCCCCCCCCCCTCAATCATTGAGCTGAGGCCAAGGGAGAGTTACTGGAGGTGCAAGGGGACTTGGGGAAGCTGTGGTAAAAAGCCTAGCTCAAGGAGAACAAGGAAAGAGGTAAAAGTGTTAGTTTTGGAAAATCACCAGAAGGTGTTTGATGTGGTTTTGGGCAATCAAATGATTTCCAATTGACATGAGACTTAACAGGATCAAATGGTATATAGAAATAGGGTGTTCCACCAAGTTTGGTCTCATTTGAAGAAACTTGCCAATGTAACTCTGGTGAACCCTAGAAATCAACAGAAATGGATTTTCCAAGTTTAAGTTAAACAAATCATCCCTCCTTGCTGCACCACTTGGTGTAGTGTCATAATTTGGGGTTGTGATCATGCCCACAAATTTGGAGGTAACAAGTAAAAAGTTGGTAATGTAAAGTTGTTCAAATTTGAATCTGAACATAAATGGTTTTGGGGTACTCTGATCAAGTTACCCTTCTCCAAAGCTTCTGCCATTTGGTCTAGATGCATTATTAGACCATTCTAGCATGTGTACCAAGTTTGAGAGCATTTGGACAAGTTTGGCAATGTAAAGTTGCTCAAACTTCAAAAATGGACAGAATGGTTTTGAGGGGTTTTGATGAGGTTTTCTTGCTTCCCAAGGCATGCGGCTTGGCAAGATCATCAAATATGTCATATATGACATGATAGAATTTCCCTGGAATTTTTTAGAGAATATTTCCTTTGTAAATATTTCAAAAGCTTGAAATATCCTGAAAGGGTTTCTGAGGGATATGTCCAATATTTTGAACATGACCAAGTGTTGAAACTCTTATATATGGACAATATATGTCATAAGAGTCTCCCTAAATTTTAGCAAATAATTTTTCCCTATTAAAGACCATTTCTGGCCTTAAGAAAAAGCTTGTAAATAAAATAGGAAGATAACTTTTAAAATTATATTTTTGTGGTTTATGGGAGTCCTATATCTAATAGGTTTCAAATATACTCTTTGAATATTTTTCTCACCCTAAATCAAGCACTTGCAGTACAAACCTTAATTCAGGGGTTTTTGGAAAACTAATTTTTGAAAATACTTTTTGGCCAAATTATTTTTGTAAGAAAATACTATACTGTTATATACACTTGGTATGATCATTGGGCAGAAGTTTGGGGTAAGGAGATGAAATATATAAGATGGAGTGGTTGACTTTGAAGAGCACTTGAAAATCACAGAGAGAAACTTAATTCCAAATAAAAGCCAAATGATGCCAAAAAAATTGTTGGTCCAAATTTTCATGCTTTATTGATGCAAATGAGATGTTACAAAATGCAGGGTGTGACAGTTTCATCATATTGCTCTGTTCTTCATGAACTTCATACTCTAGATGCATAATCATTTTGATCGACGTGTGGAGTAATAGTAGTAGATGCAGGCAGGACTCGGTCTACTTGACACGGACGTGATGCCTATATTGCATAATCATTGCCTTAGATATCATCAAAACTTTGTGCTTTTCTATCAATGGCTGGATAGTAATTTGTTTACCCACCGTATTATTTGCCTTCAAGAGAGAAGCCTCTAGTGAAGCCTATGGCCCCCGGGTCTATTTTCATCATACTAGTTTCCGATCTACTACTTTGCAATCTTTTACTTTCAAATCCATAAACCTAAAACCCAAAAATACTTTATCTTTTGTTTACCGATCTCTATCAGAACTCACTTTTGCAAGCGACAGTGAAGGGATTGACAACCCCTTTATCGCGTTGGGTGCAAGTTGTTTGATTGTTTCTGCAGGTATTGGTGATTTGTGCGTTCATCTCCTACTGGATTGATACCTTGGTTCTCAAACTAAGGGAAATACTTATCTCAATTGATAGAGGCAAAGGTGTCCCGTCTTTCGATGAGATGGTGGCTCTCATTTCCGATGGAGTAGACTTCGATGATCCGACTACGAACGTGCGAAGACGTCGCGCCTTAGCAATTGCTAAACCAACTCTAGGTCTATTGACGGGAAGAAGAAGAGGGTTGCTTCCAAAAAGGGAGTGAAACCCGGGCGCATAACGCCCAAATCCACAGGAAAGTGTTTCCGTCCGTGGCAACAGAGGGTGAAGTCAAGGGCTACATAGACAACCTGTCCATGCCAGTGGATCTGAAGGTGTGGATCCCAAACAGGGAGGTGCTTCGAGAGCCCCATACTTGAGAGCATGTCATTTGCTTGGGTGACAGTGTCTTCAATTAGGGGATACTAACCTAGTCGGCCCATGCTCCTCCGATTGGGCCGGTGGGCCCTCATTCGTCCGCATCGAGGACTCCGGAGGCTATACGGAGGAGGCGTGATCAAGACTGCATCCACCGAAGACTTTTCGTATACTCCAAGAGTACTCTTGCCGCCTTGTGCCTAGATGTCGATCTTTTAACCCTAGATACCCTACCTAGCGTGTATATAAGACATAGGCTTTCGCCCGTAGAGGGGACATCAACACAATAACATCACCTAGCCCAAGAGTTAGACACATCTTACGATCTCAAGGTAGATCCACTCTGTACTTGATACATCTCCATTAATATAAAAAAGAGCAGGACATAGGGTTTTACATCCATGAAGAGGGCCCGAACCTGGGTAAAACATTGTTTCCCTCATCTTTGTTACCATCGATCCGAGATCTAAAGCTCGGGACACCCTGCCTCGAGGTATGCCAATTTTCACACTGACACTGGTGCTTTCACTGAGAGTTCTAATGTCAACTACGACATCCGCAGCGAGAACCTTTATGTCCCCGACCAACTCTTTGTTTTGAGTAGTAGCATGATCTTCTGCGCCGACTCGGCTGGCCATATGGACCCCATCGAGAATTATGCCTTGGGCCCGATCATGATTTTTGGAGGCTTGCAATACATCCCTGATTCTCGCGGCGAGCTCATCCTATCAAGCTGGACGCCCGGCCGAACCGAGAATTCGATAGACGTCTGAAGTCCGATGGCGGATCCGATCGCCTGAGAGGATGCCAGGCGAAACTCCTCGGTGTTGCTAGAACACCCTGATGGGACAACTCCAGGTGATCTCGCCCCTACAATCGGCTCGGACTCTAGTACATCCCCTATCCCTGAAGCCAAGTCAGACATAGAACCGACAACGACGCGGGATCCAGAGTCACCCTCACATCTCCCCACCGCCGAAAGAATAGCAATATATATGCCAAGCGTACTTCGAGTCAGCCTCGCCTACTGCCAGGCCATGGATTCGGAAGAGTTATCTCACATAAATGAGATGATGGAAACTAGAGAATGTCAATCTCGGACGACAAGACTTCATATACAACAATATCGGACTTAAAGCCGAAAAGGGGGAAATTTACATCCCACCCTCCACCCACCTAGTCACCATGGTCGATGACTTAACCGACATGTTGGACTATGGAGAGGGCACAAACATGGATGAAGATGGCGATGGCCCTACAGAACACACTTCGCATATGGTAAACACTGGCAAGTGGACCGCAACTTCCACCTATGATGTTTACATGGTGGACATCCCCAATTCCCCTCCAAGTCATCGGTGCAGACGCAGAAGGGGCAACAATAGGGAGCCCAACGGCAACAATGAGTCCATCGATAATGGCGACGCAATTACTATGGGCGCTAACAATAACAATGAGGATGTTCAAGCCTCCCCTATACGGATTGGTACTCCCGAAGGAAATCTCAAGGACTTAGATCCTGATTGTTTGAAGGACTGACGACAATTACGTGCTGGAGTCTGAGGATGACGAAAGCCTCGGTACCGAGGACTACGTCGTCCCTAGAGATCCTTTCGAGAAAGAGCGTTTTCAGCGGTGCCTTGTAGCTACAGCTCGAAGCAAGAAACGCAAGCAGCAGCTACTGCAAGAAAATATAAACGCGCTGAATGAGAAGTGGGTCGAAGTACTCTCGGCTGAAGAAGATCTAGAAGACCGACGCCGTAGTGAGCCGAAGTCATAACCATGAAGGGGTCTGCTGCCGAAGTTCAACAAAGAGCTAGCCGCCGATGAGCCTGACCGACTCCCTAGAGGTAGGGACAGGACAATGCGGGGACATTTAAACACTCATGAAGCTCCACGCCATCATGTTATGGACATCGTGGACTACCTTGACCCTCACGCTGTTTGACATCACATCGAGGCAAACAGAGTGCCGGGTCCATCTATGCATCGAGAGGACGCGCACCCGCTGGGAAGGACGGCTACAAGCCTACATATGGCTCTCCCCCAACCTCCAACGGGACACTACCCGATTCCGAGGTCTGACTCACCCCATCGGTTTCACGGATAGGGTAATGGAACACCAGATTCCTGATGGGTTTAAACCCATCAATCTAGAATTATACAATGGCACCACAGACTGAAAAGTATGGATCGAAGAATTCGTTCTCCACATACACATGGCCAACGGATATTATCTCCATGCCTGTCGGTGTACAAAAGTAGGGGACCCTTTTGCACCCCTTTACTTCTGCACGGGCAGTTGTAGCCACACCTACGACCACGCTTGGCAGAGTAGAAGAAGGAGGAGCATGATACTGCCAAGACAACACTCAAGCCAGAGGCGTGAAGAATAGAGAGGCAAGGTGGACTCCTCCCCCGGCAACACCCTTGCCGGGGCGGCCTACATAACCCCGGCAAGAGTCTAGGGGACAACTTGCCCAACGCCAGCAAGGCCAAAACCCTTGGGTCTGAGAGCTCTAACACCATCGACAACGTCAAGAGTAAGATTTAGGGGCGCCTGCGTGGTGGCATGCAGATCTTTGCCGGACCGAGGGCCTGCAGACCTAGACAAGGGACCAGAAAACGACAGCTCCCGTCAAGAGCCCTGCTAGGGACGACCAAAGACCCCCGACAAGATCCTTGCCGGGGCCAGCCACAAGACCCCGGCAAGACCCCTTGCCGGGGGCGTTTGCGGGACCATAGTCAGGCCCGTGCTCGCTGTAAGGGGATATACCCCGCTGTGTAACCCGGCAGAAAGTATAACCAGGCCGGACATGGCGACTCACTAATAACCTGCCCTGACTGGACGACTCACTAAGTGACCCGCCCGAGCCTGGCGACTCATGGGTGATCCGGTGAGCGGGTCAGAGGAACGACAATACCCGGTGGCCCAGAGGTGGTTTATTGAAGGCCGGTTCATATTATGGTGGGCTGGTTTATGAGGAAAGCACTAGGAATATTCTCCTACAAAGGAAGCAAGACTAGGACTCCACTTGTAATGGAGTAATCCTAATCCTACTAGGATTAATCATGTAACCCGCCCCTTCAACATATATAAGGTGGGGCAGGGCTCCCCAAGAGGGAGAGGCAAGAAGAAACAATCTCTAGGGCTAGACACAAAGAGCCAGTTTATCGGCGACTCTCTCGTGATGATAATGAGACGTAGCCAAAAACAACATGTAGGGTTGTTACCGGATGATGTTTCTCGGGGCCCGAAGCTGTATAAACCCTCGTCTTGTGTTGCGTTTCATGATTCTGCTCAACCCCTCTCAAGCTACCACATAGATGCACGGCTTCACGACTAAGTCCTCACACGAGGACATCTGCCATGACAATTCCATGATAGTTGGCGCCCACTGATAACCCACAAGTGTAGGGGATCGCAACAGTTTTTGAGGGTAAAATATTCAACCCAAATTTATTGATTCGACACAAGGGGAGCCAAAGAATACTCATAAGTATTAGCAGCTGAGTTGTCAATTCAACCACACCTGGAAACTTAGTATTTGCAGCAAGGTAGTTTAGTAGCAAAGTAATATGATAGTGGCAGTAGAAGCAATAAAAGTAACGGTAGTGTTTTTGTAGTTTTTTGGGATAGTAGCAACAGCAAAGTAAATAAGCAACTAGCAATATGGGAAAAGCTCGTAGGCACTGGATCGGTGATGGAAAATTAGGTCGGATGCAATTCATCATGTAGAAGTTATAACCTAGGGTGACACAAAACTAGCTCCAGTTCATCAATGCAATGTAGGCATGTATTCCGAATATAGTCATATGTGCTTATGGAAAAGAACTTGCATGACATCTTTTGTCCTACCCTCCCGTGGTAGCGGGGTACTATTGGAAACTAAGGGATATTAAGGCCTCCTTTTAATAGATTACCGGACCAAAGCATTAACACATAGTGAATACATGAACTCCTCAAACTAAGGTCATCATCGGGAGTGGTCCCGATTATTGTCACTTCGGGGTTGCCGGATCATAACACATAGTAGGTGACTATAGACTTGCAAGATAGGATCAAGAACACACATATATTCATGAAAACATAATAGGTTCAGATCTGAAATCATAGCACTCGGGCCCTAGTGACAAGCATTAAGCATAGCAAAGTCATAGTAACATAAATCTCAGAACATAGTGGATACTAGGGACCAAACCCTAACAAAACTAACTCGATTACATGATAGATCCCATCAAACCCATCACCATCCAGCAAGCCTACTATGGAATTACTCACGCACGGCGGCGATCATCATGGAATTGGTGATGGAGGAAGGTTGATGATGATAATGGCGACGATCTCCACTCTCCGGAGCCCTGAACGGACTCCATATCAGCCCTCCCGAGAGAGATTAGGGTTTGGCGGCGGCTCCGTATCGTAAAACACGATAATTCTTTCTCCTTGATTTTTTTTTCTCCCCGAAAGTGAATATACAGGATCTGGGGATATGTCGGTGGAGCATCAGGGGGCCCACGAGCCAGGGGCGCGCCCCCCACCCTCGTGGACAGGGTGTGGGCCCCCTTGTCTGGATGTTCTTGCAGATATTTTTTATATTTTCCAAAATAAATCTCCGTGGAGTTTCAGGTCATTCCGAGAACTTTTTATTTCTGGACAAAAACAACACCATGGCAATTCTGCAGAAAACAGCGTCGGTCCGGGTTAGTTCCGTTCAAATCATGCAAGTTAGAGTCCATAACAAGGACAAACGGGTTTGGAAAAGTAGATATGTTGGAGACGTATCACCCACCGTGGGGCCTGCGCACGGTGGTGTTGAGTTCTTGGAGGGATCTTTCACAGGGTTTGAGAAGTTTGCAATTTTCCGGATTATCTACATCATCGACGAGCGGTTGGAATGACGTATTACACTGAGGCGGACAAGAAATTTTCGCGGCGGCCATTCTGTCCGATTCACCGAGCCATCACTACTGCTCCACGCCCCGATGTGTGCTTCAAGTTCTGAAGCGATAGTGGCCCCTGCCTTGACCCATCTTGGACCAAAATATGCACTTGCTGAAGGGACCACCGGCTCCACCTTTCGCCTGAGACAAGCGTATGTGGGATTCGATTCCAACGATGATGACTAATTCAAGTGGTCTAAGACCGAATCGGTCAATTACTGCTGCTATCACATGCAACATAGAGATCCAGCGGAGATTACTCTAGAGTTGGAAGGAAAGTCAAGAAAGAAAAGAAGAAAAAGACCACGACCCGGACTCCTAAAACGCCATCATTGTGGATTCGACCAGCGGCCGATCTGAGGGCCGCCTCCACCTCGTCTTCAACAGGTTAGCCTGCGGCCTCGTCGGCCTCGCCATTGAGCCCACGTCCAAGCCACCACCGCGCTTTGAGCCGGCTTAACAACCCACCCCGCAGTTGGGCCTCACCTCGCTATGCACAAAGCCACGATGGCCAAGCTGCCGCTTCTCCTCCGCGGCTGGCTCTCCCTTCTTTTCTCCGAGCGTCACCCACGGCCTCGTGCTCTTTTCTACGGCCGCATCCGCATTGCCTCGACGGCTCACCGACCCGAGCCACCTCCGATTGTGCTCAAGCTGCCCTACGACCTTTCCGTCATCGAGCCACCTCGACCCTAGATGACGCACCTATGAGCCGCCACTTGCCTCCTCCGTCGGCCAGCCGCCTTGACCCTACCTGATGCGCCTGTTTCTTGATCGGCCGTGTGCTGCTGCCGTGAGCCAACAGCGGCTTGATGGGGAGGCAATGACTGTGGGTTCTAATTTTCAAATACTAGTATGTGTCCTCAATGGACTGCTACCCTCGAACAGTTGAATACAAACAGCAGCGCACAACAATCTGTGCATGAAGTTCACTGGCTGCAGCTACTACTATTCATTTGTATAAAACTGCGCCTGGATGACAAGGTTGAGCAAGCCATTTTTGGACCTATATACAGATCAACTGCAATCTGGACAAATCAGGTGATATCCATCTAAATTTATCTTACTAACACTTATTGTTTTTTGTCAAAGAACAATTACTTTGCCCTGTAATATTTTTACACATGATAAATTTATTTTTATGCCATTATATCGCGGACACGGAGTGCATGCACTAGGATTCGTTCATGCCATGCCGCTTGACAGGCATGCCTGCAAGCCGCCGTTCCCGCGGTCCAGTCTCTAGCAATTCGTTAGGACCGCACGAATTACCCAATAAGTGTGCACAGGCCGCCATCCCCTCCAGTCCGGTTTACATCAATTAGCCGGGGTTGTGCCCGCTATTGATTCATCGTCCGCACGGCTTACTGCGCTTGTGATTGATTCTTCCTTCTACATTGTTTGCAATGCCACGGCTGACTGTACCTACCGGCTGATTTTTATGGTCGCTTTGTTATCACAACTAGATTGAACTCCGACAAATACCAGGTGCTATTTACTTTGTTTTTCAAGCACATATTAATTCGTCCGAGCAAACCTACTTTCGCCTGCTGTGTTTTATATGAAGGAGAATTATTCATTACACACTGGCATTATATCGCGGAGATGGAGGTGTGCCAATATCATTCGGCACAGGTGGTCGTCCTTACTCAATGGACTCCCGCACCGGCTTACAAGGCCTTGGCCGACTCGCCCGTCCACGCCGCCTTACAACGCCACAGACGACTTGCTCATCTGCCCTCGTGGCGGTTCACGCGTCCACACCGGTTTGCAACGCGGAGGACAACTTGCTCGTCTGCGCCGGCTTACAACACTGCGACCGACTCATGTGTCTGTGCTGCCTCTGATGCTGCGGTCGTTTTATTGTCCGCTCTGCGATCCGGCGCACTCAACGTGCCGGGTTCGCTAACGGACACTGATGATGATCATAAGGTCGAAATACATCAGGTGATATCTATCTAGATTATTTTAAATAGCACATATCAACTTTTTCCTTTTGAGAACGATTACTCCGGTTTATGATATTATTTATGTAGGACATTTGGTCACTGCAAGAGCAGTAGCAACTCGCCCGCGTCCATACTACCTCTAATGTTGCGGTTGTTTTTTCCGTCCACCTCCGTGGTTCGGCATATATCAACACAATGCGGCTCACTTGCCCATTCGCACGGTTAACATGCCGCTTCACCATGGTGGTCAACTGATCATCAACTCTGCAGCAGATAAATACTAGCCTAACATATCAGGTGAAATCCATCCATTATATTTTTATTATATATTGCTTTCTTTAGAAGAGCAATTACTCTGGCTTGCGAAGTTATCTAATGCAGGACCCTAAACCGCCATATTGGTGCAAATTTAAAGGCCGTCAGAAAATTGCCAGCTTAAAAAGAAGGATTCCGGTTTAAAATCCGGCTCAAGGGAAAGCTGTCTCCCACAAAGCTTTGAAGCTCTCAATATTCGTTTTAAGAATTTCCGGTTTAAAAGAATAATCTCTTGCAAGTTAGAGTTCTCAGGAAAAATTAAAGGGGCCAAAGAGAGTTTGTTGCACAGCACAACTCAAACATAGGCACCCGGCGAGCACAACTCAGAAATATATCACTTGGGGGCTTGTGTTTATAATGCGGAGTTCTGATTACTCATTAATCCATTTTATAGGCCACATAAAAAAACTTGGGGACTTGCTACCCAAAGTCAAAACGGGCCAAAGAGAGTGGTGCAGAAGCGCAGCTCAAACATAGGCACCCACTGAGCACATCTCAAAATGTTACCTGGGGGCTCTTGTTGCACAACAACAAAGAGTTTTTAAGACCCTTGTAATAGGCTATCAAGCAAGACTTGGAAGCCATGTGTATTCACCTAAAACCCCGGGTTAACCTGCCATCATCAAGTAAGTCACCCCGCCCAGGTAATCCTGGTATGACCCGCGGAACGTTTGGCAAGTCAATCTTATACAGACCCTGAACTTGTCAAAGTTAAAACGGCGATTGGTTAATGTGAGGGCCATCTTAAAAGGCTTTGTAAAATGGTTTAACTCAGTGGCCTGGCAGCCCATGAAAAGCCTCGATTTTGGGCCTGGCAGCCCATGAAAAACCTCGCATGTTCTTTTTATGTTTTTATTTGCCAAGTTTTTTCTCCTTCGATGAGGTTTATAATATCTTAAGATAAACCGGCGTTTATTGACCCGGCTTGGCTTTCAACTACAAGTTGTCAGTACATGATCATTTATAATCCGATGCTTATTGAGACGGCCTGATTTTCGACTATAAGTCGCCAGTATGAGAAAAGGTAATTATCCGGCTTGGGACTATAAGTCGCCAGCACATATTTGGATTGCGCCATTGGAATCATGCGCTCATAAATCACTGGATTATATTATTCAAATCTTCAAATAGCCAACATGGCTGAATTCTGTTATGGTTATCATTAACCAATATTATGATTAAGGTTTTCAAAGTCTCTTTAGCGCAATTGCTATCATATTATCAATGGATATGATTTATCCTACAATTGAAGGAATAGTCCCGAGTCGCTGCTGGCATACGACCCGGCACTTGGGGGCTACATTATTGAAATTGAGATTACATTAAATGTGCAAGTCCCATGTCACTGCCAGCATGCACCATGGCACTTGGGGGCTAATGCAAAGTCATTTTTACTAGCCTTATTGAAGATCCGACTCATCACATCATAATGAGCCAGCCCTTGGGGGCTACCAATTGCTCCTGTCTACAATTCAAGGTACACAAGTCTTAATCCATTATATTGAAGGGTCCACTGCTCAGTTGATAAGGCACAAAACTCTTAACCTTGTGGACGTGGGTTCAAGCCCCATGATGGGGGTTACATCATATGACGTTCTTTTCAAAGAAGTATATATAAAGTCCCAACTCAATATTATTTTACTGTGTCGGCCCTTAGGGGCTACACGTTGCTGTTCAAGTCTACATGATCATATTTATAAAGTCCCTGCTCATTATTACATAATGACCCGGCCCTTGGGGGCTACACTAGTTGAAGTTTTTGAGCATCAGGCAATTACAAGTCCCAGGTTGCTGCAAGCATGACAATCCGGCACTTGGGGGCTACATAATATAGAGTATTCAACTTTTAGTAGTGACTGGGATGAACAATCTGCATTTTTTCAAGGTTGCAACATTTATATGAAAACAAGTCTTAAGCTATCACTATGTTCTCCTTTTAAGACTTGGGGGCTACATGTAATATGCATATAAAGGAGGAACATCTTCAAATTCTCAATTTCGGGCAAATCAGGAAGATTAATTGTGTGACCCGGTGTTGGCAACAAGCATAACCCGACGTCTATAAACAGTCGTGACCCGGGATCATCAGTTTTTATAAACCCGGCAATTTTGGCAATCATAAACCGACAAGTTCTACATCTTCAAACTGGCTGAATATCAGTTGAATATTTGAAGACCAATTATTTTGTCAAATCAGAGCATTGAAGGCCAATTCAAATGGATTCTTTATTTACAAATTATCTTCCGCAAGAAAATTGATTATGAAGCTGGTCTATTGACTCGGATTTTTTAGAAGGAAGAAATGACAAGGATTTAAGGATGATCAAGTGCCAGTTTATAAGAATATTTAACCTGGAGCACAAGCCGCCAAATTTGTTCTTGTGTTTATGTTGTAGATTAGTCTAACATGGATAAATCCAAATTAAACTGGGGGCTAATGTTGGGGACATACCCCGCGGCGTAACCCGGCCGGAAGTATAACCCGGCCGGACTTGGCGACTCACTAATGACTTGCCCTGACTGGACGACTCACTAAGTGACCCACCTGAGCTTGGAGACTCATGGGTGACTCGGCGAGCGGGTCAGAGGAACGACAATACCCAGTTGCCCAGAAGGCAGTTTATGGAAGGCCGGTAAATGTTATGGTGGGCCGGTTTATGAGGAAAGCATAAGGAATATTCTTCTACAAAGGAAGCAACACTAGGACTCCACTTGTAATAGAGTAATCCTAATCCTACTAGGAATAATCATGTAACCCGCCCCTTCAACATATATAAGGAGGGGCAGGGCTCCCCAAGAGGGAGAGGCAAGAAGAAACAATCTCTAGGGCTAGACACGAAGAGTCAGTTTACCAGCGACTCTCTCGTGATGATAATGAGACCTAGCCACGAACAGCATGTAGGGTTGCTACCGGATGATGTTTCCCAGGGCCTGAAGCTGTATAAACCCTCGTCTTGTGTTGCATTTCTAGATTTCGCTTAACCCCTCTCAAGCTACCACATAGATGTGCCGCCTCACGACTAAGTCCTCACACTAGAAAACCTGCCGTGAAAATTCCATGACATCCGCCAAGGTTTCGATGCCCCGCGGTCGCTCCTACGAGGCAACCAACTTGCCAGCTGGACAAGTGCCTGCGTGGCAGCATGCAGCCTCTAAGCCGACTAGCCAAACACCTACGTGGTGGCATGCAGATCTTCGTGAAGACCCTGCCACCACACCAGCCATCAGCCAGCATGGCGCTGCATGCGTCGTTAGTCTCGACGCGTGTGGGAGCGAGGCGAGGCGGCAACGGGCGGGACAAGCTCCATTTCCGTCCCCGATAAAGCTAGAGGACAGATAGGCGGTGCATAAATTCATTTGTCCTATGATGTCAGGAGATAACCTTGTACACTGTAGGTACTTTCCACCTCATGTGTGCCACTGTGGCAACCCCTTTGTCATATAAAAGGAGGACCGAGGCGTACTTGAGGAGGATTCGGACTTTTTGTACAGGCACGCATAGTAGCCAGTTCAAGAGCTTAAGAACACCAGATATACACAGACAAGAAGGACTAGGGTTTTACGCATCACTTGCGGTCCAAACCTGGGTAAAAATTCCCACGCGTTGATCGACTAGACCTCCTCTTTGCACAGCTCTACGCCCCGCCAACCGTAGTAGGGTCCCTGGGATTCCATAGGTGTTGTTTCCCTGACATCTTTGGCGCGCCAGGTAGGGGGGCGCTAGGTTGTGAAAATCTGGTCTAGGAGTGGATGCACCACTTCCTCCATCGCGATGGCCGCGGAGAAGAAGGCGGCGGAGGAGGTTAACATCATCCCCATCGTTTTGGTGCCGTCGGCCAGGTGGGTGGTGTCATCCACAGCCGCAACCACCAATTACATGGCGACGAAAAAGCTAAGTCACGCAAAAACTTGAGCAATTTCCTTTCTATAGGGTTATTTTCCTCAAAAGATCCCGCTCCTTGTATGGAGAACCTACATGCAAAGGGACATTTTCGCTATTGGCAGAACCCTTGTTCTGTTTCGAATCCGCTCAATAGTTCAAGTGGTTGCGCTAAGAACGTTAAGGTGGCTTGCTCGGCTGCAAGCGCCCCTGGCAGGCTGCTAAGGATCCGTCCTCAAAGCACCACGACATGAGTTTACGCACCGGCAGGCCTATCCAACTAAGCGTAGGGTGCGTACTTACAAAGAAAGATAAAACAGGAAGATAACATGCATTGTTTCAAAATACTACAAAGTTATATTACATCTGTGGTTGCCGTGGTTCAAACTTAAGATAAATTTGTCGTGGGCATGAACCCGCAGCGGCAATAAGAAGTGGGGTGGCTAGTCCTGGCGCTGGCCTTCCACCCTCTTGACTCTGCCAACGCAGCTGATGATGGGCTTGATACGCTCCGTGAGTGCCGCGAGGTCCACGCCTTCCTGCAAGCTCTCAAGTGTGTTGGCGAAGTTGACGCTGGGTTTCCAGAACGCCACCTTGGTGAGCACCCTGGTCAGGGTGCCCCGGCAAAGCTTCCGAGCCTCATTGGCTAGATAAGTTGCTCGGTTGGAGCGGAGCTACTCCATGGCCTCAAGGACGCGCCCAAAGAACAAGGTCAGCCTAGCGCTGGGGGTTATGCTCGCCTCCTGAGAGTACTTGAAGTCCGGCATACCCATGACGGATAGTTGCGTGCTGAGCCTCTCTGCGATGTTGATAAGGCCGTCGGTCCAGAGCTGTACCCTATACAAATAGTCCTTGTGGGCAGTAGCATCATCCTGCAACAGCTGCTTCTCACTCTCAAGGGCCTTGTCCAGGGTCTCCTCATGGGCCCTGACCTTCGAGAGCGTCCCTTCTCAAGCGTCCAGTTTCAGCTTTAGATCATTGATGGAGATGTTGGCGTCGGAGAGCAGTTTGGTCTTGTCAGAGACGGTGACTTGCAAATCCGCCAGAGTGCATTTTCTCGTGTCCCTCTCCTCCATCAGCCTCAAGATCTCCTCCTTTAGCCCCTCCGGCTCCAGCTCTAGCTCCTCCACCTTGCTGGCCTGGGCCAGGGCCAGAGTGTCAAGTGCATCTTTGTGCTTCTGCTCCAGCGCCTGAGTCCGCTGCGCGAGAAGCTTCTCGATCTCCTTGTCCTTGTCGCGGAGCGTGGCGGCAAGCGCCTGTTCACGAGCAACGACATCCTCCTCTTGGGTGTCCATAAGAACCTTCTGCTGCCTCTGGGTAGCCTCGTCCTTGGCGGCCTGTTCCTTCAGCCTACTTCAGGGCGAGCTCTCGCTTGCATTGGTCCAGCTGGTCCTGGATGGCGCTTAGTTCCTCCTGGGCTTCGCCAAACAAGACTTGCGTATGGGTGATGCGCTCCTCAAAATCTGCTTCCACTTTGTCCATGGCCGCCATCCTGGAGTTCGCCCTATCCTGGCGGGCACGGTAGAGCGCCCGAAGCTTCTGAAAATTGGCCCCCATGGCCGGAAGGAGCTGCTCCTCTTGGGAACCGCCACCACTAGTGCTCGGTTCATCCACAACCTGAAGCCCAGCGGTGGCAAGGACCTCATCGCCAAAAACCTCCCCCTCCGCTGGCGCTCTGGTGCTTACCGTCCCTGGGAGGAGGACGAACAGATCGTCACCCACCTTCAAGTATTTCCCCGTGGCGGGAGCTGCAGAGGAGGATGATTGGTCATTGGCCACCTCCTCCCCGCCGGGCCCCTTGGCGGCCGCCTCGGCAGTGGCCGTGCCGGTGTCCCCGGCATGCCCCTTGCCGGCCTCCCAAGTAGGCAGCTCGCCGATCTCCCCGGCAGGCCCCTTCGCAGCCTCCTCGGTGGGGGACGCGGCGGCATCCCCAGCCGCGATCTCAGTGGCCTCGGCTTCGACATCCTTCGTGACCTCCTCAATAATAGCGTCGACGTCCACCTGGTCCGTCGAGGGAGTGTCTGGAAACCAGAAAGGAAGATGAGGCGAGGCCAAGACCAAAGGTTCAGAACAAAGAAAAGAAAGAACATCACATGGCAGGGATGACGGGAGACGGGAAGCAGGCGACTTGCCCGTGCCAGGCCGAGGAGAAGTGGTTCCCTCCCCGCAACCTCCGTTGCCGGGACAGAGCCACCAGTGCATGTGCTTGCCCCTTCTTCCTCCATGTGCATGGGCTCGGCAATGGATGCCCTTGCCAGCGACGCCCCTCTGGGTGGCGTGGTTGCTGGGGACGGCGTGTCGGGGGCGACCCCATCGGCTCCTCCAGTTGTTGCTCTCCTCCTGTAAACCCGTCAAGGTCGGCACCAAGAGTACACCCCCAACACTCGTCAGCGGGGAGTGAATAATGGACTCAAGCTGGGTCTGGAGGTGGGGCTATGCTGAGGTTTCTTGTCTGGGCTGATCACCACCAACGCCGGCATGCAGCGCTTGCCAGGGGCTCATCGCCCGTTGAGGATTTGGCCCTCTTCGATGCCCTCTGAGCCACCGTCTCTGTGTCGCTGCAAAAATTAAATCATGTCACGGAAGGATAGTGCAGGCGGAGGATTAAGAGATGGTGAGGGGCAAAATGCTTACTCATCCTCCTCCTCCTCTGGCCTCCTCTTCCCCTTCGGGCTAAAGGACCCGGGATTGAAATCGGCCTCCGAGGCGGCGTCGACAAGCGGAGGAGAAGGCGATAGGGTCCTGGGATGCCTGGACGAGGAAGGTGCGGCGGCCGCGGCCTTCTTCGCTGCCGTAGCCCTCGGTTGGCATGCAGGAAGCACCTGGGCCTGCTGCAGCTGCGTGGTCTTGCCAGGCTGGACTAGCTCGCCGGAGCCCGCCCACTGCAAGACATGCTTCTTCCCTGGGGCCGGGGATTCGTCCGCATCAGTCTCCTCTTCGGTCGACTCGTCGACCGCTTCTTCAACAGGGGGAGCCTCAGCACTCGCGCTGTTGACCTCCCCGGCGGACCCCACCCACTCGGCAAACTCTTTCTCCTCCGCAGTCGCATCGGCCTTGTCCTCTACGGTGCCGAGGCTGCTAGCCTCCTTGGCAAGAGCTGCCTCCTCCGCCCTGGTGGCAATATACATGAGCTCTTCCTCGGTAGTGTGGCGGATAAGCTCCGGCTCATCACATATGTACTTATCTGACAAGTTGTCGAGGAATGCCTGCACCAGCTCTGCTTTTGGCTCAACCCAGGTCGGATTGAGGCTGTGCACGTCGAAGACCGGCATCATGGCGATGATGGTGCTCTGGCGAGAGTTGTTGCTCAGCGAGACCACCCCTGCTGGCAACGCGAACAAGTTGTCGGGCTTGGCGGCCCCGGTGACCTTGTCAGCCTTCTCAGCCTTGCCGGCCTTCTTGGCCTTGTAGGTCCTCTCGACCTGGCTGACCTCGTCAACCCTGAGCAGGAAGAGCCTCTGGCAAAGATGAGCGTGTTGCAACACCTTGAAGTTGTGGTTTAAACCATGGCGGAGCCTCATGATATCGGCCGCGTTCCTGAAATCCCAGGCCGGCCTCCTCGTGTTGTGCAGTGGGGCAATCCGGCGGTGGATGAAATCGGCCCCGATCATTTCAAGAGTAAGCCCGGCCGCAACAAAGCGGTGGATCCTAGTGGTGGCGATCATAAGCTTTTGGTCGTTGGCGTCGAGATCACTCCAGTTATTGCTACGGACGGATGGCTTCCTACGGACCCGGTAGAACTCTAGCGGATATGTCTCCTCGATCCAGCACCATCGACTTTGCTACTCCTCCCACCTCTCTTTCGTGGCGCCCTCCAGGTACATGCCCTTGATCTGCTGCCTAGGAATCCAACCAATGCAGCCCGAAATGGCGCCCCCTGGCTGGATGCGAGGAGTGAAGTAATGGAAAAAGAGCACCGTGCTAGGGAGCAATCCGGAAAGCCCACGCAAAAATTGGCGAAGAAGGCCATACATGCCACATAATTCGGCGTGAGGTCCAGAAGGCGGAAGCCGTAGGTGTACATGACATCAATGAAGGAATCCGAGAAAGGGGGCAGAGCCCGCAGGAGAAGTAATCGATGAAGAAAGGGTACCGATTTGGGTCGCCCTTGGCGAAGCAGAAGGGAGGGACGACGCTCGTGGCGGGATGCCCCGTCGTCTCCCTCCCCCACAGGCGCTTGAACCTATCCCTGAGAGTGAGCGCGTCGACAGTCAGGTCAAAGAGTGCGAACTGCGTCCACAGCTCCACAAACGCGCTCTCCGGAGACTCCTTCCCCCCGGTATTCTTAGCTATTCCCTTGCCCATGCCTACCTTGGGCGCCATGATGGCTGAGATTGGGCATGGAATGAAGGGTAATAAGGGTGCGGCGGCGGCAAGCAGAGGCAAGAAGTCAGGTTTCCGCTAGGAGAAGAAGAGGGGAATGCCGGTTCCGAGATTGGAAAAGACGCAAAGGGTAAATGAGCAGCGCCCCTACGGTTTCCTCTTTTATGGGGAAGGCGCGGGCCGCCTCTTTACTATTCACCATGACATGACGCAACCGCGCTGCAAGAACTCCACGCATGACCCCCACATCACGCGCCCAATGGGAGTCGTGGGGAAGCGCAACAGGCGAAGGAATCGTCCCAGTTAAAACTCTGCCACACATGCCCACACACACACATGGGCAAAAAGGGTTCTTGAAATGAAGTCGTCCTCGACGGAAGCTCATCATCCTCACCCAAATAAGGCTTCAAATCTCCAATTTTAAAAGAGGGGCTACCCCCAAAATCTGCAGGAAGCACAAGTTTATATGCATTATCATTTATTTTCTCTAACACCTTAAAAGGACCATCAGCTCGTGGCATTAGCTTTCACTTGCACAAATTAGGAAACCTATCCTTATGCAAATGTAACCAAACAAGATCTCCAGGTGCAAAGACAATACGCTTTCTACCCTTAGCTCCAGCAAGTTTATACTTAGCATTCATGCGCTCAATATTTTGTTAAGTTAACTCATGTTTTTTAATATCAATTTAGCACGTTGTTTAGCATCAAAATTAACATTCTTCGAAGATGGAAGAGGTAACAAATCAATAGGTGCACGAGGTAAGAAACCATACACATTTCAGAAGGGCACATCTTAGAAGTAGAATGCAGAGAACGATTATAAGCAAATTCAATATGAGGCAACCATTCTTCCCACATTTTCTTGTTATTCTTCAAAACAGCCCTAAGCATAGTAGACAAAGTTCTATTGACTACTTCAGTTTGTCCATTAGTTTGGGGTTGACAAGTAGTACTAAAAAGCAGTTTAGTCCCCAACTTAGCCAACAAACATCTCCAAAAGTGGCTAAGACATTTAGTATCACAATCTGAAACAATAGTATTTGGCACACCATGCAAGTGAATAATTTCATGAAAGAATAAATCAGCAACATGAGCATCATCATCGCTTTTATGACATGGTATGAAGTGTGCCATTTTTGAAAATCTACCCACGACAACAAATATGCTATCCCTCCCCTTCTTTGTTCGATGTAAACCCAAAACAAAGTCCATAGATATATCTTCCAAAGGAACACTAGGTACATGCAAATGCATATATAAACCATGAGGATTGAGTCATGACTTAGCTTTTTGACATGTAGTGCACCGAGCAACAAAACGCTCAACATCCCGTCTCATATTTGGCCAAAAGAAATTTGAAGCAAGTACATCCTCCATCTTCTTCATGCCAAAGTGTCCCATTAATCCTCCTCCATGCGCCTCCTGCAACAAAAAATATGAATGGAGCTAGCGGGAATGCATAGCTTGTTAGCACAAAACACAAATCCAACATTAACGATGAACTGGTTCCATTTTCTCCATTCTTTACAATTCTGCAATACATCTTTAAATTCAGGATCATGCACATATTCATCTTTGATGGTCTCCAAACCAAATATTTTAAGTCAAGTTGTGAAAGCATAGTACCACAACGAGACAATGCATCAGCAATAACATTTTCTTTACCCTTCTTGTGTTTAATGACATAAGGGAAAGTCTCAATGAATTCAAACCATTTAGCATGTCTACGGTTCAATTTAGCTTGACTTTTAATATGCTTCAATGATTCATGATCAGAACGTATAACAAATTCTTTGGGCCATAAATAATGTTTCCATGTTTCCAAAATCCGAACATGAGCATAGAGTTCCTTGTCATAAGTAGAATAGTTCAGACTAGGCCCACTCAATTTTTCAGAAAAGTATGCAATAGGTTTACCATCTTGTAATAACACACCGCCTAATCCAATTCCACTAGCATCACATTCAAGCTCAAAAGTTTTATGAAAATGTGGGGACCCCGACTCATAAGTCGTGATCACCGAATGCACGTGTACAGTGATCCCAGAGATCATTGCTCACTGAACACACATAAGCTAATTACAAGAGTCTTACATCCATACATACCGTATTACACAAATAGGACCGTTAAGGTCAAGTCTTGAGTATATCATCGCAGCGGAAATCTTCAATAACAACTTGGACCCATGCCATCTGCCTTAACCCTACAGGCATTCTGACTAGGAAGCGTCCTAGCTCGCATGCTTGTCCCCAAGAAATCTTCATCATAACCTGTTCTCTCATGCCTGGCCAATAAAATAACCAGTGGCAAGCCAATGAGTACTTTGAATGTACTCGCAAGCAACCCAAGTGTGATAACAGAATAATTATGCAAGGCTCTACTGCTAAATTGGTAGTTTTGCGGAAAGCTAGTTTTTCATATGCAAGTATGATCAACATGTAACATGGACATGCATGTGTCTGCAACAAGTATCAGGAGGTCACAGACATCATTATCGAGAAAGAGTTGTAATCAACTCATGCTCAAGCTCATTGTGTCTTTCTCACGATCACATCAACAATATCTCAGAATCGTGTTGTTTCCCAAAAACTTATGGACATAGTCTAAGTAGCACCACCCAACTGTCCTTGACCGCGGATACGGCTATTCGAATAGTTTGACACTCTACAGAGGTTGCACACTTTACCCACTAGATCCAGGGAACTTCCGTGACATCCACGACCCGCGGTACCCCAAGTACCCGGGGTAAGCACCCGATCACTATCTTTCCCTAGACGACACTAATATGGAGTCCACTCGATTGGTAACAGCCCCGTGCCCCACATTTCACATCTCAAGATTATTGGAGCCTTGCTCCGTATTCATCACATACCACAAGAACGGGGTACCAACGGTGTGTCCAGTGCCCTGTAAAGACAGTCATGGCCGCCTATCCAAGCACGACACCGTCCCGAGAGTGACCTCATGTCACCCCCGTCACTAGTAATGCGGGCACCATGCTAGTATCGACCTAGGTAATCAATAATGCCCTTTCCCATATAAGGGTAGAGTGGTTGCGCATGTTTGGTTGGGACGGTAGTCACACATAAATCTAATCCATCTCTGTAAACAACACTTTCGTCAAGCCTCGGCACACTACTTCTTCACCAAGTAGTGCCCTAGCTCCTCATCAACTCCCAGGGGCATTAGTGGCACCCACTAGGTCTTTTGCAAGTATGTCAAACCACACTTGTTTCAATCAATGCATAACCCTGACCCATTTGCGTAGCCAACTACTATAGTAAACATCTATCTACTCCCACCCACATAACCCTCATAGGAAGGTAGGGTCATGTTTGATGCAAGTATCAATAGTAAGTAACATAGGTAGCAACCAAAGTGGTCTCCACCTCAACATGATTTCGGTGCATTGATAATAAGGTGCTATGAGATATGCATAAAAAGGTTTCTTGAACATGGTCAAAGGGCTGCTTGCCTTATTCTTCCGATTCTTCAAACCTTCTGGTTCAACTCCGATTATTCCGTTTATTTCGTCAACTAACGATGGAAACAAACATAATAAGCAACACAATCAAAGCAAAAATAAAAGTGCTCTAAAAATAGGAGTTGGACTTTTCTAGGATACCTCTGGTCATATGAAAAATAACCAAGGTGGTTTCATAGGTATTGGATCAATGAATAGCTTGGATCATTTCAATGTGATGGAACCAAGGGGTTTATGGATTTGAAAGAAGTATACAGAAATATTTTCTTGAATGATGAGCAAAGGCACCCATCAACAAGTCATGATTTTAGAAGCATCTAGGAGTAGGTTTCACTGGATTTGGAATTCAATTGAATTTCCTAGGATTTTGCAAAGCTGATAAATATGAAGAAATGGCTCAATATTTGGTGGGGTACAGAAAGTATTAATAAAAAATGTTCCAAAACTAAGTTTGGATATGACAATCATCTAGGAATTTGAATGACTGCATTTGGATCAAGAATGAGCTCTTTGTGATTTTCTAAAGTTCATCACAGAAATGAAATATTGGCATTTGATAATTATTTGTGAAAGAAATGTCTCTGGAATAATGTGCATGTTGCACCATGTGATAGAGCATGATTTATGGAGCCATAGGAAATTTGAATCATGCAATTTGGAGTTCAAATGAATTATTTAAGCATTTTAGAAGTTGTCTGGAAAAGAAAAGAATAGGGAAAAAGGGGTATACCCTTCACTGTGCTCATGGCGATGAATAGCCCGTGGGCTGGCCCAGCGGCTCGGCTGTGCGGGCGGAGCGGGTGACGCTGAAGGCGTCTTTTCCGAAGTACGCTTCCGCCTGGGGAACACGGCTCCCGCCCGGCCCGTCTCCACTTAAAATGTCGGGCCCGCCCCGCTGGGTCACCGACGAGCGGGCCCCACCAACAGGCCTTCTCCTTCCTCCCGCCCGCGACAGAAGAGGTAGGGGCCTCGTCGACGGGAGGTTGCAGCTCCTGCCCCCCGGCGGCTCAGGCCACCTCCGGCCAAGCGGTGGCCACCGGAGGGGCCACTGGAGAGCGGCGCATCGGGGAAGGTCGGCGGGGCTGGCAGGAGACGACCGCGGTGTGCTCGGCACTGCCTCGGCGGATGCCCATTCGGGCGACGAGCAGCTGGGGGTGTGGTGCCCCGGCGGTCTGGGAGAAGTAGGGGAAAGGGTCACCGTACCCTTGCATCTCTTCTGGTGGAGGAAAGGGAGGGTGGCGAGCTCGGGATGGCGATAATTCGAGCGGAGGCCGGCGGCGGAACTCCGGCCAGAAAAGAGGCCGTAGGGCACGGGGAGAGCAACGAGTTGGCCAGGGAGGCGTAAGAGAGAAAGGAAGAGCTAAAGGAGGTGCAAGGGGGCTCGGGGGCGGCCTATAAATAGGTGAGCGCCGGTCCACCGAAGATGCAAGCGCCGGCAAGGCCGTTGCTGTCGTTGCAGGCCACGGGGGCACCAGTGGGCATGTCTAGGGCGTTCGTGGGGCTGGTCCACGCCTAGAGGAAGAGAGAGGAGGAGCGGGGAGGCGCCAGAGAGGTCGCGCGTGCGAGGTTGCTCACTGGAGCCCGTGGTCGGCCGGTGCGCGTGCGAGCAGAGGTGAGAGAGGGGGAGAGAGGAGGGGGCCGACCGCCCAGCGTGTTGCGGACGTCAAGGCAGCCTCGGGGGACATGAGGGGGAGGCCCAAGGCTGTCGGACGCTCCTGATTGGAGGTGGCTACAGTGCGCCAGGGCACTGTAGCATGCTCCAGAGCGCGAACCCTGCATGCCATGGCATGAACATGGTGTCATTAGCGTGTCCTCTTGTGTCCAGCAGTGCTAGGGGATAGTAAACAAAGGTGCGAAGGTCTTGGATGCCCTGTGGAGCCATTGGAATGAGGAGGGAGGTGAAGAAGAAGGAGTTTATTGCTGTCCACTAGTATGAATTGGGGTTTTACCCCCTCCAATGATTGAGCTGAGGCCATAGAGAAGTTACTGGGGGTAGAAGATGATCAGGAGAAGCTGTGGTAGGAATTTGAGGTAAAGGGAAAACGTAAAAGGGGTCCAAACAAGGGTTTTGGTAATTGGACAGAAGGTGTTTGATCATGTTTTGGGGAGGGAAATGACTTCCAATTGGCATGGGACTTAACAGGATGGAATGTCACATATAATTAGGCCCCTACACCAAATTTGAGCTCATTTGGGCAAAGTTGCCAATGTAACTTTGGTGAACCCTAGAAATGAACAGAAATGGTTTCACCTTGTTTGAGTCAAGCTAATCATCTCCCCTTGATGCACCACTTGGTGTAGCATCATCATTTGGGGTTATGTTCATGCTCACAAAGTTTGAAGCCCCAGGTAAAAAGTTGACAATGTAAAGTTGTTCAAATTTGAATTTGAACAGAAATGGTTCTCGGGTACTTAGACCAAGTTATGCTTCTCCAAAACTTGTGCCATTTGGCATAGATGCCTTATTAGGCCATTCTAGCATGTGCACCAAGTTTGAGAGCATTTGGACAAGTTTGGCAGTGTAAAGTTGCTCAAACTTCAAATATGGACATAATGGTTTTGAGGGGATTAGAGGATGTTTCCTTGACCTTCAAGGCATGAGGCTTAGCAAGATCATCAAATATGTCATATTTGACATGATAGAATTTCCCTGGAATTTTTGGAGAATATTTCCCTTGTAAATATTTCAAAAGCTTGAAATATCCAGAAAGGGTTTTGGAAGGATTTGCCCAATATTTTGAACATGACGATGTGTTAAAACTCTTATATATGGACAATATATGTCCTAGGAGTTTCCCTGAATTTTGGCAAATATTTTTGAAATGATTAAATAATTTTTCCTTATTAAAGACCATTTTTGGCCTTAAGAAAAATCTTTTAAATAAAATATAAAAATAACTTTTAAAATTGTACTTTTGTGGTTTCTGGGAGTCCTATACCTAATAGGATTCAAATATACTTTTTGGAAGATTTTTTACACCCTAAATAAGGTACTTGCAGTGCAAACCTCAATTCAGGGGTTTTTGGAAAACTAATTTTAGAAAATACTATTTGGCTAGAATATTTTTATAAGAAAATTCTATATTGTTCTATACACATGGCATGATCATTGGGAAAAAGTTTTGGATCAAGGAGATGAAGTATAAGAGTTGGAGGATTTATTTGATTTTTTAGAGCACTAGCAAGCAGCAAACAGAAAGTCAATCAAGCAAAGTCAAAACACTCAAAAGTTTTTGTAAATCCACATTTTTAACATGATAATTAGCTTAAGCAAAGTGACATGAAAATCAGGGTGTGACAGACCTACCCCCCTTACAAGAATCTCGTCCTCGAGATTCCCAGACTAAGCGTGGAAAGGAATACAGAGTCTTGGACACGGGGTAGTCTTCACTTCTTCTTGCTGGTTCTGCTACCGAGTGGTGCTCCATGGGATCTTGAAGTACTTGGTGGTGTGGCTTCTTGCTTGATGCCTTCCTTGATGCAGGTTGCTGAGGGGTCTCTTGTATAGGTTAGGTTGGGTTAGTTGTCAAAGGATCGGTGATTGATGTCCTTGCGGGCACTGGGCTTAGTTAGGAAGTAAGAAGTACTTCTAGAGTGGGGACTCGTGGAAGATTTGGTGCACGGAGGGTATCTCAGGTGGTATATCTAGCTGGTAGACGTCTATTAATTGACTTGCAGTGGTCTTGAAGAAGGGTCGATAAATCTGGTAGGAGCGTTCCTTCTACACGGAAATTCTCGGTTCCTTTGAGAGGAGCGGTTTGCAGATATGCCTGGTCTTCGACGCGGAAGTTTACTTCTCGATGACGGTGGTCGGTGTAGATCTTCCTTCTTGACAGGGCGGTCTTCAAATGTCTTCTATCCTGCTGTCCGTCTCTTCTATGTCTTCGGGCAGACAAGTAGGCCATCAAATAATGATGTTACCCAACTTGTCCAATGACTCCATGAGGTCTATGGGGTACGCAAGGTAGGCTGGGGCATTGGTGGTGGTCTCCGTTGAGTATTTGCAGAGTCTTCCCGACTTAGAGTCAAGGCCCGTGGTCGGAATCTGACCGGGTTATGGCTTGGTGGGGCTTAAGGGTTTCAAGGATTCTAGTGAGTGAGTGAATGTTTATCATCTTATCCTTAAGCACGGTTTCTGAGATGCCAATAGCTCTATCTAGTACTCCAACGAAAAGCATAGACCAGCTTCAATCACTATTCATGCCATACATATCCTCATGATTCTCAAGAGACGGTCTAACAAAATTTGCACTTGTCTACGATCCCCAAATCCATATGTATGTCTACCCCTAAAATCCAAGGGTAGATCATACATGCTGCTAAGCTTGAATTAAACTCCACAATCCAAGCACTCAACCTAGTCTTGCAAGGCTCACGATAATGCATCTCTATTCTAAGGAAACACGTCATATGCCACTCCAAGATTTTGTTTCCTTCCTATAGATCAACTCCAATAGCCCGGTAATTTCCACCAATCACCACATGATCCAACAATTCTACAAATCCGATGTCTACAATGTTTCACAAGGTCTCAAGTCCCTATAATACCCAAATACTCGGAAGGACTGAGCATCACGATAGTAAGTCCACCAAATTCTCATCATCCGGGTCAAGTAAACTCCAAGATCACGATTATATAGATCCCTAAATCAACTCCGACAAATAATCCAATCTCCTAGTTTATTGTCCACCGAGAAGCTTGATATCATAATCAGGATCATAGGCCTAAATCCAATTTTACTCCGAACCATGCAGACATATCCAGCATTATACCAACCAGAATCACCTACATACATCCAGATCTCATGCCCAACGAGAACTCATACATGCTTCCCAAGGTCATGATCCCACCAATATGAAATCTCACAATCCACCAAGGTCTCAGATAATTCCTCGAAGTCACTGATATAAAGTCACCAAGTTACCTGTCTAATATCCTCGAACTGGTCTATCTATGGCATCGTCAGTTCTCGTGCTATATTAGGATGAAAATGTGCTCACTCACTGTGTCCACTAGCTCCTTTACGAACCCAGTGTTGTGCAAGGTTATAAGGGCTTAACTGGTTCTCTCTCTTTACCATGGGTTAGGCGCATGGTTAAGGATTCGTGCTGGAGTATCTCGTGAAGTTTCAAAGGGTCTAGGAATGGGGTTACTGGTCTGGAGGGTTAAACATAACTCTACGGGGTTGCAATTGGTCGTGGAGGTTGTAGCAGAAGCCTTCAGCGCCAGTTGGTTGCCGAGGTAGAATCCTTGGGGCATCTTGTCTTGCGGGTCTTCAATTGGGGAGAGAGAGAATAGAGGGAAAAAGCATCGTAGAGGAGGGAAATGCCTAAAGTGGGTTCTATAGTGCAGGTGCAACAAACAGGTGCAAAAAGGTCGAAACAAAAGAAACAAGGCAAGGAAGGTGATATAGCCATGCACTTGTTGCCTGGGGCAAAAGTGCGACTTATATCAAAACACAAACAAATAAAAGCAAGCAACTGACAATCATGGTTCTATTCGAACCATTATACAGACTCGACTGCGCATAGGGGGTACACGACTCATCCTAGCCTAGGGGTTGTCGGACTCAGTGTCGTGACTTTTGCCTCGTGCAGTCTTCTGAGCTTCCTCTGGTGTTGCTACGTCCCTTGTGGTTGCTTGATGAACAATCCAGGTTGAGCCTCAAGAATCTTCAACAACTTCTCGCCTGATGAGGTGATGTGGTGAAGGTGCCTCCTTGTAGCTGGCATTGACTTGTCTTCTCTTGTCTCTTTAATCATGACGATCCCTTGTGCCTTCTGGGGCGTCGAGGGTACCAGGTAGGCAATCCATATGCAATGACAATAACAAGGCATAATAGAGGTCCAACATGTCGGTTTCGTTGATGAAAACATCGACACCAAGAGTGGGGGACGAAGAGAACCGTTTTCCTGCTCACTATAGTGAGGCGGACCAAATGGCGAGGTTCTCATCCACCGGTGGTTGTCGATACAACAACGGTAGTGACAGGATTACTCTATTAGCGATGCATATCATGATTTTGCATAACCTATACCCTGGTCATCATAGGCCAAAGTTGCACCATCTTGGGGGCTCTTGTCAAGGGTGTCCCCCATCTTCTGGGTATTCATGTCCTCACTCATCGAGGATGTAGTTTCTGTTGGCACCATCTTGTCGTGGTGTCGTCAATCTTGTGTGCTGAAGTGGTGGGTGAGTGTTTGGCAAGGTGCACTCCACGAGGATTACAGAAAATCCAGTGGTCTGGGGCATAAGGGTTCTGGCGACCAAAAGTTTTGAAGGGGAAGAGATCAAGTATAGCCTAGTTTTCAAAAAACTGAGATGGGAAGAGAAGTATAGATAGTTTTGAAAACTACTAATAGTTTTGGAAATGGTTTTACCCAAACTAACGACCATGCTAACTAAGGCTTCCTACAGTCAGGATGGCTCTGATACCAGCTCTGTGGGGACCCCGACTCATAAGTCGTGATCACCGAATGCACGTGTACAGTGATCCCAGAGATCATTGCTCACTGAACACACAGAAGCTGATTACAAGAGTCTTACATCCATACATACCATATTACACAAATAGGACCGTTAAGGTCAAGTCTTGAGTATATCATCGCAACGGAAATCTTCAATAACAACTTGGACCCATGCCATCTGCCTTAACCCTACAGGCATTCTGACTGGGAAGCGTCCTAGCTCGCATGCTCGTCACCAAGAAATCTTCATCATAACCTCTTCTCTCATGCCTGGCCAATAAAATAACCAGTGGCAAGCCAATGAGTACTTTGAATGTACTCGCAAGCAACCCAAGTGTGATAACAGAATAATTATGCAAGGCTCTACTTCTAAATTGGTAGTTTTGCGGAAAGCTAGTTTTTCATATGCAAGTATGATCAACATGTAACATGGACATGCATGTGTCTGCAACAAGTATCAGGAGGTCACAGACATCATTATCGAGAAAGAGTTGTAATCAATTCATGCTCAAGCTCATTGTGTCTTTCTCACGACCACATCAACAATATCTCAGAATCGTGTTGTTTCCCAGAAACTTATGGACATAGTCTAAGTAGCACCACCCAACTGTCCTTGACCGCGGACACGGCTATTCGAATAGTTTGACACTCTACAGAGGTTGCACACTTTACCCACTAGATCCGGGGAACTTCCGTGACATCCACGACCCGCGGTACCCCAAGTACCTGGGGTAAGCACCCGATCACTATCTTTCCCTAGACGACACTAATATGGAGTCCACTCGATTGGTAACAGCCCCGTGCCCCACATTTCACATCTCAAGATTATTGGAGCCTTGCTCCGTATTCATATCATACCACAAGCACGGGGTACCAACGGTGTGTCAGGTGCCCTGTAAAGACAGTCATGGCCGCCTATCCAAGCACGACCCCGTCCCGAGAGTGACCTCATGTCACCGCCGTCACTAGTAATGCGGGCACCATGCTAGTATCGACCTAGGTAATCAATAATGCCCTTTCCCATATAAGGGTAGAGTGGTTGCGCATGTTTGGTTGGGACGGTAGTCACACATAAATCTAATCCATCTCTGTAAACAACACTTTCGTCAAGCCTCGGCACACTACTTCTTCACCAAGTAGTGCCCTAGCTCCTCATCAACTCCCAGGGGCATTAGTGGCACCCACTGGGTCTTTTGCAAGTATGTCAAACCACACTTGTTTCACTCAATGCATAACCCTGACCCATTTGCGTAGCCAACTACTATAGTAAACATCTATCTACTCCCACCCACATAACCCTCATAGGAAGGTAGGGTCATGTTTGATGCAAGTATCAATAGTAAGTAACATAGGTAGCAACCAAAGTGGTCTCCACCTCAACATGATTCCGGTGCATTGATAATAAGGTGCTATGATATATGCATAAAAAGGTTTCTTGAACATGGTCAAAGGGCTGCTTGCCTTATTCTTCCGAGTCTTCAAACCTTCTGGTCCAACTCCGATTATTCCGTTTATTTCGTCAACTAACGATGGAAACAAACATAATAAGCAACACAATCAAAGCAAAAATAAAAGTGCTCTAAAAATAGGAGTTGGACTTTTCTAGGATACCTCTGGTCATATGAAAAATAACCAAGGTGGTTTCATAGGTATTGGATCAATGAATAGCTTGGATCATTTTATTGTGATGGAACCAAGGGGTTTATGGATTTGAAAGAAGTATACAGAAATATTTTCTTGAATGATGAGCAAAGGAACCCATCAACAAGTCATGATTTTAGAAGCATCTAGGAGTTGGTTTCACTGGATTTGGAATTCAAATGAATTTCCTAGGATTTTGCAAAGCTGATAAATATGAAGAAATGGCTCAATATTTGGTGGGGTATAGAAAGTATTAATAAAAAATGTTCCAAAACTAAGTTTGGACATGACAAGCATCTAGGAATATGAATCATTGCATTTGGATCAAGAATGAGCTCTTTGTGATTTTCTAAAGTTCATCACAGAAATGAAATATTGGCATTTGATAATTATTTGTGAAAGAAATATCTCTGGAATAATGTGCATGTTGCACCATGTGATAGAGCATGATTTATGGAGCCATAGGAAATTTGAATCATGCAATTTGGAGTTCAAATGAATTATTTAAGCATTTTAGAAGTTGTCTGGAAAAGAAAAGAACAGGGAAAAAGGGGTATACCCTTCACTGTGCTCATGGCGATGAATAGCCCGTGGGCCGGCCCAGCGGCTCGGCTGTGCGGGCGGAGGGGGTGACGCTGATGGCGTCTTTTCCAAAGTACGCTTCCGCCTGGGGAACACCGCTCCCGCCCGGCCCGTCTCCACTTAAAATGTCGGGCCCGCCCCGCTGGGTCACCGACGAGCGGGCCCCACCAACAGGCCTTCTCCTTCCTCCCGCCCGCGACAGAAGAGGCAGGGGCCTCGTCGACGAGAGGTTGCAGCTCCTGCCCCCCGACGGCTCAGGCCACCTCCGGCCAAGCGGTCGCCACCGGAGGGGCCACTGGAGAGCGGCGCATCGGGGAAGGTCGGCGGGGCTGGCAGGAGACGACCGTGGTGCGCTCGGCACTGCCTCGGCGGATGCCCATTCGGGCGACGAGCAGCTGGGGGGTGTGGTGCCCCGGCGGTCTGGGAGAAGTAGGGGAAAGGGTCACCGTACCCTCGCATCTCTTCTGGTGGAGGAAAGGGAGGGAGGCGAGCTCGGGATGGCGGGAATTCAAGCGGAGGCCGGCGGCGGAACTCCGGCCAGAAAAGAGGCCGTAGGGCACGGGGAGAGCAACGAGTTGGCCTGGGAGGCGTAAGAGAGAAGGGAAGAGCTAAAGGAGGTGCAAGGGGGCTCGGGGGCGGCCTATAAATAGGTGAGCGCCGGTCCACCGAAGATGCATGCGCCGGCGAGGCCGTTGCTGTCGTTGCAGGCCACGGGGGCACCAGTGGGCATGTCTAGGGCGTTCGTGGGGCTGGTCCACGCCTAGAGGAAGAGAGAGGAGGAGTGGGGAGGTGCCAGAGAGGTCGCGCATGCGAGGTTTCTCACTGGAGCCCGTGGTCGGCCGGTGCGCGTGCGAGCAGAGGTGAGAGAGGGGGAGAGAGGAGGGGGCCGACCGCCCAGCGTGTTGCGGACGTCGAGGCAGCCTCGGGGGACACGAGGGGGAGGCCCAAGGCTGTCGGACGCTCCTGATTGGAGGTGGCTATAGTGCGCCAGGGCACTGTAGCATGCTCCAGAGCGCGAACCCTGCATGCCATGGCATGAACATGGCGTCATTGGCGTGTCCTCTTGTGTCCAGCAGTGCTAGGGGATAGTAAACAAATGTGTGAAGGTCTTGGATGCCTTGGGGAGCCACTGGAATGAGGAGGGAGGTGAAGAAGAAGGAGTTTACTGCTGTCCAGCAGTATGAATTGGGGTTTTACCCCCTCCAATGATTGAGCTAAGGCCATAGAGAGGTTACTGGGGGTAGAAGATGATCAGGAGAAGCTGTGGTAGGAATTTGAGGTAAAGGGAAAAAGTAAAAGGGGTCCAAACAAGGGTTTTGGTAATTGGACAGAAGGTGTTTGATCATGTTTTGGGGAGGCAAATGACTTCCAATTGGCATGGGACTTAACAAGATGGAATGTCACATATAATTAGGCCCCTACACCAAATTTGAGCTCATTTGGGCAAAGTTGCCAATGTAACTTTGGTGAACCCTAGAAATCAACAGAAATGGTTTCACCTTGTTTGAGTCAAGCTAATCATCTCCCCTTGATGCACCACTTGGTGTAGCATCATCATTTGGGGTTATGATCATGCTCACAAAGTTTGAAGCCCCAGGTAAAAAGTTGATAATGTAAAGTTGTTCAAATTTGAATTTGAACAGAAATGGTTTTGGGGTACTTAGACCAAGTTATGCTTCTCCAAAACTTGTGCCATTAGGCATAGATGCCTTATTAGGCCATTCTAGCATGTGCACCAAGTTTTAGAGCATTTGGACAAGTTTGGCAGTGTAAAGTTGCTCAAACTTCAAATATGGACAGAATGGTTTTTAGGGGATTAGAGGATGTTTCCTTGATCTTCAAGGCATGAGGCTTAGCAAGATCATCAAATATGTCATATTTGACATGATAGAATTTCCCTGGAATTTTTGGAGAATATTTCCCTTGTAAATATTTCAAAAGCTTGAAATATACAGAAAGGGTTTTGGAAGGATTTCCCAATATTTTGAACATGACCATGTGTTGAAACTCTTATATATGGACAATATATGTCCTAGGAGATTCCCTGAATTTTGGCAAATATTTTTGAAATGATTAAATAATTTTTCCCTATTAAAGACCATTTCTGGCCTTAAGAAAAATCTTTTAAATAAAATATAAAAATAACATTTAAAATTGTACTTTTGTGGTTTCTGGGAGTCCTATACCTAATAGGATTCAAATATACTTTTTGGAAGATTTTTCACACCCTAAATAAGGTACTTGCAGTGCAAACCTCAATTCAGGGGTTTTTGGAAAACTAATTTTAGAAAATACTATTTGGCCAAAATATTTTTATAAGAAAATTCTATATTGTTCTATACACATGGCATGATTATTGGGAAAAAGTTTTGGATCAAGGAGATGAAGTATAAGAGTTGGAGGATTTATTTGATTTTTTAGAGCACTAGCAAGCAGCAAACAGAAAGTCAATCAAGCAAAGTCAAAACACTCAAATGTTTTTGTAAATCCACATTTTTAACATGATAATTAGCTTAAGAAAAGTGACATGAAAATCAGGGTGTGACATAAAATCGGGAAGTTGGAGTAATGGAGCATGTGTCAACTTATCTTTCAATACCATGAAGGCTTCTTCTTGTGCAGTACCCCAAACAAAAGGCACATCCTTATTTGTAAGCTCATTGAGAGGTGCAGCAATGGTGCTGAAATCTCTCACAAAACGCCTATAGAAACCAACAAGTCCAAGAAAACTCCTCTCTTGTGTGACCGTTTTGGTCTGCGGCCAACTTTCAATAGCTTCAATCTTGGCTTTATCAACTCCAAGAAAAGATACTCGAACGGTGCAAAAGGAGCACTTCCCAAGGCTACCAAACCAACGTGCATCACGTAGAGCAATAAAAACAGCATGTAAATGTTCCAAATGTTCCTCCAAAGATCTGCTATAAATCAGTATATCATCAAAGTAAACTACCACAAATCCTCTAATGAAAGCATGTAAAACTTCAATCGTGAATCTCATGAAAGTACTAGGTGCATTAGTTAACCCAAACGGCATGACTAACCACTCATATAATCCAAACTTAGTTTTAAATGTTGTTTTCCATTCATCTCCCAATTTCATACGAATTTGATGGTATCCACTATGCAAATCAACTTTGGAGAAAATAGTAGAGCCACTTAATTCATCAAGCATATCATCTAGCCTAGGAATAGGATGACGATAACGAATAGTAATATTATTGATGTCTCTACCATCAATACACATACGCGATGCACCATCCTTTTAGGCACTAGAATAATAGGAACAGCACGAGGACTAATGGATTCACGTATATAACCTTTATCTAGTAGCTCCTGTACTTGACGCATAAAATCCTTCTTCTCCTCGGGATTGGTACGGTATGGTGCACGGTTGGGTTGCGATGCGCTGGGAATTAAGTCTATCTGATGTTCAACCCCTCGAATAGGTGGTAATCCCAGTGATACGTCTTGTGGAAAGACGTTAGCCAACTCCTGCAAAATGTTAGTGACAGCAGAAGGCAAAGAGGAAGGCATGTCCTTGAATGAAAATCATGCCTCTTAGCACACAAAAGCATAGCAAGAAGATTTGCTGAAATCTAGTTCATCAAAATCAGATTTGGTCGCAAGTAAACATCCACTTTTCAATTTAATTTCAGATGCCACATCAGATGATGGATTGTTATAAGGTTTCATTTGTTGCTCAAATTCTTTTGGCACAATCTGATTTTCACTCTTATTTTGCTCCTATTTTGCTTTACTAGCTCAATGAATATCATCTTTCAAAATAGAATCAGGAGTCATAGGAAGCAAAGTAGTACGTTTATCCTTATGAACAAGAGTATACTGATTGTTTCTACCATGGTGTACATATTTTTTGTCAAATTGCCATGGTCTATCCAGTAATAAGGAACATGCTTGCATGGGTACCATTTCACAATCAACATAATCGACATGTGTAGCTATATCAATGCACGCAAACAGTACGTGTTACCTTATCCTTGCCGCTATTGTTGAACCATTGGATGTAGTAAGAATGTGGATGTGGTATTTTGGTGAGAGACAGCTTCTCCACCATCTCCATGCTAGCTAAATTGTTGCAGCTCCCTTGATACGGAGTATCCTACGACTATCTCCATGTTCACCTTCATAGCACCTCAAGCCCCAAGTGGACCTACCGAACTTAGGGTGAACCCTTTCCTCTTCAAGACTTACATGAATATTCATTGGACTTTGTTGCTACCTCACCACGGAACGGTGTGCATCACTAGGTACAAGGGCGACATCTACCAAGCAGCAAGGGAGCATCCCGGAGACCAAGGAGAAGGACCGCAAGGCCACAAGGAAGAAGAAGGAGTGCACGAAGAACATCTCTGCACCTCTCAGGCGACCTCGTGCCCACGGGCCTCGAAGACTCCGTGCGCACGGGCAACACAGCAAGCCGGCGCTGGAGCACCCCGTGCGCACGGGCTTGTACGGTGCCCACGGGACCCCCGTACGCACGGGCCCTACAGGATGGTCGGCCAAACCTGCGGTTTTGGGCCTCCACTTCGTCCCCTTCCTCCACCTACCTATATATATCCCTCTCCCTCTTCCATTTAGACTAGGCAAAGTATATGTGAGACATATGTGAGCTTTGCTCCTTCCCTTTGTGGATCAAGACCCCTTTACGGAAGAATCCTTGTGTATTATCAAGACCCCTTCTAGGGAAGGATCCCCATCATAGGATCACCAAGAGCTCATCTCCCTTTGGGATTTGGGATGAACTCTATCATATATCCATGTTCCCCTTGTTGTTTATGTACCTTTGTGGAACTTGTGTGTATGTGAGTTTAGTGGATGTGTGATTTGGGCTTGTTCTTGAGTGTTTCTCTTGTGTTCTCCCCTTTGTGGTCATCTTGTTCTTGGGGATTCTCCTCCAATTCATGAAAGATCTCCATCTTAGGGATTCACCCTACATCATATGGTAGCAAGAGCCATGGTTTCTCATGAAATTGGAGACCCCCTCCTTGTTTTCTAGCCTAATTTTGTTGTGTTCTTGCCAATTTCGAAAATCCCTACAAAAAATAGCCCCAAAATTTTTTCTTGCAATTTGCTAGTTCTTGTGAGATTTGTTGTGTTTGATCCATGATTTTGATGTTTGGCAACTGGATCTAGCTTTCGCACATTCCCCCGCACAATCCCCGCCACCAAATCCATCAATTTTGACAGAAATCACGAAATTTTCCGCCACCCCCGTGCCCACGGGCTCACCACCCCGTGCCCACGGCCCACCGCGAACTCCCAGGTGACCCTGTGCCCTCGGTACGTGTAACGTGCGCATGGGACCCCGTGTCCACAGGATCTAGACCCCGTGCGCACGGCCCCCCTACAGCAGCCGCGAGCGCTTCACATTTTCGCCCATATCTTCCACATCCGGAGTCCAATTTTTGCATTATTTAGCTTGTTGAGTAGCTATTGACATCCCCCATCATCCTAGATAGGTTTCCACACCATTTGAATCCATCAAATTTTGTCCATTTTTACATTTTTGTTTAGGCCACCCACCATATCATCCACCATACCACCATGGCCTTCCGCAACCTAACCCCATTTCGACCATATAACATTTGTGGTTGTTTAAGTGGTGACTTGAGTCTCCTAAGGTGTTTCGGCTACTTAGGGACGAGTGCTTATTCATCAACCACCACCACCACTTCCGCATTGCCATCTCCGACACCACCACCGCATGTCCGCTACCCCCATTTGACATTTTCCGTTTGAGATTTAGAGTTTGCGGTTTTTCTGTTTCTGTTTCCTAAGGTGTTTCGGCTACTTAGGAACGGTTCGGCTTCGACACCACCGCCACTCATCATCGCCAATGACGTTAACCTCGACGAGACCATTGTACATACTCCTTGCCTTTGCATTAATAGCCCCGAGCCTATTGTGTATCTTACCTATCGAGACCAGCGAGTTCAGAATTGCCGGGCCACGCTATTTGTGCATCTTAGTGATATGCTTACGCCGCATAGCTAGTTTTAGCGTGCAATCATCTTGCTATCATCATTGTGCCATTAGTCTCTCCCATGCATATCTTACATACTTGTGTCATATCTTACTTGGCTCGAGCATCAAGCATATCAAAAAAATGAGAAAAAAAAGAGCAAAAGCTTTGAAGCAAAAGAGGAGATACAAAAGAGCTTGTAAGCAATAGAAATAGCATTGAGCCATTTTGCATAGTACATACACTTGGAGCATACATACATTGCATACTTGGGATTGAAGACAACACGTTTTCTCTCATAGGTTGGTGCACAAGCGTATCTTGCCCATTTGAGCAATCGAGCTAGTGTCTCTCTAGAATCCGTGCAACAAGAGCTTTTTCCGTGGAAAAACAGTTTGTGCTCTTCCCTTGGTTGCACGGATCCCATCTATCTATCCGTGGGTGTGTGTTTCTTGTGTCACCATAGCTATTGATCTATTTGCTGTACATTGTAATTTTGTAAATCTTCCTCAACATTTTCGACATCTTGGACTAACATTTGCTTGAATTTTGTGCCACTTGTCCTAACCAAGCCACTCTATAAGCATTAATTTGTAGGTGTGAGTGAAAAAGTCCGGTGCCAATTCCACCATTCTCTCATATCACACTGAGTGACACGGGATAAACTCTCTACTTTGGGAAACAGTATATTGGTATTGTTTATCTCATTTCCTACTCACCCTCTACTCGAGTCTTGTGATGGATAGGAAAAGCACTTCATCTTCAGTCCTCAACCGCATCGAGTGACTCGCCATCAACATACGACATACCAAAGCAAGGAAATGGGACTACCTCCACGATGTGGCACCCCGGCTCAGAGAAACCGGAACGCCTCGTATTCCAGCCCAGAGATCGAGGAGAAGTCTTCTGGAATACAACACCGCTTAGCATAGAACATATCAGCTCTTTATTACAATCTATGTGGGTACAAGGGGTTACATCGGCACGGCGAAACTACGTGTGCCACATTTCTCCATGCAAGTAGCAGAAAAGCACGAAGCAGCAGAACGACTACAGGCAGCGGAACAATGAGGACGGTGGTGAACTCCACTCCGCAGGGACTCTGGCTGGAACGCTTATCCTAGCTCGCAAACAAGGAATCCACGACAAACAAGCAATCATATTCGGCATGACCTACAAACTAGCATGACACGCGAGGTCAGTACATTGAATGTACTTGCAAGCTCACAGCATCCAAAGCAATCAAGACAAACAATATCATGGCAATCACATGTTAACAAGGATTAACATGATACTATCATATCAATCAAAGCATGAACAAAATAATACAGTTAGAACAATACGAGCATGGCATGAACATATGAACATGATGAAATTAGCATGCAACATGATGAAACTATCATTCACCAACTTACTCTGCTCGGGTTACCTCGTAAACATCACATGCATCACTTACCATCACGGACATCGCACGATCATCTCAGGATCCATCTCTTCCTTGGAGAACATTTTTGTCAGGGGGTCTAGGCCCTCCACTTGCTCAAAATAGAAGAGAGATCAAAGGGCATTTGAATACCTTGACTAGATCCCATCCTCCATTTAAAATTCTGCCAGATAACAGAAGCCATTTCGTCGTGATCAGAAATAATGGAGCCATCATCCAAGCGCAAAGAAGCTATGGTATTATGCCTGAATCTCTCAGTAGCCACGGCATGGAAAAATTTAGTGTTCTCCTCACCCACTTTGATGGATCTGATAGTACACCTCTTTTTCCAATACAAAAACTGAAGGTGTAGAAGATGCTCCAGATGCAGCTTAACCACAGTACAAAAGTTAAACTCAAGCCTATAAAGAGGCCTCAGCTCCTCCGAGCAATCCAGGATGAGGATCACCCTATTACATTTAGCAATGAGCGTTTTCATTTTGGAGATGTTCATGTGCCAGCTTTTAAGATCTCTCCTCAAAGATTTGAACTTATCAGCAATTTGCGCCGAGATGCTGGTTTTGCTAGAAACAGAGGCCCAAGAAGCAGACACACAGTCCATAATACCCTGCAACTCCACCCAATAGTTTTCAAATCGAAAAATATTACACTTGGGGATAGTAGTGTTAACAGCCACAACACAAGGCACGTGACCCGAGGCAGTCCTAGCAAGGGGTAACACCAGAGTGGAGGGGTAGCATGTGATCCAATTAGCAGAAGTGAAAAACCAGTCAAGCTGCTCAAGAAGGGGATTATCCTGCATGTTTGACCAAGTGAAAGACCTCCCCTTAATAAGTAATTCCAGTAAACCAAGGTGCCCAATAATTTCATTAAAATTGAAGATGTCAATGGCATCACCACCAGGAAGATTTCTATTTTCAGTTGATCGAATGAAATTAAAGTCCCCGAGAATGAGCTAGTTTTCCGAGTCAGGGATGGACAGGTTATAGAGCCAATCAACAAATTCATCCCTAGCCTGGCCATGGCTGGGGCCATAAACATTTACTAAGGTCCATTGATCATTACTGTGTTTGGAGGTAAACTGCACAGCAATACCAAACTGCTTAACCTCAATTAATCTACCAGAGAGGATTGAGGAGTTCCACAGCACAACAAGACCCCCTGAAGCACCAACAGAGGGACTGTAAAGAAACGAGTCAAAATGACACGGGCAAAACTTACTGACAGTTCTGTAGTCGATACACGCCATTTTCGTCTCTTGCAGACAGACAACGGTAGCCAGACTTTCATCAACCTTGTTACGAACAGCACGCTAACGACCATCTGAGTTTAAACCTCGAACATTCCAGCACATAACACGCCAACTTCTAGTAGATCAAGAATCCATAGGAAAAAGTAGTAACAGAAATAACACCATGCCCACATAGCAGGCAGCACATAATGAAGTTCAGGCGTGTGGTACATTCTAACAAAAGAAGTTTGCCAAGACCGCAATCACTTACAAATCCCAGGAGCAAAGGAAATAAGTAAAGCCTATGATAACTAGTCCGTTTACAGGCCGACCACACCCAGCATGCAAAGATCAAACTAAACAACAGAACGTTGCAGTTGAGAGTCCACAACGGGAGGGGCCACACGCTTGGAAACTTTTTTCTTCTTAGAACTGGAGGTAGGACAAGAGATCTGCACATCAGAGGCAGACGAAAACTGCGAGCCGAGATCGTTCTCCAGCTCATGCTGGCTGTTAGGAAACAGGTTACGAGCAACACCCCTGCGTGGTGAAGAAGCAGATAAGGGGGCAACCCTGCTGACCGGAACAGAGCTTAAAATGTCAGACACCCAGTGAATTTGCTCAAAATCCAAGGACCAGGATCTCTTGGAAAGAACCAGAGGCCCAAACGAAGACTGAAAAACTGGCTTTGGAACCTGAAGTGTAGAGCAGCGACCCAACAGTGTATCAAAAGTCTTTCTCCATGCCATCTCAGGGGGCAAAGGAGGGCCTTAGGCCACGTGCACATGTCCAACTAGGAGATCTTGCAGGGGCAACACAGGCGGCTGATATGGTACAATAGCCAGAGCATCAGGATCAACAGGTTGGGCGATATTTACCTCCAAGTTAACAGTAGGCTGGACACCGAGTTGGGCATCATCCTGAGCGAAATCCTGCACCATAGGAGCAACATCATGATGTGCAACCACATGCAGCTCATCATCCTCAACAAGCACAAGAGGAGGATCATCCACAAGAACCGCAACATTCAACTGAACATGCGCAGGAGGTGCAGCCTGAAGATCGCTGTCCGACTGATTAACTGAGCTAGAGAAATCCTGCTGGTTAATGACCATATAGTCCTGGTCAACAACCACCTCATCTTGGGCCGGAGCAGCCTGGCCATCCTGAATAGGGGCATGCCAACCCCAGCCATTACCTGGATTGAGATCCTCCATTGGAGGCTGAGGCGGCAGGACATCATTACACCCAAGAGCAGGATATGGAGGTAGAGCAAACAAATTATCCTCAGGGATTAACTGCCCAAGCTATGGGTGAGGATTGCCGTTAAAAGGCATAGGGTCTTTATCTTGCGGCATTGGTTCAGCAAAATTAGCTCCAAGGATGTAACAAGGTGCGGTCCAAGAAACTTTAGCTCCTCCCCAGTCCGTGAAGTCAGAAAACACCTGCTTGATGGCTTCTCGCCCCTCGTTTGTTACCCCAAGTGGAAGGTTTGAGATGCAGTGTAGCGGTAGTTTTCCCTTGGCAAAGATACCAAGGATCGAATTCTCCTGAGACTCCAAGGTTCAACAAGAAGGTGTCAACTGCTAGCGGCGCAACTAGCGATCGACCGGACCTGCAAACAGATACAAATAACTTTGCTCCCAACGAGTACAGAGAGGTTGTCAATCCCTCCGGCCTTGTCGTTTACAAAGGATCAAACACAAGAGATAATAGTGATAGGTATTACTGCAACTAGTAAGTAAAAATGGAAAGTAAATAGCGGATGTGATCAGTGATGGTAATATGGACCGGGGTCCCATGATGTTCACTAGTGATGTCTCTCTCCCAAAAGACGATAAAACAGCTAAGCCAGGTAAACAAATTACAGGTGGGCAATTGACAGGATTATGTGTGCAAACCAATGCTAACTATGCTGCAAGAAAGGTAGAGGCTCAAAAGCATGGGCGGTATGCCAAGATAAGTATACCGAAATCCATCTGCATCTACTACTAATCATCCACCTTGAGATATCTATCCAGAACATCTCGCTGGTATTAAGTTGCGAGTCCCACCCATAGTGTAAACTCAAAGCAACAGACAACTGCATTAAAAGAACTTTGCGTAAAGTAAACAATCCTTGCACCCGCGAGTACAAGCACCGTTGTTTTCCCCCTTGTGGCAACAGCACATCCCCTAGACTCATGTTTCTGTCACTCAAGCTAGTCATCGAGGGGCATGAACCCACAATCAAGCATAACGTTCCCTCTTGGAGTTACTACCTACTACTTGGCCAAAGCAATAAACAGCAACGGAGAACATGCAAGAATTACTCAAGAACATAAATATAAAAGAGGTAAATGAAATATATTACTCAAACACAATCTAAAAATAATCTCATAATCCATCGGATCCCAGCAAACTCATCATAGCAACAGCATAAGGATTACATATGTGCCTCGATCATGTAGGGCAGCTCACGAGGTCTAATCGGTGAAGAACAAAGAGGGGAGGAGAACATCACATAGCTACTGGTCATGGACCCATGGTCCAAGGGAGACTACTCACAACTCATCCGGGAGGCGTCCATGGTGGTGGAGAGGCTCCCGGTGGTGATCCTCCCCTCCGGCAGGGTGCCGGGAAGAGTTCTCCTGGTGCTCCCGATCTTGGAAGCGCGGCGGCGGCGGAACAGAGATGAGATCACGAAAAAGGGTTCCGTCCTCGAGGGTTTCGGGACGCGGTGTAAATATATGCCAAAGGGGGGCGTCAGAGGAGGATTGGGGGGCCCAGGCGCCCTGGCGGCGCGGCCAGGAGGGGGGGCGCGCCCTCTGGCTGCCTGGAGCCCTGGTGGCCCCCCTCCGGCCCTACTTTGGCCTCATGGAAGCTTCCGGAATGCTGATTTTTTATATATTTTTCCCGGAATTTTTCTGGCAGTTTACGTAATGGGAAAACCTGAAATACAAAAACAGCAGAAAACAGAAACTGGCACTGGGGTGCACTGAGTTAATAGGTTAGTCCAAATATGATCAAAAGTGTATGGAAGTGCGTAAATATCATAGCAATATCACACAAAAGAGGCATGGAGCAAGCAAAAATTATAGATACGTTTTGGACGTATCAACATCCCCAAGCTTAATTCCCGCTCGTCCTCGAGTAGGTAAATGATAACAAGCATAATTTCTGTGGTGACATGCTATTAACCATATAAGAACTTTTCACAGTCACATGACAAGTGCTTACTAAGACAATGAGTCTATAGTAATTAAGTTGCCTCATGAGAGTATCACAAAGAACTGAAAGTTTTACAATATGATACTGAAACACTCAATAGATTTGTAGTGAGCATGGTGTGCAAATATGATAAAGTGGTACCTCGCTTGCCCCCTTTAGTGAAGCAAAACATAAATGCAGGGGCACCTCCAAGGTTTAAGTGACGACTAGATACAATGATTTCAGAATAAACGATATCATAATCATGCAAAAGACAATGGTACTTTGGGACAATGCACATTACACTCAGAATGACAATCATGCTCTCAAAAGTTGGTGCTTTAAAGAAGGTGGAGACTCTCGAACCGTGGCTTTTGATAACAAGGTTGAAAACCCGTGGTCGGAAACAAAAACTAAACATGTACCAGAGCTCTTGGTTTTAAAAATAGAGGTAATAATTATTTTTTAGAATATGCATATTTCGTGAACGAATGCTAGCAGATAACTCAATTACTTCTTGAGCTGGACAAGTTTCAAGGAACGGATCCCGAATGAGGACGATCACATCCTCTTAATCTCCTTTGTTTATCACTGCCAAAGTTTTCTGATTTCTCATGAACAAAGTGTGAAGGAGGGTTTGTTTGTTGTATTTTTTTTAATGAGCCGGGCGCACTCTTTGCCATTTCCTTCTCGTATTATGGGTTTGCACATTAGACATGCAATCCCGGGGTGAAGCTTGTCCAACTTAAAAAGATCATGAATTAACTACTACTTCCTCATGAGCTTAAATAGAGGCACAAAAGAGAAATGCTTTTTTGAATAATTTCGAGATGGTACATGAAAGTCTTCGTTAGGAATGGCAGGTAAATACCATGTATAGGAAGGTATGATGGACTCATATGGCATAACTGGTTTAAAGGATTTTGGATGCACAAGCAGTCAGTCCGCTTAGTACAGGCGAAGGTTAGCAAAAGACTGGGAGCGACCAACTAAGAGAGCAATGACGGTCATAATCATGCAGAGCGACAAAGCAACATTGAATCGGGCATGGAAGTTATATCGCTACTCAGAAATTAAAGATCATCAAGGCTTGATAGACTTTCTTTACAGTCTTAAATATGCGTGAGCATATGCCAAGTCAATCAAAATAAATTCTTGGGGGAAGATATCACTAAACCATACCACATCATAGGCAAACAAATCATGTTGGTACTCCAATAACACATTGAGAACCCCCCAGCTATTTGAGACTAACCATAAGAAAACATGAACTACTAAGCACCATTATGCACATAGCATTTTTATCATAGACATATCAACCAGTGCAACAGAAGCCAACTCTCTTAACAAGATAAGCATTATAACTAAAGAGAGTTCCAGCGACCAACTAAACAAAAGCTCTTTAAAAAGTAAAGCATGAAAACTAAGAGCTGAACATGATAGTAGCTATTGAAAGACAAAGAACATACACAGCAAAGATAGACATGAAAATTCTATGTTGTGTTCTAGGTTGAAGTGGAGCGTGTTTCTCTCCCACACAAAGAAAGCTGAGTTCCAACTCGTTATGAACAGCAAGCAAAGCTAAAGAAAACTAAAAAGGAAAACTAAAAGCAAGACGCTCCAAGCATAGCACATAACACATGAAGTGATAAAAATATAGTGGAACGAAAGACGAACTGATAATTGTTGATGGAGAAGGGGATGCACGGGGGCATCCCCAAGCTTAGACGCTTGAGTCTTCTTGAATATTTCTTGGGTTGCATGGGGGCATCCCCAAGCTTGAGCGTTTGACACTCCTGAATCTTTTTATCATCTTCCCTCGCACACTTGAAAACTCCCTTCATACATAACTCATCATAATCTGATTAGCGAGGTTAGTACCCTTAATAAAATAATTTTTCCTTACTGGAAATAAGGATATTCTTGAAGGTCTACTGTTTCTCAAGATTGCCAAAAGGTTTTTGCAAAGAAAAAAGCAAGCTCAAGGTTTGCAAAATGAAGGAAAGGCAAAACAGGACAGAATCTGTGAAAAACAGACCAGCAGGTAGTAAATAATTTTTCGGGGCACTTCTGCAACTCAAATCAAAAAACTAAGAACAGACGCCCGAAAGCCAATTGTATAGAGCACGCTGTGGAAAAAATTCGGACCAAAAAGATGATCTGGTGATTTTATACGATTTTTTCTGTCCAAGGACAGAATCTGTTTCCTGGACAACACGTCACAACTTTTGAACTTTCTTGCAATCAGAGGCTACACTTGGCACAAAGCTGAAAAGTAAAGATACAATGATGATTCTACTATAGTAACAACATCAAGACACAACAAAAGCAAAAATAAAATTTTATTCATTGTGGGTTGCCTCCCAAAAGCGCTTTCTTTTATGCCTTTAAGCTAGGCATAATGCAAAGAGACCAAGTTTTATCAAGAGTAAAAGAATAGCTAGCCCGTATAACGGACTCAAAAGGTAACTTAATATTCTTTCTAGGGAAGTGTTCCATCCCTTTCTTGAGAGGAAATTGGAATCTTATATTCCCCTCTTTCATGTCAATGATGGCACCAACGGTGCGAAGAAAAGGACGTCCCAAAATAATTGGACAAGAAGGTTCACATTCAATATCCATAATAGTAAAATCAACGGGAACGTAATTGTCATTGACAATGATAAGAACATCGTCGATCCTCCCCAAAGGTTTCTTTATGGAAGAATCAACAAGACAAACACCAAAAGAACAAGAATCAAAAGGTTTCAATTTAAGCATATCATATATTCTTTTGGGCATAACGGAGGTACTAGCTCCAACATCACATAAAGCATATCAAGAGAAGTTATTCAACTTAATTTTAATCATAGGATCCCAACCATCTTCTAGCTTTCTAGGTATGGAGGCTTCTACTCTAAGTTTCTCCTCCCTAGCTTTGATGAGAGCATTAGTGATATGCTCTACGAAGGCAAGGTTAAGTGTGCTAGTGCGGGGATCCCTAGACATCTTGTGAAGGAAATCAATAACTTCGGTAAGGGTGCAATTATCAAAATCAAGGTCACTACTATCAAGTAAAGTGGTAGTGGTGTCCTTTAGGCTCAATTTTTTGGTAGTTTCTATGGTCATAGCATCACCATTAATAGGTCCAATGGGACCAGGAGTGCATTGGGTGCTAAGAGTTTGGATATCCTCAACAACTTGGATAGTAGCAACAGTGTGGTGGGTAGGAAGGTTCTTAATTCTATCTTCTTCCTCCTTTTCTCTAGCCCATCTCTCTTTAAGTTTAGCCAACATCCTAATGTTTTCATTAATTTGCACTTGAATAGCATTCATAGGAGTGGTCTTCCTCTCCTCAAGAGGGGAAGTTCTAATTTTAAGCAATTCTACCTCATGGGCTAAATTGTCTACCTTCGAAGAGAGATCATCTAGTTTGGTTAGTTTTTCTTCTACACTCTTATTGAAGGCTTTTTGGGTAGTGATGAAATCTTTAAGCATAATCTCTAGTTCAGAAGTGGAGTTCTTGGTGCTAGGATAAGCATTGTTGTTCCCATAGAAATTAGAGGGGAACGGTCTAGGATTGCTACCAAAATTACTCCTATAAGCATTGTTATTGAAATTGTTTCTACAGATAAAGTTCACATCTACTTGTTCTTGAGCAATCAAAGAATTTAAAGGAACATCACGAGGATCAACAGAAGATTGCTTGGAAAGTAGAGACATGATCAAGTCAACTTTTTCATTTAGGGAGGAAATCTCCTCGACAGAGTTTACCTTCCTACCTGTTGGAGCGCGTTCAGTGTGCCATTGGGAATAATTGGTCATCATCTCATCGAGAAGCTTCGTGGCAGCACCAAGTGTAGTTGACATAAAGGTTCCTCCCGCGGCCGAATCTAGCAAGTTCCGCGAGGTAAAGTTCAAGCCTACATAAAAAGGTTGGATAACCATCCAAGTAGTCAAACCATGAGTAGGGCAGTTCTTGACAAGAGACTTCATGCGTTCCCAAGCTTGGGCAACCTGTTCATTATCCAATTGTTTGAAATTCATTATGTTACTCCTTAGTTGGTTAATTTTAGCAGGTGGATAGTACTTTCCAATAAAAGCATCCTTGCACTTGTCCCAAGAATCTATGCTATTTCTAGGCAAAGATTGAAACCAAATTTTAGCTCCTCCTCTCAAGGAGAAAGGAAAAAGCTTAAGCTTAACAATATTACCATCTATTTCTTGGTACTTTTGCATATCACAGAGTTCAAAAAAGTTGTTTAAGTGTAAAGCAGCATCATCTCCAGCACCGGAGAATTGATCTTTCTTAACTAGATTCAGTAAAGCAGGTTTAATTTCATAAGAAGGTGCTGAAGTGGCAGGTGTAGTGATAGGCATGCAAATAAAGTCATCGTTGTTATGACTAGTGAAGTCACACAACTTGGTGTTCTCGGTGGAACCCATAGCAGCAAGCAAGCAAGATAACTATTTTTGTGATTTCGATAAAGGATACTAAAGCAAAAACTGAAAGGTAAACTAACAAGACTAAAAAGCAAAGGTAAAAGATAGCGTGCAACTCCCCTATCTTGAAGAGTGGAGTCCCCGGCAACGGCGCCAGAAATACTTTGCTTGATGGCTTCTCGCCCCTCGTTGGTTACCCCAAGTGGAAGGTTTGAGATGCAGTGTAGCAGTAGTTTTCCCTTGGCAAAGATACCAAGGATCGAATTCCCCTGAGACTCCAAGGTTCAACAAGAAGATGTCAACTGCTAGCGGCGCAACTAGCGATCGACCGGACCTGCACACAGATACAAATAACGTTGCTCCCTACGAGTACAGAGAGGTTGTCAATCCCTCCGGCCTTGTCGTTTACAAAGGATCAAACGCAAGAGATAATAGTGATAGGTATTACTGCAACTAGTAAGTAAAAACGGAAAGTAAATAGCGGATGTGATCAGTGATGGTAATATGGACCGGGGTCCCATGATGTTCACTAGTGATGTCTCTCTCCCAAAAGATGATAAAACAGCTAAGCGAGGTAAACAAATTACAGGTGGGCAATTGACAGGATTATGTGCGCAAACCAATGCTAACTATGCTGCAAGAAAGGTAGAGGCTCAAAAGCATGGGCAGTACGCCAAGGTAAGTAGACCGAAATCCATCTGCATCTACTACTAGTCATCCACCTTGAGATATCTATCCAGAACATCTCGCTGGTATTAAGTTGCGAGTCCCACCCATAGTGTAAACTCAAAGCAACAGACAACTGCATTAAAAGAACTTTGCGTAAAGTAAACAATCCTTGCACCCGCGAGTACAAGCACCGTTGTTTTCCCCCTTGTGGCAACAGCACATCCCCTAGACTCATGTTTCTGTCACTCAAGCTAGTCATCGAGGGGCATGAACCCACAATCAAGCATAACGTTCCCTCTTGGAGTTACTACCTACTACTTGGCCAAAGCAATAAACAACAACGGAGAACATGCAAGAATTACTCAAGAACATAAATATAAAAGAGGTAAATGAAATATATTACTCAAACACAATCTGAACATAATCTCATAATCCATCAGATCCCAGCAAACTCATCATAGCAACAGCATAAGGATTACATATGTGCCTCGATCATGTAGGGCAGCTCACGAGGTCTAATCGGTGAAGAACAAAGAGGGGAGGAGAACATCACATAGCTACTGGTCATGGACCCATGGTCCAAGGGAGACTACTCACAACTCATCCGGGAGGCGTCCATGGTGGTGGAGAGGCTCCCGCCGGGAAGAGTTCTCCTGGTGCTCCCGATCTTGGAAGCGCGGCGGCGGCGGAACAGAGATGAGATCGCGAAAAAGGGTTCCGTCCTCGAGGGTTTCGGGATGCGGTGTAAATATATGCCAAAGGGGGGCATTAGAGGAGGCCTGGGGGGCCCAGGCGCCCTGGCGGCACGACCAGGAGGGGTGGGCGCCCTCTGGCCGCCTGGAGCCCTGGTGGCCCCCCTCCGGCCCTACTTTGGCCCCATGGAAGCTTCCGGAACGCTGATTATATATATATTTTTCCCGGAATTTTTCTGGCAGTTTACGTAATGGGAAAACCTGAAATACAAAAATAGCAGAAAACAGAAACTGGCACTGGGGTGCACTGAGTTAATAGGTTAGTCCGAATATGATCAAAAGTGTATGGAAGTGCATAAATATCATAGCAATATCACACAAAAGAGGCATGGAGCAAGCAGAAATTATAGATACGTTTTGGACGTATCAACACCACATCTCCTGGAACCAAATTGTCATCTGGGAAGGAGGCAAAGACAATAGATCTGACAAGATACGGGTCGTTACTAATCCACTGGTGGAATTTTCCAAAGGTATTAACAGCAGCCCGCAGATTCTCCGTGTTGCGCAGATCAAGAGGAACACCTAGAAACATTAAACAACCTTGACGAAAACCTTGAACCCCACGAAAACCCTCGCCCTGATCGTGCTTCATAAAACGAACAAATCTATCCTGACCAAGATCTTGGGGAGGCAGTTGGATCAAAGCGAAGCGCTCACCCGCATCTCTGACTTCAAGAAGGCCCACTCCAAAAAACAAAGGTTGAGCAGAATGGACATGAAAGCCGAAGTGATTGATAAGCTCCACTACTTGCTCACGTACCTGACCCATCTGAGCCAACAGAGGAGCCGGCATGACCTCCGCGATCATGAAGTTCTCACGCAAACGAACAATGGGCGAAGGAGGCATGACGAAAGTACGAGGAAGACGATGAACACCTCCGTCAATGATGTGGTGTCCCACTGGCACATAACACTCAGGGTCTAGAGCAAAGTTGGCCATGGGCAGCGGCGAGGAAGGAAGCAGCGGTGTTGGAGGTGGCGGAGAGGATGGGATGTGCGGAGCACAAAACGGCAAGCCGGTTAATGGCGATGTGATAGAACATGCCTGCAAGGGTGGCGCGTGCTTCCCAAAGCAGGAAGGAGAGACCGGCCTATTCGAGATACCAGGACGCTTCCATTTCCAACATAATCCTTTTTCCATTGCAATATACGTTCAATCTTTTCTGAAGTGACCTGGATCTCCACCAGCTAAACATCCCACAAGAGAGGAGTAGTTCAATGACAAGTGGCCCCCCAAGGAGCAACGGGAGCACGTAAGCACTTGGTCCACCATGTCATTGACCATGGTGTCAAAAGCATCGAGGGCCTCTTGCGTGGAGGGAATATTCAGCAATGAGGGGCTACCAGGCCTAGATGGGGAGTGGGCAGCAACAGGAGTACTGGGCTCCAAAGAAAATGGGCTGCCATTCAACGGGGAAAAACTGGGCCTAGGGAGGCGAGTTGGCGAAGGACCAGTGACAACCGAGTCCGAAGAGCCCAACATGGCATCATTTGAAACATCCGCTGACACGCCCTAGGATTACGCCGGAGATGGAGGCTGGGGTTCCGAAGAAGACAAACGAATCGGAATAACCGTGCCAAAAGTGATCGGCGGCGAGGCCAATGTCCACTGCAGTTCCACCGGCGGCGGGGGGTGAATGACAACACGTTCCTTAGGGGGCAGATCATAACCAGCCATAGAAGCTAATTCAATACAATTTTGAGTCGCCGTGTAACAATATCCCTTACACACATCATAGTTTTGGAACGTGGCAAAAGAAAGTTTTTTGCGAGAAGAATTACCAGATGTGATAGCAGACTTCACCGGAGGCTTATGCATGGCCAACATTCCAAGAGCAGCACGCCTCTTAGAGGGGCTAACAAGAATCCATTCCGCATCACACTCCTTCTTCCAGATGAGAAACTGAGGCCACCAATTCGGTCCACCATTACCCCAGAGATGGAAATAACATTTAAACTGAGGGCAAGCATAAGAGCATGATTCAACAATATGAAAACCAACCTCCTTGCATAAAACCACAAACCAGAAACGTTATCCTTGATATAAGACACCGAAAGATCAATGGCAGAACCCCGTAGGGCTGCCTCAAGTGCCGCAGCCACAAAATCCTCATCAAGCCGGAAATCATGTCGACTGAAAGAAACGACTAGGATGAATGGGCGACATCCCTTCACATGGTGAATCGAGAGGCCAGAAGATCTGAAAACCTTATCAGCAAAGTCCACACCACGAGAGAAATCCAGATCCAGAGTTACACCACCATCAGCACCCATGAAGAATGGAACCTCAAAGAGAGGGGAGAAATTCGAATCCAATGCACGGAGATAACCTAGATGTTACCGGAGGAGGAAGTAGATCGCCGGGGAGAGTCGCCGGTGGGTGGGTGGGTGGGTGGGAGCCCCGTCATACTTGAACCATAATTACTAGATATGCATGTAATGTTAGCCTTTATCCCGTTACTTGCTCTACTGTGTTATCTTGCCAGCATATTCCATGTGCTGACCCATTTCAGGCTGCAACATGTTACGTTGCAGACTTTTCAGAAGAAGAGTAAGGTGCGCTAGGTCGTTTGTCATGCACTCAGCTATGCCGTTGGAGTTGATGGACTCACTTATCTTCCAAGCCTTCCGCTGTTATTGTGTTAGATGGCCTTATGACATATACTTTTGTAATAAGTTCTCTTTTGAGACATTCGATGTAATAAGTGTGTGATTGCCACTCTGTTATAAATCCTTCAAGTATTGTGTGTGTCAGCATTACCAATCCAGGGATGACACAGAACACAGAGACTTCGGTCCATTCGGATCGTGGTCGCTACACCTGGCATATTTGAAGAGATGATATTGTTGCACCCAAGCATACGATAGGGACAAGTAATCCACAAGCCGGATGCAACACAAAAACATATATATCATGAAGCATTCCAATGTGGCAATGGCAAGTCAAAGAAAGATCTCTAGCATGTGTGAAAAGTGTCATGGTGCAAGCAACACAAGTAGTATGTTCCACAATGTTCATGCTCATGGTTTGTGGTTTCTCGAAAGATAAGGATATCACCTCGAAAGCATGTCCTTGTGCGTCCTTCACAATGCTGAAGTACAAGCAAGTGCGATGTAGAAGCGTCGTGAACGAAGGTGGTTCGCTCTCAAGAGCTCGAATGGTCAACTCACGTGATGTGGAAGTCGACACGAAGTACAAGTATTCTACACATGCATACTATAATACAAAGAGCGTATGCGCACGGTAGATAAACACATCATCCATCATGATGGTTCTCTTCTCTTGCACACAAGCATTAGAAGCAAAAGTGCATGAATATGATGATGCAACAATGGCTATATTCATGGCACTAGGCATATGTTGCAAAGAGGTAAGACAAGCATGCTTCACAAGAAATATGTGTGAATCTCCAAATAAATGCAAAAATGCTATGGGGCAATCTCATTGGCAAGACTAAAATCATGGTTGCGCTCAATACATGGACAATCATATAGCATGAGAGAGGCAACACATGTAGACATATGACAACAAGTAATATCAATCATGTGTAAAGCATGGGAATAGATGCCATCAACCGCATGTAATGAGCAAGTATAGATCATGGGTGATGCACTACACAAAGAAAACATGGTAATCATGTCGTTCAAGCTAGTGGTGCGAAGATGAAACACACAAGAAGAACTCATGGCAATCAAGTCATGTCAGCAAATAGTGGATATAGGCAATGCACATGACATATCGCAAGCACGATCACAAATCAAGATCAAAGCATCATAATAGGCATGAGGTACAAAGGAATCATGGCAATAACAAGCAATATCTCCACCACACATGCAAATACACATACAAGTATGACAATCAATCATCATGTGTAATGCAAAGCATGGGTCAAAACTGCATGGCAAAATCATAGGAATGGGCATATCATGCAAAGTGAACATGGCAAGATGGGCATAAGAGATCTAATGGACAATAAACCATAACCATGTGAGTGCCATGTAGAAGAGGTGCGCGAAGTGTTTGCGCAATGGAAACGACGGGAAAGACAATTGATGGGATCCCAAGTCATTGTTGCTCTCTAGAGCTCATTTCGTCAACTCGTGCTCTTGCGAGGTTGACGAGCAAGAATGGGGACCTACACAAAAGAGACACAAACCGAAGAAATTGTGTGCGTGGTAAATGTACACATCATCCATCATGATGTGTATTTACACGTGTGAGTTAGCACAAGATAAGCATCGCTCAAAGAAATTTGAGGCACGATATGGAAATATGTCATCCATCATGAAAAAATAGTTGTTATGTATATTACGACGTGGACATAAATTAGAGCAAGTATGTGGCACAACAAAAGAATTGGCATTCATGGGGAGCATATTATGCACACAACTATGAGAATCATGCAATAGATGGGATGGATCGAAATATCCTAAAAAGTGTGAGGAAACTATGGGGGTCTCCTCATGAGCAATATCATAAGCATAATGTGGAGAAGTGGAACAACATCCAAAACAATGCATACTCGAAGCTAGATAATCATGGCATTTCATATGATGGATATGATGCAAAGCGAGCATGTCAATATCATCACTAGAAAAACAAATGCCAATAACCATGGGCTTGTCATCTATGCCATATTTGCAAATTGGGTTTATTTTAATGGCATATGCATATTTACTATCATGAGATTGCAAATGTGACATAGTTTCGATCTCTTGCATAGCATATGACAAGTCAAGTGGATTGTCAAACATAATGTGACCAAGAGAATTATCATAAGAAATCCTATGCAACATGACATCACAACTAATAGACTCCACAAGGCAATCATCAAACTCATCATAAATGGGTAAATCATCGCATGGGGAAATCATACTTGAATGAAGCATGGCAATAGGTGGATGAACATCATGCAAGCAATCAATGTCAACATAGTCCACTAGTGGGACTAGAGCATCACCTTCACCTTTGTTACCTTTTTCATTCCACTCATGTGGTGTAGGTGAGGTGGGAAAGAACAGATGGTGTTCATCATCATCAACTTGATAGAACCATATGGGGGGTGCATCATATTCCACCAATGGCCATCGTCTTGTCCAAAGGAAGGGCGAAGTCATCGAGAATCGATGCATCATCATAAATGGGACCTAGCACCAAACGAGAAGAAACAATAGAGGTAGAGGTGAAGTCGTTAGCGTTGAAAGTGGCCTCACATGACCTATCAACTATCTCACTCTCTATATGTGGTGGCTCACTCACTCCCTCAAGGTGGGTGCACTCAAACTCACATATAGTGGAGTCACTCATCTCACTCAAGTGAATTTGGGTAGCTCATCATATATGGGGCTAGTGATGAAGTCACTCTCACTCTCAATATGGTGGAAAAAGTCACTCAAGTCATCATACGTCACCGTGGTCGAAGGGAAAATCCCATGCTCAACCATCTCATCATTGTCGCCATGGGTGAAGGCTGAAGATGTCACATCATTAGTCTCGCCTTCAAAGATGGAAGACACATCCTTGCTCATCACCATGTCGTTCGCCTCGAAATCTTGGTCCTCGAATTGCTCTGTAGTCGTATTCGTCTTCGCACCGTCTTGAAAAAGAGTCGAAGTAGACTTGACATCATCAATGCCACAAAGAGTGATGGTGGTGAAGTCGAACTTGGGAACGTCGTCTTGGAGATCATTGGGCTTGGGCATCATGGTGGTACTACTCTCATGCTCAGCGTCTTGGAGCTTGGTCTTCGAGAAGTGTGCTTGCGGTGGGGAAGCATTGGCCTTCCTGAGTTCTTGTTCCGCCTTGAGAGCACCAATGTCGTTGTCGTCTAGGGACTTGTAGTTCTCGAGGAAGATAGTCTTGGAGATATCGTTGTTCAATCCCATCATGAAGGGGAACTTAATAGACATGGGGTCATCGACGCCGGCTCGTCGCAAAGCATTCTTCATCTCCTGGAAGTACTCGTCGATGGACTTGGATCCTTGGATGGTGTTCTCCAATTGGCGTAGAAGATATTCCATGTAGGTGGGAGGCACAAAATCTCGGCGCAAAGCTCTCTTCATCTAGGCCCAACTCATGTCATAGTCCACCGAAGGTGTGGGAAGCCACCATGTCAACGCGTAGTCGTGGAAGTTCCTTGTGGCGCACTTCACTTGATCTTTGTAGGGAACCTTAAGTAGCGTGAGGTAGTCGTCCATCAAGCGCTCCCACTCGAGATACTCCTTGGGTTCTTGATTCCCATAGAAAGGAATCTCGTGGTCGTTGTCGAGGTCGTAGTACCTCGTGGAAGTCGTGGACTTGAGCTTGCGGAGCTTCTCTTGAGCATAAGCTTGAGGTGTGTGTGGGCGAAGATTGCGCATATCCAAAGGCGAATATGCCTTGAAGTCACTTGGCGAAGATCCCAAGGTAGATGGTGAAGTCATAGAGCAGTTGTTGGTGTTTAGCTCTTGACTTTCACGTTCTTTTCCTTGATGGTGTCGATGCTGATGTGATCTTGCCAGAGAAGTTAGCTCAGAAGGATGTGCACTTGAGCGTCTTCTCGAAGATGAGGGAGACCTCTTGCGGTTCTTGATGATGGCTTTGAGCTCCTTGATTTGAGCATCCATGTTGGCGCACAAGTGGTTCTTCATGGCATCGACTTGTCGTTGTTGGTGCAGACCGAAGTAGATGAAATGCATTTCCTATCCATCACAAGACTCGGGCAAAGGTGAGTAGGAAATGGGATAGACAATACCAAGTTACCTTTTCTGAATGTTGAGGATGTATCCCGTTTCACTCAATGTGAAATGAAAGAATTGTGGAATTGGTACCGGACTTGTTCACTCACACCTATCAAGTAAAGCTTTTCTACTGGCTTGGTTAGGATAAGTGGCACAAAAATTTGATGCAAATGTTAGAAAGAGTCAATAAAGTTGAAAGAGATTCACAAATTTGCAAATGAAACAAGTAGACCAATAGCAATATGGGTGGCACACAAAAACACACACACGGATAGATAAATGAGGTCGTGCAATGCTACTTTTCGAGCTTGCGTTGTATTCCCTCGAAGAGGAAAGGGTGATGCAGCACAGTAGCGTAAGTATTTCCCTCAGTTTTTGAGAACCAAGTTATCAATCCAGTAGGAGACCACGCGTGAGTCCCTCGCACTTCCACAAACAAATAAGAAACTCGCAGCCAACGCGATAAAAGGGGTTGTCAATCCCTTCTTGGTCACTTACGAGAGTGAGATCTGATAGATATGATAATATAATATTTTTGGTATAGAGAAAAAGTAAATAAAGAAAAGTAAAGTAAATAGTTGATTGGAACATTAATATGATGAGAATAGACCCGGGGGCCATAGGTTTCACTAGTGGCTTCTCTCATGACAACAGAATTCTACGGTGGGTGAAGAAACTACTGTCGAGCAATTGAATATCTAGGCATGTTCATTGTATATAGGCATCATGTCCGTGACAAGTAGACCAAAATGATTCTGCATCTACTACTATAACTCCACACATCGACTGCTATCCAGCATGCATCTAGAGTATTAAGTTCATGAGAACAGAGTAACGCCTTAAGCAAGATGACATGATGTAGAGAGATAAACTCAAGCAATATGATATAAGCCCCATCTTTTTATCCTCGATGGAAACAATACTATACGTGCCTTGCTGCCCCTGTTCTCACTAGGAAAGGACACTGCAAGATTGAACCCAAAGCCAAGAACTTTTCCCACTACAGGAACTATAGATCTAGTAGGCCAAACCAAACGAATAATTCGAGAGACTTGCAAGGATATTATAATCACACATAAAAGATTTCAGAAAAGAATCCAATATTTTTCATAGATAATCTTGATCATAAACCCACAATTCATCGGATCTCAACAAACACACCGCAAAAAGATTACATTGAAAAGATCTTCTCGAAGATCGAGGAGAACTTTGTATTGAGATCCAAAGAGAGAGAAGAAGACACCTAGCTAATAACTATGGACTGAAGGTCTGTGGTCAACTACTCACAACTCATCGGAGAGGCTATGGTGTTGATGTAGAAGCCCTCCGTGATCGATGCCCCCTCCGACGGAGCTCCAGAACAGGCCCCAAGATGGGATCTCACGGGTACAGAAGGTTACGGCGGTGGAATTAGGGTTTCGTTTGTCTCCCCGATGTTTTCAGGGTATGAGAGTATATATAGGCTAAAGAGGGGTGTCAGGGGAGCCAGAGGGGGCCCACGAGGGTGGGGGGCGCGCCCCCTGCCCTCGTGGCCACCTCTCTCGCTTCCAGGCATGTACTCCAAGACTTCTGTGTTGATATTGTTCCAAAAATAACTCTCCCGAAGGTTTCATTCCATTTGGACTCCGTTTGATATTCCTTTTCTGTGAAACACTGAAATATGCATAACAACAATTTGCACCGGGCCTTGGGTTAGTAGGTTAGTCCCAAAAATAATATAAAGTTTATAATAAAGCCCATTAAACATCCTATACAGAATATATAATAGCTTGGAACAATAAAAAATTATAGATACGTTGGAGACGTATCAAGCATCCCCAAGCTTAATTCCTGCTCGTCCTCGAGTAGGTAAATGACAAAAACATAATTTTTGATGTGGAATGCTAACCAACATAATTCTCAGTGTAATTTTCTTTATTGTGGCATGAATGTTCAGAACCAAAATATTCAAGACAAAAGTATATATTGACATAAGAATAATAATACTTCAAGCATATTATTAAAGCAATCATGTCTTCTCAAAATAACATGTTCAAAGAAAGTTCATCCCTACAAAATCATATAGTTTGGCTATGCTCCATCTTCGTCACACAAAATACTCGAATTATGCACTACCCCGGTTTCAGCCAAGCAATTGTTTCATACTTAAATTTTTTCAAACTTTTTCAACTTTCACGCAATACATGAGCGTGAGCCATGGACATAGCACTATAGGTGGAATAGAGTGGTGTTTGTGGAGAAGACAAAAGAGGAAGATGGTCTCACATCAACTAGGCGTATCAATGGGCTATGGATATGCCCATCAATAGACATCAATGTGAGTGATTAGGGATTGCCATGCAACGGATGGACTAGAGCTATAAATGTATGTAAGCTCGACAAAAGAAACTAAGTGGGTCTGCATCCAACTTGCTTGCTCACGAAGACCTAGGGCATTTGAGGAAGCCCATTGTTGGAATATACAAGCCAAGTTTTATAATGAAAATTCCCACTAGTATATGAAAGTGACAAAACAAGAGACTCTCTATCATGAAGACCATGGTGCCACTTTGAAGCACAAGTGTGGAAAAAGATAGTAGCATTGTCCCTTTTTTCTCTTCTTTTTTTTGGGGCCTTTCTTTTTTTCTTTGGCCTTTCCTTTTATTCTTTTATTCTTTTTTTTTCTTTTTCCTTGGGACAATGCTCTAATATGATGATCATCACACTTTTATTGATTTACAACTCGATATTACAACTCGATACTAGAACAAAGTATAACTCTATATGAATGCCTACGGCGTTGTATCGGAATGTGCAAGGAATCAAGAATGACATGTATGAAAAATTATGCATGGTGGCCTAGCCATGAATACGATGTCAACAACATGATCATGCATGGCAATATGACAATGATGAAGTGTGTCATATGAACGGAACGGTGGAAAGTTGCATGGCAATATATCTTGGAATGGCTATGGAAATGCCATGATAGGTAGGTATGGTCACTGTTTTGATGAAGGTATATGGTGGGTGTATGGTACCGGCAAAATTTGTGTGGTACAAGAGAGGCTAGCAATGGTGGAAGGGTGAGAGTGCGTATAATCCATGGACTCAAAATTAGTCATAAAGAACTCACATACTTATTGCAAAAATCTGCAATTCATCAACACAAAGTACTAGACGCATGCTCCTAGGGGAAGGGTTGGTAGGAGTTAACCATCGCGCGATCCCGACCTACACACCAAGGATGACACTCAATGAAATACCTCATTCTTCAAGGTTGTCACACAACGGTTACGATACGTGCATGCTACGGGACTTGCAAACCTCAACACAAGTATTTCTCAAATTCACAACTACTCTACTAGCATGACTCTAATATCACCATCCTCATATCTCAAAACAATCATCAAGCATCAAACTTCTCATAATATTCAATGCGCTTTATATGAAAGTTTTTACTATACCCATCTTGGATGCCTATCATATTAGGACTAGTTTTATAACCAAGGAACATTACCATGCTGTTCTAAGAGATTCTCAAAAAGATATAAGTGAATCATGAGAGATCAATAATATCTACAAAATAGAACCACCACCGTGCTCTATAAGATATAAGTGAAGCACTAGAGCAAAACTATCTAGCTCAAAAGATATAAGCCAAGCACATAGAGTATTCTAATAAATTACAATTCATTTGTATCTCTCTAAAAAGGTGTGTCCACCAAGTATGATTGTGGTAAACTAAAAAGAAAAGACTCAAATTATACATCACGCTCCAAGCAAAACACATATCATGTGGTGAATAAAAATATAGTATCAAGTAAAGTTACCGATAGATGAAGACGAAAGAGGGGATGCCTTCCCGGGGCATCCCCAAGCTTAGGATTTTGGTTGTCCTCGAATTTTACCTGGGGGTGCCTTGGGCATCCCCAAGCTTAGGCTCTTCCCACTCTTTGTTCCATAGTCCATCAAATCCTTACTCAAAACTTGAAAACTTCACAACCCAAAACTTAGCCAAAAATCTCGTGAGTTCCGTTAGTATAAGAAAAACAAACCACCACTCAAAGGTACTGTAATGAACTCATTCTTTGTTTATATTGGTGTTAAACATACTGTATTCCAACTTCTCTATGATTCATACCCCCCGATACTGCTAATAGATTTATCAAAATAAGCAAACAACACACGAAAAACATAATCTCTCAAAAACAGGACAGTCTGTACCAATCTGTAACTTTCGAATACTTATGTAACTCTAAAAAATTGAAATAAATTGGTGGACGTGAGGAATTTTTCTATTAATCATCTTCGAACAGAATCAATTAAAAAGCACTCCCCAGTAAAAAATGGTAGCTAATCTCGTGAGTGCTGAAGTTTCTGTTTTCTACAGCATGATCACATAAACTTCACCCAAGTCTTCCCAAAGGTTCTACTTGGCACAAACACTAAGTAAAACACAAAACCACATCTAAACATAAGCTAGATGCATTATTTATTACTATACAGAAGCAAAATCAAAGAAAATAAAATTGGGTTGCCTCCCAACAAGCGGTATCATTTAACGCCCCTTGCTAGGCATTGATAATTCAATGATGCTCTTATGAAGACAAGAATTGAAGCACAAAGAGAGCAGCATATAGCATGTGAAAATCACATCTAAGTCAAACATACTTCCTATGCATAGGCATTTTATAGGAAAACAAATTATTAAGACAAGCAAGATCTAGCATATGCAAGGAAGAAGAAAGAAACAATAGCAATCTCAACATAACGACATGTAATTTAGTAACATGAAAATTTCTACAACCATATTTTCCTCTCTCATAATAATTACATGGAGGATCATAAGCAAATTCAACAATAAAGCTATCACAAAACATATTCTCAACATGATCCACATGTATACGAAGTTGACACTCTTCCAAAATAGTGTGATCAACATTAACTAAAGTCATGACCTCTCCAAACCCACTTTTATCAAAAAAATCATAAGATTGAACATTCTCCAAATATGTGGGATCTAAAGTTGACACTCTTCCAAACCAACTTCCAATATTATTGAAAACATTATTATCAATCTCATATTCATCATGGGGCTTAAATAAATTTTCAAGATTGTAAGAAGCATCACCCCAATCATGATCATTGCAACAAGTAGTGGGCCTAGCAAAATAAGCATCCCCAAGCTTTAGGTTTTGCATATCATTATCACAATTGACATTAATATAATTTATAATAACCTCATTGCAATCATGCTTTTATTCAAGGAGCTATCATGAATCACTTGATAATCTTCTTCTTTCAACACTTCATCACAATTTTCGGACTAACAAATTTCAAGCAAAACCTCATAAAGATAATCTAGTGCACGCAGCCCACTAGCAATTTGTTCATCATAATTGCATCTCTTAAAAAGATTATCAAGTGGATGAGGATCCATAGTTTAGGAAGCGAAGATGCAAGCTAATAGAGGGCACGTGGCAACACAAGAAAATAGAAAGGCGAACGGAAAAAGGGCGAATAAAACGGCAAGGGTGAAGTGGGGGAGAGGAAAACAAGAGGCAAATAATGTAATGCGAGGGATAAGGGTTTGTGATAGGCACTTGGTATATGAATTTTGCGAAGATCTCCCCGGCAACGGTGCCGGAAATTCTTCTTGCTACTTCTCGAGCTTCCATTGTATTCCCTCGAAGAGGAAAGGGTGATGCAGCACACAATAGCTTAAGTATTTCCCTCAGTTTTTGAGAACCAAGGTATCAATCCAGTAGGAGACCACACGCGAGTCCCTCGCACCTGCACAAGCAAATAAGAACCTCGCAGTGAACGTGATAAAAGGGGTTGCCAATCCCTTCTCGGTCACTTACGAGAGTGAGATCTGATAGATATGATAAGATAATATTTTTGGTATAGAGAAAAAGTAAATAAAGCAAAGTAAATTAAATAGTTGATTGGAAGATTAATATGATGAGAATAGACCCAGGGGCCATAGGTTTCACTAGTGGATTCTCTCATGATAGCATAATTCTACGGTGGGTGAACAAATTACCGTCGAGCAATTGATAGAAAAGCGCATAGTTATGAGAATATCTAGGCACGATCACTGTATATAGGCATCATGTCCGTGACAAGTAGACCGAAACGATTCAGCATCTACTACTATTACTCCACACATCGACCGCTATCCAGCATGCATCTAGAGTATTAAGTTCATAAGAATAGAGTAATGCCTTAAGCAAGATGCCATGATGTAGAGGGATAAACTCAAGCAATATGATATAAACCCCGTCTTTTTATCCTCGATGGCAACAATACTATACGTGCCTTGATACCCCCGATGTCACTGGGAAAGGACACCACAAGATTGAACCCAAAGCCAAGCACTTCTCCCATTGCAAGAACTATAGATCTAGTAGGCCAAACCAAACCAATAATTTGAAGATACTTGCAAGGATATTATTATCACACGTAAAATATTTCAGAAAAGAATCAAATAGTGTTCATAGATAATCTTGAACATAAACCCACAATTCATCGGATCTCGACAAAGACACCGCAAAAAGATTACAACGAATAGATCTCCTCGAAGGTCGAGGAGAACTTTGTATTGAGATCCAAAGAGGGAGAAGAAGCCATCTAGCTAATAACTATGGACCCGAAGGTCTATGGTACACTACTCACAACTCATCGGAGAAGCTATGGTGTTGATGTAGAAGCCCTCTGTGATTGATGCCCCCTCCGGCGGTGCTCCGGATCAGGCCCCAAGATGGAATTAGGGTTTTGTTTATCTCCCCAATGTTTTCAGGGTATGAGAGTATATATAGGCTGAAGAGGGGCGTCAGGGGAGCTAGAGGGGGCCCACGAGGGTGAGGGCGCGCCTACCCCCCTAGGCGCGCCCCTGCCCTCATGGCCGCCTCTCTCGCTTCCAGGCGTGTACTCCAAGTCTTCTGTGTTTATATTGTTCCAAACATAACTCTCCCGAAGGTTTCATTCCGTTTGGACTCCGTTTGATATTCCTTTTCTGCGAAACGCTGAAATAGGCAAAAACAGCAATTTGCATAGGGCCTTGGGTTAGTAGGTTAGTCCCAAATATAATATAAAAGTGTATAGTAAAGCCCATTAAACATCCAAAACAGAATATATAATAGCATGGAAAAATAAAAAAATTATAGATACGTTGGAGACGTATCATGCAACCAAGGAGTGAGCAGAAAATGTGGAATTCACGGAAAACGCTCGTGTTGCACAACTCAAGAGAGACGCTAGCGCAATTTCTCTATAGGCTGAAACGACACTTGTGCCCAACCTATGAGATGCAAAATGTATCAACTTTCTATCCCAAGTATGCTATTTATGTATGATGTTCCGATGACGATCCCAAATGATTGGATATGATATCATATGATGCGATGCTATGGCTCTTGCTTACAAGCTTCTTTGTTTTGTTGTTTTGCTTAAAAGCTTATTCTTTTTTTTTGTATGGCCACGATGCAAAATTCACAAACCAAGATAGCAATTGTGTGTATGCGGGAACAATCTTGTGACACAAGGGATGATATGATGATACCAAGATGATATGTTATGTAGGAAATGTATGTGCAGATCGATGATCACTAATGTGCACAAGTAACGTTGCCGGCAATACTCAAAGGCTAGTCTCGATAGGCAAGTGACGCAAAATGGGCTAGGAGTTAACAATGCAATGGCAAAGGGGATATAGAATGATGTTGTTGAAGTTACTGTCCGGTGATGATGATGAGAAGCGGTGCTCTTGATGTAGACATGTTCCTAATTAGCAGAAACACCTTAGGAAATGGGAAAACCACAACTCAAAATCACAAGGACGAATGTCAAATGGTGGTAGCGGAAATGTTGCGGAATTAATGGTGGAAACCCGGTCAAAATGGGTTATGATGCGGAAGGGTATGATGGGTTATACACGGTGCCGGAGTTGAAGGAACGGTCCCTAAGTAGCCGAAACACCTTAGGAGACACAACCCACAACTCAAACAAGCTCAAACAAAATTGGGTTGGCAATGTATCGTCCCTAAGTAGCCTAAACACCTTAGGAGACTCAAATCACAACTGAAACATCCACAAATTGTATATGGATCAAAATGGGTTAGGTTGCGGAAGGCTATGGTGGTTATGCGGGTGATGTGGTGGAAGGCCTAGGCAAAGATGCCAAAATTCACAAAATTTGATGGAGTCAAATGATGATTGTAGTATTTTTCTGGTACGAGGGGTGTGAATAGCTTCAAAACGATCTAAAGAACATCAAAATCGGGCTCCAAATGAATTAGTTATGAACAAAACGGTGAAACACGTGAAGCTGAAATCGTGCCGGACATCCGGGGTCGGGGACGGAAATCCGGGACCTGATTCCAGAAACTTGCGCGATTTTGAGCTTCAGGAGCCGGATGTCCGGCCAGGGACCCGGATGTCCGGCCCGACGATTCCAAGTCGGGATTGGGACTTCCACACTCGTTTGGGGGCGGAAATTGATGATTTTGGGGGCAAAATTTGAGAGATTTTGTGTATGAAAAGTGGGGAAACTTGTGGAGATGCTAGATGCACTCGAAAAACAATGATCCATGGATCAAAATCAACAAAACATCATCAAACCAACAGATCACAATAATAATTTGGGGCTATTTTTGGTGAGAATTTTCAAAATTGGGGAACACAACAAAATTAGGCTAGAAAATGCTGAGGGGGCTCCAAATTCGTGATAAACCTTGGCTCTAGAAACCAAGATGATGTAGGGTGGAGACCCTAAGGCCGATCTTTCATGAAATGGAGGGGTTCCCATTAAGAACATGATAAACAAGGGGAAGAACGGGGATAAATCACATGGGAAAACACTAAAGAACAAGTCCAATCACACATCCACTAGACTAACAACACATAGATCCACAAGACACATGAACAACAAAGGGAAAGATACAAGGTAGAGTACATCTCCAAGAGGAGGTCTTGATGATATCCCGGAGGATCTTCCCGTTAGGGGGCTTGAATCCCATAGGATCTTCTCACATGCTCACATGGAGGTCTTTAACTCCACGGGAGTGGTAGTCTCTCTATCTCTCTCTCTCAGGAGTAGAGTAGCATAAGGAGAAAAGCTCTCTATCAAATGAGCTATCACTTTGCTAACCATAGAAATGAGGCGGGGTGGAGTATATATAGTCTAAGACACGAAGGGGTAAGTGGGAAAGGGGATACATGGCGCTCTGGCCCGATTCTACGCGCAGGCAGGCACCCGATGTCTGGGCTGGGGTGGCAGATGTCCGGTGCTTCACGAGTCGACAGATGTCCGAGGCACTAGCCAGATGTCCGGTCCGAAGATGGTAAAACTTCATGTGCGTTCTGGCGTTGATGCTGGATTTCTGGGGAGAGGCTGGATATCCGGGTGTTGGGGAGGCGCCGGATGTCCGGCCGCCGAAGTTCAGCAGATCTGTCTTCTTTTGACGTCACATCCAAGCTTCCCTTTCGGATGGTGTAGGTGTTCCTTGGCGCTTGCACTCCTCCTCGTCGTCCGTGAATCTCCAACAATACATATGCATGCACACGAGTGGAGTGTCAAGAAGTATACCATCCTGGAAGGGGTGAAGTGAATACATGTAAAGGAGATGATTCAAATTTATTTATGAGAAGTAGAGGTCCATGTGTCACTTCCGAACGGACTCTTGACATGGTGATGTCCTTAGGATGCTCCGCATCATCAGACTTGGCCATGACACGTAATATCGCGTGATGTTGAACTCGAAAACAAAGGATCAAATACTGGACTCAAACTAAGACTGATGGCGGAGATGAATCTGGTGGAACTCGGACTGGTGGCAGAGATTAATCTGGTGGAAGTCAGACTGGTGGTGGATGTATGTTGGAGGTGGACTCGGATTGGTGTGATGGTGCCAGATATGTGGTGGCGTATATGGACTCGGATTGGCAGCGGATATGTGGTGGTGGTATATGGCGGCGGTGATGAAGATGGTGCGGCGGCGGTGTGACAACCTGTGACTAGAACTCAAACCTCTAAGGTAACTAGACGCTAAGTCCAGCAACTCGACACGACAATGCAACCGCAAATTCAACAAAGAAACACGGAAAAAATTATGCAATGGCTCAGGCTGGTTCAAATAGGATCAACTAACCCAAATTTGTTTTAGCTTTTTCGTGGACTATAGGTATGAAGAACAGACTTGATCTAAACTATGAAAAACTGTAAAATCTCACCGAGAAAAATGGAAATCTGATACCACTTGATAGAGGCAAAGGTGTCCCATCTTTCAATGAGATGGTGGCTATCGTTTTTGGTGGAGTAGACGTCGACAATCCAACTACGCACGTGCGAGGATGTCGCGCCTTAGCAATCGCTAAACCAACTCCGAGAGGTTATTGACCACACCGGAGCACGATCAACCTGACCACGAGGGTCTATTTCCTGCAAGCAAACAAAGAACAAGGAAGAAACTAAGATTGCAATCTGGATATTTCAAATATAAGAGGAAAGATTTGCTGATCAAGGTGGGTTTTTTTGATGTCTTTGTCTAGTTATTGAACACAAACGAAGTACGCGAAGTTGCAACTATGGGGAACTTTAATCTAAACAAAACCTAAAATCTAAACAATGCCCAACGGCCGTATATATGGAGAGAGAGGGGGAATTTCGAGGCCCCTTGGAGAAGGGGTCCAAAACCGACCCTAACTATGTTTTGCCCACACATACAGACTCTAAAAATAGCCTATTGTTTAGTATTTCAAAATTACATGGGCCTGGCCCAATAATAAGGTGGTCCAACACCTATAATACCGTCTGGACGAAATTTATGAAGTGTCATCTTGTATATTTTGTCCAAGGCTTCATACACTCATTATGGTGGCTTCAAAGTCCTGAAATCATCACTTGTAACTCCTTTCTTATTCCCCTTGCGCATGCCATAATCTCCATGCTTGATTGTGCTCCAATGTTCATCCTTCTTGTCCAAGCTAGGCCCTTCATTTGTAAGCAATACAAATGTATCCAATTTAGGCAGCATCCTATTCTCTTGAACATTTGAATCATTACCAAGAAACGAAAGTACCTAGTAATTCAATTGACGTGCACGAGCTCTAGTAATTGGTCCAGTATGTATAATAGTAGGGGCAGTGGGTGTAACAATGGTATTGATGTCCTCATCATATGCCATGTGCATTATTCATGCCTACTATTCGCACACATGCCATGATTGCCATGATTACCTCTAGAATGTTGCATCTTCGCACTACTAGGTTGCTTGACTTGATCACTATGATTGCTTCCTATATTTCATCACCCATGTTCCACTTTTACTTGCTTTCTTTGGTTAATGACATATATGTTCATGCATTTCACATGATATATCTTATTCATTGTCACTTGATGCGTAGCATCCCATGGTCATCCCCCATGGACCTATCTTCGTGTCACCAAGTGCCAGGTGGACCCATGACGCGTGCTCGTGCAAGAGCTCTCGAGACCGAGGTGACATCTCTCCTTAACCAACTTCCATGCGAATCATGTGAGACATGGCTACTACCTCAAACGAAATTGCTTTGCCTACTTAGGTGCCAAGAATACCCCCTCGAAGAGGCTCATGAAGATGGACAAGTCCCCAAGCCCATTGAGGAAGAGCAACGTCGAACGAAACCTGTAATGCCCAGGATGGGACTATACCTCCTACGTGTCGAGGCACGACTTAAAGGTATAACCCCATTCTGGAATGATTTTTAGTTCGGTATCTTTGCACATCTCATGTAAAAATAGGGATGAAAAGCAAAAGAGATAGTTGGCTTACACTCGCCACGTCACACAATTCATTACATAACAAATCATCATCCAAATAACATCACAACCCGTCTACGGGTGAAGATCCAAATGAATGATACCAAACATACATAAAGCCATAGGTTCGAATCGCCCCTAGTAGAAACCACCACTGATCATCGGGATAGTGCACATAGTATCGGCTACGCTCTTCATCGTACTCCCAGTACAGCTCTGTGCCGTCACCTGAGTAGTTCACCATGGTACCTGCATCTGGTGTGGTGTAGAATCTGTGAGCCACAGAGGACTCAGCAATCCCGTTCCCGGGTAACACAACTATCTAAGCCTTGGGTGTGGAACAAGGCTGAAGAAAGAATAAAAGGCTGCAGCAGCACTAGCACTAGCTTACGTAATAAGAGCAAGAAGAGAAGTGCCACGAGCAACAAAGTGATCACGAAGTGATCCTAACTAAGCACATCAATCATAACCCCACCGTGTTCACTTCCCGAACACCTTTCAGAAAATGACCGTCACGGTACTCACGCTGGTAGTGTGTTCTGAACATGGTGTCAAGTTTTCTACAACCGGATATTAACAAATTCCCATCTGCCACATAACCGCGGGCACGGTTTTCGAAAGTTCAAAACCCTGCAGGGGTGTTCCAACTTGGCCCATTACAAGCCCACGATCCGCGGAGTCGCAACTCCAAGGTGGGAAGGCCCGAGTATTCTCGGAATCCCATGCTCAAGATACTCCGACTAAGGTAAGACTAATCCAGCAAATCCTCCTGGCGTGCCGACACCCTGACAATAGCCGCGCGTATCTAGTCTCAGGCCACGACCGGATGGGACAGCCTACAGGAAAATACCAATCCTCGAGTTTCCTCGTGGTGGCCCCGCAGTCGGCCCGGTTGGACCAACACTCATGTGGAGCACTGGCCCGGGGGTTGTTAATTAAGAAATCGGGTTTGCAAAGCCCTATGCAAGTTTTTAGTTATTAGGCAAATGGAGTACCAATGTTGGGACTTGCTGGAAAAGCCTTAGCGTTAAGCGGTTTATCGAGGGGGTCCCATAACCCTAACCGTGTTAGGAACGCATAATCAAGGAACATAACACCGGTTTATACGGTTCATAGGGCGGCATGAGTGGAAAAAATCACCAAGCAAGAGGCTTAGCCTTCCACCCATTACCAATATATAGATGATCTCATTTAAGAATTTATATAGTGTGATATCCCAACAAGCTTCAACATGAAGCAAGAATCTTCAAATGTTCACCTGCAACTAGCAATGCTATAAGAGGGGCTGAGCGAAGCCTACTTAGCCAATCAAAGGTTTGCATAGGTAGGGTGGTTAGACAGATTCATGGTTACAGTAGGAGGCTGACAGACAAACATGGGCATCGAGGCAATAAGCTAAAGAGCGAGACTTCTAGCAATAGGCAAAGATAGTAATGATATCTGGGTCAGGTCATCTTGCCTGTCGAGTCGTCGATGGGATCGTAAGAGGGCTCCTCGTTCTCAACCTCGGTAGTAACCTCGTTCTCGTACTCGGTCTCGGCTTCCGGCTCTACTCAACACAAGAACACACGAGGCACGAAATCAAACAAGGTGCAATGCGCAAACTACAGGATGCATGGCTGATGCACTAAGGAAGCACTGCAGATGCAATTAGGATGCACAACATGAGAACATAGGAAGCACAGAGAAACATGACAATTTACTCAAGTAAGTAGGATGCAAGACAAGTCTATTTAGGATGCAAAACAAGGCAAGGTAGGAAGCACAGAGAAGCAACACAAGAAACAACAGGTTTAAATGAGGCCGGAAACTACTTAAGACAAAACCGGTAAGTCCTCATAAGCATAGTTTGAAATTAGTCCAGATCTGAACAAACCTTAAGTTAAAGTTGTTAAACAGCAATTTAACATGCACCATGACAATCTACACGAAATTCTAGTCAAGTTTCATATAAAGTTTGTTTAAAACGGAGCTACGGTCTAGAAGATATGATCAAAACAAGATAAGCATGGCAACGGTGCAAGATGCACCCAAACATCAAGCAAAACATACTCCAAACATGTTAACAAGATGATATTATGAATCTACATGCAAAATAACACAAGTTTCATATAGGACTTGCTCAAAACGGAGCAACGGACTAAAAGATACACCCGAAACAAGAAACAAAGCAAAGCTGAAATTAACAGCCACATAGCAACTTTGGAGCAAGAAATATATACTCTACAACACTCAAACATGGTAACAAGAAGCATGGACATGAATTAGACATATCCTACAGCAAACAACTCCATTGGAGCATCTCCATAGGAGGCATGGATCAATAGCAACAAGCTACAACATTTTGATCATGACACTAAAAACCTGATAGTAATATTTCATAGCAACTTGGGAGCAAGAATTAAATATTCTACAGCAACCCAAATGAGCATGTGAGGGCATGGATGGATCGACAACAACATATACAACAAGTAATGATCAATGGCCACCCCAAAACTATCATGAATTTGCCTAGGACAACAAGCAAACATAGCATCAGGATATTACAGATTCCAGACTTAGTGAAATTTCGCTAAGTGTTAAAACAGCAATATTATCATGGCATGTTTGTGAGCATGTTTAAGTCACCTCAAAGCATATCATGGCAAGTGGTTTGCACCACAGCAAAGAACACATGATGGGGAGTCCAAAACATATGAGCATGCCACATGGGGACAAACACAACAATAACAACGAGCTCCTCAACTAGGCATCTCGTAACAAGTTGCAAAACCTAACAGCCATATGCACTTTTGCAATAGAGATAAACATGGCAATATGAACTCTGACATGCATGCTATAGCAACCAACATGTAGAGCATCTCATGATGAACATTTGGACATATCATTTGCTTCATTTGGATAAACATGCATCAAGTTATCACATCTCAAACATGGCATGAAAACAACTAATAGCAGAAGTTTATAACAAGGAGCACTCTTGTCATGAAGATTAAGACATCTAGATGGACTCAAACATGCATGACACAATGGAACAAAACATAGTACACATCACCACGATCATTTTGACATATAATATGCACAAATCAGACAAGCACAGTAAAAGTTATAGCCATCACAATAATGCATCAGACAACTAAAAACTAAAGGACTTAGTAAAAAAACAAGTTTTAACCGGCAAACTAGATCGGGTCAATGGGTGCGAGTCAACGCGGATCGTGCCGGGAAGCGGGTTGCGGTGCGGGTCGGGGCCGAAGCGGGCGCGCCCGTTAGGGTTTCGGACCCAGGAGCTGGATCGGGATCGGGCCGATCCGATCTGGATCTCGCTTTGCGGCGGCGAGCGCTCTCGATCCGGCCGGCGGGAGGCCGGAGAAACGGCGGGCGGTGGCCATCGACCGAGGCCCGGCGGCGAGGGCCGACGGGGGAGGCCTCGCGGCGTGGCGGCCGGCAGCTCTTGAAACTCGGGCGCGGGGGCTGAGGTCCGGCGGGGCGGCTAGGCCTCCGGGCGGCGAGGCGGCGGGGCCCGGCGAGGCCTGTCGCCGGGGCGGCGGCGGCACGCCTGGCCGGCGGCGGGGATCCGGTGCAGCGGAGGCGGCGGGGACGAAGGGTGCGGGAGTGCGGGGACTGGCCCGAAAGGCGGCGGCGGCGGGCCGGCGCTGGGCCTGCAGGCCCGCGCGGCGGCGGAGGCGGTTGGCTGGCACGGCGGACCTGTCCGGCCCGGGTCGAACACGTCCGCCCGGCGCGGATTTCGTGGCGGGGGCTGGAGGAGGAAGAAGACTAGGGTTTTTGGACGAAAATGGACAAGGGGGACGTTTTTATAGGCACAAGGAGCTAGGAGACTCCAAATGGGGAGCGGTTTTCGGCCACGCGATCACAATTGAACGGCCGAGATGATGGGAAGGGTTATGCTGGGTTGGTGGGCTGTTGTGGAGGGGGTCTTGGGCCTCAAAGAGGAGGTATTTTTAGCCCACTAGGTTAACTGTTGGAGTATCAAACGAACTCCAAACGCGATGAAACTTGACAGGCGGCCTACACGTATCAAAACAACATCGCACGACAAGTCTCACGTCATTCCGGAAACGTTACATGGCCACACACGAAAGAAGGACTCGGGGATGCCACGGGCACGTGTGAGAGCGTCGGAACTTGAAACGGACAATGGGAAGAGACGAGTGGGACCGGATGCAAAAGACAACACAAATGCAATGCAATGCACATGACAACACGACATGGATGAAATGCACACACGCACACGACAAAACGACGAAACTTGAAAAGAAAGAAGAACCCGGAAAGGAAATGATGAAGCCAAAGTTTCTATATTGCCATATAGGGAAAGTGTTACATCCGGGGCATTACAAAACCGGGGAAGAATCCAGGTCCCGGACATCCAGCCCCGAAGTCTGAATATCCGGCCCCTGAAACGTCTACAACAACATACCCCCCTCAGCCGAAGATTCAGGAGCCGTACATCTGGCCAGACGCAAATGCCCGGACATCCGGCCAGTCGCCAATGCCCGGACATCTGGCACCAAGCCCGGAAATCCCGCACTTCCGCAGAACCATACCGTGGCTCAACCCCGTCAGCCTGGACATCTGGTGCCCAGTCCGAACATCCAGCGCCTCGTGACAGCTCGGACATCCAGCCCGATGCCCGGACGTCCAGCCTCTGATGCATGCGTGCATTTCATCTGGGTCGAAGCCCATGTATCCCCTCGCCCCTTAGTGATTCCTAGACTTAGAACAATTATCATCCTTAGTGATTCATCTAGACTTAGAACAATTCTCATCCTTAGTGATTCATCACTACGAGAGACCGCGGCCTCTTCGGAGAAGATCCACATGGATTCAAGACCTCCTACGGGAGCAGATTCAAGAACTCCTCATAGACAAGACTATCGCTACTTGTATCGTCCTTAGTTGATCGTGGATCGTGTATCACTCGTTGTGTTTGCGGATCTAGCAAATGTGTGACTACTTCTTGTTGATTTGAGTGTTTTCCCCTTGTTTCCCTCATGTTTCTCTCTAGTGTTCTTCATGTTCATCATGGGATCCCCTCAAATCATGAAAGGTTGGCCTAGATCGGGTTGACCCCGCATCATAATGGTATCAGAGCATAGGTTCATCACGAATTTGGAGCCCCACACTTTGTCTTCTAGCCTTGTTTTGTTGATTTTGTCCCAATTTAGAAAATTCCCCACAAAAATAGCCATACCAATTTTTTTGGGATCTGTTGATCTGATAAGGTTTAGTTGGATTGGTTCCATGGATTTGCTTTGGCAAAACTGGATGTAGCTTTTCCACCACATTTCCCCAATTTCTATCCAAAAATCCGCCAAATTTTGCCCGGAATTTTTCTTTTCCACCGAGTTCTTCAGGGATCCGGCACCCTGGACATCCGGCCCATGACCCCGGACATCCGGCCAGCCCGAACATCCGACCTCCCGCAACCGAATCCTCCACCACCACTACCCATTGTTTTCCCACTTTTCTTTCCGGCATACACCTATACCTCACCACCACTTCCGCAACCACCATCGCTTACCCGCTACAATATTCGACAATTTTTGTCATGTTTTGTCTTGGATACTTGAGTTGTGGTTTCAATGTTTCCTTTGGTGTTTAGGCTAACTTGGAACGGAACGACTTCGACGACACCACCGCTCAACCTCGACAAGGACGGTAACATCGATGACACCTTGCATATCCTACCTTGCAATTGCATTCTTACCACATAGATCATTTTGCGTAGCTTTCCTATTGAGACTAGACATTTCAGTATTGCCGGGCCACGACACTTGTGCACATTAGTGATTGTCATTAATATTGGATACTACATCATTACATCCTAGTGTATTACAAGGGTATTCCGCATACTCAATAGCTATCTTGGTTCGAGAATCTCGCATAACTAGCCAAAGGAAGAGCTCAAAGCTTTTAAGCAAAAGAGCCAACAAAAAGCTTATAAGCAAACGACCTCAGCATCATACATCGTGCTTCAAGAGAGATCTTATGAAATAGCAATACACCATCTTGTGATAAAGCATCGGCATATCATACACTCATAGCATACTTGTGATAGGAAGTCGCTACTTTTTGTCTCTTATAGGTTGTGCACAAGTGAGTATCCGCCTATTAAGCAATCGGTTAGCGTCTCTCTAGTGTTGTGCAACACGAGCATTTTCCGTGGATTCCACATTTTTCGCTCACCCTTGGTTGCACAACCACATCTATCTATGTGTGCATGTGTTTCATGCGACCTATTCTTGCTAGTGATCTACTTGTTGCTTGAGCAAATTTTTGAATCATTTCCGACATCATTGACTCTTGTTAACGGTTGCATTGATTTTGTGCCACTATCCTCACCGAGGTCCTCCAAAAGCTTTATTTGTGTAGGTGTGAGAATCACAAGAAGGGTACCAATTGTGCTATTTCCGGGTTACATTATTGAGTGATCATTGATCCATCTTCAACTTTAGTCAATGTGCATTTGGTATTGTTCTTCCTTTTCTTCCACTCACATACTTGATTGCGATGATGGATAGGCCAAGTACATCTATGAACCTGCTCTTCGATGATCCTCAAGAATCGAACAACTGTGTTACCAAACTACATCTATTTGGTGTTCAACGAGCTCTACATAAAGAGAATGAAGCTATGCAAGAGCGCATTGAGCATGTTGCCACCGACACACGACATTGCTAAGCATGCACAAGAAAGCAATTTGACACTACCAAGGCCAAGATGTCTACTCAATTCGATGACCTACAAACATTGATAATCAATCGACGCTCTTCATCTACGTCTTCTCAAAGACGAAGCCGCTCAAGTCGTCGTACCGACTACACTTCTGGCTCAACTACACCTACATCGAACACTCTTCGCCAAGCCACACGTCAAGCTCGACATGAAAACCGGAACCCACTTCATGACAAGAGTTCACAAGAGCTATTTTAAGAGCAAGAAACTCGCCATCGTCAAAACCAAGCTACACTTGAGCAAGCACAAGAATGGCAACGACTACGCCAACACCAAGAAGAGCGAGCACGCCAACACCAAGAAGAGCAAGATGTCGAGGCATAACGTCCAGTACAATAACGTTGAGAAGCTCAAACCATCAAAGTGCAACATGCCCTACGTGACTCACATCACAATGTTGGAACTCGCAATCGACACATTCGTAAAGAAGATGAAGCACTTCGAGATGAGATGCAAGAGAGGCGTTATCAAGCACGAATGCAATGTCAAGTTCCTCCTCAAGTGCAACAAGAGCAACAACCTCGACAAGGACCACAAGCTCGGCAAGAACACCATGACAATGACAATCAACCACGCCACAAGCAACATGAGGTTGACAATCCTCCAAATGAAGAATGCCCTCACAATAGGCAAGCAAACAATAAAGAGCATCACTATGGCAAGCTCAAGTTCACAATGCCAAAGTTCTCCGAAAGCATTGAACCCGAAGACTACCTCGCATGGACATTAAAAGTTGACAAGATCTTTCGCCTCCACAACTTTGATGAAGAAAATAAGATCGCAATGGCATCCCTTGAGTTCCTAGACTATGTTCTCATTCGCTAGGAGCAAGTCGTCGAGAAAAGAGAAGCAAAAGGCGAACCACCTATCACTACTTGGAGTCAAATGAAGGATGTCATGTGATGCGGAGCATCTTACGATCATCCCCATGTACACTATGAGTACTCCCCAAGCCCCAAGTGGACACAAGACGAGACCTCAAGCATTCTTCATTGGACACAAGGTGAACTCGTACCTTTCTGAATCTTCCCTTTTCGCATCTAAGACATGGATGCTTCTTCAAGCGCGGATCTTGTGCATACTCAGGTACACTCAAGGAGACCATGGAGAGCCCAAGGACCTAGGCCAAGTGTGTGCAGGAGCGAAGGAAGGAGAAGGAAGAAGAGCTAGCTGCTACAATGGGCGGACATCCGGCCGACCCTGGACGTCTAGAACCCCACGATGGGCCGAACAACCGGCGCCCAACATAGAAGACACCCAAGACTAGACTCCTCCATCCCGGACATCCGGCCGCCCATGAAGGGCCGGACATCCGGCCCCTGTCTACGCACAGTGTATCGGGCCTCCGGCCCATGTATCCCTCCAACTTACCTCTTCGTCCCCCTAGACTATAAATAGACCTCCTCCTCCTCCTAACTAGGCTTAGGTTTGTGATAGCTCATTTGAGACCTAGAGCTTTGATCATCCAAAGTGGTTCTACTACAGGAGAGAGAGTGTGGCCTCTACGGAGAAGATCCGCACGGGATTTAGAACCTCCTCAGGTAGAAGATCCCTCGCAGATTCAAGACCTCCTCACAGAGATCCCCTTTGTTGGATTTGTATCATGTATCTCTCTTTGTGTTCATGGATCTAGCACATGTGTGTTTGTTTCTTGTTGATTTGAGTGTTTTCTCTCATTTCTCCTCATGATTTCCCCTCGTTTTCTTCGTGTCCATCCTCGGGGATCCCTCCACTCGTGAAATATCGGCCTAAATCGGGTTAGCCCGCATTATATGGTATCATGAGCCTTAGTTCATCACAAATTTGGAGCCTCCCCACCGTTTTCTAGCCTTGTTTTGTTGTGTTCTTCCCGAAATTTGAAAATTCCCCACCAAAAATATCCCCAATTTGTTTGATTTGTTGGTTACATGATGTTTTGTTGATTTTGATCCGTGGATTTCCTTTGTTTTAAGTGGATCTAGCTTTCCCCCAAGTTTCCCCACTTTCCATCCGCAAAACCTCTCAAATTTTCCCCCTGGAATCATCAATTTCCTCCCCAAATCGAGTTTCAAAGTCCCAATCCCAATCTGGAATCGTCGGGCCGGACTTCCGAGCCATCGGGCCGGACATCTGGGTCCCCGGCCAGACATCTGGCTCCTGGAGGGAAAAATCATGCAAGTTTCTGGAAAATAGGTCCCGGATTTCCGGACCCGACCCCAGATGCCCGGCCCCTAACATTTCAGCTTCACGTGTCTCACCGTTTTGTCCATAACTAATTCATCCAGAGTTCGATTTTGACGTTATTTAGCTCGTTCTGAAGCTATTGACATTCCTCATACCACAAAAATACTACCACCAACATTTGACTCCATCAAAATTTCTAAAATTTGGCATGTTTGCCTAGGGCCTTCACCACATCATTTGCTATACCACCATAGACTTCCGCAACCTAACCCATTTTGATCCATATAGCATTTGTGGTTGATTGAGTAGTGATTTGAGTCTCCTAAGGTGTTTCGGCTACTTAGGGACAATTTCTACTTCATCAACCACCACCACCACTTTCGCATAGCCTAGCCCACTATACATTTCCGCCAACCCAACTTAACCCAATTTTGTTCGAGCTTGTTTGAGTCGTGGCTTGTGTCTCCTAAGGTGTTTCGGATAATTAGGGACGGTCACTTCAACTTCGACAACGTGTATAGTCCCACCATCCTCCTCCGCAACCACCACCACTTTCCCGCTGCCATCATTTGGCCTTTGTCCTTGAGATTTTGAGTTGTGTTTTTCCCGTTTCCTAAGGTGTTTCGGCTAATTAGGAATGGTTCTACATCAAGAGCACCACTTCTCATCATCATCATCAGACGGTAACATTGACGGCATCTTTGTATATCCCCTTTGCCATTGCATTGTTAACCCGTAGCCCATTTTGCATCGCTTGCCTATCGAGACTAGGCTTTGAGTATTGCCGGCAATGTTACTTGTGCACATTATTGATCATAGATCCGTGCTTCCATTGCATACATACCGTATCATCTTGGTATCATCATATCATCCCTTGTGCCACAAGATTGTTCCCACATATACACAATTGCTATCTTGGTTTGTGCATTTCGCATAGTGGCCATAAGAAAAAAAAGAATAAGCTTTTAAGCAAAAGAGAAAAACAAAGAAGCTTGTAAGCAAGAGCCATAGCATCACACAATATCATATCATACTTGATCATCTTGGATCATCTTGTGCTAAAAGCACCGGAACATCATACATACATAGCATACTTGTGATAGGAAGTCGCTACAATTTGTCTCATATAGGTAGTGCACAAGTTCGTATCCTCCTATTGAGCAATCGCCTAGCGCATCTGTAGTGTTGTGCGACAAGAGCATTTTTCCGTGGATTCCACATTTTCCGCTCAATCCTTGGTTGCACAACTACATTTATATATTCGTGTGTGTGTTTCTGTGTGACACTCTGTCACATCCCTAGTTAGTGCTTGCATTAGGACTAGCTAGAGTGTGCATCATGTTTATCTTTCAAAGAAACTTGAAATGGGAATGACAGAAACCCCAACACCCCTCTTCTAACAACTAGGGTTTGATAAAATCTTTTCCAATGTACCCAAAATGCCCTTCAAAAATGTTCATCATTCCTGCCTTGGTCTTAAACCTCTGCCAAAAATGGTGCACAATTTTCTAGGACATCTAAGGTCTCTGGATTAAATCATATGGCATTTGCATTTGGGCATTTAAATGCTATAAAATATTTTATGTGTCCAAATAATCATAAACTAAAATGTTCCATGCTGTTCATATTATTTACAGTGGGCATGACTAGTTTTATGAGCTATAAATATGTTCTGGCATTTGAAATAATTCAACAAAGTTGCAAAAGAAATAAAACAGAAAGAAATAGAAAAAGAGAGAGAGAGAGAGAGAGAGAGAGAGAGAAAAGGGTTACCTAGCGCCCAACCGGCCCACCTGCCGGCCAAGCCCAGCTGCCGCTCCAGCGAGCTGCTTGGCTCGGCCAGGCAGGTAGGCAGGTGCTCGACGGCGGCCGCAGCGCGCGCCACGCAGCCGCCCACGGCCCTACTTCCTCCCCTCGCCGCTTCGGAGGCTTGGATCGATTGTCCACATCGTCCCCGACCTCGCCGACACGCTCACTTCTCCCCAGCTCCTCTCCTTCGCCCTCCCCACACCATGGCCGACGCCGCCGTGCTTGCGCCGTCGTGGTAGCCGCGTCCACCGTCGTCCCTGAGCCCCGTCGTCGTGTCCGTCATCTCCGCCGTCCTCGACTACGTCGAGCAGGCTGAGCCCCGAGCGCTCGTCCGCTCTGGAGACGCCCCCGACCCGGTCTTCCCCAACTCCGCCCGCAGAGATCCCCCTCACCGTCCCGCTCAGCTCCGACCGTCCCCAAGCTCGCCTCGGTGTCTACTGCAACCGCTGTGAGCCCAGCTTCGTCCTCCCCCACTCCGTTGGCTTTCTCCTACAATGAACGCACCGCACGTAGCTCACCTGCACGCACCGCCACGGAGCTCGTCGCCGACGAGGCTCCGGCCATCTAATGGTCCGACCACCGTGCCCACCAGCTTCACTGTCACGCATAGGTGCTGTAGGATCACTCCATGGTCCTATACGAGCAACGCACCGTCGTTTTCAACCTCGCCCGAACTCCGGCAGCCGCTGGACTCGTCGTCGGCGTCGATTCTGGCGACCCCGAGGCCAACCACCACCACCACTCGACGCGGCTCACTCCCAGCTAGCCGTAGGTGTGCTCCGCCGTCGCTTTGGCAGCCGGAGCACAAAACCCGCACCTCACCGCCGCGTTTGGCCTCGCCGGCGAGTTAGCCCTGTTTGACCAAGGGTTTGACCCCCCTGGGTCACTGACATGTTGGCCCTGCCTGCTAGTCAAACCTAGTTTAGTGTTTAACTTAATTCTAATTAGTTAATTAACTAACTGTGACACTGACCAGTGGGTCCCACTGGTCAGGTTTGACCTGGGCCACCCTGTTGACTGGCTGACGTCAGCAAGATGTCATGCTGACGCAGTAAAGGATTTTCTGGGATTTTTAGATTAAAAATAATTCAGGCAATTCCAGAAAATGCTATTAACTTCAAAAAATCATAGAAATTCAACAGTAGCTCAGATGGAAAAGATTTATATATGAAAATTGGTCAGAAAAATCCAATCTTTCCAATGGCACTGGTTTCCTGCATGTTTGAGCAAGTTAACCTTGCTGTATACATTAAAACATGATAATGCACTTAATTAAATAATAGTTTGAGTTTCAATTTGAATCTTTGATTCAAATAGGCTCAAACCCTTCTGGTTATGGTTGCATTAGCCCAAAACACATGCATCTTGCCATATCATGAGCATGCATCATATTGTTGCATTTGTTTGTTTATTGATTGTATCGCCGGTGTTCTCCGTGTTAGGTCCTGCTCCCGAGGGTACTTCTGTGTATCCAACTGAAGAGCAGTACCCGACAACCACTCTGTCAGGCAAGCAATCATTGATCATTCCAATACAAACCCAATCTTCTTGCTCCTGCTCTCTTTTACTGCATTAAGGCAATAGTGTGTGAACTACTACTTGCTGCGGTAGTTGAACCCTATTCCCTTGCATGACCTGTCATTGCCATAGTGAATAGTTGAAACCCACTAGCATGTGTAGGAGTTGTTTCAGCCATGTGATGTGTGATCCACCATGCTATTTGCTTATGTTGCCTGCTATGCTTAGAGTTGTGTGAGGTCTGGTTCATCTGGGTGATGGATCAGAGTGAAATGATCATACCGGTAAAGGGAAGGAAGTGTGGAATATGTTTGGTAAAGGTATCGATGAAAGGCCATGTAGGAGTACATGGTGGATTGTTTCATGGGAATCGTCCATAGGACCCGAGATCTGTATGTGTGATTCAAGTTACAGTTACTACCACGCATTGGGCTCCGGGCGCTCCAAGCCCTCTCGTCTTATTAATTACCCTCGATCTCTGTCCAGGAGTTGCAACTAGTTTCTGGTGTCTGCAGCATACTGGTGGTCGTGCACAGCGCTGACCCTCGGGGTGGGCTGTGATGCAACAGGTACGTGGCACGGTGTACCGGTTGCCCGTTTGGTGACTCGGGAACCCTGTACACATCGTTTGGGGCCGTGAGCGACACCCCGACCGGATCTCCCCACGGATGGAACCCAAATAGGCGATAAACCTGGACGAGAGACTTGTGTAGTTAGTCAGGTCGTGGCCGACACCCTCGCTGGGCTTCCGCTTGAAGGTTGCCGAGTACATGTCGAGTAAACCGCGATAAGTGGTGGAAGCATGTGTGAAGAAGTACACCCCTGCAGGGTTACCAATCTATTCGAATAGCCGTTGTTCGCGGTACGAACTACTTGGTTACTCTTACAGTTCATAGACAAGTTGATGGTTACTACTAAAAGCCTCAAGACAAGTGTGAGTGCCGTGGATGGCCCTTCCGTAGGATGACGGAAGAGGATCCTCGGTGGTGTATTGTTGTGGTGAGTAGAGGACTCGTGTACGTAGTATTATCTTGCGATCTGTTGAGAGTTGTAGTATAGGTTAGCCAAGAGTCAAAGCTGGCTTCTGCTATGAACTCCACTACCCCCTGTTGATAATGTTGCATGTATGATAGGTTCCGTTGTAAGACTTGCTGAGTACCTTTGTACTCATGTTTGCTTAATAACTGTTACAGAGGAGAACCCTGCCCCTTCTGATGGGTTCTACATAGACGTTGATGTCGACGAGTAGCTTGTCACCCAGACGGAGATCTGGAGCTTGTGAAGGGCCTTGTAGATAGTCAGGCTACACCAAGCCTGTTTTATTTTCTAAGTTGTCTATACTCAGACATGTAGCTTCCGCTTATGCTTGTATGACTGTATGACTTGAGTGATGGGTCATGTGACCCCTACCTGTATGGATACGTTATGTATGGCTCTTGGAGCCTTTTAAATAAAGTACTTTGAGTCATATAGTTCTGTTGTGACGAAATGTTGTATTTGCACATATTGAGCATATTGTGTGTATGATTGAAATGCTTGGTATGTGTGGGATCCGACACCTAGTTGTTTTCCTTTGGTAGCCTACCTTACAGGGAAATGCCTCCTAGTGCTTCCAATGAGCCTTGGTAGCTTGCTACTGCTCGAAACACGTAGGCTGGCCGGCATGTGTCCTTCTTCGTTCCTATGTCTGTCCCTACGGGAAATGTAACGCGTTGTTCCTTTAAGTCCATGTAGCTTGCTACGACTTGGGTTCATACGTTGATGACCGACACGTTCGTTGCTGGGTCATGGATGCCTGTCTCTGTAATTTAGTGCCACTTTTGGTTTATAACTAGCTATGTCGGCCCGGGTTCTCTGTCATATGGATGCGAGCGACACTGTCATATACGTGTGCCAAAATGCGCAAACGGTCCCGGGCCAGGTAAGGTGGCACCGGTGGGGATACCGTGCGTGAGGCCGCAAAGTGATATGACGTGTTACAACTAGATCGGTGTGACTTAGGATCGGGGTCCTGACAGCGTTGGCATCAGAGCTGGACTGTCTGTAGGTTTCTCAAGCCAAACTGGTCGATGTTGAGTGTAGAAAAATTCTTAGTTATATGTAGGGGAATTGATTGTGGAAGGGAACGTTGGTTTCAAGCCTCAGTTCAGTTTCTACCCTTTTAGTATGATGATTTGTTGGACCCGGAACCTTGATATGATATTGTTGAGTGGCTATGCTATCATTTGTATGATGTCTCAAATCTTTTTTTGAGCATTTACAGTTGTTATGCTGCCCGATTTCTTCCAGAAACACTAAAGCCTTTGCATTACTTCGTGTTTCAGATGTCTGGCCGCACGCCTCACCAAGTGGTTCGTTTGACTCGGTGCATTCATGTGCCCGGTCACACGGCCATGCTAGTCCGTGTGCTGACTGAGACCGGTTACCGCTGGTATCCTGAGTACACCGTGGAGGAACAGTATCGGGATTTCAATCAGAGTCAATATTTCTGCACAGTCCGGATATACCCCTCATATCCCGGAGCTAACGACCCCATCCATTGGTCTTATGGGCTTGGGGTTACTATCGAGATGGCAGTGCAGGATACCGCCTATTCGATGATGACCATTCTCTGGGCTAGGCATGCCCTGTTGCTGAACACTGAGTTCTGTTACATGCCAGCCTCACTTCCCGGAGAGGAAGGCTACTACACTGGTCTGTATACTGATGCCGCTCATGAAGAGCCACTGCTTCAGACTACTGTTCAGATGCTGGAGGATAGGGACCGTGAGGTTCGTGCCCTCCGAATGGAGCTATATAACACTCGAGCCGCCCACTGGACTACTTTGACACGGCTTGCACTTGCTGTGCATGCCGGATATCTGGATATGCGGGATTTGTACCCCGTACGGACTCGTCTGCCTGATCGTATGGATTGGCGTGATGTTGGGGGTATTACAACACCACGTGGGCGTCGGTTACCACCAGCATCAGGCCCGAGGCCACATCCATGTCCCTATGGTCCACAGCCTTCGAGTGCTCGAGAGTTTCAAGATCCATCTGTTCCACTTCCAGGCTACGGTGGTTATCTTTACGAAGATTACTACGGGAATGTCTGACCTAGACCGTGGCAGTAGTAGTATTGTAGTAGCTGTATTTCCACAGTCCTGCGCGTCTTGTGGAATATACCTTAGCTAGTACTAAGTTCCGGAGGTGTAGTTAAATAATGTATAGGAGCTTGGAATGCCTCTGATGTGATGTATCGTCTTTCAACGCAGTTGTACTTTAGCCTTGTCTTGTACTAAACTATGTATGGTGTGTATGACCACTAGTGTATATATAGTAGTTTCTATATTACCATGTCGTACGGATGAACATCTCTGCATTCCGTGTCATCCATTACAGTCTGCACTCCTATGTCAAGTTTTTGCCATCCTTGTCTAAATCATTGTTTTGTTTTCCTAGGATGGTCAACACTCGCAGCACTCCTGCTGCTCAGGAGCAGGGTGAGGCTAGTGGGGCTAGAGATGAGAATCTGCCCTAGCCGCCCTCCTTGGCTGAAGTTATGCTCGAGGCAGAACGGAACAAGAGAGAGACCAACCGTCTGCTGGAATGCATAGAGCAGAACACTGGGTTCCGTCAGAGGAATGACGTGGTGTCAATCAATGATTTTATCAAGATGTGCCCACCGAAGTTCCATCACTCCACTGAACCTCTAGATGTGGATGACTGGCTACGTAGTATCACCCACAAGCTACACTCTGCCCGTGTGGCCGAAGCTGATAAGGTTACCTACGCCGCCTACCATCTTGAGGGCCCTGCCAGTCTATGGTGGGAGAACTTTGAGGCTATGCGTCCTGCTGGCCAAATCACTACTTGGGTTGAGTTCAGTGAGGCATTCCGTGAACATCACATTCCAGAAGGTCTCATGGATCGCAAGCGGGAGGAATTCTGCAATTTCACCCAGGGCCGGTTAACTGTGGATGGCTATAGTCGCGAGTTTGGCAACTTGGCACGCTATGCACCTGAGGAAGTATCCACCGATGCCAAGAAGCAGGCGAGGTTCCACAAGGGACTCAGCCCTGAACTCCGCCGAGATCTACGTCTGCACGAGTGCACTTCCTTCCAGAAGTTGGTGAACAAAGCTATCAGTGCTAAGACGGGCCAGACTGATTTCGAAGCCACACGCAAGCACTCACGTGACTTCGGTTCATCATCCGGCTCTGGATCTCCCAAGCGCCGTGAGTGGGTTCCTAACACTGCTCTGTCACCCAAGTACACACCGAGGCCATCCTATGAGGCGCCTCGCCCAACTCAACAGTATGCACCTGCCAAGACATATGGAGGACCACCTACCAACTTTGCTCCATGCACTGGCACTGTGACATGCTTCAAGTGTGGAGAACTAGGGCACTACATGCGTGAGTGTCCTCAGAACCAACCAGGAAAAACCGTTGGCCGTGGTAAGCCAACCGGCAAGGTGAATTATGTCAAGCCAATCCCCACTGCACGTGGTCATGTCAACTATGTCTCTGCTGAGGAAGCTTATGAGGATCCTAACGTCGTTCCTGGTACGCTTATCGTTAACTGCCATCCGACATCTGTTCTTTTTGATACTGGAGCATCCCATTCGTTCATATCTGAGAGCTATGCTCGAATGAACAACATGACTTTTTGTGACATGCCTACTTCCATGGTTATTCAAACTCCTGGTTCAAAATGGCAAACCTCTAGTGTAAGCCATGGAAATGAAATCCTTGTTGATAGACTTGTTTTCCTTGCATCTCTAATCTCTCTCAAGTCCTCGGACATAAACATCATCTTGGGTATGGATTGGATGACAACTCATTATGCCAAGATTGATTGCTACACTAGGACCGTTCAACTTACACACCCATCCGGCAAGACAGTCAATGTCTTGACCCGAATGGCTGAGCGTCAGCTCTACTCTCTTAATGCCAGCCCTCTACCAGAACTCGAAGATATCCCGGTAGTCCGTGACTTTCCGGATGTCTTTCCAGAAGAACTGCCAGGAGTTCCACCTGACAGAGATGTCGAGTTCGTAATAGATCTTATCCCTGGAACTGTCCCAATCTCTAAGAGACCTTATAAGATGGCACCCCTAGAATTAGCTGAGCTTAAGAAACACCTCGATGAGTCCTTGCAAAAGGGTTTCATCCGTCCTAGCTCTTCCCCTTGGGCTTGTCCCGTCCTCTTCGTCAAGAAGAAGGATGGAACCGAGCGGATGGTTGTAGATTACCGACCTGTCAATCTGGTCACCATAAAGAACAAGTATCCGCTCCCCAGGATCAACGATCTGTATGATCAGCTCGCAGGATCCTCAGTATTTTCCAAAATGGATTTGAGGTTGGGTTACCATCAAATCAAAATCAAGAACGGGGACATTCCTAAAACGACTTTTGTTACTCGTTATGGCCAATACGAGTACACCGTCATGTCCTTCGGATTAACCAATGACCGAGCCACCTTCTCCCGGCTAATTAATTCTATATTCATGGAGTATTTGGATAAATTCATCGTGGTATACCTCGATGATATACTCATCTACTCCAGGAACAAGAAAGATCATGCTGAGCATCTAAGGATGGTATTGATGAAACTTCGAGAGCACCGCCTATATGCCAAATTCTCAAAATGTGAATTCTTGGTGCAGGAAGTGACCTATCAGGTCATGTGATCTCTGGCAAGGGTATTGCTATCAATCCCGAGCGAGTTCAAGCCGTCCTTGATTGGACTCTCCCTGAATCGGTCAAGCAAGTTAGGAGTTTCCTTGGCTTAGCGAGCTATTGCCGACGCTTCGTCGGGAATTTCTCCAAGGTTGCAAAACCTCTAACTGAACTCCTCAAGAAAGATAAAAAGTTTGAGTGGACCCCACAGTGCGAGTCCAGTTTTCAGGAACTGAAAAGACGCCTGACATCTGCACCCGTACTGGTACCACCAGACTTTTCCAAGGATTTTATAATCTACTTCGACGCCTCGCGACAAGGACTAGGTTGCATACTTATGCAAGATCGTCAAGTGATTGCTTACGCATCCCGACAGTTGCGTCCACATGAGGATAACTATCCTACACATGATCTAGAGCTTGCAGCTGTAGTCCACGCACTCAAAACATGGCGACATTACCTTCTTGGTAATCGTTGTGAAATCTTCACTGATCACCAATGTCTGAAGTACATCTTCACCCAACCGGACTTGAATCTCAGGCAAAGACGTTGGGTTGAATTGCTCACAGATTACGACCTAGGAATCACTTACACCCCTGGGAAGGCCAACGTCATGGCTGACGCACTAAGTCGTAAGTCTTATTGTAACAACTTGATGTTGCAACAAGGGCAACCACTTCTTTACGAGGAATTTCGTAAGCTTAACCTTCACATTGTTCCTCGAGGATTCCTTTCCACCTTGGTGGCGAAACCTACCCTTATGGATCAAATTATAGCTGCCTAGAAGCAAGATACAGGGATTTCCTGACTTAAGAGAAACATTCACAAAGGAGTTGCAGGTTGTTTCTCTATTGATAACGGAGGTGTTGTTTACTTCGAGAACCATTTAGTGGTTCCCAAGAACCAACACCTACGGCAGTTAATCCTCAAGGAGGCTCATGAATCTCCTCTCACGATTCATCCCGGTAGTACCAAAATGTATGAGGACCTACGCTAGAGGTTTTGGTGGACTAGGATGAAGAGAGAAATTGCTCAATTCATTGCTAACTGCGACATTTGTCGTCGAGTCAAAGCAGAGCATCAACGGCCTGCTGGCACCCTTCAACCTTTAGCTATTCCTGAATGGAAATGGGACAAGGTCGGTATGGACTTCATTACTGGTTTCCCAGGACCAGAAAATGGAATAATGATATTTTCGTCGTTATCGACCGTCTCTCCAAAGTAGCCCACTTCCTACCTGTTCGAGAAAGTATAACCGCTAGCCAGCTAGCAGATTTGTATATCTCTCGGATAGTATCACTTCATGGTGTGCCGTTGGAGATTAACTCAGACCGTGGAAGTCTTTTCACTTAACGATTTTGGGAAAGTTTCCAGAATGCTATGGGAACTCATCTCTCTTTTAGCACCGCCTTCCATCCCTAGTCAAGTGGTCAAGTGGAATGAGTCAATCAAATTCTGTAAGATATGCTTCAAGCCTCTGTCATCTCTTTCGGTATGGACTAGGAAAAGTGTCTCCCATTTGCCGAATTCGCTTATAACAATAGTTATCAAGCCAGCTTGGGCAAAGCTCCCTTCGAAGTTATATATGGACGAAGATGTCGAACACCTCTTAACTGGTCAGAAACCGGGGAAAGACAATTCTTTGGTCCGGATATGATCCAGGAAGCAGAAGAGCAAGTTTGCATCGTTCGTGAGAAATTGAAAATAGCCCGGTCTCGCTAGAAGAGCCAATATTATAGTCATCATAAGGCTGTGACTTTTCAAGTCGGCGATAAGGCTTACCTTCGGGTTACCCCTCTTAAGGGAACCCATCGCTTCGGTATCAAAGGCAAGTTGGCCCCTCGTTATATCGGCCCTTTTCGCATTCTTGCCAAACGAGGAGAAGTTGCCTACCAATTGGAACTACCTCCACACCTCTCCAGAGTTCATGATGTCTTCCACGTTTCTCAACTCAGGCGATGCTTCTCGGATCCTATCCGCGGAGTGGACCACGAAACGCTTAATCTCCAGGACAATCTCACATATCGAGAATACCCCGTTCGTATTCTTGATCAAACCGAGCGCACCACTCGACGTCACAATATCAAGTTTCTCAAGGTTCAATGGTCACATCATTCCGAGAGTGAAGCTACCTGGGAAAGGGAGGATCGTCTTTGACTTGAGTACCCCACCCTCTTTCCGGAGGAACCCGAATCTCGGGACGCGATTCTTTTGAGTGGGGGTGAGTTGTCACATCCCTAGTTAGTGCTTGCATTAGGACTAGCTAGAGTGTGCATCATGCTTATCTTTCAAAGAAACTTGAAATGGGAATGGCAGAAACCCCAGCACCCCTCTTCTAACAACTAGGGTTTGATAAAATCTTTTCCAATATACCCAAAATGCCCTTCAAAAATGTTCATCATTTCCGCCTTGGTCTTAAACCTCTGCCAAAAATGGTGCACAATTTTCTAGGACATCTAAGGTCTCTGGATTTAATCATATGTTATTTGCATTTGGGCATTTAAATGCTATGAAATATTTTATGTGCCCAAATAATCATAAACTAAAATGTTCCATGATGTTCATATTATTTACAGTGGGCATGACTAGTTTTATGAGCTATAAATATGTTCTGGCATTTTAAATAATTCAACAATGTTGAAAAAGAAATGAAACAGAAAGAAATAGAAAGAGAGAGAGAGAGAGAAAAGGGTTACCTGGCGCCCAACCGGCCCACTTGCCGGCACAGCCCAGCCGCCGCTCCAGCGAGCTGCTTGGCTCGGCTAGGCAGGCAGGCAGGTGCTCGACGGCGGCCGTAGCGCATGCCACGCAGCTCCCCGCCGCTCTGCTTCCTCCCCTCGCCGCTCTGGAGGCTTGGATCGATCGTCCACTTCGTCCCCGAGCTCGCCGACACACTCACTTCTCCCCAGCTCCTCTCCTTCGCCCTCCCCGCACCATGGCCGACGCCGTCGTGCTTGCGCCGTCGTGGTAGCCGTGTCCACCGTCGTCCCTGAGCCCCGTCGTCGTATCCGTCATCTCCGCCTTCCTCGACTACGTCGAGCAGGTTGAGCCCCGAGCGCTCGCCCGCTCTGGAGACGCCCCCGACGCCGTCTTCCTCAACTCCGGCCGCAGAGATCCCCCTCGCCGTCCCGCTCAGCTCCGACCGTCCCCAAGCTCATCTCGATGTCTACTGCAACCGCTGTGAGCCCAGCTTCGTCCTCCCCCTCTCCGTTGGCTCTCTCCTACACTGAACGCCCCGTGCGTAGCTCACCTGCACGCGCCGCCGCAGAGCTCGTCGCCGACGAGGCTCCGGCCATCTAATGGTCCGGCCACCGTGCCCACCAGCTTCACTATCATGCATAGGTGCTGTAGGATCACTCCACAGTCCTGTACGAGCAACGCACCGTCGTTTTCAACCTCGCCCGAACTCCGGCAGCCACTGGACTCGTCGCCGGCATCGATTCCGATGACCCCGAGGCCAACCACCACCACCACTCGACGCGGCTCACTCCCAGCTAGCCGTAGGTGTGCTCCGCCGTCGCTTTCGCAGCCGGAGCACAAAACCCGCATCTCACCGCCGCGTTTGGCCTCGCCGGCGGCTAAACGCCGGTGAGTTAGCCCTGTTTGACCAAGGGTTTGACCCCCCTGGGTCACTGACATGTGGGCCCTGCCTGCTAGTCAAACCTAGTTTGGTGTTTAACTTAATTCTAATTAGTTAATTAACTAACTGTGACACTGACCAGTGGGTCCCACTGGTCAGGTTTGACCTGGGCCGCCCTGTTGACTGGCTGACGTCAGCATGATGTCATGTTGACGCGGTAAAGGATTTTCTGGGACTTTTAGATTAAAAATAATTCAAGAAATTCCAGAAAATGCTGTTAACTTAAAAAAATCATATAAATTCAACAGTAGCTTAGAAGGAAAAGATTTATATATGAACATTGATCAGAAAAATCCAATCTTTCCAATGGCACTGGTTTCGTGCATGTTTGAGCAAGTTAACCTTGCTGTATACATTAAAACATGATAATGCACTTAATTAAATAATAGTTTGAGTTTCAATTTGAATCTTTGATTCAAATAGGCTCAAACCCTTCTGGTTATGGTTGCATTAGCCCAAAACACATGCATATTGCCATATCATGAGCATGCATCATATTGTTGCATTTGTTTGTTTATTGATTGTATCGCCGGTGTTCTCCGTGTTAGTTCCTGCTCCCGAGGATACTTCTGCGTATCCAGCTGAAGAGCAGTACTCGACAACCACTCTGTCAGGCAAGCAATCATTGATCATTCCGATACAAACCCAATCTTCTCGCTCCTGCTTTCTTTTACTGCATTAAGGCAACAACGTGTGAACTGCTACTTGCTGCGATAGTTGAACCCTATTCCCTTGCATGACCTGTCATTGCCAAAGTAAATAGTTGAAACCCACTAGCATGTGTAGGAGTTGTTTGAGCCATGTGATGTGTGATACACCATGCTATTTTCTTATGTTGCCTGCTACGCTTAGAGTTGTGTGAGGTCAGGTTCATCTGGGTGATGGATCAGAGTGAAATGATCATACCGGTAAAGAGAAGGAAGTGTGGAATATGTTTGGTAAAGGTATCGATGAGAGGGCATGTTGGAGTACATGGTGGGTTGTTTCATTGGAATCGTCCCTAGGACCCGAGATCTGTATGTGTGATTCAAGTTACAGTTACTACCACGCATTGGGCTCCGGGCGCTCCAAGCCCTCTCGTCTTATTAATTACCCTCGATCTCTGGCCAGGAGTTGCAACTAGTTTCTGGTGTTTGTAGCATACTGGTGGTCGTGCACAGCGCTGACCCTCGGGGTGGGCTGTGATGCGACAGGTATGTGGCACGGTGTACCGGTTGCCCGTTTGGTGACTCGGAAACCCTGTACACATCGTTTGGGGCCGTGAGCGACACCCCGGCCGGATCTCCCCACGGATGGAACCCAAATAGGCGATAAACCTGGACGAGAGACTTGTGTAGTTAGTCAGGTCGTGGCCGACACCCTCGCTGGGCTTCCGCTTGAAGGTTGCCGAGTACATGTCGAGTAAACGGCGATAAGTGGTGGAAGCATGTGTGAAGAAGTACACCCCTGCAGGGTTACCAATCTATTCGAATAGCCGTTGTTCGCGGTACGAACTACTTGTTTACTCTTACAGTTCATAGACAAGTTGATGGTTACTACTAAAAGCCTCAAGAGTAGTGTGAGTGCCGTGGATGGCCCTTCCGTAGGATGACGGAAGAGGATCCTCGGTGGTGTATTGTTGTGGTAAGTAGAGGACTCGTGTACGTAGTATTATCTTGCAATCTGTTGAGAGTTGTAGTATAGGTTAGCCAAGAGTCAAAGCTGGCTTCTGCTATGAACTCCACTACCCTCTGTTGATAATGTTGCATGTATGATAGGTTCTGTTGTAAGACTTGCTAAGTACCTTTGTACTCATGTTTGCTTAATAACTGTTGTAGAGGAGAACCCTGCCCCTTCTGATGGGTTCTACATAGACATTGACGTCGACGAGTAGCTTGTCACCCAGACGGAGATCTGGAGCTTGTGAAGGGCATTGTAGATAGTCAGGCTACACCAAGCCTGTTTTATTTTCTAAGTAGTCTGTACTCAGACATGTAGCTTCCGCTTGTGCTTGTATGACTGTATGACTTGAGTGATGGGTCATGTGACCCCTACCTGTATGGATACGTTATGTATGGCTCTTGGAGCCTTTTAAATAAAGTACTTTGAGTCATAGAGTTCTGTTGTGATGCAATGTTGTATTTGCACATATTGAGCATATTGTGTGTATGATTGAAATGCTTGGTATGTGTGGGATCCGACACCTAGTTGTTTTCCTTTGGTAGACTACCTTAAAGGGAAATGCCTCCTAGTGCTTCCAATGAGCCTTAGTAGCTTGCTACTTCTCGGAACACATAGGCTGGCCGGCATGTGTCCTTCTTCGTTCCTGTGTTTGTCCCTACGGGAAATGTCACGCGTTGTTCCTTTAAGTCCATGTAGCTTGCTACGACTTGGGTTCATACGTTGATGACCGACACGTTCGTTGCTGGGTCATGGATGCATGTCTCTGTAATTTAGTGCCACTTTTGGTCTATAACTAGCCATGCCGGGCCTGGTTCTCTGTCATATGGATGCTAGCGACACTGTCATATACGTGTGCCAAAATGCCCAAACGGTCCCGGGCCAGGTAAGGTGGCACCCGTGGGGATACCGTGCGTGAGGCCGCAAAGTGATATGACGTGTTACAGCTAGATCGGTGTGACTTAAGATCGGGGTCCTGACACACTCATTGCTATTGGTCTACTTGTTTCACTTGCGAATTTGTGAATCTCTTTCAACATTATTGAATCTTTCTAACATTTTGCATCAAATTTTTGTGCCACTATCCTCAGAAAGCTCCCACAAAAGCATTATTTTCTAGGTGTGAGAATTGACAAGAATAGGTACCAATTGTGCTATTTCCTTGATACATTATTGAGTGATCATTGATCCTTTCTCAACATCGGGTAATGTACATTGGTCTAGTTCTTCTCTTTCTCCCACTCACCACTACTTGAGTCTTGTGATGGATGGGCAAAGAATTTTATCTCCGGTCTTCGACATCGACGGTGCGAACAACTACATCCACACGCAAACCATCGGACTACAACGAGCAATGGAAGAGCGCCTCGACAACATCGCCATCGACTTACGACGAGCAAGGAGAAGGGCTTTCGTCGACGACATGTGCGACTCCATCGACAAACGCATCGAGGAGCTCTGACACATGGTGATCAACTACAAGTCTTCTTCCCCTTAGTCATTGTAACACCCCAAAAATTTAATCACATTTTTATTAATTAAAATTTGGCTAGAAATAAAATTTTGAATTATATTAGGTTCTTTAATAATTTTAGAGCCTTTTCTATTCCTATCTTTCAAAACTCTTCCCTCCATTTGGAAATTTTTGGAAATAATTTTGTGGGCTCTGGTTGTACCTTGAGTCATTTCATTATTTGTTTAATAACAGTTGAAATTATTTTCATAATAAAATTTGTCTCTAAATAACTATTTTAATAGCATTTTCAGTATTTTAAATGCTTCTGTTACACTACAACTAATTTAAATAATTCTTTAAAAATTCCACCATAATTCTGAGAGGTCTTATGATTCCTATATGTCACTTTGGTGCAAAAACCCAACTTGGTGTTTTGCAAAATTTGAGTGAACCATCCCCTTTTCAATTCTGTCCCAGATTCCAGTTACAACTACAACTCCATTGTTCCTTGCTCCAAAAATTCTGATACTTGTCCATCTTATAGTACTTCCAACCAAAACCTTAAGTCCAGAATATCAGCTCCATTTGAATTTTGTAAGTCCACCAAAAACCCCTCTGAAGTTTCTGTCCAAAACTGAATTTCAGTAAAACTTGCATTAGCAAGTTTTCTCTTTTCACAAACTAACTCCACCATCATCTCTGTCATCCACAGCTCCATTTGAATTTTGTAAGTCCACCAAAAACCCCTCTGAAGTTTCTGTCCAAAACTGAATTTCAGTAAAACTTGCATTAGCAAGTTTTCTCTTTTCACAAACTAACTCCACCATCATCTCTGTCATCCAATGAGACATCATACTGCCAATTGTCACACCCAACACAACTCCCTACGTAGCCCTATCATTTCATCAAACACCCTGTGGGCATGGCAGGAAATTGGCCTCTCTCTTAACTACATTGGAGACTTGCACTTTTGGCCAAACCAGCATGTCCATGACCTCTCTCATGCCCTAAAGCACCACCCTGCTAATTTGCAGCTCATGTGGGTCACTCTAGATGCCATTAGCATTTCGTCGAGCAACTTCTGTGCGTGTCTAGGGCGCGAGCAGAGCGCCTGGACTGCAGCCACTGGCACCCGCGCCCCTACCGCTCTGCTGCCTCCCCCTCTCATCCTAATCTTCCCCTGGATCAGCACGACGACCTGGACGCTCGCC